>OX393550.1:118826873-119449373 GCA_947650365.1 Chamaelirium japonicum
CCCTTACTCCTTGTGACCCTATCAGAATGACCCTTAGGCCAAGATTCTTTGGCTCGGGAAGAAGACTCGAGCGCTGGATTCGGCATGGTAAGAAAAGAGGGCAAGTTGGCAAGATGGGAAGGCAACTTCTTGTACTGAGCTTATCCTCCCCTAGATCAACACTGGGTTCCGGCGGTTAACCTGAAGCCTGCCCTACAGCTATCCCCGCCGCATCTTGAAAAATCCGAACCCCCGAGATCTCATTCCGACGAGATCGTTAAAGAGCAGGAATAATAAGACTGGGGCTTCCCTCTCGTTCTCGCCGGCTCCGCCGACAAGAATACTTCTTAGCTCCGTCAACAGAGGCTCCACACCCACCAGTAAGAGTTAAGACAATCGATCTCCCCCCCCCCCCCTCGCTAGCTGTACTCTCTGCTCGCGTAACGTTTGTTTCTGCATGCAAATCAGCAGCAGCAACTCGCGTAACAGCATCAATGGCTGTGTCTGCTGCAACAAACGCACAGCAGCATCCTCTGCTTGCGTAAATCCTCTGCGTCAGCAAGTCACGTAACATCATCAGCTGCTGGGCCAGAATCAGCTCCAGTACAGTCTTTGTCATCACAAACAGCCTGCGTAACGTCAGCCAAGGCCGCGCCAGCTACTGAGCCATCAGCATCCACTTCACAGGCACCTACCACAGCAGGCATAACATCAGGAATCCCAGCATCCCCTGCACCAACTGCAGACATAACATCATCAAAATCTGTAGAAAGCAAGTCATCACCCACTACATCGCCCATAGCTCCGTCATCGTCTTCCCCTTGGTTTGCCAAAACTGCAAATCAAGAAGCACTCCCTAGCTTGATGCTGGAACCTAAGTTTACAGTCCCAGCCCCACCATCTCCTTTTGCCCCCACTACCTTTGCCGAATCTTTATGGTTAGGACCTACATGAACCCAAAGGTTGGTGTCCAACGGAGCAAGGTTGGAAGGATCGCCAACATCGAAAACCTTCCCGGTTAGCACCCATTGTGACAACCAGAGTGCTATTCAGATAGCTAGCAACACGGTATTCCACAAGCGGACGAAGAAGATTGAGATTGATAGTCACTTCATCCATAAGCACCTCTGGAGTCAGACGATCTCTCTCCCCTATGTCTCCCTCCATCTAGTAGATTACCAACTTCATCACAAAGTCTCTCCCAGCTCCACGCTTCTGATCCTTACCTAGTAAATTCTCGGGGTATGATCAACCTTGAGTCTTTTTTGTGTAGGGGGGGAGGGTGTTAGAGATAGTCTTTTATCTTTGTTTGTATATGTTATATACCTTTACTGTGTGTACATGACTTATGGAGAATGTACTATACATAGGACTGTCAATTGAGTTGGGCTAGCCAGATACCCGCTTGTTCGGCCCAAAAAATTTGGGCCGAGCTTTATGTGAGCATGGGCTAGCTTGGACATGACTTCAAGTTCGAACTTGCGTTCGGGCCGTGTTAAGCTCGGCCCGTTTTGGGCCCGAACCCGAAATAGTAAGGGTGTTTTAGATACTCCACTTATAAGAAATTTCATTAATGTGTATTGATGATTCATAATTGTATAAAGTGCAAGAAGAAGACATCCAATTTTTGCTATCAATGATTATGCAAATTGTAAATAGTAAAATGTTTAATTAGAAAAATATGTTTATATTTCTAACGGTACCCGTATTAGTTTATTGAACAGTGAACCATCCCCTCTATATATAGTTTGCTAATTTAAGAGATAAAGTTATGCACAAGTTTTTTCAGTTAGAGTTGCTATTGTTTAGAATCTCATAGCTTTTGTTGCTTTATGTATGCTCACAATTTAGGTGTGTCACCCATACAAAGATGCTAGGTTTTAGTGAAATGGTGAGATGTATTGTTACTTATAAATTGTATGGTGAATGTCATTTTTTCATGAGCTTTTCTTTCACAATGCTCTTATTCAGGGCCCGAACTCGGCCAGAAATCCGAGAAGCAAAATGGGCTGAATTTGGGTTGAACATGATGGTAAAACTTTGGGCCGAGTTCGGGCTTGGAGGACCACCTAGAGTTCGGGCCGGGTTTGAGCAGACCTTAATCAACCCAGCCCAACCCAATTGACATGCCTAACTATATATTGGTCCATTGGCTCCCATAGTGGGATATGATTTTCCTTCTCCCCCAAAACCCTAGCCTCCTCTCTCTCCTAGGTTTACTGGTGACACTTTTCTCTTGTCTTAGACCTTATAGTTTCCTTGTAGTTTTGTGGGTAAGATGAAGTAGCAGTTAAAAAATAAAAACACCAAAAATAACACATATTAAGGAAAAACAGTCTAATTAATCAAGAAGTGTATCCATGCAAAGAACATAAGTCTATTTGGTGTTAAAGCATTGTGAAGATGTGATGGCTTGACAAACAAATGTATCAAATAAAAAGAGTGAAAGAATAATGGTAGTGCCAGTAGACAAAAATTGTGTCATATAAAATCAGTGAAGGTATAATAGCAGTCTCAAAAGGTGGGGAAACCCATTTCCACATTCCAAATTTGTTTCTCCAAGGTTTAATTATAGCCTTGCAAGATATTAATTTTAGCTTCATTGGCCAATTACTAAATTGACGAAAAAAACAAGGTATGAAATGTGGTAGACAACATTTTCAAAAGGATTCAACTAAACTACTTCAAAGAAAGAACTGCAAGAGAAAATGAATAATATCAAAGCATAAAAAATTAGCATTTATATTGCAATGCCCAAGTGTTTAAGGATTCACCTTCAGATCCATACATTCAAAGAATAATGATTGTTCAAGTGATTCAGTCTTAGTATACCAATCAAATCATAAAGTCAAACAACTTACTCCTTGAAAAAATTGGCAAGTAGTTTGCAACAAGTAAAACAAAACTAAATCCAACAGGTATGTGCGCATATCAACACACTGAATTATAAAGAAGGATAGGTCAATTAATTTACAGTTGGTACCTATTTTATGAAATTTATAGACACTGCTCTAGCAATTTTCTATTGTAGATAAGCCCACAACTTATGGGTGATACCTGTTATGAAACTTACGATCGACATATCTGATCCCCCACCTATCTTGTTTCTGATTAGTTACTAAATATTCTTAGTTAACAGTTTCCTTTAAGCCAACACACAATAACTCGTTTTATTTGGACTTTGGAGTATAGAAGCCAAAGGAGTAATTTGCACATTAGTTCTCCATCGTCTTTCTAACTACATGTACATGTTATTTTCTAGCACCTCTTCGAAAGGTTGTCAATCTCACGTCATTCTAATCTTTGTCCAACCCTAACGAAAAGTATTGATCGAACTGAATCAGTACACTTTAGTGAATGGCCTCAAGATTCTTATCCAATTGGTCCATGCTTTCTTAGCTGACATGAGATATCTCACATCCATATTAAAAAAGCCTACAAAGCCTGCCCCACGTATCCCAGCAGATTGAGGAGTTGTCTCTCTTGGGAATTCTTTCATTATTCATCCTAGTTGACATGAGATAGCATATTCATCCAAGTTGTCCGCAAAAGCTTACTTGCAAATGGAGTGGTCCCTCTTAGGTATCCATTTGGTATTACATCCCTTCTTAGAAACGTAACACATCAACAATATGGAAATTGTTTTTCTAGTCTTTTCATCTTATTTAGTTTTCTTTTCTCATTTAAATATTATCTAGTTGATTCAGGTTTAATAATCTAGCTGTCCAAGTGCTTTCACACTTTACTTTTTCGAAAGTTGCTTTTCAAAGAAGTAGTTGGTAATCAGTTTCAAAGAAAATGGAACTAGTTTTTACCAGGGATAGTTATTAAATCTAAAGGGAAAAAATGATGTGCTGAAAAGTGAAAACTCATGAAGGCAGCTAAAGGAAAAGAAACACTCTGGGAGGTTGTTCTTAATCAGCTCAAGGCTTAGGTGACATACAAGGTTACTTAGAAAGAAGATTAATGCAAATTATTAGTATCAGGCGTAACTTCATCAGTATATGATCCCACTACTGGGCAGTGAATGGACAACCAAGGGAACACCCAATTTATTTTGTTTCCTATGCATTCCGGCATGTAATTTTTCGCAGGAAAAAATTTGGGAAGTCCAATAAATGCTACGTATGTCATCTCTGACAGCAGGACAAATATCAACATCCTTTCAGATGACTTACAACTCGCCATTTTCTGATATAGCTGCTGTGTGGTACTCCCCGCATACGACTTGTGTAATTTTCACAAGTTCAGGGGATTCATCTAGGAACCTCG
The DNA here is from genome assembly GCA_947650365.1 of Chamaelirium japonicum. Classification (NCBI taxonomy): domain Eukaryota; kingdom Viridiplantae; phylum Streptophyta; class Magnoliopsida; order Liliales; family Melanthiaceae; genus Chamaelirium; species Chamaelirium japonicum. Next base: position 118,831,125 of record OX393550.1, read on the forward strand.
CATAAGCATTCAAAACACGAGCTCCCTGCAGTCCTTCACAAGTAACACCTCTTCCAAGCTGACCATACTCATTGTAGCCTGGTTTATGAGCACAATAATGCATGTCTAGTTAATCATCCAACCAAAAAAAGAGAAGGATTTGTCGTGAGTTTGCTTCCAAATTCGGGTTAAAGGATAAAACAGTAAACATGCATGCATGGGCATGCATATATCAACTAATGAACTAAAGAGTTCCTGGATATATTTCAAAACTTTGAGCAACAATGCAACGCCTTATGCTTTAGATTATATAACAATGTTACAGAAAAAATATATTCATCTAACCTGAATGTCAAAAGAAGAAAAGAAAATTTAAAAACTTCCAAATATTACCCCACGCTTGCAGCAGCCCATCCTCAGATAGAGCCACCACATGAACTGACCCACAAGAAACTTGACGCACAATCTGAATATGAATGGAACATAATCAGTAACTTTAGATGATATACAAGTACATGTAGTCCACAAAACAAATCAAAAACGAGATTCGAAGAATTAGAACACAAATAGACAACAGAAATAATAACAAAAAACGACTTGAGCACCATCAGGGACCAAAGAATGTCCCACACATCTCTAGCTAGCTGCAATTTTCTATTTGGGTAATCTAGCTAACTGCAAATTATTTTTAGCAAAAGGTAAGGTCTTCCCCCAAACTAGTTTTTCATGTGTTACAGAAGAAGATGAGATTGTCATATAACTCAATTGTAATGGGTAATCCAGACGTGCAAATGTATTAGGCAAGGGATAACTAAAAAGAAAAAAGTGCTAAGAGAAATGCTGACTTCATACTTGCAGCAACTTCACCAATAACAATTCCAGCATGCAGCACTTATGACGAAGACCAAACTCTAGACATTAGCTCATATTTATTCACATTATATTCAGTATAGTCGTAACATAAACCACAAAGGAGAGGAGCATTTGTGGATCAGGTGCACGTATAAGAATAAAATCTTAGTAGAACATAGGGGGTATAGGAATGAAGTAAAGCACAAGAAGTACTCATTCAAAGATGCATGCTCATAAATATGAGAAAGAGAATAGTATAAGTTGTGCATAGAAGAGATAACAAGAGGCCGCACTTCTCTTCTTGAACAGAAACAAAACATTGTACAATCCTCACCTAGATGACCAAAGTCGCACCATAAGAACAAGACAAAGCTCTTTGCAAGATATATAATCATTTAATAATTCCAAAACTATCTTTATTGTCGACAAACTTTACTTTTCTAGGCTTTTGCTAAAGACTTACCAATCTAAATCAACAACACAATAAAGCAAATCAGAATCATGAAAAAATCCAAAAACAACCTAAATTAAAATAAATAAATAGATCATGATGTCATATAAGACTGTTCACACCTAACAATTATGTTGAAACACATTTTTTGTCATGTTTAAACATAATTACTAGAATGTGAACGAGTCTGGAAGCCATGCAATGGGGGAGCACTTCATTTTATTAAATTTTGAACCATTGTTTCACTAAAAATGGAAACGAATGCATGAAACAAGAAGCATAATTCAGTGCATTTATTTCATAATATCTATAAGTTTAGCAGTTCTAATTCAAAGATGTAGCTGAGCAAGCCGTAAAAAATGTTTAAGAAAACAAAACCATGAATTGTACAAAGCGGTCTTGTATTGTATCGGCAATAATAGATCCAAAAAATAGACTTCTAGGACGACACCTAATCCTATACAACCAAAAACTCCATATAATAAAGTAAAACCAACGATGTACACAATCCTCACCTTAAGACAACTAAAAACTCAAATTCAAATAGGAAGACCCGAAAAATAAATATTCTCCATGGTTTGTGTTTGTATAAATATTATTAATTTCTCGAAACTCAAACAGATTATTATTCATGATTCGTGTTTATTTGAATGATTCTTGTTTGTATGAATGATGGGAAGAACCAAAAAATAAACTACACCTAAAAAACTCAAATTAACAATACTTCCAAAAAATAAAGAATAAGAACCCCATTGGAGGAGTGCATTTAGGACAACCGCGATGTAGGGATTGGCATGTTTACTATCGTACAATTAAAATAGTTGAAGTGGAGGAGACTTTGAAAATGATGCATAAAGATAAAGCATTGGGCCCTAATGGGATACCAATTGAAGTTTGAAAAATCTAACGAAGATTGAAGAAGTGGATAAATTTGATTAACTGGTTTGTTTAATAAAATCATGACGATAAGGAAGATGTCAAATGATTGGAGAAGTATTATGCAATTATGGTACCTATATATATGATTGAAATGAAGGAGACACTCAAAATTGCTCTAATTATCGAGAAAGTAAGCTTATGAGTCACACCGTGAAATTGTGGGTAAGGGTGATGAGCCTAATGGCACAAAGGTTAAAAAAGATGACAAAAATTTTGGAGAACCAGTTCAGATTTATGCCAGCAAGATCCACAATGGAAGCTATTTTCTTACTGAGATAATTGATGGAAAGCATTAGAGAGAAAAAAAGAATCTACATATGCTTTTTACTAACTTAGAGAAGTCTTATGATAGAGTACCATGAGATGTAATTTGATAAACTTTAAGAAGAAGAGGGGTGCCTCAAGGTTATATTAAAGTGATTAAAGAAATATAATAAGGAGCAATTTCTAACATTAGAAGTAATTAGCGTTAAAGGTAGAAAGGCTTTGCCAAACACAACAACCAAGAAGACCCTCCTCATCTTCTTCTCTTGTCTACCTCCTATCTACTTCACATCTTTCTCTTCTTTTTCTCATCCATCTCTTCGTCTATAAATTCCATTTCAAGGGGTCTTCATATTAACAGGTTAAGGATAATTATATCCTTTAGACACTCTTTAAAAAACTAGAAATTGAGGTCAAGATCAAGGATTGGATATACATCTCTCCAGAAGTGTTTGAATATAGATCCGAGCATGGCACTAGAGCAACAATGGTAGGATATGTTTGCTACTGTGTATTTCTTACTATCCATCAAAAGAAGTTTAGATCAATACTTCCTCTTAACTGTGGTATTGGAAAGGCTACATTGAAATAATAGGTTTAAAAAATTAAGGTAGCTTTGTGATGATTGTTTTCTTTAATTTCACAAAAGTAGATCTCTACACTCTATGTTATATTTTTATGTTGACACCATCATCTTATACATGTTTTGTCCAAGGATGTGACAACTATCTTGTGTCATAAAGTGCATTATCTTGGAGTAGTCTTACATCCCAAAGGAAAACCAACATTTTGATACACTTCAAAATTGACAATTCATATGAGTCCATAATACCATCTTTAGAATAGACTAATCTCTAATGAAGGTAAAGATTAGACAATGGTTTTCTTTTACCAAGCCAATCTAGATAGGTTGAATGATATTGTGCTCACTCTCTATGCTTTCAGGAATCAGTGTTGAACTATGGAGCCTAAGGAACAAACCCTCACTGCTTGCTTTACACATGGAGAGATCAAGATCTAATCCTTGATTTTATCCACGATTCTCCACTCGCTGAAGTGTCTAAGGAAAATAACCCGTGAATAGCGAAATTCCTTTTAAAAGGGAAATTAAACAATATAGAGAGGGATAAAGGAAGAGAGAGAATGGAATAAAAACAAGGAAGTGAGATGGTAAGAAGAGAGATGGTAGATGAGAGAAGAGGGTGTGTTTGGTCAATGAATTTGCGCCAACATACCCTCCCTTATATTAGTACAAACTATGATTTTATACTACAAGAATACAAGATAACAACTCCCCCCACCCCCGCCCAGTGGTAGGTAGATTTTGTTTGTATTATGCTAGCTATGGTTCCAAAACCAGATATGTCATCACCCTATAGCTTATTACACAAATCATTCAGACCCATATAGGTAGTCAACGATGATTACATATTATGCAAGCTATGGCTCCAAAAGCAGACGCGTTGTGGCCTTATAGCTTATTACATTAATCACTCGAGCTCATATAGTATAAACCAACATGCTTAACAATATTGTACTCCATGCATTTAAGATTATGAAAAACCTTCACTTATATTAGGAGTGAAACTGTGAGCTACATATGCCCCATCTAAGTATGAGAAATCCAAGGAGTGGTTAAATGCATGATATGTGATCTTACTAAAGCAATAGTTAGCAAAATAGTTATAAATAGTATGAGTTTTGTCTAATTTGATTCCCCTTGACATTAGAGTGCCTAAGATCAAGTTTCCTAGGAAAACAAGAAATATTTCTACATCAAACTCCAATCAAAATCAGAGATGGTTCTAGATGGAAAGAAGGTATAATAAACAAAAAAGATGTCATAAAGCATGTAAGCCTCTCAATGCACTCCCCAACCAATAAGCAACCCTTGGAGAACAAAGTTAGGAAGATTCTTGTTTATGGTTGATCATGGCTGCCATGTATATAGGTTAGCACTCATCCACTTTGTGTTTTACTTCAAATTCTTGTGTTTAAGTGTAAAAAATGGATCAAGGGTATGCCATAAGGATCGATAACAAAGATTAATGAAAAGTAATTGCTAATAGTGATGACCTTGGACACTGTCCTAAGAAAAAAAAAAGAGAAGCATTGCTAAATCGAGGAATCTTACTCACATGATATGCTTAGAAGCAAGGTTCGAAATTTCAATTTCAGCCAATATTTTCATACTGCGGAATATGAAAATATTGCGTGAAAATATTTTGACAGTGTGGAAATAATGCAGTTTTATATAAATGATAGAAATATCATTAAAATGATTGATTTTTTTAACGAAACTCTTGACAATCATAAATCAAGTATAGATACATATTGTGAAATACTTAAATCATATTTCAACACTATCAAAGGTTTAGGAGGTCCACGTAGTATGTATTTATATGTATATTGTACAGCTACAAAATGGTCTAAAACCTACAACATATCAAGTTCGAGTGATTTCATCAATATTAAGACCTGATTATTTTTTTTTCAAGAGCCTCATATTAATTAAACAATTAAAAATGGATTAATTAAAAGGAATCTAAGATTTACAATATTCGAAACTTTCAAAAAATTACACTTCAATTTGATCAAACAAATATTTGAATGCATTTTTCGTTGAATTGATCTTCCCAACATAGTGTTGGATGGTATATCGCACCGAAACAAATTTTGGATGGTATAGCACACCCCAAAACAAATTTTCAAAAAAAATCGCACCGAAGAAGTCGAACAATTTGCTTTGAGGGTTTGAATTTTGGGTTTTGGTTTTAAGGGTTCAGGAATTGAGGTTCAAAATTTCGATAAATTTCAGAATATTTTTATCACCCACATTTCATTTCGAGGGTCGCAAAATTGAAAATATTTCGAGAAATTTTGGGAGATTTTGAACCATGCTTAGAAGACATACTCAAAGATGTAAACATAATATATATATATATATATATATATATATATATATATATATATATATAATTTGGATGGTGCTTTTTTTGTCTATGTCAAAATGTATACATATATGTTTAATTTGGCCAATGACTTGTATAACAGTACTATAACTAAACAAAACTGAGTAGAGATAGGATCATCTTGAAAGATTGTAAACAACAGAATCATCACTAATAAACAATCTTCAATCATATACCAATTGTTATTCATTTGGTAGATCATAGTTCTTACCGTGGATAGTAAATAAATATATTGTGATCCATTGAAACCATTAAGATATGCGGGTGATCTGCATGTGTAGCTAATAACTACACAAACCCCAATTGAACATATGTAGATCTCTCAAAAGAACAAAACAACCTAATCCAAACCACATTTTATATGTTGATTGCCAGCAAGTCAGGAGAATCTCTTACCAAATGAATTATTAAGAACAACCCTTTCTGGAATAAGGCCAATTTAACCATAATTAATATGTGAATGAAGTTTAAGAAGAATAATGTTGCAAAGCGTATTTGCAAATCATACTCTAGAGTCCTCTTAACTTATAACTATCTTAATGTTCTATTTAGGGACGTATTAACCATTTTCCACATGATCCTATTCTTGCCTACCTACGTTTTCTTTTCTTTTTTTCATATTGAACTAAGTTACATCATCATTAGCATTGAAATTTAAATAGTAGTAGCAATATTTTTTTGCAATTTAGTTAAGGTATTATTATTTTTCTTGTCAAATTGACCATGAGTATTGACTGTAGAGAGTAGACAATGTAAACCCATTGCATAGCACATCTAGCTGCGTGAGTAGTACATACCAGCTCATTACATTCAGCATTATGATATGCAAGTAGAACATACCATCATTTTGTTAGCATGATCAGATGCAACTAGAACTTTGGCATGGCTCTTATTCATGTGAAGAATTTTTCCCATGTATGTGAATTGTCACATAGTATGCAGTCTAAATCACTTTTCATCATCAGGATGCTAAGAAATAAACATCTCATATTTAGACTGAAGTGGAATGTCTAATCACAAGGATGTGACCTACTGTGTTAGGAGTGAAGGCTCCCCAATATAAGCGTGGAAAATTTGACCCCTGAAAAAAAAAACCACCGACCATAAAAAAAAATTAGAAAAATCAATAACAATCATAGGGGGGAACAATATTTAACTAAACCCAGTACGAAAAGAGTGAAAGCCAAAACCTGATTCTGTCCCCAAACCCAGAGCCTGCTTTTAGATATCTTGCCATCATTTTCCCGAGGTTCTGCAATAGCAGCTGTACAATGGGCTCCACAAGATACAGATTTCACAAACTCTGTCTGCAATAGCTTCACTTTTTTCGGTTGTTTTGTACTGTCCTCAGTTCCATCTCCCAATTGACCAAATTCATTTGCACCTGTGAATGATATGATTTGTCTTCAGCTGAACTTGTTTCCAATACTGTATTATCCTTAAAATATTATTTCATATATATATATATATGCAACCTAAACAAAGAACAAACTATGTAAAACATAGAGTTCCTAATTACTTCAGCCGCCTCTTCGAGACCAACACGTACATGATAAAACTAAAGGGTGCATGGAGAAAAGAACGTAGTACCCAGGTTTCACGAATACTTGCACTGAAAAGTAAGGTTCCACCTATATTCATTTCCATAGTATGTTATCATATCACAAGCTCAACGATGCAAATCATCAAAAGTGATCGACGTCCAAAGTTATTTAGGTTCCTACCTCGATTCGGAGTCCTATTTTTATTTAAAAAAATTAGAAACAAATCAACCTGTACTGAAAAAAAAAAGACTCTTTGACTCAGCACAAGATTCTTTAAGGAGTTGAAATTCCAATTCAAATGTGGATGATGTTTATGAAATGTGGATTCATATATGAAGTCCTCGAGTAGTTTAAGAGTCTCAATCTATATCAGAAATGAAATAGAAAGTGTAGGTCTAAACTAGATAGATAGAAAAGAGATTGGGAAATAATATGATCCTGAAATGAAAGATGCAGGCACTACTAACCCCACGTAAATAGCGAGCCATCAGAGGCAACGGCGGCGGTGTGTTCGCGGCCGCAAGCAATATCCAGCCACCGTAGCAACAAGCCATATCCCCCATTGCCGCCGGCGCCGGAGAGGTTGTGCGGAAGGCGCTTGGGGATCCGGAGATGCTCATGGCACTCCTTATCCCTCCTGCCGGTCTGTCCGCACTGGTTATAGCCCCACAAATAGATGGCACTCTTTGTCGGAACCTTTACCACTCCCAACTCATCAGCGCCATCCATCATTCCACACCGATCCTCTGAAATCAAACCTCAAACATGAGAGTAAGTCCATTTTTCCACTGGAAACCTCAAACATTATCAATCAATGATGCAAACCATCAGAAACTGCATGTTAGGGTTTACCCTACCTTTCTCAGATCTGATTTATTTGTCCGACGACCCAACAAATCTATAATAAGCCCAAATGGAAGGAGATCTGCTTCCCAAACTATAGGGTCCAACGTCGCCGGGAATCCAACTCCGGCTTTTGATGATTCGTGCCAGATTCCTCCAACGATCAGGATATATTATTATATTAAGGGCAATGAGCACGTGCTGTATACATTGAGTTGGTGATTCCATTATTCATCAACCACTATATATTAAGAAACTTTTAATAAACGAAACCAAAAATATTAATAATTTAATAAACAAAACAAAAGTTGGATAATTAAAAAAAACGGAATAGTACGCCTAAGCTCAAATGGCGTAAAATATTTACGTCATTTAAGATGGCGTAAAAATAAATGGGTAAATTAAAATACCAAAAGTGCCCATTGTTTATGCCATTTCAAATGGCGTAAATTCTCTAAAAATAGTTTGCGTCATTTCAGATGACGTAAAGTCCTTTTTTCCCAACTAACGGCTATTTTGATCTCTTTTTTTTTATTCTTTATTTGCCAACTAACGGATATTTTGATCGTTGGCTGAATTTTTTTTTTTTTTCCATTATCATCATCTAACAGCTATTTTCTTAACAGTTGGCTATGAAAGTTTTTATTTTTTTCATTCTCATCATCTAACTAACGGCTATTTTTTCTATCTCCCTGTAAAATTTGTCTCAGTCGCTCACTTCTCTCTCTCTGCTTAGCTCTCTCTTTCTGCTCAGTTCTTTCTCTCTCTCTCTCAACTCTCAAAGTCTCTTATCTTTCTCCACTCTGCACTTATTTTTGCATTCTTTGATTTACATTCGTTACGATGGCGATAATGATTCCAATAATCTGTCGCTATGGAGGTCGGTGCGAGATTGATAGCTACGTTGGAGGAAATACAAGGGTCATCTTCATTCAACTGGGTTCGATGTTAGTATAAGTGCAACACGAGATGGCGACTTATTGCAACCTCCCTCCTGGCTTCATACTAAGGTCAGTTTCTATAGTTAATGAATCACAATCCTATGTAATTGAAATTTATGATAATGCTAATTGAGAATGGATATTACATAATAATATTTCTCGTGGTACTAGATTAACTATATTTATAGATTATCCCCCAAGTAGTAAAGTAAATATTAATTATCAATCATATTATGATCATGCTAATGAGCCTAGTTCATCGGCACCACCAGCAAATGACCATGATATGTTTGATAATATTAGTCAACCCTCATCTATTGGACCGGTACCGACACTAATACCGGTACCAACACTAGTATCAGCACCAGCACCGATTACCTCTGATAGTGATATGGATTTAGAGATTAATGAGTCTAGTTCATCATCTTCGGATGATAACAAGATTTACATTGCTAAAAACTCTTCATCGACAAAATTATTTAGAAAAGCCATGCTTGATATTGCAATTTTAAAAAAAATTACTTTAGCATATGATTGCAATAATAAGAGTAAAATTGCGATAAAATATGATATGCCAGAATGTACATGGTGTATTTATATAAAAAAAAAACTTGTGATGGTGATACATTCGGCATTGTAACATATAAGTTGACTCATACATATATAGGTAAGGTAGTGCCAAGAAATCATTCTCAAGCTATTTCTGAATGGATTAAATCTAATATTGTAACTCGTTTAATAAATAATCTGAATTATCCTTCATCTTCTATAATAAAAGATATGCTTCATGATTTTGGTGTATTTGTATCTTATAATAAAGCTTGGAAAGCTAAGGAAAAAACTAATATAGAAATCTATGGTTGTGATGTAGAATCTTATATGAATCAAGACCATTATTATTTAACTATTTTTGAAACAAATCATGATAGTTTTGCTATAATTAAAACTAATGATAATAATAGTTTTCAAAGAGCTTTTATTGCTTTTAATTCTTGTATAACTTATTTTAAAAATGGATTTTTATCGATTATAGCTATATATGGTATATTTTTAAAAGAAAAATACCAAGGTATAATGTTTACTGTTATTTTCCACGATCCTAACGGTGAGATATTTCCAATAGCATATTCAATTATCGAGGTTGAAGATAAGCATATTTGATTTAGTTTTTAGAGTGTCTTATGATTGTAGTAAATCCATATAATTTTTCAAAACTATCATTTATTTTTTATAAATAAATAGAACTTATTTATGCTATTAGTAGAATTTTTTCCCAATCTCATCATTTCTTTTGCATACAATATTTTAAAACAAATCTTAAAAAAAAAATTTTTAAAAACTTTTATGTGCTTTATTAAGAAAGGCAGCTAAGAAATATAATATTACCGAATATAATATAGTGCTTCAACAAATTGAGACTGAAGATAAGGAAGTTTATGAATGGATTTTATCAGGTGACCCGACACACAATGCACATCATTGGTTAACAGCTTACTCACCTATATCACGGTATAGGATATTGACATCTAACATAGCCGAGTCTTTTAATTTAGCATTTAGACGTTTACGAGAGAAACCAATAATAGAACTTTTAGATGGAATTAGGTACAAATTAATAAAATTATATTGTATACGTAGAGAAGCTTGTCAAATATGGGAAGGTCAACTTGTACCTAAAGCAAAAAAAAAACTTAAAAAATAGATTAATAAAGCAAAATATTTAGATATTTTACATGTCAATGAGATGCAATTTAAAATAATTGAAAATACAAAATCTAGACATAAAAATCATTGACCTAGCAGAAAATACTTGTACATGCGAAAAATTGAAGCACACACTTATTCCATGTCAGTATGCAATATGTGCATGCAACTTTAAGATATGGAATATTTATGATTGGTGTCCAATAAAACTATATGTTGAAATATGTAAACAAGTTTATGCTAATCCTATGGAAGGGATCCCTAATTCGTATGAGCTCCATAATCTGTCATAAAGACAAAATCATATCTTACCACCAAACACTAGATGTCGTCATGGTCGTCCCAAAGTTAAAAGACAAAATACAGATGTTAGGGAAGTGCGACCTTTTCGTTGTAGTCATTGCCACCAAATTTGTCATAATTGAACAACCTGTAGGAATCCCATAGGATCTGATTCCACGTCTTGATTTTGTAAAATTAATTATTTGAAATTATATCTCATTGACATGTAAAATATCTATATATTTTGCTTTTGGTACAAGTTAACATTCCCATAATTAACTAGTCTCTCTACATTTACAATGCAATTTTATTAATTTATACCTAATTCAATCTAAAAAAAAATTTATTGGTTTCTCTCGTAAATTATATCTCATTCATAAGCTTATTTATCTCCAATCTCAATTTGTTGTAATATTTGATTACATTCAACTAACTTATTTATCTTATTTACCATTGAAAATATATTTTAAATTTTTTTTGTTAATTTTGCCAATGTAACATCTTAATTCAAAATATTAGGGTTTAGGGGTTAGGTTTAGGGGTTTAGGGTTTAGGTTTTAGGGGTTTAGGGTTAGAGTTTAGGTTTTAGGGTTTAGGTTTTAGGGTGTAAGGGTTTAAGGGTTAGGGTTTAGGTTTTAGGGGTTAGGTTTAGGGTTTAGGGTTTAGGGTTAGGGTTTAGGGTTTTAGGATTTAGGGTTTAGGGGTTAAGTTTTAGGGTTTAGGGTTTTAGGATTTAGGGTTTAGGTTTTAGGGTTTAGGTTTTAAGGTTTCGGTTTTAGGGTTTAGGTTTAGGGGTTTAGGTTAGGGTTTACGTTAAAAAAAATATTTTTTAACTTCGTCAATGTAACATCTTAATTATATTGCCGGTCCCCAACCCGGATAAAGAAGGAGGGAAAAATCTCTCTCTCGCTCTCTCTCTCTCTCTCACAGGGGGTAGCGATGAGTTCCTATCTCTCTCTATCACTCTCAAGATACAAAAACAATCATAGTAATATCTGCAAGGAAAAAAAGGTACAAAAACAATCATGACTACTAATGCCGACATCCTGGCGTATCATGACTACAATCCCTAGATACAACCCTAGCATAGTGCCCAGCAATGTGCCTCTTCCTCGGAGGCAAAAAACCTGCTCGACGATAGTAATTGCCTGCGGGGTCTGGAGTGGACTAGCGGTAGCTTCCTGCGAGGACCCCTGGCCGTCTAAAGTAGCTGCCTGTGAAGACACCTTGCCAGGGTTTAAAGTAGCTACCTGCGAGGACCCCTGGCCTAGCTCAAAGTTGGTCGACAACTGGTATAATAGTAAGAGCCCCTGACTGGATGAAACCTGGGAGCAGTAATCGTACTCAATCATATCCAGAATATCCACGCCTGGCTTTACCTCTCCCTCCTCATGTGGCCCACATCCCTCCTTATGTTCCCCACTTCCCTCCTCATGTACCCCACCTCCCCCCTCCTGTACCCCACATCCTTCCTCATGTGCCTCTCCCTCCTGTGCACCAACTCGACTTTGGCCTCTCGCTCGACCTTTGCCTTGGCCACCATGCCCCGTGCGTTATGGTACTTAAGGTTGTCCCTCAACAGGTGCATAGAATAACCGAAGATATGGAGCAGACCTCAGCAACTCTATGACACCTCTCACAGTATCCTCAGTATACAACAGACTAGCAGCCTCTAGATCGTCAGCCTATAAAATTAAATTATATAATTTTATAAATAACCTACTAAAACATCTGATGTTAATGTTTAATTAACTTACCTCACTCCCAGTCAGTAAATCCAGCAACATCCGGTACAACGGGATGTTATGGTGGGGGTCAAACTCATACTGTCGGTATGTTAGGACCCACCTCAAAGCTCAAGAAAAGGGTCGGGTGCCCTCGGGAAGGTCAAAATGTACCGGCCTACCTAAAGGTAGGTACTCATGGGCCCAAACTTGAAACAATACAATAAATATGTAAGATTCTAAACAATTCAAATAAAACAAAACAAGTATAACATATTATAATCTTTTTTACCTGCAGTAAGGGGGTACAACCCACTAGCTGGTATGCAACACCCATCGTAAAACAGTTTAGGCCAGAGTATAAAAATGCCAGAACGACTGCACCCCATACATACTGGAAAGTAATGGTCAAATCTTGAAAAAAAATAGATAACTGGCATGCACAAGATTGCCAGTTGCATCTGAAAACAGGCATAAGTCACACAGTACCAACAAGCACGCACGTGGGTACCTCAATGCCTTCAATAGCAAAAATGCATTATTAGTATGTCATTTATATAAGAATATTAACATGTATTAAATATAATTAATAAATAAAAACTTACCGTCTCAAGGTGTACCGGCTCTAGAGGTGTCGGTCCAAACTAAGTACGAAGCTAGCTAAGCTGGATGTACAGCTCCCCCTGTGATGGCGGAGGTGGTATAACTTCTAAGCTGTCGTAGATTAGCTGACTATAGTCAAAAGCCGGGGTGTTAAGAGGTACAGTCACAGGGAGACCAGTGATGGCCAACCCTATAATCTGCTGAGTGTCCTACAAAGTGATCGATATTTCTTTGAAAAAAAAATAGAATGTGTGAGTAGCCGGCCACCAATACTCAGCTAGTACATAGCAAAGACGCAGGTCGCACTGTTCAGCCATCGGATACGGCTAAACCAATTGAATCTGGCCTGCTCCACTAACTGAGTATGGGAGCCAAACAACTCCCACTTGTCCAAAAGATTCTCGTGATAGTCGATCTAATATACAAATTTTAATTAAATTCTTTTATTTTTTAATATTAATTAATTAGAATACCATAGTATGCTTAAATATAAAATTTAAAACGTACCTTAGCATGCTCAAATACGGTAGTAGCACGATGTCTAATTCGTGAGAGAAGCACCTGATCCATGGTCGGGCCTCCTGTAAATCATCCATCATTCCGTTCCATTCCAGATAATACCCATAGAAAACAGAAAGTGCTCCCACAGAAGGCCACTGTCAAACACCCCCACAGCCACTGTAGAACACCCCCATAGGTCACACCCCACAGCCCCACCCCTATAGTGCTCCCATAGAGAAAGGGCCAGATACCCTCATAGCCCCACAGCCACTGCTGAACACCCTACAGCCCTACCCGAACACAGCACAGCGCCACCCCCACAGCACAGCCCCACCCAAACACAGCACAGCCCGACCCCTACAGCACAGCCGCACCCGAACACACCACAGCCCCACCCCCACAGTGCTCCCACAAAGAGAGGGCCAGAGAAGGGAGAGGATAGAGAGAGAGAGTTTTATGCCAAATGAAAATGGGCTATAAATATTCAAGGACTTTACGCCATTTCAAATGGCGTAAAGACTTTATGCCATCTCAAATGGCGCAAAGACTTTATGCTATTTGAAATGGCGTAAACAATGGCCACTTTTAATATTTTAATTTACTTTTCCATTTTTATGTCACCTCAAATAGCGTAAATACTTTATGCCATTTGAGCTGGCGTACTATTTCGTTTTTTTCAATTATCCAACATTTGTTCTGTTTATTAAATTATTAATATTTTTGGTTCTGTTTCTTAATATATATATATAGGCAAAGTTAATAACATGATAGAGACAGGGTGAATCCATTATCCCAAGATTATATGTATCCATATCTGATGGATATCAATATCCGATGCAACCACCGTTTCATAACACTCTCCCTTGGATGACCATCATTATGAATAGTTACCTCATAAAACCATTGGTAGAAAAACTCAGTGGGAAAAATCCTATCAATGAAAAAAGAGTACAACCTTAATTCTTCAAGAACTATGGTGGGTACACATAATATTGCCCCAATAAAACCTTTGATAGAAAAACCCAATGAAAAAAACCCTACCAAAGAAAAAAAGAGTACAACGCGCATAAATTTGCATCTTTAAGATGTCCTCCACCTAATAACTACATTACAATTATTATATCTCTCTCATTGATTATATCTCCCACTGATTACATTAATTTATTTGGTGATTGAGTCATCGTAGTCTGATGTCATACATCATCTTCTGGAAAGTAGACTTAGGCAAAGCTTTGGTGAAAAGATCCGCAAGATGGTTGCTTGACCGGACTTGTTTGACTTTAGTCTCTCTTTTCTTCTGAAGCTCTTAGGTGTAAAAAAACTTTGGTGAGATGTGTTTGGTCCAATCTCCCTTGATAAAGTCAGCTTACATTTGAGCAGTACATACAGTATTGTCTTCATGAATAACTATCGACTCTTTGGTAACTAATGTCAACTGACAACTGTTTCTGATGTATAGCACAAGTGATCTCAACTATACGTATTCTCAACTTGCTTCATACAGGGCTAAGATTTTAGTATTGTTTGATGATGTGACCATAAGTGTCTGTTTAGTTGATCTCCAAGAAATAATTGCATTGTTATTCAAAAATACATACCATGTTTGTGAACGACCCTTATAAGGGTCAGAGAAAAAGCCTAAATCTACCTAACCAATCAAGTGAGAAGTACCACAAGAATAAAATAATTATATATTAGTGTTTTTACGTAGATATCTAAATATTTGTTTTATTCTATTCCAATGCCTAAGAGTTGGTTCTGAACTATATGTAGCCAATAGATTAATAAGAATATATATATTTGGTCTAGTACATTGAGCTAAATACAATAAAGCACCAATATCACTTAAATAAGGTTTTTTATAACCAAGAATAATTTTATGTTCCTCTTTAGACCTAAATAGATCCTTATAAACATCAATAAGTCTAACTATCAAAAGAGTGCTCAGTGGGTAATATTTATCCATATTAAATTTCTTTAACATATTTTTAATATAAAAATATTGATGTACTAAAATCTCACTAGAGCTACGCTCGATCTACAGACCAGGTAAAACTTGGTATCACAAAAAATTTTCATTTCAAACTCCCTTTTTAAATAATCAGAAATTTTCTTGAGCTCTTTAGGAGTCCCAATCAGGTTTATATCATCCACATAAACTGCAATTATTGCAAATCCATTTTTAGATTTCTTTATAAAAATGCATGGATATATGGGATCATTCTTATAACATTTTCTAGACAAATATTCACTAAGACGATTATATCATATTTTTCTAGATTGTTTCAGGCCATACAATGCTCATCTTAGTTTTATCGAGTACGCACTCTTTGATATTGCATTAGGCAACTTGAATCCTTGTTGGACCTTTATATAAATATATGTGTCTAGGTTCGCATATATGTATGCCGTTACGATATTCATTAGTCTCATCTCTAGTTTTTCAGAAACTATGAGACTAATGAGATATCTAAACGTAACTATAGTCATAACTGGGGAATAGGTCTCTTCATAATCTATCTCAGATTTCTACAGAAATCCTTGGGTTACAAGCCTTGCCTTATATTTAGCGATTTTATTCTTTTTATTTTTTTTTCGTACAAATATCTATTTGAAACCTATAGGATTTATGTTATCCGGTGTTTGTACTATAGGTCCAAATACCCCACGTTTCTTGAGATATTCAAGTTTATCTTAAATAGCTTCTCTCTATTTTGATCAATCAGTTCTATGTCGATATTCATATATATTACATGGTTCAGTATCTTCATTATTGTCCTTTGATATTTCAGTAGCTACTTTATATGCAAATATGTCATCGATGACTATTTTCTTTCGGTCCCAAATTATATCCGTTATATGGAATATTGAGCTCTCATTATTTGGTACCGATGCCTTATTCATAATCTCTTCAAGTACCTTTTCAGGAGTTTGAGAAAAAATTGGACGTTGGAAAATATTTTTTTCTAGAAAAATATGGTCCATAATCTTTTCTGGAGCATTATGATCTGGTCCTTCTGGAACCTCAACTTCTTTTGAAGTTTTAGGGTATGATTTTTCATTCAGCTTCTTCTTCTAGGGAAATGAATATTTGGAACATATAGGTCTGCAATGTTTCTGACGTGCAACAGTTTCATTAGTAGGAGTTAGAATATTAATTCTCATAGGTACATTCTTGGTTGGAACAAACGACTTAATTATATTAGTTGCATCATTAAAGGCATCAGATAATTGGTTTGTAATATATTGCAAATACAAGATCATTTTTACTTCTACCTTGCATTGGGAAGATACTGGATCTATATGAGACATAGTGGAAGTATTCCATGATAATTCATATTGTTCTTAGAAATAGGTTATTTCCTAGAAACTTCCTTATCTTCTTCTAATAGCGGGAAGATTGTCTCATCGAACTGATAATTTATAAATCTAGTAGTAAATAGATCACCAGTTAAGGGTTATAAAAATCTTATGATTGAAAATGAGTCAAAACTAATATAAATCATCAATTTACATTGGGGATCCATCGTAGATCTATTAAGAGGGGAATGGGGACCTGCACAGCAAATCCAAACTTTCTAAGATGAGATATATTTGGCTAGATACCTACAGACACAAGTTGTATAGGAAAAAATTCCGGTATGAAGTAGGCCAGTGTCTAACAAGATTAGCTGCATGCAAGATAACATGTCATCATACAGATATTGGAAGTTTGGATTATAAGAGTAATGTTCTAGTTATTAACTGTAAACATTTAATAAAAGCTTCAGCAAGACCATTCTGGGTATAAACATGGGGGACAGAATTTTAACCTCTATTCCTATGGATGCATAGAAGTCATTAAAAAATTTAAAAGAGAGTTCATTTGCATTATCCAATCGAATAGATTTGATTGAATTATCAGGAAAATTAACTCTGAGTTTGATTATTTGGGATAATAATCTAGCAGATACAAAATTTCTAGTGGAGAGAAGACTCATATATGACCATCTTGTAGATGCATCTATTAAGACCATAAAATATCTAAATGGACCACTAGAATGGTGAATAGGACCACAGATGTTATTTTGAACCCTCTGTAGGAAGGTAGGTGATTTTGTCTCTATTTTCTAAAAAGAAGGTCTAGTGATAAACTTCCCTTAAACAAGGACCACAAAAGTGGTCATTAGGAAAAGTTAGACTTCGATTACTAAGGGTATGACCATAGAAATTATAAATGATCATTCTAAGCATACCTGACCCTGGATGACCTAATCTATCATGCCAAAGAATTAAATATACAAAACTGGTGGACTTCTAGTTCAAGTGAATGATATAAAATTTCATAACCCCAATGTAAGTAAAATATAATCCTAATGATATATCGATAAGGTTAAAAACTTTTCTAGTATAGATATTTACTCTTCTTTCTTAGGTATGATGCAGAGGTATTCTAGATTGTCTTCATTCATAGTTTCTAAATGGTATTCATTTGCTCGAATGTCTTTGAAACTCTATAAATTTCTTATGGAATTTTCTGAATATAATGCATCCTTGATTAGCAAGTGAGTACCATTAGGTAAAAGTATGTGGGCTCTTATAGACCCTGTAACTATGTTAATAGGGTCAGCCACTGTAGTAACCATACGTGAATTATATTCAAAATTTGTAAAGAGTTTTTTATGTTTTAGTATGGCATGTATTGTTGCATTATTTATCAAGCATATGTCTTTATAGTTGGTCATCGTTCCTAAACGATAAGTTATATGAATTAATAAATACCAAAATGAGAATGATCAAAGATAAAGCTACTAATACAATATCCAACTAGATTAACCAGAACGACAATCTAAAATGACTAAAATAATATCCAACATAATATAAAAATTATTAAACCAATGTCCGACAGAATACAAAAACTACTAAGCAATATCCGACAGAATATAAAAACTACTGAGCAATGTCTGACAGAATATAAAAACTAAAATATTCAGGAATCCAATGTGCCATCATCTAACTCATTGAAGTAGTCTGAACTTTTCAAGAATGATGTCTTCAGGGCATCAGTCTGCTTCTGGTATTTTTCAAGTTACTCATTGTTCTCTTCATTCATATTTGTCTCTGCAAGTATCCTTGTACTTTTATATTTATTTTTCTCATATTTACTAGCACGGCAGGCTCTTGACCAATGTCCTTCCTTTCTATATTCAAAGCATGTATCCCTCTTATCTTCAAGTATAGAGGGATTTTTCTTTTCTGGATTCGGATTAGCAATCCATTTGTTTTTAAAATGAGTGTCCTTCTTAAGACCATAATAATTACCTCTTCTAGGATGATTTTGGTATCCATATCTTCTAGGATGGTTTCTATCTCATCTAGGATAGTTATTGCATCCTCCTCTGTTGCGTCTTCCATCTCTTCTTCCTCTGCCTCTACCTTTGTCTCGGTATAAATCATTAGCATTTGCTTCTAACAGTGCCAACGATCTAGTGGGTCTAGTATCATGGTTCTTTACTAGTAGGTTATTCTGTTCTTTAGCAATCAAGAGGACTTGTATGAGTTCTGAGTACTTCATCCCCCTATTTTGCTATTATAAAATTATGTTATAATTAGGGTGGAAGGTAGAGAGAGTTTTATCAATCATTTGAGCATCATCTATCTTCTCCTCACAAAGCTTTAACTTATTGATGATATTGAGCAACTTTGAGTTGAACTGGGTTATTGTCTTGAAGTTCTTGAATCTGAGGATTATTCATTCATTCTTTGCTGCAGGAAAAGTGATCATCTTCTAGTGATCATAACGTTTTTTGAGTGCCTTCCAGAGATCTCCAGGATCTACTATATTTATATATTCATTCTTCAGATCTTCGTATATATGATTCCTAAGAAAGATTAGGGTCTTTGTTTTCTCATCCGGCTTCAATTCGTTTTTCTCTTCTAGAGCTTTTTCTAAGTTCTTCGCTTGTAGATGTAGTATGTTATCTACTCACCAATTCATATAATTACTTCAATTAATGTTTAATACATAGAAGGCTAATTTCGTAATATTCGACATCTGAGGATTTAATAAATACTAACATTAATTGCTATGATTACCATATTTATCATGTAGGCATATAAAAACATATTATATGAAGCATTATTACACATAATGGACAAAGCTTATTAATACTAGGTATTAATAGGATCATTTTATAAACAACTTGCCAATATAGAGTGGGTTCTATGGAACCATCATGCGCCTTGCTAATCTTTTCTAAAAGGTGCTTAATGATCTAAAATACATATAATAATAAAGAATATGATATATCATCTGCATTAAATAGATAAGAAGTATGTGCTATATTCATAATATTGATGGGACCGGATTAAAATTTTTAATCTCCCCTAAACATGCGATCAATTAAACGGATATGAAATTGTACATTGGGGTGATCAACCCTTTGTAGATTAGTTGGTAGAATCACTACCAAAAATTCTCCTTAATTTTTATCATCTTGAAATTTTAACTAGATGTCTAGGACTTTGATGCGGAACTCCTCGAAGTGGAATCACCTCGATTGGAGTTCTGTAACTCCGGAAACAATTCCCGGAGTGCAGATCTGTCATGTCTTTACGTCCAGACGTCTTGAAAAAATACCATTAGTTTTTCCTCCAAGATCTGATTGCTATGAAACTTTATGAACATGTAGGATCCTTCGTTATGGAGATCCTCAAAGTGGAATGGAGTCAATCCGATCTGTAAATCTCCTGAAACAATTCTTACACTGTAGCTATATTGCTGTAGATTCTACATGAAAATTTCTGCACGTTGGCGGTCAATCTCCTCGCAATCTTTAACCACGTATTCCTTACGTCGCTTGAGAATCGGCCTGGTAGGAGGCCTTCCTTTCAATCCCGAGGGAGATATAGAGCTTCCTTGAATTATGCTTGATCTCCAAAATCAAACCCTCGCACACAAGAGAGAGAGAGAACTAGAGATTAGAGATGGAGGGGGCGACTAGGGCTTGCATAGGCATGCATGGGCATACTTGGCCGACCCCCTCTCTCTCCTATCCCTTTTATAAGCCCTTCCGGATAAGGAGAGGGATGGATAAGCCTTTGAACAGGTCAAGGTCATCCCCCCTCCCTATTCTTTTTGTGTTGGGTGGATAAATAAGGGGGGCGGTTAGAATTTGACCCGGTCAAACCTTATCCCCTTAATTCTCACTCTGAGTGATGGTGGCACACGTCCGGGGTGCCTAGGGCACCCCCATGGTCATTTAATCCAATACTCTTTTATTATTAAAGCCCATATATATATATCTCATATATATATATATAATTAATAATAATAATTCTCTCATGATCACATACTAGTCTCGAGTCGCTTTGGACCATAGTTGGGATCACCTAGGGTCTTCTAACGCAACTCCAACTTAGACTGGAGCATATTGACCAAACTCTTTAGTCATGCTCGTGTCCAAAGTTAGTCAACACCAATTCCACTAAATGGTGATGACTGCACTCCGGGTTAGCGAGACAATCTCTAGCCTTACAATTTATGATTATTCCCCTCCATCTCTATGTATCCATGAACACAGCTAGTTTACTTGTGGTAAACTGTCCAACTAGTTTGTGTCACATCTTGAACTCCATGAAACTTGATCAAAGCCTATTTGAACATCCACCTTAGTAGAATATCTACTAATCGGTGACTGATCAGGTTCTGATAATCAAAATTAATGATCAACTCATGGGGATACTTAATCTTTTATGGTGAGTGGATTCCATCTTGAGATCTAGGGTTCCTTGTAACCCACACTCAGCTACCCAAGATATCCAGGTGTTGGTCCTGAGGACCTCACTGATTGATAAGTCAAAGTAACTAAGCATAAGCTCAAGGTTCACTAGTCTCTCAGGATTAAGATCATATCGGCTATGTAAGTTATGAGAACCCTAATGACTTGGACAAGACAATGTCCCTGACAGTATTATATTATTGGGTTTACTTATGATTCGTCAATGCATCTCATGCACCAGCATATTGACTTGGAATCGACCATTCCAATGGTATGAGATTAACCACCCCCCGATTGGGAGTCAATCATGCTACAGTCTACCTAGTGAGATATCCGGTCTCACTATCGATTATGACTAATTTAAAGTATCTAGTACATGTGATTCATATCTCTCTATATATGAATCGAACATTCATATAAATGAATCACACCTAGACTACTTAAGGATTTCCTGCTCTCCCATTCATATCATGAATGCAAACACATTATGTCAATTTTCTATGCACAAAACCATTATCCTATTTTTTGAGGGCATACAAACCCAACAAATATAAGGTCTGTTATAATTAAGGACAGATTTATCCTTATTTGTAAAAAAAGGTTTCGTAGATTAGTTCTAAAGGAACTAAATACGTAAATATATAAACAATGTATATGAAACAGTAAAATCTGACCGTACTGATGCGTCCGGAATGATTCGAATACCCAAGATCCATATATAGATCGAGCGGGTTGGCTATAGATCGGGCTTACAATAACAGAATTTAAAATAAACGATGTATATTAAATCAGGCAGTCAAATATATATATAAATGTATACAAAGATTGACGGATCAGTTCCGCTATAAATAATCAGGTTTGTACAGTCGGGTTTGTATTAACACAGTCGGGTATGATTGTTATTGGGTTTTAAACCCAAAATTCAATTATATTAAAACTGTTCACCTTCTTCTCCAATAGAATCGGGAAGAAGGAACCCCTAACTACTATGCCATGCCACCGCCACCCAATACGCTAATCATTGTCGTTCGCGCGCGTCGCCGTGATTCGCACGGCGATGTTACCGGCCGTCGTAGATCTAATACTCAGTGTCCTAAGACTAAATTTGCAATGCATAATTCTAAGACCTCTCCCAAGCTGCATATATAGATAAGGTATTGACTAGATTTACAATGCATAATTCTAAGAAGGGCTTCTTGCCCTTTGTTGAGTGTCCAAATTAGTATTATTGCCTTTCTATTTTCATGCATATCTCATCACTTTCTTGCGTAAAACATTCATATTACACATAAAGTGCATAAGCTTCTTTCTATCGTTGCATAGTACAATTTTATACGGAAACATCGGTATATTACTTTGCATTCATACATTATATAAATAGAAATTACAAAGACCGATAATCAATTATTATTTTTACTATGTTTCACTATAAGGTACTGATGGGTATCATTTTATGTATGTTTCGCAGTAAATGAGATTCATCATCATCGCACGTAGCTAATATGGAGCGTGACATACGGTGGGCATCATCACAATTCTTTGGTAGCGGACTTAAGGCGCTCGCCAATGATCGACACGGAAGGAACTCAAGCATTAAAAGAGCAAGGCACAATGAGCTGATCTCGAACCTTGTTATGTACCCAGACTGGCCACCTCCTCTCTATCCTCCTTTTCCTTCTTTCTTCTCTTTTCTTTTCCTTTCTTTCGCTTAATTCTAGTCATTCGCAAACACATCACCTAATCAATCGCAACCATCCACACGTCCAAGTCACCTAACCCAATCCATCATGACCTGATCACGATCCTCCCATGCCTAGCCATGAATGATTCCGAAGAGACTCCACGTTGCATTATCCCAATTCCAACCTGTATCCGGGATCGAACCATAATGACTCAACCCGACCATCTCACAACACCATTGACTTTACCTAACACAACCCTTCCTATTCGTACTATATCTAGCACCTGATCATAACATTCCCTTGCAACTGTCCGTTTTAACCAACCCAAACAACCCATGCAGCCGCCCATGCAAATGATCGCAGCCCTCCATTGCATCCAAAACCCAACCTAAATCCTCACCTAAAACCCATGATCTCATTTTATTATTCTTTTATTTCTCTGATTTAATCACAACCATCCTTTGCCTATTCTAGCACCAATAATAGCCATCCCCTCTTAAATAAACCCATGCATTGCAGCCGTCCAAAGCCACAAACCTGAGATCATAGCCATCCCTTTATCCTCCACCTTTATCTCCTACCCAACTTTACCCGAACATGCAGCTCTCTCTTCTATCTCTAATTCCTTCTCTCACCCAAACCAAAACCCATCTCAGCCACCCATATCTTGTTCTTATCTCTCTCTTGTTTGTTTCCCTTCCTGATCAACATGAGAACGAATTCATAGCCGTCCGTTCTATCCGATGCCATGGTAAATAGTTAATTTCTCTTGTAAATTGCTCTCTATTGCGCTAAATGTTAATGCCTCTATATTAATTGATTTTTAATTCTTAAGTGAGAATGAAGCTCACCCGTGTTTCCATTCAATTGGGATTCGGGTGATACTTCAAAACTCCAATATTGAATCATTAAATAAGATGGCTAAGTTTATTATTATTTTTCTTATTTAATTTTTATTTTGTAAATTTTTGCAATTGAGTACTAGTCTCTCTTCTTCACTATAAGAAGAATTCAGTTCTTGAGATTGCAAGAATATTACATAATAAAAGTAGATAAAATGGGTTTTAACTCTAAATTTTCTGCTTGAGATGGTAAAAATTCCGGTCTCAAGTGCAGATAAAAGAGAGTAATATTGCAAAAGAACGTTACTTCAACCCAGGGTTTTTCGATCCTTGTCCTAGGCGGATCTCCTTTTTATATCTTCTAAACTATTAATTTGAATAATTAGTTATTAGCTTTTACTTTCTAAAATAAATTATTTTTTTAAATAATAAAAAATCCAAACTCCTTTCAATTCAATCTAGCTTCATTTGTGATATCTTCTCTAGGCATCAACTTACGTATGGTTCGATCTTGTACTTGCCCTATACTGTTAAAACTCTTTAATGTATGTCTGCAGGTATTGATAATTTTTGATAATAACTTCACTTCAACGATAAACAAAGAACTAGTTATCAAATGGCGCCGTTGCCGGGGACCATCATAGCAAAAAGCTCTCTATTACCCTTCGGGCATGGAATTATTCTATCTAAGACTAAGTGTCATAAGACTTTTTTTTTTTTGTTACTCCAATTAGACTAGTTAAGATCTTACAAAAGGGGGTCCCATGAGGTCCCTGTTACATAGGTCAATGACCTCCCGGCTAAAACTACTAGATGAAATACATGGCCTAGTTAAAACTCTAGCCCCTTTGGCCTGCAAGTCTGCCGCTTGGTTGCCCTCTCGGAATATATGGGTTGCCCGGAACGTGTTGAACTTCCTAACTTTGCGGATGCAATCCTGCACCAAAGGTTGGTCTGAGTCATTTGTGCACAAGGCCCGAATAATCTGATCTGCATCACCTTCAACCCACAGCTGGCCCCTCCACCCCGAGTCTTCAACACATCTGATGCCTTCCCATAACGCCCTGGCCTCTGTCACAAGAGCCGAGTGAGTGTAGCACGGGCACTCCCCGGTGTAGAGGATACCACCACTGCTGTTCCGAAAGATGAACCCCGCTCCTGCCTTCTCCAGTTTGCCGGTCCAAGCCCTATCAAAGTTGAGTTTGATCTCTTCCCCCACTGGTGGTTCCCATTTGACTTCGACTTGATGATTTGATAACGTTCGTTCCTGGGTAATAGAATGAGAATATGTGTTAGTTTGTGTGAATTCCTCAAGACTAAGGATGACATTTCGTGCCACTTGTTTGGGCTCTTTCCTGATTCCTCTGAATAGTTTGTGGTTACGTGCATTCCAAATGGCCCACACCCCAACTATAAGTATTCCAACCCTTAGCCGGGCCCTGTTGCCGGATCCCAGTTCTTCGACCCACTCACGCCAGGAGTTTGGCTTCCACATTCCTTCAGTCAGAGATGCAAGAAGTCCCCACGTAGCAGCAGCTCCTGCACAACCAAAGATCGCATGAGTTGCATTTTCATCCTCTGTAGCACACCGACTACAGAGGGGAAGAAGGTCAAAGCCTCTCCTAAGGAGAAGGTCTTTGGTGGGTATGCGCTTGTGGAGGAGCTTCCAAGCAAAACTCTTAGCCCGGGGGGGGGGGGGGGGGGGGGGGCAGCTTGTCTTCCATAAGACATCCCAAAGAAAGGGTTTTGGAATGAAGTCGGGGTTTGAGTTTGGCTCAGCATCGAAATCATCCTCGCCTAGATGGTTCCCATAGGTAGATGTAGACTCATCATTCATACCGTTGTCCGAAGCCAAAATGTGATAAGCTATGTTGGTCTTGTAAATAGGTTCCTCATTTGGGCCCCAAAGGATGGCACTGTTTGGTTCCTCACTTAACACCGGAATACTAATGATCTGGGCTGCCATATCTGGGTGGAATAACTGGCCCAGAACATCAATGTTCCAACCCCCATTTTCATCCAACAGATTGTCAACCCTGTTGATACTAGCAAGCATCATAGGATTCACAATGTATGAAGCTGATACCTTTTGTCTCAGTAATAGGTAGTCTCATGTACCCAATGCAATATATTAGACTGGAGATCTGTTTTGCAGTAGGCATGGTCAGCAAATATCAATCTAATCCAAGGGATGAGCATTCGCCGACGGTTAAGCGTACATATCTTCAAATACTTGAGAAGGACTAGGAATTGTGATTCTAATGGGAGGACATAGTCTAAGTTAGATATACTGACTCAACCAATGACTTAGGAGATCCCTTCACAAGTGCTCTTTATGGGCGGACTCTATAGAGGCTAGGCATGATGGCTGAGAAAGATTAGTATTGAGAACAAGTGGCCAGAAGATTTGTCACGCCCCAGAAATCTGAAGACCGATCCCTGGGGTGTGAGGTGAGAAAAAGGTGGGGTTTTGGGTCTGGTCAATTAATTACACCAATTTGGGTTCTCACAGGGCTTCTACGCTCTCTAATATGAAAAACAAGAAGGAGTGAGAAACAAGAGGGGAATCTTTTAAATTTGATTTTTCAAAAAACATTTTTATTAAAAAGCAAAGAAAGAGAAATATCAACAGAGAGAAGATATTATCTAGTCAAGCTCAACCTTCAAAAGTCATATCCTCTCAGTATGAGTGACCTGTCGGTGCCACTACATACTGACAGGAGTCTATCTGAGGGAGCACGAGGCTCAAGCCTCCTACGGCTAGCCAAGTAGTCTCATTCACTCCCTAACACTCAGGTGCACCAGTATAGGGTTCCTATCTACAGGATTAATCAATTTAGTTATTTATATGCATTTATATTTTCATCATGATCTATCCTAGGCTTGGGGCCTTGAGGAGAGGCCTACCCAAAAGAATTCAGCTGGAACCATTGCAACTACAACCATAGAATACTAACTAACTAATAAGAACTCTTATTCCAATACAATTACAATGTCTGAAGAGAAAAGACTACAAGATTGACATACTAAGCAGAAAGGTAACACTGCAACTCTAACTCCGCCTCTGGACTCCTACTGCTACTCCTGAGCCTCCAGACCTGCAACTGAGCCTACTCGTGGGAAAGAGTAGCCCCCAATAGGAAATTGGGAGATTAGCCAAATTAATGGCTAGTGACATCCTAATAGTCTATAATAATATGAGACGACCAATCGTAATAAATTAAGATAATATCTATCAGTTCTATTAGAATCTAAGTTTGCATAATGAAACCTAAACCTATCAGTAGTCTATATTCACATGCAATTCCTACTGTCACTAGGTTATCTAACATGAAGTCCATTCAATGTTCTACAGCATTAAAGAACAAATTAAATAATACGTTCAGATAAAGTCACGAAGTCATCATATAAACAGTCACACAATTCTAATTTCATATATAGATAAAACACACACACTAACAAAATGTGAACCCCGGATATTTTGTTCATCCTGCCCCCGGTCGGGCATTACTATAGGGCCTTTTATTTCGATATAGAGGGCCAACTCTCTCGCCGGGCATCGTCGCATGTGGTCAAGTGGACCCCGCCTTGCATGCGGAGTCGTGAGTCCGGCGACGCATGCTTAAAATATTAATAATAATAATAATAACTGCTTGTGTTTGTATGGACACCGTAATTAGGATTCCCTTAAATTAATCAATAAATTGAATAACTAATAATTATTGGGACCACCCTCCTGAGAGGAGTATGGCAACCCTAGCACACGGGTCACTGGGATGAGTGTCTTACTTTATTTATTTATTATGTCGCATGGGTTGCGAGAGCAGTACGAGACCAGGGGTAAATTGTTGGAAATTGTTAAGCATTAAATATACCTTTTGTAGCTTCAGTATATATGTTGAAAGATGTTATATGAGAATCTATCTGGTTAGAAGGTAGGGACCCCGTGCGCGCAAGGGCCGTGAACCACCCTGCGCAGTTGGCCCTCTATATCGAAATAAAAGGCCCTATAGTAATGCCCGACCGGGGGCAGGATGAACAAAATATCCGGGGTTCACATTTTGTTAGTGTGTGTGTTTTATCTATATATGAAATTAGAATTGTGTGACTGTTTATATGATGACTTCGTGACTTTATCTGAACGTATTATTTAATTTGTTCTTTAATGCTGTAGAACATTGAATGGACTTCATGTTAGATAACCTAGTGACAGTAGGAATTGCATGTGAATATAGACTACTGATAGGTTTAGGTTTTATTATGCAAACTTAGATTCTAATAGAACTGATAGATATTATCTTAATCTATTATGATTGGTCGTCTCATATTATTATAGACTATTAGGATGTCACTAGCCATTAATTTGGCTAATCTCCCAATTTCCTATTGGGGGCTACTCTTTCCCACGAGTAGGCTCAGTTGCAGGTCTGGAGGCTCAGGAGTAGCAGTAGGAGTCCAGAGGCGGAGTTAGAGTTGCAGTGTTACCTTTCTGCTTAGTATGTCAATCTTGTAGTCTTTTCTCTTCAGACATTGTAGTTGTATTGGAATAAGAGTTCTTATTAGTTAGTTAGTATTCTATGGTTGTAGTTGCAATGGTTCCAGCTGAATTCTTTTGGGTAGGCCTCTCCTCAAGGCCCCAAGCCTAGGATAGATCATGATGAAAATATAAATGCATATAAATAACTAAATTGATTAATCCTGTACATAGGAACCCTATACTGGTGCACCTGAGTGTTAGGGAGTGAATGAGACTACTTGGCTAGCCGTAGGATGCTTGAGCCTCGTGCTCCC
This sequence comes from Chamaelirium japonicum, assembly GCA_947650365.1. NCBI lineage: Eukaryota > Viridiplantae > Streptophyta > Magnoliopsida > Liliales > Melanthiaceae > Chamaelirium > Chamaelirium japonicum. The sequence goes on from OX393550.1 coordinate 118,859,799, forward strand.
TCAGATAGACTCCTGTCAGTATGTAGTGGCACCGACAGGTCACTCATACTGAGAGGATATGACTTTTGAAGGTTGAGCTTGACTAGATAATATCTTCTCTCTGTTGATATTTCTCTTTCTTTGCTTTTTAATAAAAATGTTTTTTGAAAAATCAAATTTAAAAGATTCCCCTCTTGTTTCTCACTCCTTCTTGTTTTTCATATTAGAGAGCGTAGAAGCCCTGTGAGAACCCAAATTGGTGTAATTAATTGACCAGACCCAAAATCCCATCCTTTTCTCACCTCACACCCCAGGGATCGGTCTTCAGATTTCTGGGGCGTGACAAGATTGTTAGACTTTGTGTTCGATAATGTCCAATACCATTATAATAGACCTTGGTTATTTGAATAATAGACATCACATCTTTTCATAGCTAACTCAGTTATTACTTATCACTTGTCCTCTGAGTTGTGCTAGGTGACTCAAGTGTATTGATGAGATCAGTGCATTGGAGATTTAAGTGTGATAGGTCACATATCTCAGAAGGTTCGCAGCCAGTAATCGGATTGGACACCCGATTTGAAAAACTGTAACACTTTGGTCTTCTTGTAACAGAGATATGGTCAATCTCGACTATTGAAGTGACTCTGAACCATACGTGTTGGTATGTGTTGAGTGCATTGAACAGAATCGAGAGAGTAAACCAAGTCGAAATCTATCGCTAAGACTATGGTTACTCTTCTACCGATTGACTAAATCCTAAATCTCATGATGTCTTTTGGACTCTGGATTTGGTACTTGTCACTTTAATCTGCCAAATAGTATGATTTATCGTAGATCTAAATCTGGATAGGTTAGGTGGCCTGTACTAGATACTGGAGAACGAAGGCATGCTTGGAAATTCCTCACTCATTAAGGGGAGTAAGGTGTCTTCTTGAGTAACTTCCATGAAAGGCTGATCATCAAGTTAGGACAGACGCTTCTAAGTAAAAATAATAATCACAAGGACTTGGAAAGTTATGACTCAAGCGAGTGTACTATACTGGGAGGGACAGTTTTTTGATCCCGGGTAGTTTCACGGACACTGAAAGTATGAGGGGTTAAGTACAATACACTGGAGAAGGGTTCTTGTATAATATTCAAGGGACCACGTAGTGGAGTCGTGACCTAGTAATAGTTATGGTCATGGCTAGCTGAGGATGATGTGATCATGAGATGGTCACACACATATTCAGTTGGAGCCTAGGTCATGGAGGTTCTCATAGATTCCATCTCGTAGCTTATTCATATAGATGAGCTACCCAGTCCTATTACACAGATAAGTTACCCACTAGGGTTGCTTAAGTGGGTCATGCTCCTTAAAGCATGCCAAAGTGTCGGTGGTTATGTCGTATAGGATGTGCACATGAGATGTGCGTCATCGGACCATGTAATAGAGGAGGAAGGGATCCAAGCTTGACGAGGATTCCCTCCCACTTGGGGAGTAGTTGCTAAGTGGTGCAAGCCACATAGTGGCTGACCATTTTAATGGAGAGAGAGGGGATACTTCTCTCTCCATTAAATGGCCGGCCATGTGGGGCCCATACCAAGTGGTGGCTGGCCTATTAATGGAGAGGGGATCCCCTCTCTCCATTAATAAAAACCGCCCTCCCTTTTTGAATCCCTGTCTCTAGGGATTTCAGATAAAGGGGATGGGGTAGCTCTATCCATTCCCTTATCCCTATCTTTAAAGATTTCGGATAAGGGGAGCTTTATTTATTTCCTTATCCCTATCTTTATCTCTATCCTATCTCTATCTCGATCTCTATCTCTTGTTGATAGGTTTTTATAAACCCTAGCCGCCTCTCCTATGGCTTTGGATGATGCAAATTTCGACCAAGGAGAGAAGGAGAGAGACGAGAAGAAAGGGAGAAGAGAGAAAGAGGAGAAGAGAAGAAGAAGAGAAGGGAAATGAGCTAAGGCACCTCATACAGAGTCTTTCTCGTGTGAGAAGAAGGACATGGATCTAGAAGTCGACTCTCACAAGCCATCCAAGCTCATGATGAGGATGGGAATAAGAGATGCTATCGACGGGTTGCAAGGCGTTCTTACTTCATCAACAAATTTATCTTCTACAAAGATGAATTTGTGTGGCTCTTCACCTCAGACATTCATAAGACCCGAGAGATAATTCTTTGATAATTTTAGATGGTTGCATGCGCTTTTATTTTGATTGAAAGTCATCTATTCACAATCTAGAAAAAGAATATAGTACAACCACGATCCGTATTGAATTCCAACATGTGAATCGCTTCCGTCGCACACTCCGATGCACCAAACCAACACTCGACTACCAGGTTAGCCCGAACAGGTCACAGGTCCCATGACCCGACTACTCGGTTAGCCCGAGTAGGCCGCGGATCTCACACCCCGGCTACTCGGCCAACCTAAGTAGGTCACGGGTTCCATGACCCGAGACTCGGTTAGCCCGACTAGGTCGCGGGCCCCGCACTCCGATTGCTCGGCTAACCTAAACAAGGCTAAGGGTCACAACACAAGCCAACTAAATATGAGGGTCGTTCCAGCTCCCTACTTCCCTCAGGGGTGGTTTGAATACCATGCCTTACCCTAGGGCACAGGAGCGGCCCCTGTAGGTCAAACATTCCCATGTATTTGGAGATTGCAGTACAGGATAGCCAAGCACGCTTCTGCCATCTTGACCACTCCCCCCATGCTTTGTTATACTTGGGGATCGGCAGATCAGAATGGCCAAGCACAGGCTATCCATTCTGATCATCCCCCACGCGATCTTGATGGAACATGAACTAATGACAAAAGGACCAGCAACCGTCTAAGGCTCTGGCTCCATATAAAAGAATGCCCTTTCACATAGGACCATATATGTGAACAAGAATAGTAACACACAACTCCACTACTACTCTCGCTTGCCTTCTCCCCTTCAGGCCTCAATTCATGACTTGAGCATCGGAGGGACGTAGGCTCGAAGCAAGCCTCAGTCTTCTTTGCAGGTACTGAGGAGAGGACTCAGCAAGTAGCATTACCTCACTCGGGGAGGTGTAACGAGACCAAAAATCTCGCCCACAGCTCCACCGATCCCCTTGCGATCCTCCATCCTTCCACACCGTGTTAATATTTCATCGCTCCAGTCACCAATTTTCAAAAAAAAATCCTTACCCCTTTTAAGAAAAAATCCATATGAGATTTTATCGTTGCATTGATGAAGGCGATCGAGGGTGTACGTGTTGCTGTCAAAGGTGCACGGCCGCCCAAGTGCCGACAAACATGGACATGCACTAGCATGACAACAAGGACCTTCCACCCTTGGCCAATATGGAGCTAACCGCTCAACAATTAGTTTTTTTTTTTTGAGAAATATCTCTTAGTGGATGAGGGCGGAATTCAGCCTTGATCCCTACCAATTTATTAAAAGAAAAAGAAAGCGCATGCTCAACATTGTCAATGGTTAGAACCTGATCCAATAAAATTGCAGACATGTGCTGTGGAAAAATGAAAGACAGTGGGCCGACAATAACAGACGAATCATCAAACATCAGAGTTTACATCAAATTATTGGAAGATCATGTCCCTAAGTCGACCTTTCATTCATCTTTATCTTCTTCCTCATTGTTTATCGAGAGTTGACTTACAGGACAGCATATATACAGATTTTGGTGGTTAGACATAAGAATAAAATGAAAGAGATGGAGTTAAAAAGTATTTGAATACACCTGCTCGAGCAATCCCGACCATCCTTTCATCATCTAAAGGTGGTTAACATGGTAGCTGCAACTTCTCAACATGCAATGAGGCCCCAATGCATGGTGTTGATGATGAACACCTTCATGCCCTGCACGTTGAGGATGGAGCCCACATTCATAAACAAAAAGAAGAAGGAAGAGAGGGAGCTTAAATAAATGGTGGCTCTCAAGCAATCCCTCTGCATTCCATTCCTCTTTGTTAATCCATTCTGGGATCATGAGTCGAACCAGCAGGAGGCTACCAAGTTTCTGCAGGAACGGTGTTGCAACCCGAGTGCGAGTCCGGTCTCCACCGATCGCGAAGCCCATCGCCTCCGACATCGGGAAGAAGGGAGCACAGCGAGGGGCAGCAATTGGTAGGAGGATCATGATCATGGTGGACTCGAGCCCGGAAGCAAAAGGTGCCCTGAAATGGGCACTCTCTCATGTTGTTCAGAGCCAGGATACACTGGTTCTTCTCCAAGTACTGAAGCCGTCGAAACATGGTGCGATTATAATCTTTGTTTTGTTTTGGATGGGGCTTTTATATATATATATATATATATATATATATATATATATATATATATATATATATATATATATATATATATATATATATATATATATATATATATATATATATATATATATATATATATATATATATATATATATATATATGGGTCAGGATCCTATGCCTTAAAATTTTGTCATTGTTTTTTGCCATCAATTTTGGTTTGATGTCCTAGAGGGTTTAGAATGAACTGGTTTTTTGTAGATGTAATCATCCCACCTTAGATAGAACATCCACAAAAAATCAGCATATTCTAAAACTTCTAGGAGCATCAAATATATAATAAAAGTTAACGGATAAAAATGGACGGTGAATAAAGCTTGTAATATTTGATGCCCCTAGAAGTTTTAGAATGTGCTGATTTTTTGTGGATGTTCTATCTAAGGTGGGATGATTACATCCACAAAAAATCAGCTCATTCTAATCCCTCTAGGACATCAAATCAAATCGATTTTGCCATCGATTTTGGTTTGATGTCCTAGAGGGTTTAGAATGAACTGGTTTTTTGTAGATGTAATCATCCCACCTTAGATAGAACATCCACAAAAAATCAGCATATTCTAAAACTTCTAGGGGCATCAAATATATAATAAAAGTTAACGGATAAAAATGGACGGTGAATAAAGCTTGTAATATTTGATGCCCCTAGAAGTTTTAGAATGTGCTGATTTTTTGTGGATGTTCTATCTAAGGTGGGATGATTACATCCACAAAAAATCAGCTCATTCTAATCCCTCTAGGACATCAAATCAAATCGATTTTGCCATCGATTTTGGTTTGATGTCCTAGAGGGTTTAGAATGAATTGGTTTTTTGTAGATGTAATCATCCCACCTTAGATAGAACATCCACAAAAAATCAGCATATTCTAAAACTTCTAGGGGCATCAAAAATATAATAAAAGTTAACGGATAAAAATGGACGGTGAATAAAGCTTGTAATATTTGATGCCCCTAGAAGTTTTAGAATGTGCTGATTTTTTGTGGATGTTCTATCTAAGGTGGGATGATTACATCCACATAAAATCAGCTCATTCTAATCCCTCTAGGACATCAAATCAAATCGATTTTGCCATCGATTTTGGTTTGATGTCCTAGAGGGTTTAGAATGAACTGGTTTTTTGTAGATGTAATCATCCCACCTTAGATAGAACATCCACAAAAAATCAGCATATTCTAAAATTTCTAGGGGCATCAAATATATAATAAAAGTTAACGGATATAAATGGACGGTGAATAAAGCTTGTAATATTTGATGCCCCTAGAAGTTTTAGAATGTGCTGATTTTTTGTGGATGTTCTATCTAAGGTGGGATGATTACATCCACAAAAAATCAGCTCATTCTAATCCCTCTAGGACATCAAATCAAATCGATGGTAAAAAACGATGGCAAAATTTAAGGCACAGGATCCTAACCACATATATATATATATATATATATATATATATATATATATATATATATATATATATATATATATATATATATATATATATATATATATATATATATATATATATATATATATATATATATATATATATATATATATATATATATATATATATATATATATATATATATATATATATATATATATATATATATATATATAACACGGTCCTCCTGACTAACCAATATGCTAGTCCTCTCTTCAATTTGGGTGCCACATGGCACTTTTTAACCGGGGTTAGGGGTTAGTCAAGGTGGGTACATCCCTCCTAACAATGATCATAAAAAAAAATTAAAAAAATATATCAAGTGGTATTTTTAAATTAACCATAGCAAGGGCTATTTGCCCGCTACAGTTTATCATTAAATTTGTCGACCGTTGATCGGGTTGTTTTATATTTTTTTTTAAATATTGATCTAAGTAGAGTTGATTGACCATCCATAAAAAAAATGGTTAAAAGTGTCATGTGGCACCCAAATTGATGGGAGGACTAGTGTGTTGGCTAGTCGGGATATATATATATATATATATATATATATATATATATATATATATATATATATATATATATATATATATATATATATATATATATATATATGTGTGTGTGTGTGTGTGTGTGTGTGTGTGTGTGTGTGTGTGTGTGTGTGTGTGTGTTTTGAGCCAATGTGGAAAGAATTTAATCCTCGTACTAATGTGTTGGTGTTCTCTTCACATTTGCTCACAGTAGATCAATCTCCAAGAGATCAAAGGAGTACTTATGCACTTCTTTATGATATGAGAACTATTTGTCATGAAAGAAGACCCGAGGTAAAGATGCTCTATTCATCCTCACCATGGTTGCATATTGAGTGATCTCTCGGATCGATTCTAGGCTCAATCAAGCTCGAATTATCAACAAACAAGCAATCCATCTACGTTGAGTCGTCTAATTTTCTCTAATAAAGGATTCAACTTTCGACAGGTAGAAGTTGAGCTATCTCTGATAGAAGGGAAGGAGCAAGGACCGGTCATTGTAGCAGAGGCGAAGCAACAAGGGATCTCTCTACTTGTCCTCGGGCAGAAGAAGCGATCGATAGCATGGTGTTTGCTGATGATGCGAGTCGGTGATCGAATAAGAGGGGGCGGAGGTGGGTTGGTGGACTATTGCATCCAAAATGCTATTTGCATGACTTTGGCGGTGAGGAGGAAGGGAAGAAGTGTTGGTGGGTACTTGATCACCACCAGACACCACAAAGATTTCTGGCTTCTAGCCTAACGAACCTAATGTCCGATACAAGAACTCGGAGATGCGCTAATTTGTTGGTGTAAGGTTCACAGAGATGAAATATATGTGTAAAAAAGAGATTTAGTGCGTAATGAATCCAATCCCATGGCCTGCTATTATCAAGTTTTATTTGTTAAGGTATGATACAATCAAACCTCTTATTAATCAAATATTTGTTGTGATTTTGTAGTCCTAATCAACCAATTTCGGGAACACACAAGAAGAAAAATAATATATACAGAAAGATAAAGAAGACGACACACAGATTTACCCAGATTCAACCAATAATGCCTACTTTTTGTCTTGGGGCCTGTTCTTTTCACTATCTTGAGAATCATGATCAAAAGTAATAGGTCTTCTTCTCGATCTGATAGGGACTCACTCACACCACAAATTCTCTCAAGTTTCTTCTCTTTGCAATCTTGTTCCATAATCAGACTCCACAACGTATCAATATTACTATGCGAGAGTTCTGATAGTATCATATCTCTGCACTATCTACTTGTAACAAGTATGCTTTACTTGTGCCGTTCAGAAACACATGTTCTTGAATTGAAGGATAAATATTAAATGGGAAACCAAAAGAGAATAGATTAGTGAGTTAGGGTAGAGAAAAGCTTATTCAATGGGAGATGAAGGAGAGCACTTAAAGAGTAGGAGATCGAGGCATCCACCTCCAAGCCTTCTCTACATTAGAAAAGTTTTCTGTGAGATGGTCATGCCTCACACGGATTAGTCTCACATCAGTAATGGAAGCGGATGATGAACTGTTTATATACCCGCCTTGGACCTCCCGTTACAAGCTGGTTTTATGAGGAGGCGGGTATACAAGGGTCTAGGTTAACGTTCGTCACATTTTAAGTGCTATTCTTGCATGTCAAACTTCAATGCACAGGGCATCGTGACAGTTGGATAAAGTAATCACGCACCTCCAGTCAAGGGTTAGGTTTCAACTGAAATCTTAGAGTTTTCATATTCCTTTTTAAAGGAACATTAGTTCTAGTTAAAATTACATGGTTTCACATAGAACCTATTCCTATATTTGAGGATGAACTAAAAATTGTCTAGGCAAATTTTGACTTAAATCTCTTAGATTCGTATTATAAAAGTTATTACCTCTTGATGGTCTGATATGATTATTAAAATGGCTTATCTTGTGGAAACCCCATTTAGATGTTGGGCCTAGCATGTCCTCTCGTTGTTCAGCTTAATTAGGATTACTTCAAGATCCCATGAGATTGTTTAAGTTCATAGAATTAGACAAGACAAACGAAAATTCCATGCCTTGAACATCAAAACATCTTTAGTTCACATTTAACAAAACCAAAGGTTTACGTTTAGGTTAGCTCAAGTTTTAACCTATTAAGAGGAATTGGCTTTAAGATTGGTACACAATAGTCCACGAAGAGTTTTAGTATAGCAACGCAAAAAAAACTACACGATAGTCGATCTAGATATTGAGGATGATGTTAGAAGATTTAGAAGACGGATTATAACCAATCGGTTGTCGACATTAAGGATCCAAGAAAATATCTTCATGTAACATTTATGGGGGAGGATTTCGGTCGTCGTATGTAATCCCCCTCCAATAGTCGATTGACGGTTTGACCCTTTGGGATGTGGCGTGCTTTGAAGCGCTGAGTTGTCAAGTGTTGAGCTGTCATATTAACACTATAGAGTAGAGAAAGTAAGAGAGAGTTGACATAGGGGTGATGACGGAGTTCAGCCGTAGCCTATGTCTCCGTGTGGTAAGACGCAACCTTTGAATCCACTATCTATGGGTCAAAAGTAGAGCTATTCTCGATAGGCTGAAGAGTGTTTCTTCCAAATAGACAGAGGGTGGAGAAGGTTTGTCTAGATTTTTAAAATCAGAAGGCTCTGGGAGCTCTGAAAAACAGAAAGTGGGATTCTGGTCTCCAATTTCGGATCTGGAATATTTTCTAGGGTTGGCTATATATAGGGGTTTAGGAATATTCAAGGAATATTTCCTAGAATATCAGGAGTTTAGACAATTATTCAGGGGATTTACCATACCCAAAATGGCATGCGCGGGCCCGTGGCAGGGCTGCGGGTCCTACTATAGTCTTCGTGGGCCCCAAGCAAGGCTGCGGATCCTACCGTTGTCTTCATGGGTCCCAAGCATGGCTACGGGTCCCACTATCATCTTCGCGGACCCCAAGCAGGGCTACGGATCCTATTATCATCTTTGTGGGCCCTATGCAGGGCTGCGGGTCCTACTGTCGTCTTTATGGGTCCCATGCAGGACTGCGGGTCCCACTGTCATCTTCGTGGGCCCCAAGCAGGGCTGCGGTCCCACTGTTCTCTTTGTGGTCCCCAGGTAGGGCTACAGGTCCCACTGTCATCTTAATGGGCCGCAAGCAGAGCTGCAGGTCCCACCGTCGTCTTCGTGGGCCCCAAGCAGGGTTGCGGGTTCCACCATCGTCTTCATGGGTCCCAGACAAAGCTACTTCTACCGATCAAAGCAGCCCAGAGAAGAAGAGAAGCAAAGTCGGTGCTACACCCGTCGTCTTCAAATCAAAGCCTTCGACTTCGATCATGTCCGGAGAAGAAGAGAAGTCAAGCCGACGCCATAACCGTTGAGGAAGCCGAAAGAATAAAGAAGCCTTGAAGAAGTAGCCATTGCCGTTCAAGAAGAAGATCGAGTCAATGCCAAATCAAAATTCAACGCCAGAAGCTAAAGAAAAAGCATCGGTAAAGCCCGCGCCAAAGCAACGCAAGTGCCAAAGCCAAGTAACTACACCGGTCATGAGCAAAGCACCACACGTTCTAACTGATACGACGCGAAGTCTGAAAAAACTAAAGCATCGCAAACCTCTACCCGTCTACGTTCAAGCGTAAGCGCCAAAGTAAAGCAAAAGCCAGAGCCACGCCAAAGCAGAGCCAAAGCTAAAGCCGATGCCAAAAGCACGATCGACGCCACAAACCGACGATCAAGGACGCCAACATCTAGCAAGGATCAAGGGAGACACGAAGGCCGAGGAACGAAGCCCAAAACCCCCCTAGCCAAGAAAACGCAAAGCACGGAAGGGACAAAAGCAACAACGGATACTCCTTAGCCTCTCAAGAAACCTTCACCCTGTAAAGACCTCTGTCCTGGGTAACCCCTTCAGAGCTTTCGCACGAATACCACGTGGAGACGCAGATCAAAGGGACCCTCCAGAGGATCTCTTCCATAATCTCCTAATCAAATATTTACTGCACCCAGCTCACCACCCCCGAGTCCCCGGGTCCCAGCATCTGTAATCTTCGTGTGTTTGCAATAAAGACGACTTGTATCTTTTTCTACGCATACAGATTTCTGGCATGTCCGATGGAACCTCCTCTCCTTTCATCCGTACGTCTGAAGGAGTTGCTGCAAGTTCGCCATGGCCGGAATAAATGACGCTACATTTGCTCCAATAAGCCTTTCACCGATCGCCGAGTCTCCTCTACTCCAACATAGTGATCCATAAAACCTGGAGGGTGACATTCCCCCGATAGTATGCGTCTATACTCGACGCACTCGGACTCTTACGGATGTCTTCACACCAGAAACTGCTGCTGAAGATGCTCGCCAAAGCACTGACGAGGCCTTGTTGCATGAAGAAACGAGCCTCGATCCTGGAATTCAAGTCCAAAAATTTAGGAAGGACCAGCCCCAACCCCGAGCCCATTTAGGTTCTCCAACGGACTTTGCACCTCCTTTGCAGGGGGCAAACGTTCGCCATCAAGCAGAAGCAAGTCGGTGCAACTACGTCTCCGACGATGATGGCGAGGATGCAGGCATACAACATCGAGACGTCCTTCGTCATCATCCTCCGTTCGTTCTTCAGCTCCAAGTCATGCAAATGGGTGAGCACATGGCATAAATCACCCAGCTGATGGAGGAGAAGGACCATCACATCAACACTCTGCTTCAAAAGCTAAGTGCGAAGGAGGCTACAACAATTAATCAACCTCTTGCTTCTCCAGTAGCCGCTCCAGCTCCGTCTTCAACTCCCGCTCCTGCAGAAGTTGTTCCAACAATTCTAACGACTACTCCAGCACTCTCTTCAGTTCCTATCCTAGTAGAAGTCATCTCTTCAATACCAGTCTCGGTGGCCACACAACCTCCGGCGACAGCAACAATGAATGCCCAGCAAATACAAGCATTGGTGGCTGACATGATGCGTTCCCATGGCGGTAGTCACCCTCCGATCACGACGGCATACTCGAAGCCTTACACCGCAAGGATCCAGCAGCTACGCTTCCCTACCAGGTTCCAACCACCAAAGTTTCAGCACTTCGACGAGAAGGGAAATCCAAGGCAGCACATCGCCCACTTCATTGAAACTTGCAACAACGCTGGCACATACGACGACGAAATAGTGAAGCAGTTCGTTCGCACCCTCAAAGGTAACATGTTTGACTGGTATATTGATCTCCTTCCAGGATCCATCGATAGCTGGGACCAGACGGAGAGGAAGTTCCTCAACCGCTTCGACAGCACTCGATGCGTCGTTAGCATGACTAAGCTTACGACCATTAAGCAAAGGAAGGACGAGCCGGTAATCGACTACATCAATCGTTGGAGAAACCTGGCGCTAAATTCGCAGGTTCGCTTGTCTGAGGACTCGGCTATCGAGATGTGCACCCAAGTCATGCACTGGGGCCTGCTCTACATCCTCAAAGGGATCAAGCCTCATTCTTTCGAAGAACTCGTAACTCGGGCTCATGATATGGAGCTCAGCCTAGCAAAACATGGGGATTCAAAGAGCAAAGACTTCCTGAAGGTGGAGAAGAAGGACAAGCCGCCAGTACCAAGAGCGAAGCAAATCAACGTCGCTGATGTCGCTTCAACCGCCAAATCGCTCAAGATTGGTGGCAAGTCGAATTAAGAAAAAAGAGCTGCTATACCGCCACCTCCACCTCAAAGACAACCGAGGATGACTCTCGAGGAGCTCGAAGCAAAAGAATATCCCTTCCCCGACTCGAAAGTCTTCTCCATGTTCGACCAATTACTACAAGAGAAGATGATCGAGCTTCCTCCTTCAAAGAGGCTGATAGAAAGCTTTTTGCGTATTGTCGTTATATGAAAGCTATTTATCAAAAACAAATACCTGCAATTATAACTCAGAGAACTTTAACAGTAAAGGGCAAGTAAGGATCGAACCACACGTAATTAGATGCCTAGAGAAAAGAGATCACAAGTGAAACTATTTTGAAGATGCTTTGTTTTAAGAAGCAAAACGAAAACTCGAGATTTAAATAAAAGGATTATCAGAAGACAAATCCGCCCAGAAGAGGGGTTTGGTAGCCATGGTATGAAGTAAAGCTCTCTTGCAACGTTATTCTTTTCTGTGAGAGCGGAAGTTTTATCGACTCAAGTGGAAAATATAGAGTGAAAGCCCCCTTTATCTAATTTTATTATATAATATTCTCACAATATTATGAATAGAATTCTTCTTATAGTGAAGAAGTAAAACTAATTCAATTGCGAAAATTTATATAATAAAAATTTGATAAAAATAATGATAAAAATTGTAGCCATCTTAGTTAATGATTTAATATTTGAGTGTTGAAGTATCACCCGAATCCCAATTGAATGGAAACACGGGTGAGCTTCGTTCTCACTTAAGAACTAAATTCAATTAATAAAGAGGCATTAACGTTAAGTACAATCAAGAACAAAATGCAAGAGAGAACACTACCTACTTACCATGGCATCAAACCCCTCTCCCTGGCGGAGAGGAGTTTAGCCGACCATGGTGGAATTATGGGTACAGTAAATAAAATGAGACATTGGAAAAAAAACAAAGAGCTTGAGAATAGAGCAACAAAATAAATTTTATTGAAACAACGAATACGATTACAACTACTTCAAAACCTTCTTCTCGAAATGACCCGAATACAATGTTACGTACTCTTTTCGCACACTCTCCCTATTACAATTTGCTGAACACTCTATGGAAAACTGGATGGTGATGATGATCATCCCTTCATGCCCATGTACCTCTATTTATAGGGGCTTTGTAGCTTGCTCCCCAAGGTTTCAGTTTTGGTAAATATGTCTTGGGTTGGTATGAACTAAAGGGAGAATAAAGGAGAATAATTTGAGGGAGAATGAGAGAGAGAGAGAGAGCTAGGGTCGGACTAGAGAGAGAGAAGATCGGTAGGAGATGTGCATGGCTCGGGCGGTTAAGGAAAGAGAGGGAATTAAAGAGAGAGATCTGATGGGTACAGCTGGGTTCGCATGGGATTATGATTAGAGAGAGAAACCGGAGAGAGAAAAGGGACGTCCGGGTCTAGGCTCGCGATTGGGTCGGGCGGACGTGCATGCCTTGAATGCACGAGACAGCTACGATGAATAGGGCGAAACGGACGGCTTTGATTCGTTAGGAAATAGAGAGAGACGCTAGAGAGATAGAGAGAGACGCTCGGTTGTTAGGGAATCCCGGGTTTAATTCTAGAGAGATATAAGGAAAGAGATTAGAGAGAGAAATGGGGGACGCAGGAAAAGTAGGAGGAGAGAGAGAGTTATGCGATCGGGTTTAGAAAGAGAAAGATAGAGAGCAGCGGGGTGGTTGGGTTGGGTAGAACGGACGAGATGAATGGAAACATCATGCATGGCTTCGGTGCACGGATGGGGTAGAACGGACGGCCGTGATGGTTTGCATGGGCGCATGGGAGGATGCGATCGGGTTGGGTTTTTAGGGAGGAGATAGTGAATCCCAGATGAAGATTTTAGAGAGAGAAAGTAGAGGGCAGTGGCCGGGATTGAATAGTTAGAGAGAGGAAGTCTGGTGGAGATTTAGAGAGAGAGAAATCTGGAACAGTTAAGGTAAGAGAAAGAGAGAAGTTCGGTGGGATCGGCTAGGTTCCGGATAGATAGAGAGAAAAAGGAAAGAGAGAGAGAAGGAAAGAGAGAATCCGGGAGAGAGAAAGAAGTTCTGATAGCATCCGGTTTAGAGAGAGAAAATCTGGGCGCTGGGTATTGGATGGTTGTGATTGGGTTTTAGAGAGAGAGAGACGGGCTGCGGACATTTATGGTGGCCCATGCATGCATGTGCATGGAAGCTAGGGACGGCTGCGATGCGATCGGACGGGTATCCAGTTTTAGAAATAGGGAAGATCAAGGAGATGCATGGATTAGGCAAAATGGACGACTGTGATTCTGGCTCCGGATTTGTGAAGGACGGTTGCGATATTGGGTGCATGCATGGGATTGTTGTGCACAGCTTGGTTGAATCAATGCATGCATTGATGGGCTTGCAAAGGACGGATGTGATTAGTCTAGAGAAGAGAGGAACAGAGAGTGGGCTCATGCATGGGTTTTTGATCGGATGGTTGGGGTTTGATGGATTCCATGGTAAATGGGTGGCTGTGATTTAATGAAATGAACGTGCATGCATGGCTGTGATAGGCTAAATGGAAGGCTAAGATTTAGTTCAGGTAGATGGGTCCGATATGTTTTGAGTCCAAGAGTGAATCGGGTTTGTGCGACTGAACCGAAGTCCTTGCCATGATGGGTTATGGACGATTACATGTATAGACGGTCACGATGGGTATGATGGTGAAATAAGAAAGAGAATAAGGAATGAGCAAGAGGGATTCGGGTTGGTTAAATGGGTTCAAGCACATTGGGGTTATGTGGAAAACTTGATCACCATCATCCGAACTCATCATCGCTTATTTGTATGCCTGTAGTTATCCTCTGGCTCGTATCATGCAATTCGTCCGCCCGATGAAGTCACTTCTCCGTTTCGTGGTTTTCTCATCTATTGTTCGTCGATTTTCTTGTCATCTGAACACGACCTCCCTCTATTTCAAAGCCAATTGAGATGATATCGACTCCGTAGCCTTGCATCACTGTAGTCGTGCGTGTCGAGATTTGATTTCTAAAAAATACACATGAAATAACACGTATAAGGTTCCATTACGATTATCGATAAAAAGAATAATTTGAGCTATCGGGCTCTGTATCTTTCATGCATGCAATGTATGAGAGCGAACCAATATGCCATTGGGTTCGTATGAAAGTCTACTATATTATTGTGCAAAGAAACTCATGCAGTTTACGTGTAGTATGAAAGTTTTATGTAAGAAACTGACGCTATGTGCATAATACTTAAAGGATAATTCGCACAAATTGGCCGCTCAACACACCCCCAAACCTAACTTTTGCTTATCCTCGAGCAAGAAATTAACGAAAAGATAAGAAGGGAGAAGGCTAGGAAACTACTAACTCACTTTCGCAGGAATCGCGGTTGCACTTACCACGTGCAACAAGCCGTTAAACCCCTGGGTTACCCCAGTGGACGAGTTTTGTCTCGTGAGGGTTTGCAGTGAATATACCCACAAAATTCATTTTTTTTTTTTACAAAAAAAAAAAAATATATATATATATATATATATATATATATATATATATATTTCACAAAATAATTTAAAGTACTCCGAGTAAAGATGTCTAAGGCACAAAGATTGTAATTTTTATCAACCTGACTCCTAACCTTACCGGTATGCAGGTCGAGTTCTCGTGATTAATCCCCCATTAGAAAATATAAAAACTTTCATTCTTATGTGCACAGTGATGTATGGACTTACACAGAAGGGGTTCAATTCGCCAAAGTGGTGCTAACACAAATAACTTCCTAGAATTGGTCAACGACCTTAGGCACTGATTCAAAACTAAGCAGCCTGTCTAGGGTAACGAGAGGTGTGGACTTTCACTTTAATGCCTCGTGGGTTTTATCTGTGATGCTCCAGGTTACTCATATTTTTACATCGGCGGCTTTCACCCTGATTGTTTTCGAAGGTTCACACAATCTAATACATACTCAAACTTCGTGAGCCACATATCTCCACTGATTTTTTTTTTAGAATAAAACTCTGTTGCCTTTTTACTCTTATGATGATTTTTCCATGAGCACTAGTCGACAGCTCCCACACCAGTTGGCGTAAGGTGTCAGGCATCAAGATTCCCCTATGGACCTATGCTCGAGTTTTTCATCACAAGCCCGCAAATAGCCTTCACAATAGGTAGCCCTTTTCCGATGCACCTAGTCTAATCCACTGGTTCCTTGTAATGATACCCGATATATATTTTTTCTTCTCAGCGAACCAAGTGGACAAGGAAGTCATAGTTCATCAGGCCTCTAGGTTATTATTAGGTCAACAACCACTAATTTGATTCTACACCCTAACTGTGTGAGTCCAAGTGTAGTGAAAATTCAGGATAGATATTTTCACACTCTCTAACGGGGTATTAATAAAGAAAACTCGGTTAAACATTACCCTTGGAGTTATTCATCAAGCTTTAGAAAGATTTTAATACCATGTGCCTTATAGTCCTACTTAAGTACATAAAAACTATCGTGCGAAACTTCTGAAAATAATATATATATATCTTTTTTTTTTGTAAAAGATAAAACAGATGATAAAAAGGCTACGAAAAACACTAATATATGAAAAAGAAAATGAAAACATGCAAATACGAATTCCTATAAATTTTTATACGAATACTGTAGTTTTGGTAGGGGACTACAGACTGGATACACATACGCCGAGACGTATGTGCCGAGCTGTCCCACTACAGCATAAGTGATGCAATTTTTTTTTTTAACTAAAGCTGATAAATTTTGTGAAAATTAGATATAAACAAGATTATATAAAAAGTACAACACACACCCCCAAACTTAAAATAAACATTGTCCTCAATGATGCATGAGTATGATAAATAAGGGATGAAGATAAATGAGGAATGCAGACATCTGAATAACAATAATTGCAAAAATGTAAAGAAAACAGAGATATATACATATGAACAAAATCTCTAGCAGGTATAAAGATTAATCAGGTAAGGGCTTCAGTTCAAAATCAGGGTGCTGAGCACTCGATGGAATATGCATAAATGTTTTGACCTCTTTGATGAACTTGTCAACGTTTAACATTTTGCCATGAACCAAACACATCTCGAGAGGATCATGATAACATGATTCCTCAAAGGTACTTCCAACCAAACTATTGATCATATTAACTTCCTTGGAATTATCTATTTGATGTTGTTGGTTGCTAGTATTAAAGACATTCAATTGGACTTGTATATTTCCGAACGAAAGAGTCATAACTCCATTTCGACAGTGAATAACTGCATCAGCTGTTGCAAGAAATGGTCGACCTAAAATCACAGGGATTTGTGTATTTGGATTTATGACAGGTTGAGTATCGAGAATGACAAAGTCAGCAGGAAAGTAAAATTCGTTGACCTTGATGATGACATCCTCAACATTTCCTTTTGGGATCTTAATAGATCGATCGGCGAGACTCAAAGTGATATTTGTGGGTTTTAATTCCCCCAGTCCTAGTTGTTTGTACACTGAATACGGTAGAAGGTTCACACTTGCGCCCAAGTCTAAAAGACACTTGTCAATGACTGTGTCTCCTATACGAATGGGAATTGTTGGAGAGCCAGGATCATTATACTTGGGAGCAATTTTCTGTTGGATGAGACCAGTGGCTTGGGCGGCCATGGCAGCTTGATGAGAAACAGAGGTTTTCCTCTTGACAGTGGTAAGGTCTTTCAGAAACTTAGAATATGATGGAATCTGTTTGATGGCCTCTAAGAAAGGGATGTTGATCTGGACATTTTTAAAGACTTCTAAGATTCCATCAAAATGATTATTTTTCCTAGTTGACTGCAATCGCTGGGGAAAGGGAGCCTTAGGCACATATGATTTCTCTTTTGTAGGAACATCTAAAACATGGCTCTTGTCCTTATGTGGGTCCTCTTGACTGGCTTGAGTATCACTGGGTGGTTCAATATTATTGTTTACTTGTTTGCCAGACCGCAAGGTGTGGATAGCGTGAACATCACTATGGGTGGAGCCAGAGCTAGTGCCAACTTCAAATTGGCCCTTGGGGTTAATATGAGAATTGGGTAGACCTTGGGGGTTGGGAATCGTCTGACTAGGGAAGTAGCCTTTATCTCGCCCACTGACGGCTTCAGCTGTTTGACCTAATTGCACCTCAATTTTAGCAATGGCTTGAGTATGGGCCTGAAGTGTCTGGGCATGGTTCTGGTTAGTCTGGTTTTGACTTTGCATGAATTGGTGGAACATATCCTCTAGTGATGGCTTTCTTTGATTAGGAGGTACATAGGGTGGGACAGGTGGTGTGGTAGCAAATTGGTGTCCTTGATTGAACTGGTTATGCGATTGTTGGTGTGGATTTTGGGAGGGATAAGGATTGAGACCTTGTAAAGATGAATTTCCTCCATACCCATGTTGTTTCCAAGCAAAATTTGGATGGTTGCGCCAACCTGGATTATAGGTTTCGCTATAAGGGTTATTGTTCTGACCAGGCTTGCGAAATGTATTCAGTACATTTGCTTGCTCCGCTTTGACTACAGGTAGTCCTGGACAATTTTCGACTAGATGGTCTGTGCTATCACACAAAACACAGACCGGAGACTCCATAAATTTTGGGGGTTCAGAAGAGGGAGGTTTTCCTCCTTTGTTCATTTCTAGTACTTCCAATCTTCTAGTTAGTGCGCTAATCTTAGCGTCGCCCTCAAAGTTTGACTCAATTCTGTAAATTCCGCCTTTGTTGTTGGCTATGGGTTTCTTTGAGTCAGTGCTAACAGGTTCCCATTCAAGGGTATTCTCAGCAACTTCCTCGAGATACTCCCAAGCATCCTCGGCTGTTTTTTCAGTGAACCCTCCATTACAGAGAGACTCGATCATGGTCTTGGTCTGGTAGTCTAGACCTTCATAGATGATTTGGATAAGATGGATTTTTTCAAAACCGTGGTGAGGGCATTCTAGGAGAAGGTCCTTAAATCTCTCAAAATACGTATACAAAGTCTCCCCTGTTAATTGATAAAATGCATTAAGGTTCTGACGTACGGACATAGTTTTATGTTTTGAATAAAATTTCTGATAGAATGCTTCAGTTAGGTCCACCCATTTATTGAATGTGCCTGGTTGGATGGACTGTAGCCATGCCTTGGCCTTTTCTTTCAGTGAGAATGGAAACAACCTAAGTTTAAGGGATTCTTCGGTCATTTGGTTGTATTTTATCATCCCACAAATATCCTCAAATTCTCGGATATGTTGATATGGGTTTTCACTCGGTATACCCCGAAAAAATGGTAGCATTTGTATCATTCTTGATTTGATTTCAAAATTACCCTTGATGGCGGGAATCGAGATACAGGAGGGTTGGGTGGATTGAGTGGGGTACATGTAATCCTTAAGTGTCATTGCACGTGGTAGATTTTCCTCTCCCATTGTGTCTAAAATTGAGATATTACCGATAACGGTACTGGGGATTGCTAATGGTTCAGTACGTATTAACCGGTTGCTGACACGACTCCAGTTAAGCATGCATTATATAAAAATCTCAAATTGAAAAATAACACAGCAAGTCTATTCGAATTAACTATTTTATGTGAGAAGTTATGAATAATTTTATATTGCCTAACTTAATTAACTAGACCAGCTCCTAGTCTCTCTTCGAGATCGGGCTTTAGAAGTTCAAAGGAATATTCCTCAAAAATGACGACAACCGGATCAGCTCCAGGAAGGAGGTGGAGCACTAGGCTCACTTAAATACCAAGCTTCCTTAGGCAGCTTTATGGCCAGTTTGTCAAACCGATCGTTGGCGTCGTCAATAATGTGGAATAAACTTTGAAAGACCATAGCCTTTTCTAGATTGAGCTTGGGCTTACCACTTAAAATGGTCAAGTAATTAGTAACCAGGTAAGTCCCGGGATGTGTGGATTTCCACAATACCCGTAACAGGTTTTTAGGCTGTCATAAAACTTACCTAGACATTACTAACCACAAGACTATTCAGTGGGGTGGCCTTTCGCCGCTTCCTTTCCAAGAGCCTATTGAGCTCGATAAACCCTAAGGCCAACGTCTAATGACTTTTAATATTAATTAGGCTTAGGTTGAATGCAAGGTGGTGATTTTTGGGCTACGGATAGGTGATGAAATCCCAACCGTATCTTATGGGGGTGATTGCCCTTAAGATTATTTTATGCAAATGATTCTAAACTAATGCACAATGCATCACATAAGAAATAAAAATTGCAGAAAGTAAATAAACTTTGCTTAGCAGCTGATAAAGGACGGGTTTTCAGCTCCCGTTCTTTTCAAGCTATTCAATGAATGCCCTGTAACACCCTAGAAAATGGTTACTATCAATGCAAAAGTTGAGTGTACACCCCACGCTTAAGCACACATACAACTTTTAAGAGTCGTATGTGCCGAGTCGGCGACAACTTTGCAAGGTTGAATGCAATTTTTTTTTTTTTTGGACTAAGATTAAAGTTTGCGCATTAATCGATTTAAACTAATTACTATGATTACGAAATAAAAGAACTTTTGTAGCAAACGTACCTAACCTTCGTTGTTTTATATAGCCTTACTTGTGAATCCTCTCCACGACCTTTACGTAGGCAACGGTGCCATTTGATAGAAAGCTTTTTGCGTATTGTCGTTGTATGAAAGCTATTTATCAAAAACAAATACCTGCAATTATAACTCAGAGAACTTTAACAGTAAAGGGCAAGTAAGGATCGAACCACACGTAATTAGATGCCTAGAGAAAAGAGATCACAAGTGAAACTATTTTAAAGATGCTTTGTTTTAAGAAGCAAAACGAAAACTCGAGATTTAAATAAAAGGATTATCAGAAGACAAATCCGCCCAGAAGAGGGGTTTGGTAGCCATGGTATGAAGTAAAGCTCTCTTGCAATGTTATTCTTTTCTGTCCACACTTGAGAGCGGACGTTTTACCGACTCAAGTGGAAAATATAGAGTGAAAGCCCCCTTTATCTAATTTTATTATATAATATTCTCACAATATTATGAATATAATTCTTCTTATAGTGAAGAAGTAAAACTAATTCAATTGCGAAAATTTATATAATAAAAATTAGATAAAAATAATGATAAAAATTGTAGCCATCTTAGTTAATGATTTAATATTTGAGTGTTGAGTATCACCCGAATCCCAATTGAATGGAAACACGGGTGAGCTTCGTTCTCACTTAAGAACTAAATTCAATTAATAAAGAGGCATTAACGTTAAGTACAATCAAGAACAAAATGCAAGAGAGAACACTACCTACTTACCATGGCATCAAACCCCTCTCCCTGGCGGAGAGGAGTTTAGCCGACCATGGTGGAATTATGGGTACAGTAAATAAAATGAGACATTGGAGAAAAAACAAAGAGCCTGAGAATAGAGCAACATAATAAATTTTATTGAAACAACGAATACGATTACAACTACTTCAAAACCTTCTTCTCGAAATGACCCGAATACAATGTTACATACTCTTTTCGCGCACTCTCCCTATTACAATTTGCTGAACACTCTATGGAAAACTGGATGGTGATGATGATCATCCCTTCATGCCCATGTCCCTCTATTTATAGGGGCTTTGTAGCTTGGTCCCCAAGGTTTCAGTTTTGGTAAAAATGTCTTGGGTTGGTATGAACTAAAGGGAGAATAAAGGAGAATGATTTGAGAGAGAATGAGAGAGAGAGAGAGAGAGCTAGGGTCGGACTAGAGGGAGAGAAGATCGGTAGGAGACATGCATGGCTCGGGCGGTTAAGGAAAGAGAGGGAATTAAAGAGAGAGATCTGATGGGTACAGCTGGGTTCGCATGGGATTGTGATTAGAGAGAGAAACCGGAGAGAGAAAAGGGACGTCCGTGTCTAGGCTCACGATTGGGTCGGGCGGACGTGCATGCCTTGAATGCACGAGACAGCTACAATGAATGGGGCGAAACGGACGGCTTTGATTCATTAGGAAATAGAGAGAGACGCTAGAGAGATAGAGAGAGACGCTCGGTTGTTAGGGAATCCCGGGTTTAATTCTAGAGAGATATAAGGAAAAAGATTAGAGAGAGAAATGGGGGACGCAGGAAAAGTAGGAGAAGAGAGAGAGTTGTGCGATCGGGTTTAGAAAGAGAAAGATAAAGAGCAGCGGGGTGGTTGGGTTGGGTAGAACGGATGAGATGAATGGAAACATCATGCATGGCTTCGGTGCATGGATGGGGTAGAACGGACGGCCGTGATGGTTTGCATGGGCGCATGGGAGGATGCGATCAGGTTGGGTTTTTAGGGAGGAGATAGTGAATCCCGGATGCAGATTTTAGAGAGAGAAAGTAGAGGGCAGCGACCGGGATTGATTAGTTAGAGAGAGGAAGTCTGGTGGAGATTTAGAGAGAGAGAAATCTGGAACAGTTAAGGTAAGAGAAAGAGAGAAGTTCGGTAGGATCGGCTGGGTTCCGGATGGATAGAGAGAGAAAGGAAAGAGAGAGAGAAGGAAAGAGAGCATCCGGGAGAGAGAAAGAAGTTCTGATAGGATCCGGTTTAGAGGGAGAAAATCTGGGCGCTGGGTATTGGATGGTTGTGATTGGGTTTTAGAGAGAGAGAGACGGGCTGCGGACATTTATGGTGGCCCATGCATGCATGCATGCATGTGCATGGAAGCCAGGGACGGCTGCGATGCGATTGGACGGGTATCCAGTTTTAGAAATAGAGAAGATCAAGGAGATGCATGGATTAGGCAAAATGGACGACTGTGATTTTGACTACGGATTTGTGAAGGACGGTTGTGATATTGGGTGCATGCATGGGATTGTTGTGCACAGCTTGGTTGACTCAATGCATGCATTGATGGGCTTGCAAAGGACGAATGTGATTAGTCTAGAGAAGAGAGGAACAGAGAGTGGGCTCACGCATGTGTTTTTGATCGGATGGTTGGGGTTTGATGGATTCCATGGTAAATGGGTGACTGTGATTTAATAAAATGAACGTGCATGCATGGCTGTGATAGGCTAAATGGAAGGCTAAGATTTAGTTCAGGTAGATGGGTCCGATATGTTTTGAGTCCAAGAGTGAATCGGGTTTGTGCGACTGAACCGAAGTCCTTGCCATGATGGGTTATGGACGACTACATGTATAGACGGTCACGATGGGTATGATGGTGAAATAAGAAAGAGAATAAGGAATGAGCAAGAGGGACTCGGGTTGGTTAAATGGGTTCAAGCACATTGGGGTTATGTGGAAAACTTGATCACCATCATCCGAACTCATCATCGCTTATTTGTATGCCTGTAGTCATCCTCTGGCTCGTATCATGCAATTCGTCCGCCCGATGAAGTCACTTCTCCGTTTCGTGGTTTGCTCATCTATTGTTCGTCGATTTTCTTGTCATCTGAACACGACCTCCCTCTATTCCAAAGCCAATTGAGATGATATCGACTCCGTAGCCTTGCATCACTGTAGTCGTGTGTGTCGAGATTCGATTTCTAAAAAATACACATGAAATAACACGTATAAGATTCCATTACGATTATCGATAAAAAGGATAATTTGAGCTATCGGGCTCTGTATCTTTCATGCATGCAATTTATGAGAGCGAACCAATATGCCATTGGGTTCGTATGAAAGTCTACTATATTATTGTGCAAAGAAACTCATGCAGTTTACGTGTAGCATGAAAGTTTTACGTAAGAAACTGACGCTATGTGCATAATACTAAAAGGATAATTCGCACAAATTGGCCGCTCAACAGAGGCCCGAGCAAATGCATTGCGTTAATGACCCTCTCTTCTGCAAATACCACTGAGTGGTTTGCCATCCCATCGAAAGGTGCTTCGTCTTCAAAGAAAAAATCATGGCGCTCATAAAGCAAGGGAAGATATAGATCGATTCCGGGGAGGTCGCTACAGTGAACATGACATCCATAACCTTCGGTTCCTTTCCGCCGATACTCGTTGCTGCAAGACAAGGAACGCCCAAATTGTGCGTTAATCGTCAGAGGCCAATCGCGAAGTCAGCTTCCTAATTGAAGGTCTCGAAGCAACGACAGCGTGCTCCTTTGCTCGCTGGGGATGACACGCCATTGCTCCTGGGGCAACCGTCGCTCACGTCAGTACCTCTCCCAAGCAAAGCCACGTCTCATACTCTCCAAAAGAGGTATGAGCAAGGAGATCTAGAAGTCGGTCTGCTGGGCCAGCCCTCAACCAAATTTGACTATTATGTTCTTTACTCAAATCCTGCGTCAGTCTCGATGGAGGAGATCGCGCCAACTGGCTGGAAATCAGAGACAGAATCTGTAGTAGAGCAAGTTCCTCCCAATCAAGCTACATCCCAATGTACTCTCCAAAAGAGGTACGAGCAAGGAGATCTAGAAGTTGGTTTATTGGGCCAACCCTCGGGCAAATTCGACTATTACGTCCTCTACTCAAAGCCTTCGTCCGTTTCGATCGAAGAAATCAAGCCCACTGGCTGAGGATTGAAAGACGAGCCAACAGAGCCTCCGGAAGAACAAGCTTCTCCGACCAATAAGGAACGAACAACTACTGCTCCCGATCATTACTTTAGCAGGGGAGAATCCACTAATGAAGAAGCATGGATCACACTACCTTGGAGGTGAAAGCCACGGTAGGCAATGTGGGTGCAAAAATTGTACCGGACCAGATCAGAGCAGCATGGGCCTGCGCAACGGCCCAAATGGGTAAGCCTGCCTGGGCTCACATGGGCCCACTCTATGAGGCTCGCAGAGCAAGCCCTACCCCTTATTGGGCCCGAACAACGGCCCAATAAGGGCCCAGCAAGGAGGCCCAGAACCAGTGCCACGTCATCAGCGCCACGTCATCACTGCCATATCGGGCACGTGCCTACGCTATAAAAGGACCCCCAAGGCATCCAGGAAAGGGGTTGGCCATTCGATCAGAGGAAGAGGGATTCCAGATCCAGAGCAAGTGCCAGAGCTTACTTCTCTCCTCCTAATTTCTTTTCTTGTTGCTCCGTGTAACCCCCACTGTAAAAGGCTTCTCTCGGCCTGTCGAGAGAACGCTTCACACCTTTATATTTACTATAGTGGAAACCAGGTGGCACCTCTCGCTCGGAGATGTAGGTCGTAAGACCGAACTTCGACAACAACTCCGTGTATCATCTCTCTCCTTCTCAACTTTCTAATCTCTAACTCTACAAACAATCCAATTCAATCAAGGCTGTGGGGTGGGATTCTCGATCAAGGCGGCTCGGAAATTTCCCCCCACAATCTTTGGCGCCGTCTGTGGGATATCGATAGAGGTCTTACCCACACCTCTACCGACTCCTATTCAGCTTGTGGTGATGAGCCACAAGTCCTCCTCCAAATCAACCTCAACGCCTTCATCATGCCGATATCAACACGCTCGATGGTGAAGGCCAGCACCAACCCACCAAAGGCGGGTGCTAAATGAACAAACGATATACTGATCGAAGAAGAACAAGAAGTCTCGGTTGCAACCAACCGAAGAAATGTTCGGGAGCGGCTGGGGCCGCAAGGCAGCCATCCAGAAGGGCACAGCGATCGGCGAGACTCGTCATCCCCGAGGCGTCGATCTAGCAAAGAACACGTTATTCAAGGGAGCAACCCTCAGGCCACATACGAGATCTCGGCTGCTGATTTCCAGCTGTTGAACCTTCTCAAGAGGAACGCAGCCCTCGAGCATGAGAGGGATTCCCTAAAGAAGGTAGCTGAAAGAGCGGGGGTTGTGGCCCACAACTCTCCAACTACTGATGAAGACCAACCAAGGACTCGCCTAGCCGTGATTCATCATCTTGAAGAACCACATGTGCCACGTATCGAGAGGTGTCAAGTATCCACACAAGCACCAAGGCAAACGGTGTGGGATCGCCTCAACGTCGACGGTGCGCTAAGCTATCGCCGAGAAAGATCTCCTCAGTCAATAGGGTCCACTGGATGTTCTATCCCTTCGCACACGAAAGCAACAGATGCCCGCGAGCTGCTCAACCGACTAAGGCATACTGCCGACATGGGACGCCGCCATCAAGACCGTAGGCAACTAATCACCTCGGTGGGGCCACTGCATCCCAAGGTTCTTGCAACACCATTTCCTATGGGTTGGCGAACACCGAACCTACCAAAGTTCAACTGCATCCAGGGAGACCCTGCTCTCCATATCCTAGCCTACAAGCAGGCCTTGACGCCCTACAAATATAAGAACCATGTTCTCTGCCGTATGTTTGCAGGAAGCCTCGAGGGACCTGCCCTCGACTGGTACTACACACTGCCTACCGGTACGGTGGCCATATTCAAAGAATTGGCTGAACTCTTTATGGACCATTATCGGCTAAACATAAAGCCCGAAAAGAAACTGGATATACTCTATCGGCTGAAGATGGGCTCCGATGAGTCTCTAAGGAGCTTCACGATGAGGTTTTGTAATGAGCATTCTGAGCTCACCGATCGCTCCTATAATGAGGAGGCCATCATGCTGGTATTCTAGAATACTATCCGGCCAGAGCTCCACGTCTACACAGACTTCATCCGGTATCCTCCCAATAACATGGAAGCGATATTCAAGCGCGTACAGCGGGAGATAGAGGTGGAAGACAATCAGCGGGCCAGAAGACTACGCGAGCCCCGCGAGTCTCGTGACTCCCGACATAAGAAAGATGATGAAGCTCCGAATGAAGCACACTACAAGAAGTCTGCCCATGCCGCGTCCGACAAAAAGGTGCAGACCAAAAGGTACAATGAAGATCCGAAAGCCCCTCCAGTAGAAAAGAGGCAAACTCCAAGGGAGAAAGGGTGTTCACTGAGCTGAACACCTCCATTGAAGACATCTTCGCATACTTGCAGAACGAGCCCTTTTGCAAGTGGCCACAGCCTCTCCCTCCAAATTCCGACCAGGCGGGAGATACGACAGCCTACTGTGAGTTTCATCGCAGCCATGGCCACCCAACCTCTACATGTCGGAAGTTAAAGCATCACATCGAAGACCTGATCCAAGAAGGGCGGCTCGATGACTACCTCGCTAATAAGGAACCAGGTCGAGAGTAGGAGAGGTTGCAGCAGTGGAGAAAAGAAAGTCAATGTAATACGTCGATGCATAATCGTAACGTCTGCGGGGCAACCTCTGAAAAAGTGTAACTGCAACTTTGTTATATCAATAAAGTGTATTTTTTTCTCAAAATCAAATCTCTCAAAGTTCGATTCCACCATGTTAAGGCATAAAAAAACAAAGGCTCCTGGCAACCCAGGTCAATCGAAGACCTTCGATTCCGCCCATTCAAGTCGGAAGCTCGAAGGCAATTCGGCTACGCCCTCTCGAGGCTAAAGTCCGATAAAAAGGCTCCTGGTAACCCAGGTCAACCAAAGACCTTTGATTCCGCCCGTTCAAGTCGGAAGCTCGAAGGCAATTCGGCTACGCCCTTTCAAGGCGAAAGTCCGATAAAAAGGCTCCTGGCAACCCAGGTCAACCAAAGACCTTCGATTCTGCCCATTCAAGTCGGAAGCTTGAAGGCAATTCGGCTACGCCCTTTCAAGGCAAAAGTCCGATAAAACGGCTCCTGGCAACCCAGGTCAATCAAAGACCTTCGATTCCGCCCATTCAAGTCGGAAGCTCGAAGGCAATTCAGCTACGCCCTCTCGAGGCTAAAGTCCGATAAAAGGCTCCTGGCAACCCAGGTCAACCAAAGACCTTCGATTCCGCCCGTTCAAATCGGAAGCTCGAAGGCAATTCGGGTACGCCCTCTCGAGGCTAAAGTCCGATAAAAAGCTCCTGGTAACCCAGGTCAACCAAAGACCTTCGATTCCACCCATTCAAGTCGGAAACTCGAAGGCAATTCGGCCACGCCCTTTCAAGGTGAAAGTCAGATAAAAATGCTCTTGACAATCCAGGTCAAGCTAAATTATCAACTATACTTATCTGAGGTGATGAGAATAAGTCCAAGGCAGACGTCGCCGCTTTGACATGCACCAAGTTCAATGAGACAGCCCTTGGCACTCGAAGACAAAGTCCGAGGCGACCAATGCCTCGGCACTCTACAAGCCCAAGGCCCAGCCCTTGGCACTCGAAGACAAAGTCCGAGACGACTAATGCCTCGGCACTCTACAAGCCCAAGGCCCAGCCCTTGGCACTCGAAGACAAAGTTCGAGGCAACCAATGCCTCGGCACTCTACAAGCCCAAGGCCCAGCCCTTGGCACTCGAAGACAAAATCCGAGGCGACCAACGCCTCGGCACTCTACAAGCCCAAGGCTCATCCCTTGGCATGCGGAGACAAAGTCCAAGGCGACCAACGCCTTGGCACTCTACAAGCCTAAGGCCCAGCCCTTGGCACTCGAAGGCAAAGTCCGAGGCGACCAACACCTCGGCACTCTATAATCCCAAGGCCCTACCCTTGACACATAAAGATAAAGTCCGAGACGTCGTCGCCGACGTATTGGCATTCGATCAAAAGTCCAAGCTTAGTCTTGTCACTCAGGTCCAAGCATCAGATTGTCACTGGCCATTACCTTTTCTCGACGACTAACGGTTCCAAACCGGTCAGGGGGTGGTTAGTCTAACTCTGTCAGTGCGTGTCTCCACTCTGGTGCAGTCGACGGTGGGTAACATGGGATAAAATGGTGCTTTCTTGATCCTGGCCAAGTCAACACCCTCACGTGACCGTAGTACCTTGCGAATACAGTAACCAGGTGCGGTAGTACATTGGGTGGAGACTGGCTGGCCATCATGCGGCATCATCCTAGATTATCTCTAAGAAGCCCCCTCGAATATAGCATTGTCCCTCGCCGACATCCCCACGCACCAGCGTTTTACCGAAAAAGTGTCGGTTTCAAATGGGGCTAAAATTCAAAAAATACACTATTTTCAATACCGACACTTTTTGGCCTCTTCTAGCATCCCCAATAATGGGGTGTCGGCATCAACAAGCAGCCCCCCCTCGGTTTCGCACAAAAACCAAGTGGGGAAGGGGTGACGGCACACCATCAACAGCACCCCCCTCGGTTTCATCAAAAAATCGAGAGGGGGTGTGTGTCGGCATCAACAAGCAACCCCCCCTCGGTTTCGCACAAAAACCGAGTGGGGAGGGGGTGACGGCACACCATCAGCACACCCCTCGGTTTCGTCAGAAAACCGAGAGGGGGTGTGTGTCGGCATCAACAAGCAACCCTCCCTCGGTTTCGCACAAAAACCGAGTAGGGAGGGGGTGACGGCACACCATCAGCACACCCCTCGGTTTTGTCAAAAAACCAAGAGGGGGTGTATGTTGGCATCAACAAGCAGCCCCACCTCGGTTTCGCACAAAAACCGAGTGGGGAAGGGGTGACGGCACACCATCAACAACACCCCCCTCGGTTTCGTCAAAAAATCGAGAGGGGGTGTGTGTCGGCATCAACAAGCAACCCCCCCTCGGTTTTGCACAAAAACCGAGTGGGGAGGGGGTGACGGCACACCATCAGCACACCCCTCGGTTTCGTCAGAAAACCGAGAGGGGGTGTGTGTCGGCATCAACAAGCAACCCTCCCTCGGTTTCGCATAAAAACCGAGTAGGGAGGGGGTGACGGCACACCATCAGCACACCCCTCGGTTTTGTCAAAGAACCGAGAGGGGGTGTGTGTTGGCATCAACAAGCAGCCCCCCCTCGGTTTCACACAAAAACCGAGTGGGAAGGGGGTGACGACACACCATCAGTAGCACACCCCTCGGTTTCGTCAGAAAATTGAGAAGGGGTGTGTGTCGGCATCAACGAGCAGCCCCCCATCGGTTTCGTATAAAAACCGAGTAGGGATGGGGTGACGGCGCGCCATCAGCAACCCACCTCTCGATTTCGACATAAAACCGAGAGGGGGGTGTACGGCATCAATATCATCCCACCCCTTGGTTTCGTCAGAAAACCGAGAGGGGGGGTGCTCGGTGTCATCCACACACAATGATTATTCAAAGACGAAGAGCTATCTTCCATTGGGTCGGTTAGATAGCATCTTATCCAAACCTATTGGTTTGCTAGTACAAACTTCACAAGAGAAAAAATCCCCTTTCTCATCAGGGGTGAGCACGCGGTAACCATCGCGTTATCACTGGGGCCCGACTGCAGTCCCTAGTGAACACAGTAACTAGGTGCAGTTGGGTGTCGGACAGAACGGATGAGTTACCGTGTGCCGAGACATCTTTAAGACGCTAGCCGAAAACCTGGCCGGCGCGTTCTTAAGAGTCATCTCTCTATAAAGGTGAATACCAGAAAAGTTACACGTCAAGGCGAACAATGTTTCACGTCCACTTTGACCATTTTTTCGGTGCCTACACAGCGACACCTTATACGCATTCATCCGACGCACGTATGAAAAGTTATGGCTGTCGAGAGGCCGTTTTCCCCAAAGAAGACATTGGAAAAGCAACATGTCAACAAGCCCGATACCTCACGACCGCGTAGACTACTTCTTTGGTGCCAGCATGATGGGACCTTATGTGCATCGATCTGACACTCGCACGAAAGGACATGGTAGCCGAAAGAGTTTGAAGCCTTCATCTGGGACGGTCGGACAGACAACAAGAGATTAACTCCGACTACCACTACCTCACCCTCAAGACCAACGTCGACCTCCTCAAGCTCATCCAACTCGGCCTCACCTTCACCGACGAGTCCGGCCGCCTCCCCGCCCGCGGCGACGGCGGCCGCCCCTGCGTCTGGCAGTTCAACTTCCGCGAGTTCGACGTCCGAATCGACGTCTTCGCCGCCGACTCCATCGAGCTCCCCCACCGCAGCGGCATCGACCTCGAGCGGAACGCCGAGCGCGGGGTCGACGCCCGCCGCTTCGGCGAGCTACTCATGTCCTCCGGCGTCGTGCTCAACGACGGTGTCAGTTGGGTCACGTTCCACAGCGGGTACGACTTCGGGTACCTCCTCAAGCTCCTCACCTGCCGGCACCTCCCCGACACCCAGGCTAGTTTCTTCGACCTCATCCGGCTCTACTTCCCCACCGTCTATGACGTCAAGCACCTCATGAAGTTCTGCAACAGCTTCCATGGGGGGATGAACAAGCTCGCCGAGATCCGGGAGGTCGAGCGGATCGGGGTCTGCCACCAGGCCGGCTCCGACAACTTGCTCACCACCTGTACATTCAGAAAGCTGAAGGAGTGCTTCTTCAAGGGATCAACTGAGAGATACTCCGGGATGCTCTATGGCCTTGATGTGGAGAATTAAGCTGTGATAATAGAGAAAACAGAGAAAGAGAAAAACAAGAGAGGCGCTGCTCTGCTCTCTCACCGAAAACAAAGAAAAAAAAAGGGGAGGAGGGGCCCACAGCCCCCTCTTCCTCTTCTCCTCCGATCCAGTCGGGAGGGCCGCCCGACTCGCGCCCGCAGCCCCCTTCTCCGACCCGATCGGGGCCAGCCCCCCGGCCCGCGCCCGGAGCCGCGCGCCGACCGCAATGCGCGCCCCGCGCCGCGGCTCGTGCGCAGCCCGCCGCTGCTGCGCCCCACACAGCCGTCCGCGCGCAGCCCGCTCGCCTGCGCCGCTGCCCCGCGTCGGTCAGGTCTCTGCGCCGCCTGCGCCCGGGCCTCCGCTTACGCCGCTGCCTCCACGGGCCAATGGAAACAAAAGAGAGAAAGGAAAGAGAGAGAGACGCCTGCTCTCTTACAAAAAAAAAAGAAAAGAAAGGGGTAGCTGGCCCAGAACCTGGGGTGGGATGGCATGTAGTGAATGACTGCATCAGAGATGTCCAGAAAATCAATGGCTGCTGCATCAAAGACTTGGCCTTGGGATCTCATCCGCTGAAGTCCGGGTCTTGGGATCTCATCCGCTGAAGTCGAGCAAGAAGGGGTGGGCTCCCGTGTACAGCTCAAACAAACAAACAAAAAGAAAAAAAAGAAGAGCCGGCAGGAAACTCGTGCACGAGCCCCACGACCCTTTTCTGGCATGCCCCCCATATCCTGTGCACAGCACAAACAAAGAAAGGAAAGAGAGAGCGGGGTCTCACGTGAATGAAAATCAAAAGGCAAAAGAAAGGAAAGAGGGAAGCAAAGAAAGGAAAGAGAGAAAGAAAGAAAGAAAAAAGAGAAAAGCTGTTCTTTCACCAAAAGGGTCTCGGTACCCTCTCGGTATGCTCTCGGTATGCTCTCGGTACCCACTCGGTACCCTCTTGGTATCCACTCGGTCGGAAAACGCACTGTCTTTTCGGAAACACCCCCTTGCAAAACCGAGACTTTTTGGCTTGCACCAAAAGGGTCTCGGTACCCACCCGGTATGCTCTCGGTACCCACTCGGTATGCACTCGGTACCCTCTCGGTATCCACTCGGTCGGAAAACGCAATGTTTTTTCGGAAACACCCCCTCGCAAAATCGAGACTTTTTGGCTCGCGCGAAAAAGGGTCTCGGTATCGGCGGAAGAAGGCTCTGCTAATACGAACCGCGGCACCGACAACCCTCGCCAACCGCGCCAGGATCCTAAAGCGTTTGCACCTTGGAATCCCTGCCGACCCAGGGGGTCCTGACCCGACTGGGAGGGGGTAACTGTGGGTGCAAAAATTGTACCGGACCAGATCAGAGCAGCATGGGCCCGCGCAACGGCCCAAATGGGTAAGCCCGCCTGGGCTCACATGGGCCCACTCTACGAGGCTCGCAGAGCAAGCCCTACCCCTTATTGGGCCCGAACAACGGCCCAATAAGGGCCCAGCAAGGAGGCCCAGAACCAGTGCCACATCATCAGTGCCACGTCATCACTGCCATATCGGGCACGTGCCTACGCTATAAAAGGACCCCCAAGGCATCCAGGAAAGGGGTTGGCCATTCGATCAGAGGAAGAGGGATTCCAGATCCAGAGCAAGTGCCAGAGCTTACTTCTCTCCTCCCAATTTCTTTTCTTGTTGCTCCGTGCAACCCCCACTGTAAAAGGCTTCTCTCGGCCTGTCGAGAGAATGCTTCACACCTTTATATTTACTATAGTGGAAACCAGGTGGCACCTCTCGCCCGGAGATGTAGGTCGTAAGACCGAACTTTGACAACAACTCCGTGTGTCATCTCTCTCCTTCTCAACTTTCTAATCTCTAACTCTACAAACAATCCAATTCAATCAAGGCTGTGGGGTGGGATTCTCGATCAAGGCGGCTCGGAAATTTCCCCCCACAGGCATGACGACATAAGCTAGACAGGATGACGAGGAAACTCCCTGAACGAAGAACTTACAAGAAGAAAAGCAAGGCTCTATGAAGAAAAGCATTCAAATTGCCACCGGCAGATCTAGATGACCTCCTCCAGCAAAGCCTCCCAGAATCGGCAACGTTGTAAGAATTCTTCCCTGATCACTTCCTCCC
Organism: Chamaelirium japonicum; assembly: GCA_947650365.1. Taxonomy (NCBI): domain Eukaryota; kingdom Viridiplantae; phylum Streptophyta; class Magnoliopsida; order Liliales; family Melanthiaceae; genus Chamaelirium; species Chamaelirium japonicum. Next base: position 118,892,928 of record OX393550.1, read on the forward strand.
AGCCAGGGTTTCTTGTTGCATGGTCGAAGTTCACGAAATGCCAAAAGGAAAAGGCGAAACCGAGTCTTCTGAAGAAGGCAACTCCGATGACGAGAGGGACAACTTCGACAAAGAGGGCACTGCCTCTCACAATGAGACAATCTTGCACTTGCCGCTCATCGAAGCCTTACACTTTCCGAAGAAAGCTCGCTTAACAATGACTGCAACCTTGGCATATCCAGACAGCTACAAGAAGAAGAGGAAGGATAAGGAGAAGGGCAAAACTGTCGCCTCATGCGATGCAGCGATAACCTTTTCAGACGAAGACCTGCAACTTGGAGCACGATTGCACAACTGGCCCATTTAGTCTCAAGATACAACAAGGAGAAGCCGGTAAATCGAATCCTACTAGACTGTGGCTTCGCTATCAACATCATGCCCATCCAAACAAATGAGACAGCTCAGCATTACCACTAACCAGCTCTCACACAGCCAGCTGGTCATTCAAGGGTTTAACCAGGGCGGGCAGTCCACCATTGGAATCATCCGTCTAAAGCTTTCAATCGGCCCGCTCGACACAACGATCCTCTTCCGTATCATTGATTGCCAGATGTCGTATCGCCTCCTGTTGTGAAGACCCTGGCTACATGAGAACGGTGTTGTAGTGTCCACTTGGCACCAGTACCTCAAGTACTACGATGAAGGCATGGAGAAGTGCATCGTTGCTGATGATAAACCGTTCAATAAAGCTGAAGCATACCTTGCTGACGCCAAGTTCTACCAGATGAAATACCTTGTAGTAGAAGTCCTTCCAACTAAAGCCCCTTGAATCCAAAAGGCTAAAGAAGTAAGGCAGGATAAGACTCCTCTACCTGCAAATCCAATGCAACCTTCCAACAAGACGGTACTCGAAGTCAAGGAAGTATCAAAGTCAAGACAAAGGATGCACATCAACTCCAAGCCGAGATCCATGCAACATACTCCATTGTCCTGTCCAAGCGACGCTGGTCCTGCGCCTCATACCTCAATGGCTCTGCAAACCCGAGTGACCACCGTCTACTTCGGCAAAAGGGCCGATTCCGCCACTATAGGAGGCCAATGTCATCACTCTACAAGAAATGATATTGCTGTTACCTAGTCTGACGCAAGCTTCAAGCCCGATCAGACCTATCGGATCTATCAACCCCAATCAACTCGAATTCAAGCCAAAAGGGAGTTGGGGGTAAAACGCCACCAAGTTGGTATTCAAAGCCGGCTACAACAAAGAAAGGGCTAGGCATATGGGCACACTTCCTCTAACTGCAACACCACATGGGATGACCAAGACTCAAGCTCGTCTTTTTCAAAGTGGCAAACAAATTCTCCTGAATCGTTGAGTCATCGACTCCAGTCAAACTCCGATGGTCGTCAAGATTGCAACAAAGAAGACCTCCACCTCCAATTACATTGAGGTGAAGATGGTAGATGAAGTAGATGAAGGATCAACAATCTCTGATGCACGCTCCACCTACGCCGGCCGGCCCAATAGCAAATTAGTCAAAAGGAGACGGTGACAAGATCAATGCTAAACCATACTCCAGAAGCAAAACAAAAGTAGTCAAAGCCGGTCGAATTTAAAGCATACATCCGTATTCGAAAGGCTCGGGCCAATCAAGCAAGCAAAGAAGAAGTCGGTGTTCGACCGTTTGGGAATACCAGTTAGGAACGCCGTTTCAATACCCGCCCACCCACCCATGGCGATTATAAATGATATCTCCGTTATCGAATCAGACAACAGTGATACTTCTATTTCGGACGACGAGTTGCAATAAGCCCCGCTAGTCCTCGAAGAAAGGAAGCAGTCCACCGTTGATGACTTGAAGGAAATCAACTTGGGTATAGAAATGAAGCCTCAGCCTACATTCATCAACACACTCTTGACTCCTGAAGAAGAAGCTGCATACATCAAACTGCTCCAAAAATATAGAGATATCTTTGCATGGTCCTACAAGGAGATACCGGGTCTTGATCCTAAAATTGCAATGCACTAGCTTAGTGTCAAACACGGAGCTAACACCATCAAGCAAGGACAAAGATGCTACCGGCCGAAACTGGTACCCCAGATAGAAGGTGAAGGAAACAAACTCATCGAAGCCGGCTTCATCCGAGAACTCAAGTACCCGACATGGATCTCTAGTATCGTTCCAATCAAAAAGAAAAATGGCCAAATCAGAGTGTGCGTGGACTTCAGAGATTTGAACAACGCATGCCCGAAGGACGACTTCCCGTTGCCAATCACGAAGCTAATGGTGGACGTGATAATAAGCCACGAGGTGCTAATTTTCATGGATGGATCCTCAGGCTACAACCAGATCCGGATGGCACCCAAAGACGAAGAGCTCACATTATTCTGCATACCAAAGGGAATCTACTGCTATAAAGTCATGTCATTCGGCTTGAAAAATACAGGAGCCACCTACCAATGAGCCATGCAAAGAATCTTCGACGATATTCTTTATCAAAACATGGAATGCTACGTCGACGACCTTATTGTAAAGTCTAAGAAGAAGTCGACACATCTGCAAGACCTTGAGCCGATCTTTAAACGGCTTCAAAGGTACCAACTCCGTATGCATCCACTCCAGTGCGCATTTGGAGTCTCCTCAAGCAAATTCCTTAGCTTCGTCGTACGACATCGTGGCATCGAAATAGATCAATCCAAAATTGATGCTATCATCAGCATGCCCGCACTAAAGATAGTATGAGACCTCAGAGGTCTTCAAGGGCATCTAGCGTATATCAGAAGATTCATTGCCAACCTAGCTGGGAAGTGCCGCCCATTCAGTCACCTCATGAAAAAAGGAGTGTCGTTCAAATGGGATGATGCTTGCCAAGAAGCTCTCCAAAACATCAAAATCTATCTACTGAAGCTGCTAGTTCTATCAGTGCCAGTTCAGATAAAAGTCGTTAATCCTCTACATTAGCGCCCAGGAGCTATCCTTGGGGGTACTCCTAGCTCAAGACAATGAGCTAGGCAAGGAGACGATATGCTACTACTTAAGTCGTACTCTCATCGACGTAGAGCTAAATTACTCCTCGATCGAGAAGGTTTGTCTGACGCTCATCTTCGTTATAAAGAAGCTGCTGCACTACATGCTGACTCATACCGTCAGACTCATCTCGAAAGCCGACCCTTTCAAATACATCAAGTCCAAACCAGTGCTATCCGGACGTCTAGCAAAGTGGGCTCTACTACTCCTCGAGTTTGACATCACCTTCGTGCCACAGAAGGCAGTCAAAGGGCAAGCTCTCGCGGACTTCCTTGCAAAATATCCTCTCCCGGCAGAATAGGAACTGTCAGAAGATCTCCCACACGAAGAAGTATTCTCCATCAATATCGCTCCCTCTTGGAAGATGTTCTTTGACGGTGCAGTAAGACAAGACATAGCAGGAGCCGAGGTTATCTTCGTCACTCCAAACGATGAGATACTCCCCTTCTCGTTTTTACTGTCAGAATCGTGCTCCAACAACGTGGCAGAATATCAAGCTCTACTCATCGGCCTCGAACTCGCCAATATTATGAAGCTTCAAGGACTCAAGATTTTCGATGACTTCTAGCTCGTCATCCAGTAAATCTTGGGGGTATGCGAAGTCAACAAGGAAGGCCTCGTGCCACAGCACGTGCAAGCTTTGGAACTCATCGGCAAACTCGAGGCTGCTTTTAATCAACATGTCCCCAGAAACCTCAACCAGTAGGCCAACGCACTCACGAATTTGGCGGCTACACTCCTGTTTCTAGAAGAACATCAGCTCACCGTCCCCATCTGTAAAAGGATAGTAGCCACCAAAGAAGACAGCCCTGTTGGGATTCCAGTTTAAGCCAACACGGTGCACATCCTCGAAATTGAAGAGCAAGACTAGAGGCAACCCTTCGAGGATTATCTCATCCGTGGTAAGCTCCCCGACAATCCAAAGCACAAAATCAACGTTCGTCGGCGATCTCTGAAGTTATTCAACTTCAACAATGAGCTATACCATCGAAGTTACGATGGCACGCTCTTGAGATGCCTCACAAAGGAAGAAGCAGAAGCAGCATTGGAAGAAGTACACGCTAGAATTTGTGGCTTACACCAGTCCGGTCCAAAGCTCCACTTTCGCATCAGGGGGATGGGCTATTACTGGCCCACAATGATTAAAGAGTGCTTGGAGTTTGCAAAGAAATATCACGCTTGCCAGCTACACGGTGACTACATCCGTCAATCGCCAGTCTTTGCACCCAACAATCGCGTCGTGGCCTTTCGACGGATGGGGACTCGACATCGTTGGTCCCCAGCCCAAGTCATCCAAACAGCATCTTTATATCCTGGTAGCAACAGATTACTTCTCCAAATGGGCTGAAGCAATACCGCTACGGGAAGTCACGAGACACTTTGTTACCAGCTTCATTTAGAATGACATCATCTTCTGATACAGAGTCCCTCGCTACATCGTCATGGACAACGGGAAGCAGTTCAAGAATGCCGCTGTCAGCCAGTTCTGCGCCAAGTACGACATCAAGAAGAAGTGCTCAATAATGTATAATGCTCTAGCCAACGGTCTGGATGAAGCCATCAACAAGACTCTTTGCAAGCTTTTGGAGAAAATCATCTCGAAGACAAAGAAGGACTGGCACGAACGCATGGGCGAAGCACTATGGGCCTACCTCACATTATTTCGCACTCTAACGTAAGCAACTCCGTACTCCCTCATCTATTGGGTAGAAGTCGTTCTCCCACTCGAGCTCCAGATCCCATCGCTTAGGATAGCAATCCAAGAAGGTCTCACCAGCGATGATAACGCCCAACTCCGCCTAGCAGATTTGGAGGCACTAGATGAAAGGCACCTCGAAGCTCAACAACGCTTGGAGTGTTATCAGGCAAGATTGACTTGCACCTTCAACAAGAAGATTCATCCTCGATCCTTCCAAACAGGAGAGCTGGTGCTGGTAGTCAAATGCTCCATCATTCTCTCGCATCGAGGAGGAAAGAAGTTCGACGCCAAATAGGATGGACTGCACGCTATCAAAGAAGTCTACTCCAATGACACATACCTCCTCACAACGCCAGAAGGGCTCATGCTCGGCCCTATCAATGGCAAATACCTCAAAAAGTACTATGCCTAAGACAAGGCCCCGGTTAAAAAAAATGTGAATTACGTGTGACTTGATCCCCCTTAGGAGGGTACGTAGGAAGCCTAAGAAGTCACTTCAGGTTCAGTCCGACAAAAAGAAAAGCCAATAATAGTCCATATAAACGATCTAAAAAATATGATGATATTATTCAATATTCAAAGGAAGACAATACATGACATAAGTTCAAAAGAGAAACTACAATGTGAGATGACAAGACAAGAAGCAACTAGAAGAAAGTATCCAAAGCTCGAAGGTGGTGCAGTAACTCCTCTCTAGTGGCCTCCACTCACTGCAACTCCAAAGGATGTGTGGCCAAAAGCTCGCGATAGGCCGACAAATCCGATTGCTGCTTCAAGAAGCTCGCCTTCGAAGCTCTCTCTGCAGCCTCGGCTCGCTCCAAACGAGATTCTACCTTCCGAAGCGAGACTCGTACTGACTCTACCTTCTTCTGCGTCTTCGTCAGACTAGAGGTAGCCTCTGCAAGCTGGTGCTCCGACTGACATAAACTCTCCTCGGCGACCACTATCTCAGAAGAAGTACTCCCCTCCAATAGAGCCCGCCGGGAACGATAAGCCTCGCTGTCAGTCACGAGCAAGTTCATCTGTATGACAAAAGAAGAACTGTCCACCTCGAACTCCTCCAGGCTCGCACAAAACTCGGCACTATAAGTAGACCACCAGTCTTGGAGAGTGCCAAAACCCTCGTCCTGAAAGGACTCAAGCGTCGACCTAATATACTGCCGACAACTTGTAAGAAGGAACTCCGAAACTCTGCTCCTCAGTCTCAAACTGGGGCGGGGCGCCTCAGAGTACGTAGGCAAAAGTTTTCCCTCCACTGTGATAGCCACGGGAGCTGCCTTCGCTAACGAGGTTAACAAAACTGGGGGAACTGTCGCTACTGCCACACCAATCATCTTCTCCACCAAGCCCGAGAAGGCGACAATTGGGGAATGCCGCCTGCCGACACTTGAAACCTCGACCTCCTTGTGAAAAGACAAAGCCTCGATGTCGATGTCATCTAGATCGATATCGCCACTGGAAAAGTTCTCCCCGAAAAGTCCGAGAAGGTCCAGATTATCCAAAGGAACGTCCAGCCCGCAATTCCTGGGCACTTCCTGCGCGGCCCCAGTAGGCGAATACCCGTGAGACGCTTTCAAAAAGTCCGCCTCACGCTCCACTACTACGACGGAGTCTGCCTAAAAGAAAAAGGCAACGCGCTACTCAGCATAATGAAACTCCCAAAAATCAAAGAAGAAGCAAAACGAGAAAACTTTATGCGTACCTGCAAGGTCGAACAAAGCTACCCCAGACAGAGGGATCACCTCATCTCCTAAAAGGCCGGGCTCCTCGACATCCTCGACCAGACAGGGAACCCTCAAAGTCACCCCATGAAGAATGCATAACTTTCATCTCTTAGGCGGGACACTCTCAATAGCTGTATTCTGAAGAATGGACGGCCCGGGGGCGTTCGCAGGGTCGGCTTCTAACACGGGAGCCAAAGAGGGAACCCGACGGGCACTGGAAAGACGGCTGCAACTCTTCTCGGTCCTCTGAACCCCCAATCAGAGGCGCCGATCCTCCGATCCCGTTGAAGGATCAAAGCTAAAGCCCTTGAACTCGCTACTCGCCAAGACATCAATCGGAAGACTCTCAAGTAACGGGGATACTCGCTCTTCGATCTACTTGCAGTAACCTGGAGTCGCGGCGTTTTGATACCCCGACTTAGTCCCAGGAAAAAAGCTGCCGCCAGTCAGCCGAGCGTAAAGAGAAGTCCAGAGGCGATCACCCTCCTACGGACTGATACACCCCTGCAGCCGCTGTGGCATACCAAGTACCTCCTGCCGAAATCCCTACTGACTAGCAAAATGGTGAGGGGAGTATTATTCCACCTCCACTATATCTCCTTGGCGCCAAACCAAGTAGTCGGGGTGGCAGCTGACTATGTTCCAGAACAAACCATCAGAAAGCTCCTTGTTGTCATAGACCGTCGACCTCTCTAAAGGCAATACTAAGTGCTCCGACGTGAACTCGAAGTCCGTGCCTTCGATCTTCCGTAAAAGAGTTCGAGCACACTCCTTCCGGCGCTCCTAGCTAATGAAGGCATTCAAGATTCCTCCTACGCCCGGCAAGAACGGCAAGTCGGCTGGATGCCCATGTCTAGCGAAAATCTCTTTTAGAAAGTGAAGGGCCATCCAGCCATACAAATAGTGCAGAGGGCCAAAGGCATTAGACCGGCCGATTTCTCCTTTGGCATTGTTTGAATTGGACAAGCTCTAGTAAGTGCTGCTAAGCCCTTGGTACAAGGCATACAAGATGGCCAGAGCCAAATTGAAGAGCTCCCCCCTTCGCCATACGGGATGCTACTAGAAAAGTCCCAGGACGGATAGCCTCGCTGGTACAAGGAAGCACGAATTGACAAAGGAAAACGACCAACCCGGTGGCTCGATAAACTGCTCGCCATTCCTCACTGTCATGCTTCAGATCGAGAATCTCCTACGGGCTCTGTTTCCCCTTCATCGAATGCCACACTCGGACCAAAGACTCGATAGGCCTCACAAAGGATCGCAGTGGAGGCCTCTTCATCTGGGCAATTTTCCACATCGGATGAGCTGAAGGGGCAGGGGACCTGTATTCACCCCTGAACCAAAAATCGACCCAAGAAGAATGGCAAACTCGGTCCGACTGATCTCGCGCTGCGATAATGGCATGCACCTTGAACAAGAGAAGGCAGGAACTCGAGGTAAAACTGCTATCCATCAGATCCTTCAAAGTCAGCACCTCTTCTTGGTAATAGTTCCACACCTCGGGGCATCCAGAAATGATGAGGACATCGTAGAGGGAGATCCTTATTTCTCCCGCTCCAGTAAGAAAAGTATTGGTATCCGGGCACCAGAGTTTGCAGAGAGCTTGGTACATCCCCTCAGGATGACTGTACTCTCGGCGAGCCGGTGCTAGGAACATCGCCAACGGTTTCATCTCAGGCTTAGCCCTGAAAACTTCCGAGAGCTCGCTCATACACTCGCAAAAGCCGCAGAGGTACTGAATGTCCCCACGAGGCCAGGAGTCGACACCCCATCGGGTCAAACAAGAGCAAATTTTCAAAGCCACCACCGGAAAAGGCATAAAGTCTTCAGTACAGTGATGGAAGGGCAAACTCAGGCTCGGGCAAAGAAGCTTCATGTAGATCGCCTCATCGGTGTAACTCTTCTTGCTTAACTTTGGCATCCTGCAGTTTGCATTGGCACCTCCATCCTCTGTAATGCGCTCATGGATAGGAATCCGGAGTATCAACAGACGATCGTCTCTCCTTGAAGTACGGTAGCGGTACACCCGCATAAGGGGGAAGCGAAAGTACTTACTCCCGTCAGAGAAGTCCTCAGCTATCCACCCCGGTAAAGCCAAACTCTCGAAAGCTCGGATCCTGAAAAGACACAAGGGGAAGCAAGTCAAGTCTGGTAAAGGAGCCATAAAAAAAAGGGGGGGGGGGGGTCACAAGAGAAACCCCTAAGAGACTCAAACCCTCTCCCTCATCAGGCCTGGTTGAAAAAAAAAAAACAAAAAACAAAAGAGAGAGGGGCCCACAGCCCCCTTTCTCTGATCCAAACCCGCACAAGGGGCCGGGACCCATCCAAAGATGAAAGAGGGGGGGGGGGGGGGGGCATAGCCCCCCTTTCTTCTTCTCCGACCCGATCCGGGCCAGCACCTAGCCCGCGACCGCCGCGTGCCACAGCCCGCACCTGGCCGCTGACTACCGATCGTCGCCGCCTGCGCCCTGGCCCCCGCGCCGCGGCTGCGCCCCGCGACCCGGCGACCGCCACCCGCCTTGCACCGCCACGGCCTCCGTATACCGCTCCGGCCTTTGCGCGTGCCGCAACACCAGCCACCGCTGCCGCTGCCACCACGAACCAGAGGAAGAAAAAGAAAAAGAAAAAAAAAATAAAAGAAAGAAAAAGAAAAGAAAGAAGAAAAGGAAGGAAGAAGAAGAAGATGGAGGAGGAGGATCGTCACTTCGATCGCGTTGTCCTGTCTTCCTCGTCTCTATCTTCTCCCCTTCGCTTCGAGCCCACCTTCGTGATAATCTTCAACTCGTGCACCATCGTCACCATCACCGATGAAAAAAGGCGACACTAGGAAGACGGAGCAAGTCGCGTGCAACCCTAGGCAGCCTCTTTCGATGGCAGTCTCCAAGCTCCAACCCTCTGCAAGAACAAGGCGCAGGATGAAAGGGGTAGTGGCCCTTAAATAAGCCTCAATCCCGTCCAAGAAATGAATCAAGGACAAGTGTTGTGAGTTTCCTACATACACAAGTACTCCGCGTTTCCGTCGACGCACTCATCCTTGAGGGGGCATTTGTAAACACACAAATTGTGTCAAACCCAAACCCGACTCGCATGTGCCGACTCGGAGGCAAACCCGACATGAACTCGGACCCGAACCTGACTCGCATGCACCGACTCGGAGGCAAACCCGACACGAACTTGGACCCAAACCTGACTCGGAGACAAACCGGACCCGACCCGAGCCAAACAAGAGGCCGGGTGGGCCCATCCTCAAGTGGGGACCACCCGGGCCCCCTTTGTTCTAGAAACCCGAGCCCCTTACCCGCAGGTAAGGGGTGACCGGCCATGCAAGAAAGAAAGAAAAGAAAGAAAGAAAAAGAAAGAAAGAAAAAGGAAAGAAAAGAAAAGGAAGAAAAAGAAGAAAAAGGAAATAAAGACCGCCATGCATGGGGGGTTGTTGCGTATGACGTCTACATAAGCGTAGATCTGCGTCGATCCCTCAATCCAACGAACAAGAAACAAAGCCGGGTCGCTATCAAATTTATGTGCAAGATTCAAATAAACTCAAAAAGGATTGAGCCATAACTACTCCTCCAAAAAGAAAAACAAATAAATGTTTATTCCCCCCGTCAATGGAAGAATAAATCTTGGGTAGTTATGGGGGAGATATTAAAGGGAATTAAAATAAATCTTCCCATATCTCTCCCACCCCCCTTCACCTATAAATAGAGGGGGAGAGGGAAGGCTCAAAAGGGTCGGAAGCTGAAGACAAAGAGAAGAAGAAGATCGAAGCAGCATTACCCCATCGTCTTCAACAACGCCCTCTCCATTCACGAAGAAGAAAGCTTGGAGAGGGACATCCGAAGCGGTGCTACACCCATCGTCTTCAAAGCAAAGCCGATGGCCATAACCGTCGCACGGAAGCCGGCGCTACACCTGTCATCTTCAAAGCAAAGCCTTCGACTCCGATCATGCCAAAGAAGCCCGGAGAAGAAGAGAAGCAAAGTCGGCGCTACACCCATCATCTTCAAAGCAAAGCCTTCGACTCCGATCACGCCAAAGAAGCCCGAAGAATAAGAGAAGCAAAGCAGGCACTACACCCGTCGTCTTCAAATCAAAGCCTTCGACTCCGATCATGCCCAGAAAAGAAGAGAAGTCAAGCCGATGCTATAACCGTCGAGGAAGTCGGAGGAATAAAGAAGCCTTGAAGAATTAGCCATCACCGTTCGAGAAGAAGATCGAGTCAATGCCAAAACAAAAGTCAACGCCAGAAGCTAAAGTAAAAGCACCGGTAAAGCCCTCGCCAAAGCAATGCAAGTGCCAAAGCCAAGCAACTACGTCGGTCACGAGTAAAGCACCGCACGTTCTAGCCGATACGACGCAAAGTCCGGAGGAACTAAAGCATCGCAAGCCTCTACCCGTCTATGTTCAAGCGCAAGCGCCAAAGCAAAGCAAAAGCCAGAGCCATACCAATGCAGAGCCAAAGCCAAAAGCCAAAGCTAAAGCCGATGCCAAAAGCACGATCGACGCTGTGAACCGACGATCAAGGATGCTAAGGTATAGCAAGGATCGAGGGAGACACGAATACCGAGGAACGAAGCCAAAAACCCCACTAGTCGAGAAAGCGCAAAGCACGGAAGGGACAAAAGCAACGATGGATATTTCTTAGCCTCTCAAGAAACCCACACCCTGTAAAGACCTCTGTCCTGGGCAACCCCTTCAGAGCTCTCGCACGAATACCACGTGGAGACGCGGATCAAAGGGACCCTCCAAAGGATCTCTCCCACAATCGCATGATCAAATATTCGCCGCACCCTGTAATGACCGGTATTAAAAAAAAAAAAAACTAAACTAAAAACTAAAACTAAAACCCTACCCAACCCACTACCCTACCCAAACCCTACCCCAGCCCAAACCCGAACCCACCCATCTCTCTCTCTCTCTCTTCCTCTCTTCTCCCCCATCCCTCTGATCTTTCTCTCTCATCAGCCCTTTTATTTCCCCCCCCCCCTCTCTCTCTCGGATCTCCCTCACCCTCTCACCCGATCCTTTCTCTCTCCCCCAAACCCTATCCGACCCAGCCCTCTCCCCAAAACTGTCGCCCCTTCCCTCATCCCGAGCCCGTTGACCCCGGATTCTCGCTGTCCGGCGCCGCCCCCTACCCTGCAGCCGTCGCCCCTTTCCCCCTTTAAAATCCCCTGCCCCTCTCCCCCTTTTCCTCCTTCAGCCCCTCTCCCCCCTTCCACAATCCGAACCCCTCACCCCCTATCCGAACCCCCTCTTCCTCTTCTCCGATCCCTCTGTTCCTTGTCCGATCTCTCTCTCTCTCCTCTTCCTCTTGCTGTGTGTGTAGCGTGCGGCAGCCGGAACGCTGCCGGCCGGAGGAGAAGCCATAGCCGGAGCATACCCGGCGCCGAGGAGGAGGACACGCCGGAGCAGGGAGGTGCCACAACCGGTCGGAGTTGCCGAAACCGACGACACCGACACTAGGTCGGCTTTTTTCCCCCTTCTTTTTTTCTTTTGTGTGTGTGTGTGTGTTGTGGGTTGACCGACCACAGCCACCCCCCCTTTTCGCATCTTCTTCTTATGCTACGGCCATGGCCGCCGGCCCGGTGGCCGGTGACTATGCAGCCAACGAGACCCCTCCCCTGTTGTGACCTACGCGACCAAGGCCATCGCCATGTGGCCGGTGGTTGTGCAGACGGCGAAGCCGACCCGATGCCGACGGCATCTTTTTCTTGTAGACCCCATCGACCCCACCCCCCGTGGCATTTGTTGTGGTTGCATCCATGGTTGTCGGCCCGGTGGCAGGCAGTTATGGAACCAAAGGCGCCCGACCAAGCCCGGCCAAACACCCGGTGGCAGTTAGCCCCGATGATCTCACACCAAGTTACGGCTTGGCATACCAACCCCGACCTCCCTATGATGTCGATCAAGCCCTTTGGGCCCACACTCGTGGTTAGCAGGTCTGACCTCCTCGGGTCACGCTTTTTCAAAGTTGATGATACCGATGCGGGCCAAACCACCTCATATAGCCATTTGCGCACGAGACCGACCACCATGGCAACAACGAGGCGCTACTTAGTGGCCTAGGCTGGACACTAGTGCGATTCCCGTGTAAACCCGTCGTTTAATAAATCAAGCCCGACCGTGATCGGCTTTGCCGATTCCGTCATCGACCGACGCGGTTACGACGGTTTGGCCGGATTAGTGCTATTGGACCTTAGTGTGACTCTTGACATCGGCAACGCCAACTAACCAAGACGGTACCTTTGGTGCATCATTTTGTGTGCCAGTAGATCGGCGTTCAATGATGCATAAATTCTCAGCTCGGCCAATCAGGGCCTAAGCCAATGATATTTTAGTAGCACTTAATGACCATAGGCTGCTGGTATGTTTGGCCGTTAGTGGGCACGTGAACCGAGTTGGAGAAGGAGTGGAGGGCGCCTAACAGCATCATCCCGAGCACACTTTCCAAGTGACACTGCACGCTGTTTTAGATAATTAATTATGCTATTCTAGAACATAAGGGTAGGTGTCCATAACACTGCATGCGGGTCCCACCGGATATCATCGTATATGGTCGAGTGGACCCTGCCTTGTATGCGGAGTCACGAGTCCGGTGACGCATGCTTAATAATATAATCAAATAATAAATTTTTTGATTACTTGGACACCGTAAGTAGGAATTCCCTTAAGATTAAAAATTAATAATTAAATAATAATTATCGGGCGTACTCTCCTGGATGGAGTGTGGAGACCCGGGCACACAGGAATACGGGCGAGAGTAAATTTTATAATTATTGTGATGCATGGGTTGTGAGCGCGGTGCGAATCCCGGGGTAAAACATTGAAATCACTTTATTATTACAATTGTGTGATATTCTATCCTATAGAAAGATTCGAACCCCGTGCGTGCAAGGGCCGTGAACTACCCTGCGCACACAGCCGAATACCAGTAGGCTAGGGGGTCACTGGCAGGGATTGTGGTAAAGCCAATAGGTGGTGCCCTCGAAAAGGGATTGGCCTAGCAATCCTATCCCGGGGTAGTTGAAGCCCCCAAGGAAAGCAAGTTGGGCGGTAGAGCTCCACCGTGAAAGACGGGAAATCCCTTATGAATATATGGGTGACTTTGCGCATGGTGTCGGAGTATGCGCGGCGAGAGATTTGGCCCTCTACATCGAAATAAAAGGCCCTATAGTAATGCCCGACCGGGGGCAGGATGAACAAAATATCCGGGGTTCACATTGTGTGTGTTTAATTTTATTAATTGTAAAACGGTACTCTCGATAACCTAGTGACAGTAGAAATTGCATGTGAATGTAGACCAATGCATGGACACTTAGGGCGTGATTGAGAACTTAGTAGACAACTAGGTTAATCAGTAAACAGTGTATAAAATGCGAGCGTCATTAATTACCTAGGCAGTTAGCTTGTCACTAGCCATTTATTTGGCTAATCTCCCAATTTATTTTGGGGGCTACTTATTCCCACGAGTAGGCTCTTCTATAGGTTCAGAGACTTAGGGGTAGCCGCAGCACGAGGCCAGCGACGGAGTTAGGACGGTGGTGGAGTCTTAGATTGCAGTATGTCTTGTAGTAGTCATTTTTCTTCTGGCAATGTAATCATACTTTATTTGGCTTAGTGTATGCTATTAGTGGCAATGATACAACTGTGTTCTCTTTGGGTAGGTCTCTCCTCAAGGCCCCAAGCCTAGGATAGCTCATAATAAAATATAAATCATAAAGTGACATAACTTACTAGCTCATTAGATAGGATATGTGAACCAGTACCCGAGTGCTAGAGAGTGGGCGAGGCTACTCGGCTCGCCGTCAGAGGCTTGAGCCTCGTGCTCCCTTAAGAGGGACTTTTGTCAGCATGTGGGGCACCAGCAGGCCGCACATTCTGAGAGGATAACCCGGTTGAGGGTCGAGCGTGATCATCTCTTTGTCGATAAAATTGTATCTCTCTACCTTCTTTTAAAAATATTTTCAAAAAAAAAAAGGGGTTAAGTTTTAAAATAGCCTTGTTTCTCTCTTCCTCTTCTTCATGCATGTGAGAGTACAAACCCTGTGAGAAACCCTAATTGGAGTAGACAGTTGACCAAACCCTAAAACCCTTGGTTTTTCTCAATTCACACCACAAGGATTAGTTCCGGATTTCTGGGGCGTGACAGTTGGTATCAGAGCCTAGGGATATGTTTCTAGGAGTAGTTTCTAGTTAGGTCTAGAGTTTTATTATGAGGTTAGCATTAGACTAATCCCTTCTATTTTCAGATGGCGGGTACCAAAAGTGGTAATGATGCTAACAACAGAGCAAGATCGTCTGCTGGGCTAGACAGTGCGGCGATGATGATGGAGATGCTCTAGGCGATGGCCGCCATGGTCCAGCAGCAGCAGGCTGCTGTTGCCTAGCAGCAGACGGCTGCTCAACAGCAGGCCGAGCTAGCTCAGGCTACCCTTGCCCAGGCCCAAGCTTGGCAGCAGGCCAAGGGCGAGCGGCAGGGGAAATTACTAAAGGATTTTAAGGCGATAGAACTACCAAGCTTCAGGGGTGAGCCAGACCCCTTGGAGGCCGATCGATGGTTCCAGCAGACGGAGAAGATACTGAATACGTTGGGCATCACCGGGATAAGAGAGTCACATTCGCCTTATACCAGTTTGAGGCTGAGGCAGACTTCTGGTGGCAGACGGTTCAGTACACCCGAGCAGCAGATAGAGGAGCGATCACTTAGCCAGAGTTCGAGGAACTCTTTCGGAAGAAGTTCTTTCTGGTTACCGTGCAGAACCGGATGGAGAAGGAGTTTCTGGCGCTCTACTAGGGGTTTTGTACTGTGTCATAGTATGAGACCAAATTCTCGGAGCTTGCGAGGTATGCTCCTCACCAGGTGGTGACCGATGGCAGGAGGACTATGCGCTTTGAGCATGGTCTGAACCCGGCGATCAGGGGTAGGGTTGCTACCTTCTTGGAGCAATCCTATGAGGAGTTGGTCAACCGATCCCTGGTAGTGGAGCAGGAGTTGAAAAAGTCTCGTGCTATCTTGGAGAAGCGGGGTAATGGCAGTCGCCATGGCCCATCGGCTCAGAAGAGGTATAGACCCATGGAGGTTCGACCCCCGCCTCGCCAGCCTCAGCATTTCCATGGTCCTCCTGTTCCTGGACCCCAGAGGCGTGGCTGTTTCTAGTACGGCTCGCTTGAGCATCTGAAGTGGAGCTGCCCACAGTTCCATCGACAGCCGCTTCTACCAGCTCCACCTCTCAGGCCTGCACTGCGGGCACCACCTGTGCAGCAGCAGAGGCCCCCATAGAGAGTTCAGCAGCAGCGTCCTCCCCAGCTACAGCAGCAGAGGCCTTTCCCCTGTCAGGGCGGAGGAGGCAATCAGGCCCAGGGCAAGGCATACTTGTTGGCCGGTCAAGACCCATAGGCTTCTTGGGGAGCGATCGAAGGTAACCCTAAACTTAGTAGTTCAATTCTTAATTATAGCTACTTTACCGTCTTTGTTTCCTTTGAGACTTGTTAGGACTAGTACTGGTCATTAGCTAGCTTAGTCTCTTACATTATTCCGCTATTGTTAGGCACCCTCCCCGTCTTCTCGACCTTGGCCCACGTTCTTTTCAACAGTGGGTCCACACACTCCTATATTGTCCCTAGTTTTATCAAAACTTTGGGACTGGAGTCGGTCCCATTGGGTCACACTCTGTCGGTGTTTTCACCGCTTGAGGTGAGTACCGATATGGACCGAGTCTGTCGGGACTGCATCATTCTTGTTGGAGATAGGGAGCTCTCGGCTGACCTGATCATCTTAGACTTGGGAGGAGTGGACGTGTTGCTCGGGATGGACTGGATGTCGGCTTACCACGTCACCCTCGACTGCTTCTCGACGAAGGTCACCTTCTCACCTCCGGGAAGCGAGGTCTTCTACTTTATAGAAGACAAGCATAAGGTTTTGTGCTAGGTACCGCTATAGCAGATCACCCTCAGCTTACTAGCGCAGCTACCGAGCAGGGATCGAGATAGGAACCCAGTAGTACTGCCGCTGATGGTTCGTGAGTTCCCAGATGTCTTTCCAGATGATCTCCCAGGCTTACCTCCACCTCGGGAGGTCGAGTTTGCTATAGATCTGGTACCAAAAGCAGCACCGGTCTCGATTGCTCTGTACCGGATGGCCCCTGCTGAGTTGAAGGAACTGAAGACTCAGTCGGAGGAGTTGCTCGACAGAGGCTTCATTCATCCCAACACATCTCCTTGGAGAGCCCCGGTCCTCTTTGCTCAATAGAAGGATGGGACGAAGAGGCTTTGCATTGATTATAGCAAGCTGAATAGGCTCATGATAAAGAATAAGTACCTGTTGCCGCGGATAGAGGATATGTTTGATCAGCTGAAGGGTGCTTGTTGCTTCTCAAAGATTGATCTGAGGACTGGATATCATCAGCTGGCTTTGTGGGCAGAGGATATTCCAAAGACAGTGTTTCAGACGCGATACGGGCACTATGAGTTCTTAGTCATGCTCTTCGGTCTGACGAACGCTCCTGCAGTATTTTATGGATCTGATGAACCGCGTCTTCAGCATGTTCTTGGACAGATTTGTGGTGGTATTTATGGACGATGTCCTCATTTACTCCAAAACAGAAGGAGATCATCGGGAGCACCTGAGCGCAGTATTGCAGACCCTCAGAGTTCACCAACTGTATGCTAAGCTCAGTAAGTATGAGTTCTGGATGCAGGAGGTGAAGTTCCTTAGACACGTTGTCTCGAAGGAAGGTATATCGGTGGATCCTGCAAAGATAGAGGCTGTTATGGACTGGGAGCAGCCAAGGAATGTCTTCGAGATCAGGAGTTTCTTGGGGCTAGCAGGCTACTACCGATGCTTTGTGGAGGGATTCTCGCATCTGGCTGCACCTCTCACCCATCTGACTAAGAAGGGTGTTAAGTTCGAGTGGTCGAAAGATTGTGAGAAGTCCTTCCGAGAGTTGAAGCGGCGTCTCACTTTAGCCCCAGTACTGATGATTCCAGCTAGCGGCAAGGGCTATGTGGTCTTCACCGATGCCTCACTGATGGGGCTTGGGGCAGTTCTGATGCAAGACGGCAGAGTGGTCGCATACGCCTCGAGACAGCTGAAGGCTCACGAAAAGAATTATCCCACCCATGATCTGGAGTTGGCAGTGGTTGTCTTCGCCTTAAAGATCTGGAGACATTACCTGTACGGTGAGGAGTTTGAGATGTATTATGATCACAAGATCCTGCGGTACATCGCGAGTTAGAAGGATCTGAACATGCGGCAGAGGAGGTGGATCGAAGTCCTGAAGGACTTCAACTATTCGCTCTTTTACCATCCTGGTAAAGCAAATGTTGTTGCAGATGTCCTGAGCTGAAAGTCCCGTAGCCAGCTTGCCAGAATGTTGACAGATCAACATGACTTTTTGACTACGATTGAAGGCTTTGATTTCTGGGTTCGGTGGGAGCCTTTTCGTTCCGTATTGCGCACCATACGAGTACAGCCCAGCCTACTTCAGAAGGTGATTGCAGTATAGAGGTGATTGCAGTATAGAGATGACGGCATGGTGCAATAGTGGGGAATCTGTTTTAGACTAGTCAGTTGATGCTGATGGAGGTCTGAGGTTCCAGAGGAGGTTATGCCTTCTCATTAATAAGGAGGTTCGAGAGGAGGTGCTATCAGAGGCACATCGATCTAGATTCTCGGTGCACCCCGGCAGCACCAAGATGTACCACGACTTACGGAGGCAGTTCTGGTGGAAGGGCATGAAGCGGGATATGGCCACCTTCGTGTCTAGATATTTGACTTGTCAGCAAGTAAAGGCTGAGCACCAGAGACCGGCTGGATTGCTGCAGCCACTCCCAGTAGCTGAGTGGAAATGGGAGCATATTACGATAGGCTTTGTTTCGGGATTGTCTTTGACCCGGAATAGGCATGACTCAGTTTGGGTGATCGTGGACAGACTAACGAAGTTGGCATACTTTCTTCCTGTGCGGACGACGATGACGTTCATCGACCGGGCAAAGCTGTACATGAGGGAGATTGTTAGACTGCATGGAGTTCTAGTTTCCATCATCTCAGATCAAGATCCTCGGTTTGTTTTTCACTTTTGGGAGAGCCTGCAGATAGCCTTGGGGACTGAGCTCAGTTTTAGCACAGCCTTCCACCCTCAGACAAATGGCCAGTCCGAGAGGATGATTCAGATTCTAGAGGATATGTTGCGAGCATGTTCTGTGGATTTTAGAGGCAATTGGGAGGAGTATCTACCACTTGTGGAGTTCGCCTACAACAATAGCCACCAAGTCAGTATCAGCATGGCTCCCTATGATGCCTTGTACGGGAGGCTGTGTCGATCACCTTTTTGTTGGGCGAAGGTAGGGGAGCGGAGCCTTTTGGGACCGGAGCTCGTACAGGAGATAACGGAGAAGATCCAGCTGATCAGGGACCGACTTCGAGCAGCGCAGAGTCGACAGAAGAGCTATGCAGATGTGCGTCGACGCCCGCTCGAGTTCACCGTTGGAGACCATGTATTCTTGAAGGTTTCCCCTCGTCGAGGCATAACGAGGTTTGAGAAGAAAGGGAAGTTGGCTCCGAGATTCATCGGCTCCATCGAGATCTTGGAGAGAGTTGGTGAGGTAGCATATCGGCTGACGCTGCCTCCACAGCTCTCTAGTGTCAACGGTGTCTTCCTCGTGTCGATGCTTCGGAGGTACGAGCCGGACCCGTCCCACATGCTGGATTGGCAGGACCTGGCACTCAGTTCAGATGCGTCCCATGAGGAGCGACGGATCAGGGTTCTAGCTAGCGAAGACCGAGTGCTTCGCACGAAGACCATCCCCATGGTAAAAGTGCAGCGGCAGCACTGCAGTGAGGAGGAAGATACTTGGGAGCTTGAGTCCGTGGTGCGATCCCTGTACCCATCTTTGTTTGATGACTAATGTTATTTGATTTTCAGGACAAAAATTCTATTAAGGTGGGTAGGATGTAACGACCGGTATTAAAAAAAAAAGAGAAAAAAAAACTAAAACTAAAACCCTACCCGACCTACTACCCTACCCGAACCCTACCCCAGCCCAAACCCGAACCCACCCATCTCCTCTCTTCCTCTCTTCTCCCCCATCCCTCTGATCTCTCTCTTTCTCTCTCTCTCTCTCTCTCATCAGCCCTCTCACTTTCCCCCCTCTATCTCTCTCGGATCTCCCTCACCCTCTCACCCAAACCTCTCTTTCTCTCTCCCAAACCCGATCCGACCCAGCCCTCCCCCTAAAATTGCTGCCCCTTCCCTCATCCCGAGCCCATTGACCCCGGATTCCCACCGGCCGCTGCCGCCCCTACCCTGCCCGCCGTCCCCTACCCTGCAGCCGCCGCCCCTTTTCTCCTTTAAAACCCCTGCCCTTCTCCCCTTTTTCCTCCTTCAGCCCCTCTCCCCCCCTTCCACAATCCGAACCCCTCACCCCCTATTTGAACCCCTTCTTCCTCTTCTTTGATCCCTCTCTTCCTTGTCCGATCTCTCTCTCTCTCCTTTCCTGCTTGCTGTGTGTGTGGCACGCGGCAGCCGGAGCGCTGCCGGCCGGAGGAGGAGCCGTAGCCGGAGCATACCCAGCGCCGAGGAGGAGGACGCGCCGGAGCAGGGAGGAGCCGCAGCCGGTCGGAGCTGCCGAAGCCGACGACCCCGACACTACGTCAGCTTTTTTCGCCCTTCGTTTTTCTTTTGTATGTGTGTGTTGTGGGTTGACCGACCACAGCCACCCCCCTTTTTTGCATCTTCTTCTCATGCCACGACCATGGCCGCCGGCCCGGTGGCCGACAACTATGCAGCTGGCGAGACCCCTCCCCAATTGTGACCTGCGCGACCAAGGCCATCGACCATGTAGCCGGTGGTTGTACAGACAGCGAAGCCGACCCAGTGCCGACATCATCTTTTTCTTGTAGACCCCATCGACCCCACTCCCCGTGGCATTTGCTGTGGTTGCAGCCATGGCTGCCGGCCCGGTGGCCGGCAGTTATGGAACAAAAGGCGCCCGACCAAGCCTGGCCAAACACCCGGTGGCAGTTAGCCCCGATGATCTCACACCAAGTTGCGACTTGGCACACCAACCCCGACCTCCCCATGATGTCGATCAAGCCCTTTGGGCCCACACTCGTGGTTAGCGGGCCCGACCTTCTTGGGTTACGTTTTCTCAAAGTTGATGATACTGATGCGAGCCAAACCACCTTGCATAGCCATTTGCGCATAAGACCGACCACCGTGGTAGCAACGAGGTGCTACTTAGTGGCCTAGGCTGGACACTAGTGCGATTCCTGTGTAAACCCGTTGTTTGATAAATCAAGCCCGACCGTGATCGACTTTGTCGATTCCGTCATCGACCGATGCGGTCATAACCGTTTGGCCAGATTAGTGTTATTGGACCTTAGTGTGACTTTTAGCGTTGGCAACGCCAACTAACCAAGATGGTACCTTTAGAGCATCGTTTTGCGTGCCAGTAGATCGATGTTCGATGACGCAGAAATTCTCGGCTCGGCCAATCAAGGCCTAAGCCAACGATATTTTAGTAGCACTTAATGACCATAGGCCGCTGGCATGTTTGGCAGTTAGTGGGCACGTGGACCGAGTCGGAGACGGAGCAGAGGGCCCCTACCAGCATCAGCCTGAGCACACTTTCCAGGTGACACTGCACGCTGTTTTAGATAATTAATTATGTTATTCTAGAACTTAAGGGTAGGTGTCCATAACACTGCATGCGGTTCCTGTCGGACATCGTCGCATGTGGTCGAGTGGACCCCGCCTTGCATGCGGAGTTGCGAGTCCGGTGACGCATGCTTAATAATATAATCAAATAGTAAATTTTTTGATTGCTTGGACACCGTAAGTAGGAATTCCCTTAAAGTTAGAAATTAATAATTAAATAATAATTATCGGGCTCACTCTCTTGGATGGAGTGTGGAGACTCGGGCACATAGAAATACGGGCGAGAGTAAATTTTATAGTTATTGTGATGCATGGTCGTGAGCACGGTGCGAATCCCGAAGTAAAACATCGAAATCACTTTATTATTATAATTGTGTGATATTCTATCCTATGGAAAGATTCGGACCCCGTGAGTGCAAGGGTCACAGGTAGGGATTGTGGTAAAGCCAATAGGTGGTGCCCTCGAAGAGGGATTGGCCTAGCAATCCTGTCCCGGGGTAGTTGAAGCCCCCAAGGAAAGCAAGTTGGGCGGTAGAGCTCCATCATGAAAGACGGGAAATCCCTTATGATCATATGGGTGACTTTGCGCATGGTGTCGGAGTATGCGCGGCGAGAGAGTTGGCCCTATACATCGAAATAAAAAGCCCTATAGTAATGCCCGACCGGGAGCAGGATGAACAAAATATCCGGGGTTCACATTTTGTGTGTTTAATTTTATTAATTGTAAAATGGTACTCTCGATAACCTAGTGACAGTATAAATTGCATGCGAATGTAGACAAATGCATAGACACTTAGGGCGTGATTGAGAACTTAGTGGACAACTAGGCTAATAAGTAAACAGTGTATAAAATGTGAGCGTCATTAATTACCTAGGCAGTTAGCTTGTCACTAGCCATTTATTTGGCTAATCTTCCAATTCATTTTGGGGGCTACTCATTTCCACGAGTAGGCTCTTCTACAGGTTCGGAGACTTAGGGGTAGCCGCAACACGAGGCCAGCGGCGGAGTTAGGACGGCGGTGGAGTCTTAGATTGCAGTATGTCTTGTAGTAGTCATTTTTCTTCTGGCAGTGTAATCGTACTTTATTTGGCATGGTGTATGCTATTAGCGACAATGATACAGCTGTGTTCTCTTTGGGTAGGCCTCTCCTCAAGGCCCCAAGCCTAGGATAGCTCACAATAAAATATAAATCTTAAAGTGACCTAACTGACTAGCCCATTAGATAGGATATGTGAACCGGTGCCCGAGTGCTAGAGAGCGGGCAAGGCTACTCCGATCGCCGTCAGAGGCTTGAGCCTCGTGCTCCCTTAAGAGGGACTTCTGTCAGCATCTAGGGCACCAGCAAGCCGCACATGCTGAGAGGATAACCCGATTGAGGGTCGAGCGTGATCATCTCTCTGTCGATAAAATTGTATCTCTCTACCTTCTTTTAAAAATGTTTTGAAAAACAAAAAAGGGGTTAAGTTTTAAAATAGCCTTGTTTCTCCCTTCCTCTTCTTCATGCATGTGAGAGTAGAAGCCCTGTGAGAAACCCTAATTAGAGTAGACAGTTGACAAAACCCTAAAACCCTTGGTTTTTCTCAATTTACACCCCAGAGATCGGTTCCGGATTTTTGGGGCGTGACACACCCGGCTCACCAACCCCGAGTCCCCGGGTCCCGGCATCTGTAATCTTTGTGTGTTTGCAATAAAGACGACCCGTATCTTTTTCTGCGCATACACCCCCAAAACTAGTTATTCCGTCAGCTCACCATCTAAAAGAAAGGGTGAGCTAACAGAAAAGAAATAAAGTTTTGGGGGGTGAGCTGACGGACCAGTTAGTTTTTGAGGGTAAAGTCTAATTAATGAAAATATGGGGGGTAAAGTCTAATTCAAGGCAAAATTTGGGGGGCAAAGTCAAAATAACCCTAAAAGTTATTGTTTATATGAATGCTGATTAATAGTAATTTCACAAGAAAATCAGTTTTAATTTATTTATATGCATATGGAATGTGAATATGTTTAATAGAAGTAGCAGTTGTTTTTTATATTTGGTTTTAAAAAAATAAAAAGTAGGGTTTTATAGATTTTTAATTTTTAATAGCTTTTCATCTCGTATATATATTTATGACTATATTATTCATATTATAAATTAAAAAAAAAATTTCAGAAAGAGGGTACCTTCGAGCCATTTTTTATTGGATTCCTATCAAATTCTTCAGTTTATGTTGCACGATTTCAAAATCCGATTCCAAATCTTACTTTAAACAAGTAAGATCTGATAAAATTAGGGGGTTTTAAAAAAAAGATACATCAGGTTCTCGAACAACGACTTTAATAATGGATAGTGGCAGTTAGCTATAAATTGAAATAACAATTTGGGGCAATTGGGTAAATTTAAATTTTTCAGCCTTTGAAATCGACGGTGATAATTTGGTAATAAATATTATTTTTAGTGGGTGATACGTTAAATATCAGTGATATCCTCGCGCATGCGGTTTGTTCGGAGCCGAGAGGATAAATTGGTCTTTTGCCTTGATTTAACAACTGATTTAACATTGTTTCCTACAGATATTTTGAAACTATTAAAAGAGACTGCATAATAAATGACTATTTTGATTGTCCTTTAATCATCTTTTAATTGAGAGCTTAAGCTAAGTGTATTCGCGGAAAAAAGATTCTAATCGTCTTTATTGCGAGCACATGAAGATTACAAGGCCGGGACCCGAGGACTCGAGGGTGGTGAGCCGGGTGCGGCAAAGATTTGATTAGGAGATTGTGGGAGAGATCCTCTGGAGGGTCCCTTTGATCCGCGTCTCCATGTTACTTCGTTCGAGAGCTTTGTAGGGGTTGCCCAGGATATAGATCTTTACAAGGTGAGGGTTTCTTGAAAGGCTAAGGAGTTTTCGTCGTTGCTTTTGTTAATTCTGTGCTTCGCGCTTTCTCAGCATCTTTGATTGTCGGTTCGCGGCGTCGATCGTACTTCTGGCGTCAGCTTTGGCATGGCTCTGGCTTTTGCTTTGCTTTGACGCTTGCGTTTGAATGTAGACGGGCAGAGACTTGCGATGCTTTAGTTCTTTCGGACTTCGCATCGTATGGGCTAGAACATGCGGTGCTTTGCTCGTGACCGTCGTAGTTGCTTGGCTTTGGCACGTGCCTTGCTTTGGCGTGAGCTTTACCGGTGTTTTTTGCTTTGGCTTTGTGGGCATCAAAATTAGCCCACGGGTCGAACCCGACTTGCACACATAAAACGGGCTCGCACTCAACGGCTTTCGGGTCGAACCCGACCCGCACACATAAAATGGGCCTGCACGCGAAACTTGGCCCGCACACAACGGCCCGCATGCGAAACCCGGCCCACACAAAATGGGCCTACACACAACGGCCCACATGCGCAACTCGGCCCACACACAACGGCCCGCATGCGACTTGGCCCATACACAACGGCCCGCATGCAAAATTGGGCCCACACACAAATGGCCCGTATGCGAACTCGGCCTGCGTGCAAACTCAAATCGCGAGCCGTGGCCCAATTCAAAGCAAATGGGTCCCACTGGACCCGCAACTCGAACACAAAGAGGGGGGACCCACCGGCCCCTCCTTCTTGAAAATCGTGCCCCCCTCCCCATGGGGAGGTGGGGCCGGCCATAAAGGAAAAGAAAAGAAAGGGAAAAAGAAAAAGAAAAGAAAGGGAAAAGGAAAAAGAAAAGAAAAGAAAAAAAAAATCAAAACCGCCTCGATGCGGGGGAGGTGGCGTGGACGTCTACGCAGCCGTAGATCCGCGACGATCCCTCGATCCAACGGACAAGATGATGTTGTGTCGTTATCCGATCCAAAAGTGCAAAAAATAACAACTCAATCTTCAAAGATCGAGTCACATCTAGCCCGTAACCACCCCAACTAAAAAGGAGGGGATCGAGTTTGTTTCCCCGAATAAAGGAACAATATCTTGATGGTTATGGGGGGAGATATTGGATTAAACCAAAAGATTTCAGCCATATCTCCCCCAACCACCCCCCTATGCATATAAATATAAGGGGTGGGGGAAGACACAAGGGGTCCGAAAGCCAAAAACGAAAGAGCTCCGCAAGAGAAGCTCCAACGCTCGAAGACCGAAGGCTTCACGAGGCACGGCAAGCACGTCCTACGGGAATCCTTGGCCCTTCAAGTCCTCATCAACGTGAAGACCTTGCACTCGAAGATCAAAGCTTCGACTCCTCGCACGAAGAAGAAAGCTTGGAGAAGAAGACCCGGAGTCGTCATCACCTCGACTGCTCCAACGATCTTCATCAGCTCCGAAGACGCCGTAAGCAAAGGCCGGAGAAGAAGATCGAAGCCGACAACACCCATCGTCTTTAACAAAGGCGTTGACTCCTCACACGAAGAAGAAAGTTCAGAGAAGAAGGCCTGAAGCCGGTGCTACCCCTACCGTCTTCGTCAACAAAAGCCGATGCTACAACCGTCGTGCGGAGATCGGTGCTACCCCTACCGTCTTCGTCAACAAAAGCCGATGCTACAACCGTCGTACGGAGATAGGTGCTACCCCTGCCGTCTTCGTCAACAAAAGCTGACGCTACAACCGTCGTGCGGAGATCGATGCTACCCTCGCCGTCTTCATCAACAAAAGCCGATGCTACAACCGTCGCACGGAGATCGATGCTACACCCACCATCTCCACAAGAAGCCTTTAACTCCGATCAAGCCAAATACGCCCGGAGAAGAAGTCAGCCGACGCCATAACCATCGAGGAAGCCGGAAGAATAAATAAGCCCTGAAGAAGCAGACATCGTCGTTCAAGAAGAAGATCGAGTCAAAGCTAAAGCCAAAGCCAACGCAAGAAGCCAAAGCAAATGCACAGGTAAAGCCCGTGCCAAAGCAATGCAAGTGCCAAAGCCAAGTAACTACGCCGGTCACGAGCAAAGCATCGCACGTTCTAGCCGATACGACGCGAAGTCTGAAAGAACTAAAGCATCGCAAGTCTCTACCCGACTACGTTCAAGCGCAAGCACCAAAGCAAAGCAAAAGCCAGAGCCACGCCAAAGCAAAGCCAAAGCCGAAAGCCAAAGCCAAAGCCGACGCCAAAAGCACGATCGACGCTGCGAACCGACTATCAAGAAAGCCGAGGTCTAGCAAGGATCGAGGAAGACACGAAGATTGAGGAACGAGGCCCAAAACCTCCCTAGTCGAGAAAGCGCGAAGCACGGACGGGACAAAATCAACGGCCGATATTCCTTAGCCTCTCAAGAAACCCTCACCCTGTAAAGACCTCTGTCCTGGGCAACCCCTTCAGAGCTCTCGCACAAATACCATATGGAGACACGGATCAAAGGGACCCTCCAGAGGATCTCTCCCACAATCTTCTGATCAAACACACACCGCACCCGGGCTCGCCACACCCGAGTCCCCGGGTCCCGGCCACTCTGTAATCTCGTGTGTTCGCAATAAAGATGACCCGTATCTTTTTCAGCCACCACAGATTTCTGGCACGCCCGGTGGGACCTCCTCTCCTTTCATTCGTACGTTTGAAAGAGTTGCTTCAAGTTCGCCATGGCCGAAACAAACGACAATATGTTTGCTCCAACAAGCCTCTCACATATCGCCGAGTCTCCACTACTCCAACACGGCGATCCAGAAAACCCGGAGGATGTCGTTCCCTCGATAGTACGCGTCTACACTATGTGTACTCAAACTCTTGTAGACTTCTTCACACCCGAAACTGCTACCGAAGATGCTCGCCAAATCGTCAATGAGGCCTTGGTGCATGAAGAAACAAGCCTCGATCCTAGAATTCAAGTCCAGAAATCTGGGGAGGTCTAGCCCCAACCCAGAGCCCATTCGGGTTCTACAACAGACTTTGCACCTCCTTTGCAGGGGGCAAACATTCGTCACCAAGCAGAAGTGAGTCGGCATGACTACGCCTTCGACGAGGACGGTGACGATGCAGGCATGCAACATCGAGACGTCCTGCTTCATCATCCTCCATCCGCTCTTCAGCTCCAAGTCATGCAAATGGGTGAACACATGGTATAAATCACCCGACTAATGGAGGAAAAGGATCGTCACATCAACACTTTGCTTTAAAGGCTAGGTGCCAGGGATGCTGCGGCATTCAGTCAACCTCCTGCTACTCCAGTAGCCGCTCCAGCTCCGTCTCCAACTCTCGCTCCTGCAGAAGTTGTTCCGGCAATGCTAGCAACTACTCCTACACTTTCCTCGGCTCCCGTGCCAGTCTCGGTGGCCGCACAACCTTCGATGGCAGCAACGATGAATGCCCAGTAAATACAAGCACTGGTGGATGACATGATGCGTTCCCACGGCGGCAGCCTACCTCCGATTACGGCGGCATATTCAAAGCCTTACACCACAAGGATCCAACAGCTACGCTTCCCTACCGGGTTCCAGCCTCCAAAGTTCCAGCACTTCAACGGGAAGGGCAATCCAAGACAACGCATTGTCCACTTTGTCGAAACTTGCAATAACGCCGGCACATATGGCGATAAGATGGTGAAGCAGTTCGTTCGCACCCTCAAAGGTAATGCTTTTGACTGGTATGTTGATCTTCCTCCAGGATCCATTGACAGCTGGGATCAGATGGAGAGGGAATTCCTTAACCGCTTCTACAGCACTCGGTGCATCGTTAGCATGACCGAGCTTATTGCCGTCAAGCAAAGGAAGGACGAATCAGTAATCGACTACATCGATCGATGGAGAAATCTCGCCCTCAATTCACGAGACCGCTTGTCTGAAGACTCGGCTATCGAGATGTGTACCCAAGGTATGCACTGGGGCTTACTTTACATCCTTAAGGGGATCAAGCCTCGGTCATTCGAAGAACTTGCAACTCGAGCCCACGACATGGAGCTCAGCTTAGCAAATCGCGAGGACTCGAAGGCCAAAGACTTCCTGAAGGTGGAGAAGAAAGACAAACCACCGGCGCCCAAATCAAAGCAAGTTAACATTGCCGACATCGCATTAGCCTCCAAGCCACTCAAAATCAGCGGTAAGTCGGATCAGGAAAAAGGAGCTGCCATACCACCACCTCCACCCCAAAGACAATCGAGGATGACTCTTGAAGAGCTTGAGGCCAAAGAATATCCCTTTCCAGATTCGGAAGTCTCCTCCATGTTCGATCAGCTGCTACAAGAGAAGATGATCGAGCTTCCTCCTTCAAAGGCCCGAACAGATACATCGTGTCAACGATCCACTCTTCTGCAAATACCATCGAGTGGTTAGCCATCCTATCCAGAAATGTTTCGTCTTCAAAGAAAAGATCATGACACTCGCAAAGCAAGGAAAAATTGAGATCGACTCCGGCGACGTTGCAACAGCAAACATGACGTCCATCACCTTCGGTTCGTTTCAACCAGTACTCATTGCTGCACACCAGAAAAGGCCCAAGTTGCGCATCAATCGCCAGAGACCAATCACGAAGTTAGCTCCTCAACGAAAAGTCTCAAGGCGACGACGACACGCTCCTACATTCGCTGAAGAAGAAACGTCACAACCCTGGGGGCAACCGTCGCCTACATCGGTATTTCGCCCGAACAAAGCCATGTCCCAATAAATTCTTCAAACAAGATATGAGCAAGGAGACCCGAAGGTCGGTCTGTTAGGCCAGCCCTCAGGTAAATTTGACTACTACGTCCTCTACTCCAAACCTTTGCCCGTCTCAATAGAAGAAATCAAGCCCACCGGCTGGGAGTCTGAAGGCGAGCCACCAAGGTCCCCAGAGGAGCAGGTCTCCCCGACCCATGAAGAACCTATAGCTGCCACTCCAGACCTTCACCTCGGTGAGGGAGAATCCACCGATAAAGACGCATGGATCATGCTGTCTCGCAGACGAAGGCCATGGACGGCTAGGAGTCGCAAGCTAGATCGGGTGACAAGAAAGCTTCCCGAACAAAGAACTTACAAAAAGAAGAGTAAAGCTCCAGGGAAGCAAGAATTCAAAATACCACCAGTAGATCCTAATGATCTCCTCCTACAAAACCCTCCAGAACCGGCAACGTTGCAAGAGTTCTTCCCCGATTACTTCCTCCCAGCTGATCAACAGCACGAAGCCTCCTGTTGCATGGTTGAGATCCACATGGCGTCGGAAGAAGAAGATAGGATCAAGTCTTCTAAAGAAAGCAACACCGACGACGAAGAGGATAAGTCCGACAAAGACAGTGCTGGTGCTTACGATGAGGCAATCTTGCACTTGTCATTCATAGAAGCATTACACCTCCCAAAGAAGGCTCGCCTAGCAATGGCCGAGGCCTTGACAAATCCAGACAGCTATAAAAGAAAGAAGAAAGACGCCAAGGAAGACAAAACTATTGTCTCTTGCAACGCAGTAATAACCTTCTCGGACGAAGATCTACAGCTCGGAGCACGACTGCACAATCGACCTGTCTATGTCTCGGGATACATCAACGAGAAGCCGGTAAATCGAATCCTATTGGATTGCGGCTCCGCCATCAACATCATGCCCATCCAAACAATGCGGCAGCTCGGCATCACCACTGACCAACTTTCACAAAGCCAGCTGGTCATTCAAGGGTTCAACCAAGGCGGACAGTCCACCATAGGAATCATTCGTCTAAAACTCTCCATCAGCCAGCTTGACACGACAGTTCTCTTACATGTCATTGACTGTCAGACATCATATCGCCTCTTGCTAGGAAGACCGTGGCTACATGAAAACGGTGTCGTAGTTTCCACTCGGCACCAATGCCTCAAGTACTATGAGGAGGGCTTAGAGAAATGCATCATTGCAGATGACAAACCATTTAATAAGGCCGAAGCACACCTCGCTGATGCCAAATTTTACCAAGCAAAGGACCTCGTTGCAGAAGTCCTTCCAGCTAAAGCTCCTCGAACTCAGAAAGCTAAAAAGATGGAGCAGGATGAAACTCTGCCAACTCCAAATCCAGTGCCACCATCTAAGGCGATACACGAAGTCAAAAAAGTGTCAGTGCCAAGACGAAGGATGCGCATCAACTCCAAGCCAAGATCCACGCCGTATACTCTGTTGCCTGTCAAAACTACACCAGTTCTGTGCCTCATGCCTCAGTGGCTGCGCAAACATAAAGCACCATCTTTTGCCCCGCCAAAAGAAATGGTTCAGCCGCTATCGGAGGCTAATGTCATCACTCTCCAAGAGATGACACTGCTACTACCCAGCCTGGGGCAAGCTTCAAGTCTGCCAAAACCTATCGATTCCTTCAAATTCAGCCAACTCACATTCAAGCCGAAAGGAAGCTGGGGGCAAAATACCGCCAAGCTGCTGTTCAAAGCTGGCTACGACGAAGACAGTGCCGCACATATGAGTATGCTCCTGCCAGCTCCAATACCACACGGGATGACTAAGACTCAAGCCCACTTACTCCAAGGCGACGAGCAGATCCCACCAAATCGGTGAGGCATCGGCTCCCGTCAAACCCCGATGGTCATCAAGATAACAGGAAAGATGACCTTCACCTCTAACTACATTGAGGTGAAGTTGGTAGATGAAGCGGAAGAGGAATCGTCAGCCTCCGATGCACGCTCCACCAATGTCGTTCATCCCGCTACAAAGGGCGCCAAAAGAGGGCGATATCGAGCTCGATATTGGACCATACCTCAGAAGCAAAAGAAGAGCATCAAAAACCAGGCAAGTCAAAATCCCGTATCAGTATTCAAAAGACTTGGGCCAGTCAGACAAGTAAAGCGAAGGTCAGTATTCGACAGTTTGGGAAAGTCACCTACTAAGGTAAGAAATAATGTTCC
Source organism: Chamaelirium japonicum (assembly GCA_947650365.1). NCBI lineage: Eukaryota > Viridiplantae > Streptophyta > Magnoliopsida > Liliales > Melanthiaceae > Chamaelirium > Chamaelirium japonicum. Next base: position 118,923,749 of record OX393550.1, read on the forward strand.
CACCCTCCCACCCATATCATTCTTCCAAACTGACGACGTCATCGATATCATTCTGGTCTCTGTTAATCATATCATAATTTTTGACACTCCAATCGACGCAACTTCTACTTCGGATGATGAGTTGCCAGACGCCCTACCAGTCCTCGACGAAGGGGGGCAATCTACTATCGACGATTTGAAGGAAATCAACTTGGGAACACAGGAGGATCCTCGGCCTACATTCGTAAGTGCACTCCTGACTCCCGAAGAGGAGGCCGTATACATCAAGTTACTCCAAGAATACAGAGATGTCTTCGCATGGTCCTACAAGGAAATGCCCAGACTTGACCCCAAGATTGCAGTACACCAGCTTGCTGTTAGACATGGAGCTAGCGCCATCAAGCAAGGACAAAGACGCTACCGGCCAGAACTAGTACCGCAAATAGAAGGCGAAGTCAACAAGCTCATTGAAGCCGGCTTTATCCGAGAAGTTAAAAATCCAACGTGGATCTCCAGCGTGGTCCCAGTTAAGAAGAAGAACAGCAAGATCAGAGTATGCGTGGACTTCAGGGACTTAAACAATGCATGCCCCAAAGATGACTTCCCACTGCCAATCACAGAACTGATGGTGGATGCGACAACAGGCCATGAAGCACTAACCTTCATAGATGGATCCTCAGGCTACAACCAGATCCAGATGGCGCCTAAAGATGAAGAGCTTACGACATTCCGCATGCCAAAAGGGATCTACTGCTACAAAGTCATGTCTTTTGGCTTGAAAAATGTAGGAGCTACCTACCAACGAGCCATGCAAAAAAATTTCGACGATATCCTGCATCAGAATGTGGAATGCTACGTCGACGACCTCGTGGTAAAATCAAGACAAAAGTCAACGCATCTTCAAGACCTCGAGCTGATCTTCAAACGGCTTCGGAGATATCAGCTCCGCATGAACCCGCTTAAATGCGCATTTGGAGTCTCCTCGGGTAAGTTTCTCGGCTTTATCGTACGGCATCGAGGCATCGAGATAGATCAATCCAAAATAGATGTTATTCTCAATATGCCAATCCCAAAAACGGTAAGAGACCTCAGAGGTCTCCAGGGCCATCTGGCATATATCAGGAGATTTATCGCCAACTTAGCTGGAAAATGTAAGCCCTTCAGTCGCCTCATAAAGAAAGGAGCACCATTCAAGTGGGATGAAGCTTGTCAGGAAGCCCTCTAGAACATCAAAAATTACTTACTCAAGCCTCCAGTTCTGACAGCACCAGTTCAAAGAAAACCATTGGTCCTTTACATCAGCGCCCAGGAGCAGTCCTTGGGGGCACTCCTGGCCCAAGACAACGAGCTAGGCAAGGAAACAATATGTTACTATTTGAGTCGCACTCTCATCGGTGCGGAGCTAAACTACTCCCCGATTGAGAAGGTCTGTCTGACACTCATCTTCGCTACAAAGAAGCTGCGACACTACATGTTAGCTCACGCCATCAGGCTTATCTCAAAAGCCGACCTACTCAAATACATTATGTCAAGGCCAGTGCTCTCTGGACGTTTGGCCAAGTGGGCTTTACTCCTCCTCGAGTTCGATATCACCTTCGTCCCTCGTAAAGCGGTCAAAGGTCAAGCTCTCGCGGACTTCCTGGCAGAATACCCCCTTCCAACAGAATGGGAACTATCGGAAGATCTCCCAGATGAAGAAGTATTCTGCATCGACATCACCCCTTCTTGGAAAATGTTCTTCGACGGTGCGGCAAGGCAAGACGTGGCAGGAGCAGGGGTTATCTTCGTCACGCCAAATGACGAAATACTCCCTTTCTCATTTCTACTATCAGAACCATGCTCCAACAACAAGGCAGAATATCAAGCCTTGATTATTGGCCTCGAACTCGCCAATGATATGAAACTTCAAGGACTCGAAATTTTCGACGACTCTCAACTCGTCATTCAGCAAATATTGGGAGCATACGAAGTCAACAAAGAAGATCTCGTGCCATTATATTTGCGAGCTATGAAACTCCTTGGTACGCTAAAAAATGCTTTAATCCAACATGTTCCCAGAAACCTTAATCAGTAGGCTGATGCGCTCGCAAATTTAGCGGCTACACTTCCATTCCCAGAAAGAAGCCAACTCAGCATCCCTGTCTGTAAGAGGATGGTGATCACCGAGGAGGACCTCCCTATGGGACTCCCAGACCAAGTCAATGCAGTACACGTTCTCGTGACCGACGAGCTAGATTGGAGACAACCATTCATAGACTTTCTTGTCCACGGGAAGCTCCCTGAAGACCCAAAGCGCAAGGTCGACATTCGCCGGCGGTCTCTGAAATTCTTCCACTTCAACAACGAGTTGTACTGTCGAAGCTACGATGGTATGCTCCTGAGGTATCTTGCAAAAGAAGAAGCAGAAACAACACTAGAAGAAGTCCATGCCGGGATCTGTGACTCACATCAGTCCGGTCCAAAGCTTCACTTTCGCATCAGGCGTATGGGGTATTACTGGCCCACTATGATCAAGGACTCCCTTGAGTTTGCAAAAAGATGCCACGGTTGCCAGTTGCATGGCGACTACATCCGTCAGTCTCCGGAACCTTTGCATCCAACCATCGCATTATGGCCCTTCGATGGGTGGGGACTCGACGTTGTCAGTCCGCTACCCAAGTCATCCAAGCAGTATCTTTACATCCTGGCGGCAACAGATTATTTCTCCAAGTGGGCTGAGGCAGTACCATTGCGAGAAGTTACCAGGCACTCTGTCATCAACTTCATCCAGAACGACATCATCTTCCGGTACGGCATCCCTCGCTATATCGTTACGGACAACGGGAAGCAATTCACGAATGCCGTTGTCAGCCAGTTTTGTGCCAAATTCGATATCAAGCAAAGGTGTTCAACCATGTACAACGCATCGGCCAACGGCTTAGCGGAACCTTTCAACAAGACTCTTTGCAAGCTTTTGGAGAAATTCGTCTCAAAGTCAAAGATAGACTGGCATGAACACATGGGCGAAGCATTATAGGCATATCGCACTTTCTTTCGCACACCGACACAGGCAACTCTGTACTCACTGGTGTACGGAGTAGAAGCCGTCCTCCCGCTTGAGCTCCAAATCCCGTCACTCAGGATAGTCATCCAAGAAGGCCTCGTCAACGGCGACAATGCCCAACTTCGCCTAGCAGAATTGGAAGCACTGGATGAAAAGCGCCTCGAAGCCCAGCAACGCTTGGAATGCTATCAAGTCAGGCTAATGCGAGCCTTCAACAAAAGAATTCGCCCTCGATCCTTCCAAATAGGAGAACTGGTGCTGGCAGTCAAACGCCCCATCATTCTTTCGCATCGAGGAGGAAGGAAGTTCGACGCCAAATGGGATGGACCGCACGCTGTCAAAGAGGTCTACTCCAACGGTGCATATCTTCTTACCACGCCAGAAGGGCTTACACTCGGCCCCATCAATGGCAAGTACCTCAAAAGGTACTATGCCTAAAAGCAGGGCTACACTCCTTGCAAAAAAAAAAGGAACTATGTGTGACTTGATCCCTCTCAGTAGGGTACGTAGGCACCCTGTAAAGGTTCAGTCCAAACAAAAAAAAAAGAGAACATCCAGACACCACCATTCCAAAAGATAAGTTCAGAAAATAGATGCATGATATTAAGTTATCATCAAACGAAAGAAAGCAAAACTACAAGTCTATCCAGCAGAAATGACAAGAAAGGAAAGGAAACGCAACACTGCTAGTAAAGCAAGTTAAACTCTTTAAGACGTTGGAGCAGCTCGCCGCCAGTAACCTCCATGCGCTGCAGCTCCGAAGACCAAGAAGCTATCCGCTCCCGATGCGTCACCAGCTCAATGCGTTGCTTTGCGAGATCTGCTCCAAAAGATTTCTCGATCGTCTCAGCTTTCTCGAAAGATGCACGAGCAGCCTCTAGCTTCTTCCGTGCCCGAACAAGGCTCGTAGTAGCAAGTGCATCCGTGCCTCAAACAAAGAGCCATCTACCTGGAAAGCCGCCAAACTCTCACAAAACTCAGGTCTCTCAAGAACCCACCAGTCATTCAAAGCATCAAGACCATCCTCCTGAAAAGGTGCGAGCGTTGCCTGAATATACTTCCGACAGCTCTCTAAAAGAAGCACAGAAAGAAGACCTTGCGAGCTACACTTTCGCTTGTCAGCCCCTGAGTGCACCGACGGGGTAAGCTCCGGCCCTGAAGACTTAAGTTCAGGAACCGCCTCCTGAACCATCGTCGTGATAACAGTCAGCGGTACCACTGGAACCGAAGCCGAAGCTACCAGCAAAACACCCGAAGCTACCGGCAACACACCCGAAGCTATCGGCGAAACACCCAAAGCTACCGGCGAAACACCCGACGGAACGACTGTAGGAGTAGTCTCTGCCAGACTACCAGGTCTAACTTGAGGAGTCCGTTCTCTCCCCACACTGGAGACCTCATCCTCCTCCCCAAAGCCCAACTGCTCCATGTCAGTGTCGTCCAGGTTGACAGCACCGCCGGCAAAATCTGCTCCACACGCTCCCAAAAGCTCCAAGTTATCCCAGGGTACATCCAGCCCGCCACTCTCGATCAACGTCGCTCTAATGGGAGAGCATTCTTGCCTAACCCCGTTGGGGGCAGACTCGCAGTCCAAGCCAGCAGAACCTACCAAAATGAGAGTTGAACAACTCATCCAATGAAATGAGAATACAAGCAAAGAAGTCCATGAGCAACTAAAAAAAAAAGAGGTATACCTGCGACGTCCGATGAAGCTACCCCAGAAAGAGGAATTACCTCATCGGCAAAAAGCCTAGGCTCTCCCTCTCGAGCTGGCTCTGCCTCACTAGCACCAGCCAAAGCTGCCTCACACAAGAGATCCAACTTCTTTCTCTTGGGAGAAGCACGCCTACTCCAAGAAGTCTGAGTCTCAGGAAGACTATGAACCTTGGTACACGGAGCCATCTCAACTTCTTGCACAGAAAGAGAAGCCCGGGAAGTACTCTCTCGATGGTCGCAATATCTCTCCGATCGTCGCTCCTCGGACCGAAGACGGTGATCCTCTGACCCCACCAAAGGGTCAAAAGAAAAGTCAGCCCGCTCACTGCTAGCAAGGACATCCAGGGGAAAGCTAGCCAGGAAGGATAGCACTGACTCGTTGACCCAGCAGCGATACTCAAGAGTTGCAGCATCCTTTCCGCCCGACTTAATCCCCGGCGAGAAAATACACCCAGTAAATCGGTCATAAAGGGCTCCCCAGAGGCGGCACGCTTCCTGCGGAGTGTAACGTGACTGCATGCGCAAAGGAGTCCCCGATAACTCTTGGCGAAAACCGTACTGTCAAGCAAACCGGTGGGGAGAGTACCGTGCCACCTCCACTGCATCCCCACGACGCTAGACGAGATCCTCAGGCCTGCAACTCACCATACTCCAGTATAAGTGCTCGAGCATCTCCGGCCCATCACATACCAAGGATCTTGTAGAAGGTGCAAGTGCATTCTCCGATACAAAGTCAAAATCAGAAGGGCCCATACGTCTCAACCACTCTCGAGCACTGGGCCTCGGACGCTCCCACGCATAATAAGCATTCATCACACCTCCTACACAAGGAAGGAAGGGCACCGAGGTCGAAGGTCCACTCGCTGCAAAGATCCCCTTTGGAAAGTGGAGCCCAATCCAACCATAAAGGTAATGTAGGGCAAAAGGAACTGGCCCTGCCTACTTCCTCTATTGCATTATCCGCACTCGATAGACTCCAGTATGTTCCACTAAGCCCTTGGTACAACGAGCAAAGGATACGCTCGTCAAGTTTCAATACACGGCAAGAGCCGTCGGCCACACCATCCTCACAAACTCGCTCATGCGTCCAAAGCTGAAGTACTGACAGTCTGGTCTCCTGTCTCGAAGTACGGTGGTCGAAGACTTGCGCAAAAGGGAAACGAAGATGCGTACTCCCGTGGGAGATCGCATCGACGATCCAGCCGGAACTCGGAAAGATCTCGTAACGCTGAGACCTGAAAAAAAAAAGAAGAAAGGGAAAGCACAAGTCAGATAGCAAGAAAAGTACAAGTCGGATAGCAAGAAAAAAAAAAAACCCTGCAGCCCCATATGCAGAAAGAGGAAAATGAGGAGGGGCCACAACAAAAAAGCCGCAGCCCCCCCTCTCTGGATTAGACCCGCGACCTCATCAGGGGGGGGGGGCTGACCCCGCACGTCGCCCCTGGCCGCGCCCCGCCTCCGGCCCGCAGGCCAACCCGCGCGCCGCCTTCGGCCCGCGCACCAACTCGCGCCCCACCTCCGGCCCGTAGGCCAACCCGCGCGCTGCCTCCGGCCCGCGCGCCGACTCGCGCCCCGCCTCCGGCCCGCAGGCCAACCTGCGCGCCGCCTCCGGCCGGCGCGCCGACTCGCGCCCCGCCTCTGGCCCACGCGCCGACTCCGGCCTGTACCACCGCCTGCCAACTCGCGCGCCGCATCCGGCCCACGCTCCAGCCTCCGGCCCACGCCCGGCCCATGCTTTGCCACGCACGCACCTAGCCTGCGCCTGCTGCCGGCCCGCGCCCACCGCTGCCTGGCCGCTGCACTCCGGCCCGCGCGCCACCATCCGCCGGCCGCCTCACACGCCGCTGCTATTGCTGTGTCCCATGCAAACCAGAACCCGAACAGAAGAAGAAGAAGGAAGCACCTCGCCTGCGACCCTCCACCCTCTGCGATCCGGCGATCTCCCCTCCTTCTCGAGCTCCATGACGTGACCATCTTCATCCTCCGCGTCATCGTCGCGAAGCAAGGAACCCTAGCAAGAGCTTTCGTCTCCGAGCCGCCGGGAATCGTCAACAATAAAGAGAAACAAAAAACGGGGGTCCTTATAAAGACCTAATCCCACACTAATACGCGGCTCAAGTCCAAGCGCTACGCATTTCCCGCGGGCGCACTCAAACTTGAGGGGGCATTTGTGGGCATTGAAATTAGCCCACGGGTCGAACCCGACTTGCATATGTAAAACGGGCTCGCACTCAATGGCCTTCGGGTCGAACCCGACCCGCACACATAAAATGGGCCCGCACGCGAAACTTGGCCCGCACACAACGGTCCGCATGCGAAACCCGGCCCACACAAAATGGGCCCACACACAATGGCCTATATGCGCAACTCGGCCCACACACAACGGCCCGCATGCGACTTGGCCCATACACAATGGCCCGCATGCGAAATTGGGCCCGCACACAAACGGCCCGCATGCGAACTCGGCCCGCATGCAAACTCAAATCGCACGCCGTGGCCCAACTCAAAGCAAACGGGTCCCACTGGACCCACAACTTGAACACAAAGAGGGGGCCCACCGGCCCCCCCTTCTTGAAAACCGTGCCCCCCTCCCCATGGGGAGGTGGGGCCGGCCATAAAGGAAAAGAAAAGAAAGGGAAAAAGAAAAAGAAAAGAAAAAGAGAAGAAAAGAAAAGAAAAGAAAAAAAAATCAAAACCGCCTCGATGCGGGGGGAGGTGGCGTGGACGTCTACGCAGCCGTAGATCCGCGATGATCCCTCGATCCAACGGACAAGATGACGTTGTGTCGCTATCCGATCAAAAGTGCAAAAAATAACAACTCAATCTTCAAAGATCGAGTCACATCTAGCCCGTAACCACCCCAACTAAAAAGGAGGGGATCGAGTTTGTTTCCCCGAATAAAGGAACAATATCTTGATGGTTATAGGGAGAGATATTGGATGAAACCAAAAGATTTCAGCCATATCTCCCCCAACCGCCCCCCTTTGCCTATAAATAGAAGGGGTGGGGGAAGGCACAAGGGGTCCGAAAGCCGAAGACGAAAGAGCTCCGCAAAAGAAGCTCCAACGCTCGAAGACCGAAAGCTTCACGAGGCATGGCAAGCACGTCCTACGGGAATCCTTGGCCCTTCAAGTCCTCATCAACGTGAAGACCTTGCACTCGAAGATCAAAGCTTCGACTCCTCGCACGAAGAAGAAAGCTTGGAGAAGAAGACCCGGAGTCGTCATCACCCCGACTGCTCCAACGATCTTCATCAGCTTCGAAGACGCCGTAAGCAAAGGCCGGAGAAGAAGATCGAAGCCGACAACACCCGTCGTCTTCAACAAAGGCGTCGACTCCTCGCACGAAGAAGAAAGCTCGGAGAAGAAGGCCTGAAGCCGATGCTACCCCTACCGTCTTTGTCAATAAAAGCCGACGCTACAACCGTCGTGCGGAGATCGGTGCTACCCCTGCCATCTTTGTCAACAAAAGACGACGCTACAACTGTCGTGCGGAGATCAGTGCTATCCATGCCGTCTTCGTCAACAAAAGCCGACGCTACAACCGTCGTGCGGAGATCGGTGCTACCCCCACCGTCTTCATCAACAAAAGTCGACGCTACAACCGTCGCACGGAGATCGGTGCTACACCCACCATCTCTATAAGAAGCCTTCAACTCCGATCAAGCCAAATATGCCCGGAGAAGAAGTCAGCTGACGCCACAACCGTCGAGAAAGCCGGAAGAATAAAGAAGCCCTGAAGAAGCAGCCATCGCCGTTCGAGAAGAAGATCGAGTCAAAGCTAAAGCCAAAGCCAACACAAGAAGCCAAAGCAAACGCACCGGTAAAGCCCGCGCCAAAGCAACGCAAGTGCCAAAGCCAAGTAACTACGCCGGTCACGAGCAAAGCACCGCACGTTCTAGCCGATACGACGCGAAGTCCTGAAGAACTAAAGCATCGTAAGTCTCTACCCAACTACGTTCAAGCGCAAGCGCCAAAGCAAAGCAAAAGCCAGAGCCACGCCAAAGCCGAAAGCCAAAGCCAAAGCCGACGCCAAAAGCACGATCGACGCCGTGAACCGACGATCAAGGACGCCGAGGTCTAGCAAGGATCGAGGAAGACACGAAGACCGAGGAACGAAGCCCAAAACCTCCCTAGCCGAGAAAGCGTGAAGTACGGACGGGACAAAATCAACGACCGATATTCCTTAGCCTCTCAAGAAACCCTCACCCTGTAAAGACCTCTGTCCTGGGCAACCCCTTCAGAGCTCTCGCACGAATACCACGTGGAGACGCGGATCAAAGGGACCCTCTAGAGGATCTCTCCCATAATCTCCTGATCAAACACACGCCGCACCCGAGCTCGCCACACCCGAGCCCCCGGGTCCCGGCCACTCTGTAATCTCGTGTGTTCGCAATAAAGACAACCCGTATCTTTTTCGGCCACCACAGGCTTCTTGTGTTGGCTTTTGTTAATGAAGGCGACGAGGGTAGCACCAGCTTCGGGCCTTCTTCTCCAAGTTTCTTCTTCGTGCGAGGAGTCGACGCCATTGTTGAAGACGACGGGGTATTGTCGGCTTCGATCTCTTCTCTGGCCTTTGCTTGTGGTGTCTTCGGAGTTGATGAAGATCGTTGGAGACGTCGAGTGATGACGACTCTAGGCCTTCTTCTCCAAGCTTTCTTCTTCGTGCGAGGAGTCGAAGTTTGGATCTTCGAGTGCAAGGTCTTCGCTTTGATAAGGACTTCGATGGGCAACTCCGCTTTGTTAGGGATGCGCCTTCTCGTTCCTCGTGAAGCTTTCGATCTTCAAGCGTTGGAGCCCCTTTTTTGCAGAGCCTTCTTGTCTTCAGCTTTCGACCTTTGATGCCTTCCCCCGCCTCTTCTATTTATAGGCAAATGGGGGAGGTTGGGAGAGATATGACTTTGATTTTTTGAGTCAATCCCATATCTCCCCCCATGACCATCAAAATATTGTTTTCCCTTATAGGGGAAACAAATTTGATCACTTTCCTTATTTTGTGGGGATGGTTATGGGCTTATTATGACTTGATCTTTGAAGATAAGCTTTCATTTTTGCACCTTCCGATTGTATGGCGACATGACATCATCTTGTCCATCTGATCGAGGGATCGTCGCGGATCTATGGTTGCGTAGACGTCCACGTCACCTCCTCCTGCATCGAGGTGGTTAGGATTTTTTTTTTCCTCCTATGACCGGCCATACCTCCCCATAGGGAGGGGGCACGGTTTCCAAAAGAAGGGGGCCGGTGGGCCCCTCCCGGCCTCTCTTGTTGGCCGGCTATACCTCCCCATAAGGAGGGGCATTGCTTTTAAGGAAAGGTGCTGGTGGGCCCCCTTTTTGTCTTCGAGTTGCGGGTCCATTGGGGCCCGTTTGCGTTGAGTCGGGTCCATTTTGTATGCGAGCCGTTGTGTGCGGATAAAGTTTCACATACATGCCGCTATATGCGGGCCAAATTTTGCATGAGGGTCGGGTTAGATCCGTGGGCTAATTTCGGTGCCCATACTAAGTTCCAAATTTTTTTTTAAAAAATCTATAGATTTTTAAAAAACTTTTACATAATTTAGGGTCTTAGCGGGTTCTAATTGCAAAAGGAATTTTGAGTAGGGATCCGGCCTCCGGCGGCTCCTCTGTGGCCAAGACATGATTCCCTGCAACTTCTCATATCTCTAACGTTCTGCCTGTCAAGCCCTAAACCCCACACTTCTCCTCCTTCGAGGTCCTCTCTCCTCATCCCCTGCCGCTAATGGCGAAGGCACGGACCGGACCGAAGCCGTCGAGCAGCTCCAACACGAAGAAGAAGAAGAGCGCGAAGCATCTGCTATCGGGCCCGGGCGCAGCGGCCATGAAATCGTCGAAGCCCGAGAGGTCGAACCCTTTTGAGACCATATGGTCCCGCCGCAAGTTCGTTACCCTCGGGAGGAGGCACAAGGGGGAGGAGCGCCGCGTCGGTCTCGCCCGATCCCTCGCCATCGAAAAGGTGCACCTTTTCTTCCCCCGCCTCTCTCCATGGTCTACTTCTAGGCTAGGAGGGTTTGGGTTCCCTTTTTTCCAATGATTCTCTTGCATCTCTTTGAGTTTTTTTTTTTTTTTTGCGTTTAGTCTGAATTTGTTATTTTTTACATGCCAAATGATAGAGAAAGAAGACTCTACAAAAGGAGTACGAACAGAGCGCTAAGTCATCTACATTTCTGGATAAGCGGATTGGGGAAAAGGATGATACACTACAAGAATTCGATAAGGCCGTGCTACGACTGCAACGAGAGCGGCGGGTAGTTATTTTTTTTCTTTTCTTTGTGATTTGTGTTCTTCATGGTACTGAGTTTGGTAGATCCATTGTTCCGCCTTTCTTTTTCCCCCCTTTCTTGTTAACATGTTGTGTTAGATAAGGTGAGTTATAATACTGAATAAGCTGGGAAAAAACCTGCATCCTTGTGATGGTGAGAGGGGCAGGTTCCTTCTATTATACCTTGCTAAAGTGATAACTGGCTTCTTGGCCCAAGCTCATGGTTAACTGCAAAGATTGACAATTTCTGTTTTTTGGGGGGATTTTAGTGATTTGGTTCAACAATGCCTTTCCCTCAAGCAGGTAGAGAATATGCATGCAACACGCTTACTCTAGAGAGTTTTCGACACAGAGGAAAGATAAGAGTATTGGATGGTCTCTAGGCCACGAATGATACATTACAGCCCAAAAAGGTTCAATTAGGCCGTGGAGTCTTATCATTTAAAACGAGCAGGCAGCATGATTACACTTTTGTGCACACTCTATATGCCTTCTATTGTGGTTTGGACTGCGTCAATAGTTATGGTGCTATTTCTTTCTAAAGAAAAGGAAAACTACCTGAGTCTCAAATATGGGAGGCATACATCTTTAGGTGACAAATGGACAAAAAAAGAGAAAGGCCCAAGCCAGAGAAGTTCTTGATCATAGCTAGGTTGTCTCGGGCACATGTATGCTTGGACTTTTTGTGGAAAAAAGGACAAACCTTCGGTCCATCATATGGTACCAGCCAAAGTAGTCCCCATTGACATAAGCCGTTGGAGGAGAGCTTTAGGGTCAACATTGTCCATGAAATCTGGACCTTCCTTGTGTTAACCTGAAAGTTATATATCATGTTCCTTGATTCATTTACGGTCATTCGCACGCGGTTATTTATTTACCATCATGGGGCATTTTTTTACTATTTTTTGAATGATATACTTGAAGAGAATTGGTTACCCCTTTAGACTAATGAGCATTGGACTGAGTTAAAATACATGTAGTTAAGGGCCTAAATGCAGTGAAGTCCCAAGTCAAAAAAATAAAACTCATAACTCGTATCACCCAACGGCCATTTTCATGAACCCGCTCATCTTGGTTGAATACATCTGCCTAAGTCCTCATAATCTTCCTTAACCAAGAAACAATAAAATGAAGTAGCTTACCAACATTGCGAAGCTCAAGTTACCCCTATTGATACCCTTGAAAACATTTTCGTCCAGTCAACCATACATGTTACATAAAAATATGCTCTCATTGGCATCCCTCCTTTTCTCATCTACACTCTTGATTTCATATGCACTTTGTGCTATTAAACCTTTTTTGTTAATCACTGAGGAGTTTCCACTTGTTTCTTATAGAGTTGAAAATATTATGGTTAAACTTCAAGTCTTGTCGATGAACTGTAATATGCAAGTGCGACCATAACTTAAGTCTTGCTATTGTTCTGGGTGAAATTGAATTCATATCTGTTCCTCATCTAAATGTACAACGTCTTGCACAAATTGAGATATTTTGGATGAGTATGAGACTACTTGCTAACTTATGTTTTTTAGTTGGCTCTAAACTAACATGTATATACAGATGGATGTTTCTGTCTGTGGTACTTCTTATTTTTGTACCTTTCATTTGCTTGATACATGTTTATGTATTTTAGTTTATGCAGTTCAGCTTCTTTTGAAGCCTTTGAACCTTGGTGAACACACATGTTTAGATTCTGATGTTACCGTTTATTTCTTCTACCTTACTAGTTAAAGTTGAAAAGAACAAGCAAATATAATTTGTCTGACGGGGAGGAAGATGACCTTGCAATTAATCAAGCACACTCACTTTCCGCAATGGATGATTTTGTGGACGAAGTACCTCCGGATGATGAGGATGCATTTATGGGGACTGAAAGTATGTATCTTCTGTCTAGCAATGCATACACTTCCACTTATGTATGTAAAGGCAACAATTTACATGAATACGAATAGTTATCTTTGCTGTTTGTTGGATATTACCATTGAAGTAGAGGGGCTGTTGTCGGAAACATAGTTGGAACCGAACTTGCAGAAACCTTGCCCGACATGAAGCTGTTACATGTTATCTTATTTGTTTGGATGTACATTTCCTTTTATTTTAGAGAGTTTTTCTATGACAATTTTAAGATGGATGACAGCATATGACCTTTTTTCTTGGGTTGCTGATTCTGTTTGCTTGTATCACACACTCAAGCGCGCGCGCGCACACACACACACACTATATATATATATATATATATATATATATATATATATAGGGAAAAGGTATATATATAGGGAAAATGGATGCTGGACCTGAGGTGCAGCGTCATTGCTGCACCTCAGGCATTGTTTTACCATCTTAAAAATTTTGGAATTTGATGAAATTTGGTAAGGGTGTTGTCTAGGGTAAGATGATCATTCTCACCAATTTTCATCAAATTCCAAAACTTCTAAGGGGTAAAATGGTCGAAGCAAAATCAGCCGTCCGCAGTCACCGTTAAAATCTGCAGATTTTGCTTCGATCATTTGACCCCCCTAGAAGTTTTGGAATTTGATGAAAATTGGTGAGGATGATCATGTTACCCTAGACAACACCCTCACCAAATATCATCAAATTCCAAAACTTCTAGGTAGGTAAACAAGCGAGAGGTGCAGCGTTGTTGCTGCACCTCGGGTGCAGGCTCCCCGCCCTCATTGGGGCCGATATATATATATACTAGTGGAAGCTCGTGCCGATCGACACGCAGTGGGCGCCTTCGGCGCGGCATGCAATGGGAGCCTTCGACGCGGCACACAACATGCGCCTTCAGAAGGGTACTGACAAAATGTGTAACTGCCTACTTATGCTACTCACATAAACAACATGCTGAAATTACAAAAGGGTACAAACAAAATGTATAATATAAATAACTTAACCATACTGCTGAAATTACGTAGCTGAAATAACATAATGTAATATCGGAAGTACATAGCAGGAGCAATGGTACAACTTGTCCAGTTCCGATAGTGATGCCCGTGCCGATTGGCACGAAGCAGGCGCCTTCGGCGCGACTAACCCCCCCTAGAGAGAGAGAGAGATTGTGGGGAAGAGAGAGAGAGATCAGGGTAAGATATAGAGAGACAGAGATGGGGATGGCAATTTTGTATCCGACACGAAATTAGCGGGTCTGGGTTTAACGGTTTCGGGTTGTAAACGGGTCGCAAATGACTAACCCGTTTAGTAAAAAGGTCGGGCCCAGGTTTTGTCTCCGACCCGTTTGACCTGTTTAAGACCTGTTTAAATCAATGGGTCGGGTTGAGTCTGGGATGACTTCAACGGACGGCTGCGATGACTTCAATAGGTCGGGTTGGATTTTTGATGGCTTCAACGGACGACTGTGATTAAGAGAGAGAGAGAGAGAGAGATCGGGGGAAGAGAGAGATACGGTGCTAGAGAGAGAGAGAGGGAGAGACCGAGAAAATTCAAGCGCTAAATAGAACAACAGCCCACAAAATAGCATTACTGCAATGCCCACAACAGCTCCTGCAATATATTGGGATTCATTAGTTTCAGAAGTCGAGAAAATTAACTACATAAATGGGTTGTGATTGATCTATGTTTATTCACCTAGAACAGCTTTGACAATTTGGAAAATCTTTTGACAGTTGGATCCATCCCTTGTTCCATCCCCGGTGCTACCGAATGGGCATTCCCAATTGTATCCAGGAGCGCGGTTATAGCACCGAGCTCTCCGAACGCAGGGGCTGGTTTCAGGATGCAAGCACTTATCAACATCTGCAATCAGAGAGAAACCAAATCACAAACACCTTATGTGCGTGCATGCTCTCATTGGTGTTGGGTTCCTGATAATCCCTCACCTTGGCAGCCATTGGAGCCATTGAGGTAGGGGTTCCCACTGAACCACGGGGAGCAGCTGTAGACATACCCACTCCCTCACACCGAGGGAAAGCAGTACCCGTTCTCCCCGCAGCCATCGGAGTCCAAGCACCCACCACCGCCCTTGTCTCCGATCGCCCACTCCAACCTCATTGCAATTCTCCCCGCCCGGCTCGGAAATTCCCGCAGATCCTCCTCCAGGAAATCGAAGCCCCACTCCATCACGAACGCATAGCTGCAGTTGTCGAAGGCCGAGACATTGGCGTAGCCGAACATGTTGCCGACGCCCAGGGTGAGGGACCTCCGCTCCTTCGGGATCGCCTCCTCGCAACAGCCGACACCGGCGCAACCCACAGCGACGCCCCCCCGGCGGCACAGAGGGACACACAACCGCTGGTGAAGACGGCGCCACCGCCGCTTCCACCTGCGGCGGTGACGACGGCCACGGTGTCACAGCCGACGGTGACGAAGCGGTTGGGTACGCCGTAGATGGTGAAGGGTCCGCCGGGGGGGGGAGGGAGATGCAGGCCACAGTCGGCAGTGATGTAGGGGTGGAGTCGACGCGAAGTTGGTCGTTGGTGATGTTGAGGAGTCAAAGGCGGGTGGCCGAGAGGTGGAGGGCCGGGGATTGAGCGAAGGAGTCGCCGGAGAGTTGGAAGCCGGGGAGGGAGCAACCGAGGCCAATGCCGAATGGGTATTGGATTCGGACGCCGCCGCAGTATTGGGGGCAACCTTTTATGGAGTTTGATGAGATATCGTGGAAGAACGACATGAGGAACAATGGAAAGAATTCCATCTCTCTCTCTCTCCTATTCTCTTCTCCTCTTTCTCTCTTTGTGTGTATTGGTAGCAGAGAGAAGGCGAGATCCAAGAGATGGCAGCGACCACATTCTTCAACCGCTGTTTGCATGCAATTGTAATTGGGCCCATATGAATCACTTAGAGAAAGCCCGTTAATGATGAAGGCGAGATCCAAGAGACGGCAGTGGCCACGTTCTTCAACCGCTGTTTGCATGCAGTTGTAATTGGGCCCATATGAATCACTTAGAGAAAGCCCGTTAATTATTGACCTAACTTCCAAGCCCAATTTAGGCCCATTGATCAAAATTAAATACTCAAACTGAAAAACATCTATGTTCATTTAGCACGAGAGAGAGAGAGAGAGAGAGAGAGAGAGAGAGAGAGAGAGAGAGGGACGGACGGAAAGAGAGAGATTTGGGGAAGAGAGAGAGGGTGAGTGCAATTATGGAGGGGGACCACGCATACGTGGCAGCCTTGGAAAAATAGCCATTAGTAGGAAAAACATGTGAACAATAGAGTTAATACTTAATGCGTCCTCAATTTTTTACATAAAAACCCTCCAATATATTATAGAATTTAATTTGTTTACAATTTGGTCCTTCATTCATTTATTTCTTTATTTCCTTAATCCTACCCACTCATCTTAACTCCATTCAATCTCATCCGTTCCCCCCTACCCAAATGAATCGCACTCACCATTACATCAGCATATTATTTTTTATCTGAGCCTTTATGTATATGGTTGGATGGTCTGAAATATCTATGGCATAGTGGCACGTTTGTAAATAAATCGCCCAAAAAATATGGCCACATTCTTCAACCGCTGTTCGCATGCAATTGTGTGTGCTATCCAAGGGTGGGTGATCAATCGCCCAAAAAAAAAATTCCAAAATTGCCCTGGAAGGGGGTGGCCGCATGTTACCCGGCCGCAATGTATCACTACTATATATATATATATATATATATATATATATATATATATATATATATATATATATATATATATATATATATATAGGGGCGTGTTAGGATGCGGCGTGCGGTTCGTGCGGTGTCGCACCGCAGCCGTCTAATGTACCACTGCGTGCATCGCACGCACGCAGCGGGTGCATCAGACGGCTGCGGTGTGACACCGCACGCCGCATTTTATCATTACTATATATATATATATATATATATATATATATATATATATATATATATATATATATATATATATATAGAAAACGGGGTATGAGCTGACAGCCTATTTGGGCATTTGGGCTGTCAGCTCACAGCCCTCCGATCGTCATCAGCAGCCATCCATTTAAAATAAAAAAAAAACACACACAACACACCCAACCCCCCTATCTCCCTCTCCCTCTCTCTCGCCCCCGATCCCCTCCAGCCCCGGTCCCGGTCCCCTCCGGCCGGATCCAGTGCCCCCGACCCCCTCCGGCCCCGGTCCCCTCCGGCCCCCGACCCCCTCCGGCGCGACCACATTCGGCGCGACCCCATCCCGGCCCCCCGACCCCCGGTCCCTGCGCCCCCGACCCCTCCGGCGCGACCCCATCCCGGCGCCCCCGATCCCTCCGGCGCGACCCCGTCCCGGCGCAACCCCCTCCGGCGCGACCCCGTCCCGGCACCCCCGACCCCTCCGGCGCGACCCCCGTCCCTGCGCCCTCGACCCCTGCCCCCTGCGACCCCGTCCCGACGCCCCCGGTCCCGGCGACCCGGTCCCGGCCCCCGTCCGCCGCCCCCTGCGCCTGTCTCCGGCCGGGCCCCTGACGGGGGCTGCCGCTGCCGCTCGCGAGAGAGAGGGAGAGGGAGAGGGAGAGAATAGTTTAGGTTTTTTTTTTTTTTAAAAACGGACGGTTGCTGATCATGATCGGAGGGCTGTGAGCTGACAGCCCAAATGCTCAAATGGGCTGTTAGCTCATACCCCGTATTCTCTATATATATATATGTATATATAGGAGCATGACTTTGTATGCCCATGCAAAGAAGGCCTCAATGTATGCTCCTCTATTGACATACATAGAGGTTTTCGACTGTGCTAATTTTTTGTGAATGTGATATCTATGTTAAGATGATCATCCTTACAAAAAATCAGTAAGTTCTGAAACCTCTAAGCATTTCAAATAAACTTATCAAATTAACGGTTGAAATGAGCAGACAATACAACTTCTATCATTTTGATACATCTAGAAGTTTTAGAATTTGCTGATTTTTGGTGAGGGTGATCATATTGCTATAGATAGCATGTCCATCAAAAATCAACAAATTCTGAAACATCCGGGTCCATCAAAATGTTAGAAGCTTTATCAGCCATCAATTTCGACCGTTAATTTGAAGAACTTATTTGAAATGCTTAAAGGTTTCAGAATTTGCTGATTTTTTTATGAGGATGATCACCTTAACATAAATATCACATCAAAAAAAAATTAGCAAATTTGGAAACCTCTATGTATGTTAATAGAGGAACATACATTGAGGCCTTCTTTGCATGGGCATATAAAACCACGTTCCTCTCTCTCTCTCTCTCTCTCTATATATATATATATATATATATATATATATATATATATATATATATCGTGCATCGCATGCATGCAGCGCGTGCATCAGACGGCTGCGGTGCGATGCCGCATGCCGCATTATAGCATGCCCCTATATATATATATATATATATATATATATATATATATATATATATATATATAAATAAAAGGAACGGAGGACATTGTTTTAGCACTCAAATTTTTACATCGATTTTCAAATCATTAAATAGAGGTTTCAAAAGTTGTTGATTTTTTGTGAGCATAATAAACTTGTCTTAGATAGCACATCCACAAAAAATCAGCACATTCACAAAAAATCAACACATTCTAAAGGCTCTAGGTTTATCGAATGTGCTCTTCATATTAACGATTAATATGAATGGTCGATAAAGCCTTTTATATTTGATGTACTTAGAGGTTTTAGAATGTGCTGATTTTTTGTGAATGTGCTATCTAAGACAAGATGATTATGTATACAAAAAATCAATAACTTTTGAAACCTCTATCTGATGATTTGAAAATCGGTGTAAAAGTATGAGTGCAAAAACAATGTCCCCTATATATATATATATATATATATATATATATATATATATATATATATATATATATATATATATATATATATATATATATATATATATATAGAGAGAGAGAGAGAGAGAGAGAGAGAGAGAGAGAGAGATGCTACCTTCAAAAACAACGTTCTTTACTGCTTTGACAGGTCATCGGTGGCTATCAAAGCCATGAACGACGACAAAGGTTATCCAAACTCACAATCGGGAGGTGCTAGAAGCCATTGGAGGTGGTCACTGACTGCGGATGTCGTCGGAGGTTGCTGGATGTGGTGAGGTGATGAATGGACGACTCACAATGGAAGTAGTCACCGGAATTCTCTATCGATGGACATCGACAGGTGGTGTCAGCAGAGATCACCGGTGGAGGTGATTGGAGGTTGTTGATGTTGATTCTGGCCGGAGATCACGTGGCACGGTCGTGGTCGGTTGTCAAAGCAAAAATGCTGCTTTGAGAGGTAGCATCCCGACCCTCAAAATCATTTCAAATAAAAAGCCTCTAAGTACAGCAAATCTAGAAGGCTTTATACACCGTACATTTTAATCGTTAATTTGAAAAGCACATTTAATAAGTCTAGAGGTTTTAGAATGTGTTGATTTTTTGTGGATGTGTTATCTAAGACAAGAGAATTATGCCCATAAAAAATCAACAGCTTTTGAAACCTCTATCTAATGATTTGAAAATCGGTGTAAAAAACCGAGTGAAAAAACAGTGTCCTTTGAACCTGACCCATATATATATATATATATATATATATATATATATATATATATATATATATATATATATATATATATATATATATATATATATATATATATATATACGGGGTATGAGCTGACAGCTTATTTATCAATTTGAGCAGTCGCTTCCTAACCATCCGATTTAAATTACTGGCCGTCCGATTTTTTTTTTCAAAACACAGCTGTAATACAGCTGAACTCACCCTGATCTCTTTCTCTCCCTCTCTCGTTGAAACCCCGACCACCGGTGATGGTTACTAGCCCCGACCGCCGGTGCTCCACCTCGCTCAAACTCCGACCATCGGCGGCCCCCTCCGACAGGCACCCCCGACCATCGCAGCCCCCTTTCTCCGGCGCCGGAGGGGGAGAGATCGGGGCTACGATCGGCCCCTCCGACGAGCACTCTTCTCCACCTGTGATCTCCGGTAACCTATAGATCTCAGATCTGCAATTGACGATCAGATCTGTCGCTTGGATTATCTCAGATCTGCTCCATCATCCGGCAACCAGTTCCATGTTCGGATCTCTGGCCATCTTCCTTCCGATCCATCTTCATCATCCGGCGCCGGAGGAAGAGGGCTGCGATGGTCGGGGGTGCCTGCCGGAGGGGGCCGCCGATGGTCGGAGTTTGAGCGAGGTGGAGCGCCGGCGGTCGGGGCTAGTGACCATCGCCGGTGGTCGGGGTTTCAACGAGAGAGGGAGAGAAAGAGATCGGGGTTAGTTCAGCTGTATTACAGCTGTGTTTTGAAAAAAAAATTGGACGGCCAGTAATTTAAGTCGGATGGTTAGGAAGCGACTGCTCAAATTGATAAATAAGCTGTCAGCTCATACCCCGTATTCTCTCTCTCTCTCTCTCTCTCTATATATATATATATATATATATATATATATATATATATATATATATATATATATATATGAACACATGGCAGCTCCTCCATTCGAGTTCACCATTTGAATGGTGAACTCGAGGTCAGCATCCCGGGCCACACACACACACACACACACACACACACACACACACACACACATATATATATATATATATATATATATATATATATATATATATATATATATATATATATATATATATATATATATATATATATATATATATACAAGGATTTGGTGAACTTGAATTCACAAATGAATGGTGAAACCTGGTTTATATTGCGCCATGTGTCCATTGAAAAGACATAAACCAAGTAAGAGGGGATAGTCATTTAAGAGGGTTGAACATTGAAAAGACAAAGCAAAAAGTAAAAGAGGGTTGAACACTTTCTCAGGACATGTGGCAGCTTCTCCATTCGAGTTCACCATTTGAATGGTGAACTCGAGTTCAGCTTCCCGCCCCCCCCCCCCCCCCCCCCCCCCCCCCCCCACCACCACCACCACCACCACACACACACACACACACACACACACATATATATATATATATATATATTTATATGGTTTTACTTATATTTTTGTTTATCTTTTTACCTTTTACTTCCAAATTTTTATTGCTTGTCTTTTTGGTCCCTTTTGTACTTCTCAAAGTTTTATTATTCTCAATTCTTGACAATTCTTGAACCAAACCTTTTTTAAGTGTTTTTTTTTTTACTTCTCAAAATTTTGCATCATATGAGAGTTGGTACATCTTTAAATACATTTGCTCTGATCATGTCAGATATTCTATTCCTTTTGCTACTTTCACCAACTTATTAACTGCAGCACTTGGATCACTGTTGCATTACAGAGAGCATTTCTATCCATAAAAGTTCTCATTTACTAAAGACAACTAAGTATCGCTTCCTAGCTATATCTGGCCTTTCTCGTTTTATTTCTGCTCACGTCCTGCAGGATATATGTTCATTAAGTAAATTGGCATGCTGATGCATGTTTAGCGTTTCTTCTTTTTACCACATTTGGTTTCTTTGGCACTTATTTCAGCACGCAGCACCTAAGAGACAAAAATACTTTATATAAGAACAAGGCTGCCAGTGTTTGTGTCATAATTTTGAGCAGTGAAGTGGGTACAAATAGATTGGATGATTGCTGCAGTCGTGTGGCTGCTTATGTGTACTTGTAATAAAACTAAAGAGATTAGAGTTGAGTACACTAGAGGAACCTTAAGAGTTGCACAAATAGGTGATAAAATGCAGGAGAATTGATTAAGCTGATATGTCTATGTGTAATAGAGATCAGAGCAGCCCTTATCAAGGTGAAGATTGTCTCGGAGAGTAGAAAATAGGAGAGTATAACCTAAGAAAACCTAGATGAAAGTTGTGACGAAGGATATTTGCTTGTACAGGAGTGTGTAGTCCTTGTAGAAAGGATGGCAACTTGAGATTCATATAGCTGACCTGGGATAACTGGGATGAGGCTTGTTTCTTACGGTTATGATACCAACACTTAATCAATTAGTTAGCATCAGTGGATCTGTGCGCCTCTCATCGATTTTTGGAATACCGCGTACCCTTACCATGTTTCACCTGCATATGCATCAGAAACGGCTTGCACTGTATTTTCGCATCTTAATTGCACAAGATATGTGAACTTTATTTCATTGACTTATCAAATTGTTTTGAATTGTCCTTTTTACACTAGATATTCTGTTTCCTCGAATTTGCAGCTGGTTCAGGCTCATCAAAGTTTCTGAATTTTCATGGTGCGAATGATTTGTCAGAAAGTAACTTGCTGGATGGGAAGGAAAATGTAAGATTTTTTCATCCTTATCGATTTAACTTGTACTTCATCTTTCTTGATTTCATCTATACTACAAATTATGCAATCAACTGTTTAGGTTATCTCAGTGACTCATTTTGTTCCTTATTTTCTTCTTTTGTTCATATATCCAATTGCCTATCCAACTTTTGCATTCAGTCCGTTTTGCTTTCTTACGTTGATTCTATACAAGTGATGATTGATCTGTGTTTTGGATATGTTTGGACTTTGGACTTTGTCTTCTGGTGCTTTTTTAAAATACTACAATTCAATGCAAATACAATGGTTCGTGTTAATGCTTATGAAGTGGGGATTTTTTTATCCTAGTATTTGGACTGTTGGATGGCCCTTTGTATGGTGCTTTATAATATATTCACAGCGAATGTTCATAAAAGATGATGTCTACACGAGTTGATCTAGTTTAGTTTCTACCACCATTAGCTTGGTACTTCCCCTATTTTGTTTACATTATGGTGATCTTGATAAAGGCTTAGAGTACATATCAAAGATAGTTCTAGATTCTTTGTTGCCTTGTGCTCATTCTGAAAATGGTGTCACATGTGGTGGTTATGTGCTGAACTTGGGAAAGTTCTAGGGGAGCACGAGACATTGTCTTGGATGATGGAGAAAATCACTTGAGATTTTACGTTGTTTGCAATTTATGAGATTCAATATTTACAAGATCACGGATGTTGATTGTTTATATGATGCCAAAAAAAATGTTATGAATGTTTCAAATTTTTTTTATGTGACATATAATTTGGTGTGCGTATATGTGCTTTATATAGTGCTTGAAACCATCGGCACAACAGTTTAGGTTGTTGAGCCCTCAACTTTAGTAACCGAATCTTCTGGAAAAGGGTGTCATATCCGGCGTCGCTTCTACCAACTTCCTAAATCTTCCAACTTTACCGCATATACTCCAAGCCTTCTTTATTGTTATTTTCTAGTACTCAACTACTCATATCATGTGCTTTGTTCGTCTCTTTTAATTTTCAATTTCGTGTCTGGTTTCGGTTTAGGCCAAAATCGAAAATTCGATCAAAATTTCAACCGAAATGGTGCAAAAATTTCGAAATGGTCAAAAATGGTTTTTTTTTTAATTTTTAAATTTAAGTCTTATATAGTTGTGCATCCATATTTACATGAATTATTTTTAGAAAACACACTCCAAACACATAGTAAGCTTGCATGGACCATAAAATCCGACGAATTCGGCGGCTTCAGACAAAACATGCAGGTTTCGGTCAAAATCTGGGTGCATATAAAGCCTCAATCCCACTGAAATCAGCCCATAGGTTTTTCAAAACATGTGAGTTTGTTTTGGTCGAAATCCCCAAAATATCCCCGAAATTACGAAATTTCAGCAAAATGATCAACGAAACTGGTCCACAGATTTCAAACCCACCCGGTTTCAGTGGGCCCAATGTTCTAAAAAGCATAAGGCGCTAGTCTGGCGGTGGGGGGCCTTCTAGCGCCTAGGCAGGGCATAGGCGTTTTGGCTTTTTTAAATTATTTTAATATTATATATAATATATATGTTTAAAATTATTATAAATTCAAGATTATCCCAATCATTATTTTAAAAAGCAGGTATCATTTACATAACCATAAACTCAAGATTAACAAAAACAAAAACAAAAACATCCATGATATTATGAGATAATATCATAATATCCATGATTTAAGTACAATCCAAACCATAAGTTTAAGATTACCTATACAAGGTCTAGCGCCTAGGCCTGCCTTGACCCACCTAGTGGCCTGGGGCGCTTTTCTGCATTGCTTAGGAGCTAGACTGGGTGGTGGGGGGCCTTCTAGTGGCTAGGTGATCGCCTAGACTGCTTTTTAGAACACTAGGTGGGCCCCATGCTTTCGGCCGAAATTTCAGCGAAATCCGGCGAAGTGCACCAGAAATGACAAAGTTTCAGTGAATTGGGTAAGGGTTCAAGTTTCGACCCTACCTTTCGTTTCGGTCCCAGCCTAAACCCAAGTATTTTGGTGAAGTTTTGCCATTTCGAGTGAAGTGTGAAACCATGGTCAAAAGAATAGTGGAGCCGTGGTATGGTTCCAAAACTTTGACCTTTCTCCCTGAAACGAATCTGTGATTTTTCCCAGGACTAAGGGTCCATTTGAATCAGGAGGCACACCTATTGGGGAGAGTCTACTTTATCCTTTTGTGAAGAAAACGCATACTCTATAATTACCAATCAATGAACCTACTCTTCCATAAGAATGAAAGAATACACAAGGCCGACACTTCGAACGTTTTGTATTATTATGTATGTATTCTTCCAGTTCTGTATCACACATCACTTTTGTCCACTTCTTGTTCTTAGATTTAAAATTTTGCAAAATCATGTGATATATTGTTTATTTTGATAGTCAAATTGTATGTTTTAAGTTCCTTCATGTGATTAGTGTATCATGCATGCAAATTTATTTGAGTAAATTTTCTTGTCCATCGTACAGCTTTGTTTGTTCCTGACGGTACACTGATCTTGTACTTGCAGTACCACAAAACCAAGAAACAAGTGATGCTGGAAATAATTGCAAAGAGCAAACATTACAAGGTGGTGTATCATCCTTCTCTCAATTATTATCCCACTGTTTATTTTATTATTATTGTCTGGACCTTAAACTGCTAGAACTTTCTCATGTTTATTCAATATCTGTGATTAATGCTTGAGATCCATGAATGAGATCATCTTTGAGTGGGTTGATTGCAGTTAGTCCATTGTGTTTTTTTTCTTAATCAAAATCCCTCAGAATGAATGCGGTTAGTCACTGAGCAATTTCCTATTACATCTCCACTCCTTGGAGAATTGAACTCCTTGAATCCCCTTAGTGGCCTGGTGTAGTATAGTATACACCACAAGTTCCTAGAAAAAGCCTTGCAAATACTTGACTGCTCTTGCGTAACCATTGAATTGACCTGCAATGTGCATAGTATATTGATATTGAAGTGCTGTTTTACAATAGATCTGATTGTGCTTGGTGGCTCAGTCTAACTGCTCGAGTCAGTGTTTTAAATATCAGCGATAAATGACAATTTATCGCCGATAAATCGCCTTATCGCTAGTCTCCAACATCAATTCAAGTTATATTTTTTATTTTCAGGGAAACAATCGACATATCTCTAATATATTGCCAATATATCACTAATATCACAATTTATTGCCAATTTATCTCTTAATATCGCCGATATATCGTCAAATATCGCCGATGTAACGCAAAACCCACCATTTGTTGTTCTTGGTAGATTTGAAGCATCTCTTCACGAATTTGGGGTTTCTTCCAAACTTCTAAGTTGAGGTATATTTTCAAATCTTTTTTTTTTTAAATTTTTTACGTAGATATTCATGAAGAATAGAATATAAACATGAATCACATCAAGTTTGATGTGATTCATCATGATTATCATGAATTAAATTGGGATTCATGGGTTTCATCTATTTAAACCCAATAAACCTTAACAAAATTTTAGTAAATCCAATCTACTTGCTATCCAAATTTAAAATTTTTTTGCTTAAAACATTTTTAGAGTATTATGCTATGTCATGTACTGTCAGTCTGTGAGATGTTTTATGCTTATTATGCCTTATGTTTTATGAGTTATGAATTTGTGATTTGCTTTTGTGTATTGTGAACAATTTGGATTTTGATATGTTTTATCATTTCCTAGTGTGTGTAATCTTATTGTGATTGTTTAATTCACAGACTGGTGTAAAGTTTCTACCAGTTCATAGACAGTGTCGGACAGTTCATAGACTCATATAGAGCCTAAATTGAGTGTTCCCTACAGTAAATGATTGTTTTATGTATATTATTGATTATAATGGTGTATCTATACATCCTATAGGGATATACCAAAAAATCGTCCAAAAAAATCTTCATTTTGCCATATTTTCCCTCTTTTCCCTAATTTTTAGCGATATTTGGCGATATATTCCCGATTTTTCCCCTTGGCAACTTGGCGATATCGACAGCGATAACGATACTTAAAACACTGGTTCGAGTTTGGAGGTAGAAAATATTCAACTCTTCAAACTTTCAGCTTATTTATTTACTGGTACCTTTAAATCTTCTTCTCATTGTGAGTTTAATGGTGCATCTTTCATTTTCTTGAAATTTGTGAAATATATTGAATAAATCGGGATTGATTTATTCAAATATCAGCTTGTACGAAAGATCAACACAGCATCTGGTTATGTCGTATGAAATTAACTTTATCCTGCATCATTTATCTAGCTTCCATTCTTTAAATCATTGGCCGTGGATCAGACCTCAAATTAACAATAAACTAATCGGAACATAGAAATGATTTATATTTTATGGTACATAATGGAGAAGCGATTTGTGAACTAAGAAGTGAAGCTGTTCAGGTAATTTGCTTGGTGTTTTTTTTTTCAAGGAATTTTTTTTCAAGGGGAGCCACTGTGCTTGGGGTTAGAGATCTCTGTAACTTTTTTAATTGTGAACTGTGAGCCTCATTTCGCATTTAGTTGCCTCTAAACGATATCTGAAAAAAATCGTATTCTATTATTCAATGAAATTGTGTGCTTATCATAAATCAGAAGGATTACAATTATGTCAAGTTTATACTTCATTGAATTAGCTTAATCATAATACAAAAAAAAAATCATGTGATGGCCCCTGCACGTTCGACACCTTTTTCTATCACCACTATGCCTTATTGTTATTCCAAACATGTGGAATGCTTTAGTATTTGTTGTGCTTGCATTTTGTAGTATGGCGGGGCATGCCTGCATGTATTAACGCTTAGCCGACACATCTATAGTTGTCTGGCCTGAGAAGCATGTCTGGAAATAGCTTGTGCTCATGGAGCTTTTTCCCAGTAAGGAATAGCGTTTGATAGTGGAATGGCATTGCTTTCTTTCAACCATTCGTTATTGTCAGTTCAGGCTTGTTTTAAAAGCACTTTGATGTATAAATCTTGTACATGAATATGTTGAAGATTATATTAAGGCAAAGACAAATTAGATCATGTATTGTATATTGTTCTTGCTGCAGGCCCAGAAAGCAAAGGATAAAGAGGAGGATGACCACCTAATGGAAAAATTAGACAAAGACTTCTCATCCCTCGCTCAAACAGAAGCACTGCTCTCTTTAACACAACCAAGTAAGATGAATGCTTTAAAGGCTCTACTAAATAAAAGTAACACAAGACAGTCTAGCAAAGAAGGACCACCTGGTTCAGCTACTTCAGCCAACAACGAATCCTTTGAGAAGGTACTAGAATGCTGTCATTGTTTCTATAACCTCAGAATAACTACTTTGTGAATATGATTTTGCTTATAATTGTCTTCTTCCCTTTTGTCTTATGAATTTCTTTACACTACTATGCTTAACTGTGTGTGAGAACTTCATTACATTGTTTAAACTTTAAATATTGGACGAATTTTACTGCATCCTTGGAAGCATGAGTTGCTTGTTGAGTCAAGCGGAGCGCCGGAGCCTTTTATTTTTCCTGTAATTGTTTGAGTTTATAAATTTAACCTGATTGGTTTCAGAGGAAAAGCTTTTTCTTTTCTACTCGTTCTTTTTTTTATGGACATGTCATTATACCTTTTTTTGTGTGTTTTTTTGGGGGACGGGTGGGTGGGGTGATAAGGAGGGTTATCAGGTCTCAAAAGCAATTTTAACAAAAAGAAAGTGTATGCATGAGATCAGTTAAAATGAATCAAATCGAGAGGCAAGCTTTCCCAGTCTGGCCTCTTCCAGATATGATCTGTTCCAGGGATTCTGCCCTGATATGCTAGTCACTCTGCTCCTTTTTGTTTGTTTTCTGTAAGCTTTACCTCAATCCTTTTAGTATTTGCTTATACACACCGGAACTGATTTCTGGGCATCAAAATTTATTTCCTACTTCATTCGGTTTGTATCAGCGCATTGTAGACTTTACTATTAAGACATCAGCATCAGGCTAAAAAGCTTGTTCCTTCTCATATGTTATTGGGTTATGGAGTCCTGTCACTTTAAATACGAGTTTCATTATTCAAATATCCTTCTACCTTCATTTTACATGATAAACTAGTGTTGCATGTCTGATTCCTTTCAAGATAAACTCATCTCCATTTATATATTTAAGCTAAGTCATTATTCATCGTCCTATCTATTTTCCATGCAGCCAAGGAAACAAATTAAACAACTAATTCTCATTATAGAGAATTCACCTTTTTCTGATTTCTCCCTTTTTTATTCTCCAAACCTGGTATACATTGTTACGTTGCCTTTTATTTTTTGGTAATACACATTCTGCTTAGGACTCACAGAGCTTCAGGCCTCCATAAACATGGATTTTACATCCAACGGGCAATTGTGATCCCAGAAGTTGTTCGTTGCCATAATCCTCGGCACCTTTGCAAGTCAATCCACACGCGAGTTAACCTGTTTTGATATGCTCCTCAGCTCTATTCAGCCCAATGTCTGTAGCAGGTGGTGACAATGGTGTGCCATTTCAAGTAGCTTCGGTTGCAAACCACACCTCTTTGACAACAATTGAAATAGCCTTGACCGATCAATCTGCACCTGAACGTTCCTTAGGCTCCACCGTTGAGTCTCTACCTGCAGGGCCAATAATTCAAGGTGGAGTGGGATGTTCGGTCTGAATGAGAAGTTCCTCTCGCTAGGAAGACTCCATTAGATCCTGCAATAAACCATGCCTTTCCTGCCATCTCTTGCTGTTCAACATAGGGCCCTTGCACAACACGTTGGTGGGGGAGGTCCAGTGTTGTCTAGGCGACAAGGCGTGCTTGAGGTGCAAGGTGCTGCTGGAGCCTAAGGTGTAAGGTGCATGCCTTAGTGTGTAAGATGCAAAAATATATATTTTTTTATAAAAAATTAATAATAATTTTTAAAAAATCTAAAATCCATAAAAAAATTACGTTTCATGAAAAAAAAGAATAACCACTATTCAATTAAATCAACACAATAAAGACATACAATACTTATAACTCATAACTAGTGGCCATCAAATGAACAATTTGAATGAAAATAATAATTCACAAGTTATTATGCAATATGCCAACATCATATTCATAAGTTAAATACATACAATACTCATAAGTGATAATTAATAAATGGGAACTCATAAACAATGTTGAGTAACAAAACGAAAGGGTCGGGGAAATTAATTTTTCTGTACTCTTGTTTTACATGCTAGATAGTGAGGTTTGGTTTGCGTTATTGTAAGCCAACATCATAGGATTCTATCTGTCATCAGTGTCATGCGTCATTTTATCAACTATGGAAACTGCTTTTTACACAAACTAACTGCTGACATTTTATATTAGCAAGTTGAAAGAATTTCCCCCGAGTGGGTTTTTGCTGCTGTACTGTAATTTTTAAACCGATAACTTTTTCATGTAGTTAGAATGTGATTCTAATTTGCAATCAAAACGTCTTTAATTTAGGATCCTTTTTCCAGTTAATTTCGTTCTTGTTTGCAGGAAAAACCTGATGCTTATGACAAACTTGTCAAAGAGATGGTACTGGATATGCGAGCTCGCCCATCAGACAGGACGAAGACTCCGGAAGAAATAGCTCAAGAAGAAAGAGAACGGCTTGAGGAGTTGGAGGTGCACAAACTATTTTCCAAATTGATGTATTTTAGTCTACGTTATTTTTGAGTTTTCTAAGGAACAATAGTTACTTGACATCTTAGATGCACATATTTATCCTTTTGACAACAATTATGCTATATTTGTTTATATTTAATAGGAGGAACGTCAAAAAAGGATGCTCGCTACTGATGGCATTGACTCCTCTGATGAAGGCAGTGATGATGGTGAAGATATTCATAAATCAGGCATGAAGGCGTTCAAATCTATTTCTGGTGATGATCTTGGAGATTCCTTTTCTATTGACGAGGAGACAGCAACTAAGAAAGGATGGATTGATGATATTTACAAAAAAGAGGGTGCAGATGATTCTGATGAAGGCAATAAATCTTCCGATGGTTCAAAAAGTGAAGAAGATGATGACAGTGACAATGATACGAGTGAAACTGGTGGTGATGAGTATGACAAATTGTCAGTGAAAGTTTGGGAGCAAAGTGATGATGATGATCTGGGAATGGATGCAGAGGAAGATGGTTCTCATGAGAAAGATTTGAATGGTAATTATAAAATGAGTTCAGATATCCGAAAAAGTGATTCTCTTGATTCCCATAAAGCTGCTGTTGGTAAACTGCCTTCCATGAAGCAAGAAGCGCTTCCTTTTGTGATTGATGCTCCGACGAACCTGTCAGAGTTATGTTCATTGCTAGGCAATTGTTCTGTTACTGAAGTAGTTGAGGCTATTAATCGAATTCGTGCATGCAATTCAATAAGGCTTGCAGCAGAAAACCGGAAGAAAATGCAGGTGTGATTGGCTATTGTTACTACGGAACAAGTGTGCTTAAATAATTCACATTTTGGAATTTGAAGTTCATTGTTAGGGCTTCCAATTTTCTGTTGGGTAAAATTTCACAGCTGCGCATCACAAGTCGGTGCAAATTTAATCTACTGATAGAATTATTTGTTTTGCAGGTCTTTTATGGTGTTCTATTGCAGTACTTTGCAGTCTTAACAACTAAAAGACCATTAAACGTGAAGATAATTGACTCACTTGTTAAACCCTTGGTAGAGATGAGTGTCGAAACTCCATATTTTGCAGCCATTTGTGCTCGGCAACGATTAATACATATACGAACTCGATTCTGCGAGGATATCAAGATTCCAGGTTTATATAACATTTGTTTTGAAGTTATTTAATATATTTAAGTTGTTTTCATAGGGGCATCCAAGCTTTTTTTTCCAGTCATGATGATATTGGCTACTTGTCTCAATCAACGGATCATCTCTTGTCCCCTGCAGAGAAGAGCAGCTGGCCATCTTTGAAGACTTTGCTTCTATTGAGACTCTGGTCATTAATATTTCCATGCTCCGACTTTCGTCATGTTGTCATGACTCCCTCAATCCTCCTTATGTGCGAGTATCTGATGCGTTGTCCTATAGTGTCGGTTCGTGATATAGCCGTTGGAACTTTTTTGTGTTCCATGGTGCTCTCCGTAAGTGTATTTCTGAAACAATTTCAATATTTTTCCAATTATTACACTTACTCCAATTAGGATTTAGAGTCATCATCTACTCGGCAGCACCTAGAGCATGGCTTGTCTATGTATTAGTCTATATGTCAGAAGCAATGTTGTCAAGGCGTAGTAAGGCACACGCCTCAAACGCTCCTCGATGCGAGGCACTGGTATGCGTCTCAGGCGCGTGCAGCAAGGCGGCATGCATTGGGCGCCTTTGGCGCAAGGCGGCCGAGGCGCGCGCCTTTGTGCATTTTGGGTTTTTGTCTTCAAATTTTGGTTTTTTTTTTGTGATTTTGGTTTGTTTTCAGTTTTTTGGTTGTTTTTTTTTTCGGTTTTGGTTTTTTTTTATTTCGATTCTTTTCGATTTGTTACTCAACATTGTTTATGAGTTCTCATTTATCAGTTATCACTTATGAGTATTGTATGCATTTAACTTATGAATATGATGTTGGCATGTTGCATAATAACTTGTGAATTATTATTTGATAGCCACTAGTTATGGCTTATGAATTATAAGTATTGTATGCCTTTATTGTGTTGATTTAATTGAATAGTGATTATATTTCTCTTTTTTTCATAAAATATAATTTTTTATGAATGTTATATTTTTTTATAATTATTACTAATTTTTTAAAGAAAAAAATATATTTTTGCGCCTTACACACTTAGGCGTGTGCCTTATTTGCACCTTGCGCCTCAGGCTCCAGCGGTACCTTGCGCCTCAAGCACGCCTCGTCGCCTTCACAAAACTGATCAGAAGTGAATACAGTCTTCGTTTTGTGGCTACTTTTTTTTTTCCTGGATGTACATTTGCCACAACTACTAGCTAATACCTTACATTACACCACTGTAGCTATGTGATCAGTTGGTATTGAACAGTGTTGCTTCTGTAGGTTTCTAAACAATCTCGGAAGTTCTGCCCCGAGGCTTTGGCTTTTCTGCAAACTCTTCTATTGACTGCTGTGGCGGTAGAAGCAGGATTACAACAAAATTCTCAGGTGCAACTCTCAGTTTGTGTATATTTGGTGAATGATCTTGAAACTTTACGCATAACAAATTACATATGTTTGTATCCTCTTAAGTAAATAACTGTTTTCGTAAACAGTTGTATCATCTTTTGGAGCTCAAAACACCGAAACCATGGCTCCATATATGTAGTCAAGTACATGATGCGCATCCTATTGATTTCTTCATGATCATGGACATGCCAGCAGAGTCTCCTTTTTTTGTCTCCGATAATTTCAAGTAAGCCCCTGGTTATCGGTTTTTTGTATCAAAAAAGATGCACAAGTTTCTTAAAGCTGAACTATTATCTCACTCCCTTTTTCTCGCACAACTGTAGGGCTAGTGTCCTTGTATCCGTGGTTGAGACGTTAAAAGGATTTATCAACTTATATGAAGGATTAAGCTCATTTACGGAAATATTCCAGCCCTTTTCTGATTTGCTGCATGAAGTGCTTCAAAATTCGAACGTACCAGGCTTGTTACGTGGCAAGATGGAAGATGCTACGGATTTGATAAAGAAGAAAGCTTTTGAGCATCAGACTGTGAGGCAACCACTTCAGATGCGAAAGCAAAAGCCTGTTCCAATCAGGCTATTGAATCCAAACTTTGAGGAGAAGTATACACTTTTCTTGAAAACCCTTTTTTTGTTGTCATTATGGCTGATATGTAATATCATCCAGTGTTTTAAAACTCGAAAAAACTCGGCCGAGTTGGACCTAGTTGACTTGACCCGACCAGATTTCGAGTCGAGTTATTCAACCAAGTCGGACCAAGTTTATTCGACCCGGCTGACTTTTTGAGTCGAGTCCGAGTTTCGAGTTTTTGAGCAGTGATATCATCTATTTGCTTTGCTTACAAGTGTTGGGACTAAATATTGCTAATGGGTCTGTTGAAATAAATTATGTGCAGCTTTGTAAAGGGTAAAGACTATGATCCTGACCGAGAAAGGTCGGAGATGAGGAAACTGAAGAAGCTTTTGAAGAAAGAGGCGAAAGGAGCAGTACGAGAACTGCGTAAAGATAATCATTTTGTATTTGAATTGAAGGAGAAGGATCGGTCACTGCTAGAAGAGGAAAGAGCAGAGAAGTACGGCAAGGCGAGGGCTTTCCTCCAAGAACAAGAGCATGCTTTCAAATCCGGGCAACTGGGAAAAGGGGGGAAGAGAAGAAGATGAAAGCTTTACTTTTTACTTTTTTTTTTTTTTAAATCTGGTTTACTTATTGGAAGATTGTCTTG
The DNA here is from genome assembly GCA_947650365.1 of Chamaelirium japonicum. Lineage (NCBI taxonomy): Eukaryota > Viridiplantae > Streptophyta > Magnoliopsida > Liliales > Melanthiaceae > Chamaelirium > Chamaelirium japonicum. The sequence continues at coordinate 118,957,336 of OX393550.1, forward strand.
TCTTGCTGGCAAAGCCTTGTATTTCAGCTTATGCTTGGTCGGTCATTTTTGCACCATGTGACATTGTTGTAATGTTGAATAAGTTCTTGAGTTGATCAAATCATGCTAATTCAGACTTGTAAATACTTGATCTCACATTGCCCATTGCTTTTATTTGTCAAAGAGAAGCAGCCAATCCACTTAGGGCTGGTTGATTGAGGATGAGGAAGAGTTCAGGTAATAGCGATGGCTTGACTTAAATTCTTAGAAGGTATTCAGCACCAATCTTAGAGGGTTGATGGCAAGTGGCAAGTGGCGGTCCATCAAAATTTTATTTTGATGATGAACTTGATTAAAAGAGTGGGCATACCTTAAAGTGATAATATACTATTAATAGCTTATATAAATTGGTTGGCATGGTTTCTTTAAGTAAAAGTACACATCCTATTAAAAGAGGGACCCAGTTAGAATTAGTTGGTAAATGAGACCAAAGGCACATGCTAATGAATTGTGGGGTTTTGAATTTCTCATTTCAACAACATAGCTCTTAATAAATTAAAGCCCTTACTATAGTCGCCCCGAACCATGCTATTGTTGTAGCTCATGTGTCCTGAGCGTGAATTTCTGTATTAAAGATGACTTTGGTTATTGTTTTAATTAGAATATTACTTTGGTATATGTTAATTCATATATAATAAAGGATCCTAGAGAATACAGTAAGCCACTGAGGCGTATGGTGGATCCATGCTTGGGAGACCCAGTGGACTGGTTCTGCGTAAACTTAGAGCTAGTTCACAGCTTTGGTGATGCCGATCGCTTCACTAAGATAAGTTGTTGGTAGATAGAGGATGTGGTGAATTCTCCACCACAGGAACGTGAGATTCCCATTCATCCGACCAAGCACGATGATCGTGTTGAACATAAACCAAAACGGTGCACATATTAGTTATTCAAATACTGGTGCATGAATCGTCTTACTACTATATATAATCTGTCATTAACCCTGAGAGACCATGTACACTGTGCCAACCAGTTGAGTGGTGCTTTGATGTGCCAACGTGTGCGGACCCTTCATAGTCCAATACCACGGTACATTGGGTTATCCGGCTGGCGCTAGAGTGGCATGCAATCCCTACAGGTTATCAAACGTCCAATGTTGGATGGGTGTGTTTTGAGGAGTCAATTTGTCCACACAATTAATCCAGACATGGTGGTTATCCGTATGATTGATGACGTTCCGGATGCTAGGCATAGCACCGGAAGGTGTGTGGTGTTATAGATGACAAGTCGTTAAATCCTAGTCATATGATCGATCGAGGTCTGACAGTGCTCCCCACCGCCCGAGTCGAATCATGGCACCAGTAATAGGAGGGACTAAGGATTATCAGAGTATAGTAGGGTTACGAGGGAGTAACATAAGTTTAGGATCACTAGAGTTCAACTCGCGTTGCATTCTGGGTGATTACATAGGTTAATTGGATTAGGGCTGATTAACGAAACTTTTGGTGTGTCACCGGAATAGTTAATCAGGGATCCAGTTGGAGCTAGAGATCCTGAACCCTGTAGGTTCCATCCTGTCGTTGCGTATAAAAATTGTTCCCCGACCTGGTTGGACACGTTGGATGCGAAGTACCGTGATGGAGCGTAAGCCCGAACCCTAAGAACCTAATTCACATGTGTTAAGGGCCATAGGGGTATTTTCGTAATATTGAAATATAGCTCAGAACATATTGAATATAGATCTTACAATAAGTGGAATAATTCTATGAGCTTATAGGTGCTGACGGAACTCGATTCCGAGTAGCGCACCTCATTCTATCTCTCTTACAGTGTTCCCCTTTTGTGAAGGCATTTTCGTCCAGGCTTCATGAGAGATAAGGGAAAACCCTAAAAACCGTCCCTCATCCCTATCTCTAAGGGGCCGTCCCTGGCATACGTAGAGTACTAGGGGGCCGGCTCTATAAGAGGAATAGGGAGAGAGAAGGCCCTAAGCTCTCCGCTCTCTAGAAAAACCGACCCCCTCTCCTCTCTCCCTCTTTGTGGTTTCAGCCAATGAAGAAAGAGGAAGAAGAAGGAAGAAGAAGGAGGAAGGAAGGAGAAGGAAGAAGAGAGAAAGAGAAGGAGGAGACCTCGTGGCTCGCCATCGTCTTCGCAACGTAATCCTCCGTCGGCTCGTAGTCCTTGCACTCAGAGATAGGACTTCGAGGATTTCTCCCTTCATAAAGGACAATGTGCTATCCGACAGCTTCCCTTGTGATTCACGTGTGGTTCATCATCATTCTATTTTCTTCGGATCAAACATCCATAAGATATGATGATTCTAAACACCTAACTAGATGTATGCATGTCTTCCGTAGATCGTAGTATGCCTCTAGGGTATCTGCACATATGTTAAGATCATAGATTCGCATGTAGATTGTTTGAAGGATAGATTGTAATGAAATATACACCATGAGATCCTCATATCTATCTTTTGCTTCCATTGCGACTTTGATAATAGAATTTTATTCCAACAGTTGTTATCAGAGCAAGCTACAATGTATGTTTCATGCATGAATTCGTGAAAACATCATGTGAATATATGATTGCATATGTTTTCGTCGGGGTTTGACGTAGATCATGCATATAGATTGTACTATGTATCATCTTTTTGCAGGTACCGCGGTAAATAATAATATGTGATTGCATGCCCCCGGGGGTCGGACCCCGGGTTTATTTTTGCATTGATTATTTCTAGGATTGTTTTTTTTCTTCTTTCTAGCGAAATTGTACACAAACGAGCACTTGCTCGGAGCGTGTTAGTTTTTCGGTCACAAGAAAAAGGAGATGAGCGATCCAAGAAGCTATATCCACTGTTCGGGCAAGTGGTACCATGGAGTGTAAGGAATCGACGAAGGCATACATATTGGAGATGATCAGGATCGTCGTTGGGAAATTGTACAGAACGGAAGAACAAGATATCTTGACTATGCTATTCAGGTTCAGGGGTTGGACCCTGGACTTGATTCAGTTTGGATGTTTTTTCTGTTATGCTCTTTACTCAGTGTTTAAAGAACCCCGATGATAATTTATTTATCAGTCTTGCTTATGAGTTAGTCTCTAAATCAGGCTTAGGGTTAGTACTTATCTTATGGATTCATCGATGTCTCTATATGTTTCTAACACGTGCGAATCCAGTGGCTATCTAAAAGAAAAGATGGTAACTTCTCTCGTGGTAGTTCAGGTAGCCGAGTATTGTGCACCGAGATAGACGCAATATTAGATTTGTTTAGAGATGACTAATGACCCATAAGAAGTATAATAACCCTAGTGGGATGCCCTTTCCCCACATGGTCCTAACGACCAAGTTAGGTTAGGATTCCACTAAGTGAAACCCGTTTCTAGTTGATGTTTGATGGTAGTGTTAACTCATCACGATTTGGTTATGCCACCATTATGTTGAGATCCGACGGAGGTTGTCGGATGTCCCTATTTGGCCAGCATCGAAACCTATAATGAGATGAGGTCCACTATGACATCAGGCATCAAATTGTGAACGAGGCGTCATGCTAGTAGGAGTCTTTTTCACGTTGACCTTAGGCTAGGCTCCAGATCTTAGTATTGTGAGCAAACTAGTGAAGTAGAATTTATGTAATGTGATCCTCGCGAGAAAGGTGAAAACTAAGTATTCAAGGTAGGGACTATGGTATTTTTTAAGGGTACTAATGCTTTGCGGGAAGGTTTGTAATCCTAGTGGGAGCGCGGTAGACCATGGTCTAGGTCTATGAGGTCGTAACCTTTCTAGACATGCATAAAATCTCATAAAGGGGAGCCCCTGGCCTCCACAATCAACCGATTAAGGGTCTGAGTGGGAGGTACACAGTTCGAAATTCCCATTGGGTGAGAGCTGTGTTTCCTTCTATACTGGTTCACCTAATGGTTTCCTTCAGGACATATGGGATGCCGGTTGCAGTAGGTGACGGTTTTTTCCTGCACCGTGGGGCCCTATGAACTCCCCTACCGACACCATCTAGATTTATGGAAAGCATTCGAAAGATTGTGTGAAGCCACCGTTGCTGCACATGGCGGATCACATAAAGCTGGTCAAAAGGAGATTGGGAGGTCCTTCGGTTTGCCGTGGGTAATTCTGATGAAGATTGGGTCGTAAATACCCCGTTGGCAGAAGCGGTTGCATGCTCTCACCGAGATGCTGTCTCCAATTCAATACCGATAGTCTCAATGCTCGAGCCCAGAAAATTTCGATTTTTGGATGTCTCCACTGGAGGTGGTGAAGACATAGCGGCTGGAGTAAACATTATCTATTTTTAAATTCCATAAAATAGATTGTAGTAAATCATAATTTTAGCTTTGAACCATTGTTTATAGAAAATATGACCAAGTTCGACCCCCTTGCCTCTATCCTTAATGATAACAAACTTACGGGACATAACTACGAGGACTAAAACTGTAATCTAATACTCGTTCTAAGGGTTGGAAAACACTCGATTGCCCTAACTATCCCTCAACCGGCCATGCCGGGACCAAGTACTACTAAGGCCCAGTTGAAGGAATAAAAATACTGGCTAGACGCTGATAAGATGTGCAAATGCTACATTGGGCATCCTTGCAGACCGTCATTCAGAAGTAAGTCAAAGACATGGCCTTCGCTTCAGACATGATGTTCTATTCGAAGGAAATATTCGAGGGTCGTAGTCGGGTACCTCGTTACTTGACCATCAAGAAATTGGTGTTCACGAAGATGGCAGAGGGGACTTTAGTTCGAGATCATATGCTGGAATTGTTTGTCTATGTGAATAAACTTGGTTCCTTTGATGTCATCTTGGATGCAAAGATCCAGACCGATATTTTCCTTGCGTCTTTATTAGGAACGTTTGAGGTCTTCATTATCTACTTTAACCTTAGCAAGTTGGAGATGACTAACACAGAGCTCCTAGCGACGCTCCAAGCGGCAGAGGATGGGATGAAGGCAGGTGCCTAATCCCTGAACGTAGAACAGAGTCTTCTCTGAAAGCCAAAGGCAAGTTTCAGAAAAGAAAGTCTAAGAAGGCCGTGAAGGTGGGCCGGATGCAGTTGTAGGTTCCTAAGCAGGATGGTCCGGCGAACACCAAAGAAAAATATTTTCGATGCGGCAAGAAGGGGCACTAGAAAGGTGACTATCGCGTGGCTCCCAAGAAGGCTGAGATAAGTATATCTCAAATCCACATAGTGGAATCCCTAGTAGCATCCAGTTGTTCTCCAGTCTCATGGATTATGGATTCTGGCTTCACTAACCATGTTTGTAATAATTTGTAGGGGTTCAAGGAGATAAGAAAACTTGGTGATGAGGAGATTATCCTGAGTATGGGAACCGAGGCCATGGCAGAGGCTGTGGCAGTTGGAGATGTCGTCTTGTAGTTTTTTTATGGAAGAAGTTTATCACTTAGAAACATGCTTTATGTACCGTCCTTGCGACGAAACTTAATTTCTGTTTCTATATTGAATAATAAAGGTTTTTCAGTTTTATTTGATGCTTCTGGTGTGTCAATTAAATTGAATGGTTCCTTTGTTTGTAAGAAAAAGACACAGAATGATCTCTATGTAATTAACTCCACTCATAAGCAAGATAACATAACTGAAGCCTGTATGATTAACTTATCTAAAAGAAAAGATCCCTCAGATAATCCAACATTCATTTGGCATCTAAGGCTTGGACACATAGTCTCATATAGGATTTATACGTTGGTTAAGGCAGGACTTTTAAGTCCAGATATTTCAGAAAGCCTACCAACGTGTGAGTCTTGCCTTGAAGGCAATATGACCAAAAGAACTTTCTGAACCAAATGTAGCAGATCTCAGGAGGTATTGGAGTTAGTACACACTGATGTATGTGGGCCCATAAGTGTCCGTGCTATAGGAGGCTTCAAGTATTTCATTACCTTCACGGATGATCACTTGAGGTTTGGGTACATATACATAATGCGGCGGAATTCTGAATCTTTTGATAAATTCAAGGAGTTCAGAGCTAAAGCAGAAAAACAGACGGGTAAGAGTATCAAGTCTCTTCGATCGGATCGAGGAGGTGAATACCTATCGGATGAATTTATTGGGTACCTATGGGATCGTATCCCAATTGACTGCACTAGGGACACCATAATAAAACGACATGTCTGAGAGGAGAAACCGAATTTTGTTAGACATGGTTTAGACTATGATGAGTTATGCAATGTTGCCACCTAGTTTTTAGGGATATGCCCTAGAGATGGTAGCATATACCTTAAAATTTGTTCCATCAAAGGCAATACCCTTGACTCTTTGGGAGCTATGTTTGAAGTGAAAGCCAAGCCTACAGCACTTTAGGATTTGGGGTTGTCCAGCATATGTGCGGAAGGACAAGCGAGACAAGATGGAGTCAAAGACTAATGTAATTCAGAATCCATTCTCTCTCTAGATCCAGAGCTTCTCTCTCTAGAATTTGGGAGATCTTGGTGCCATTACCCTCTTCCCCATTTGGGGGCGGAAATGAAGCCCCCCCAAGACCCAAAGTCCATTCGGCATCTAGGAGGGGTGGTAGGGAAGACTCTTATAGGATCGGGGGTAGCTGAAGTAGGAGGGTTTTCTTCTTTTTCGGTCAGACCTGATGAAGACAAGGTGGAGGCGGAGGTTTTCTCTCCTCCAAAAGCTCCAACGTTGGGTGATTTCTTGATTGGACCGGGCTCCAATTCGAGAGGGAGAGCGAGTAACAGTTCGGGGTCCAGATCTGGTGGTCCGGGACTTTATGGCAATTCGAGTCTGAGATCCTCCCCCTACTCCAGCGGTCTGCCAGATCTGACAGATGGTTCCAGTTCAGATCATGGTGTTCAGAGGGTTAAGGAGATGGGGTCTCAAGAGGACAGTGCAGATATGGAGGGAAGTGCAGGTGCGGTTCTCCATGGGGACACAAATAAGGGCAGGCATGCAGATTTCCTGACACTGCATTTCTCCCCTCATAGCCCATGATCTCGGGCCTCTGCAGGTGGTGAGATAGTTGGAAGCAAGACCAGTCCGACATTCACGGATATGGTGACAACTTGCGCAGATCAGGTTAGTGTGGAAATGCCTGAGAGGGTCAACATAGCTGGGATTGCTGGTGGTGTGGTTGTTGGGGTTTCTTATGTAGCAGCAGTGAACTCTAGTGCAGATTTGGTGCTTGATGGAATGTCCGAGAGGGATAATAATGCTGATACTACAATGTCAGAGCCTTGTCACGCAGACCAAGTGCTTGAGAACTTGACTGAACAAGCTGGGAAGCTGTAGGTGGGGTCCATGTTCCTGCTAGGTGCTCTCAACTGAGGTTCATCCCTCCCACGTTGATTGGGACCAAAAAGGTAGTTGTTTGTCCGGAAGAAGAGTTGGCTAAGAATCAAAAGAAGTGGGAGCTATCACTTGTGGGCTTTGTGCTTGGTAGAAGACCCTATTATGTGCACCTTAAGGAGATGCTATTACAGAGATGGAAGCCAAAGGGTAGTTTTGAAATCTTCTCTAGAGAAAATGGAGTTTTCCTGTTTCAGTTTGCGGCAGAGGAGGACTATAATAAAGCTTTGGAGGGGGGACCATGGCATATCGAGGGGAGGCGCCTCTGGTGTTAAAGAAGTGGGTGAAGGGCATGAAATGTGAAAGAGACATTCTTACTCATGTTCCGATTTGGGTAAGATTTCCAAACCTGCTTGTTGACCTGTGGTTCGAGGAGCTACTCAGCAGGATGGGCAATATAATTGGGGTTCCGTTGTATATGGATCAAGCGACTACGGCCTAACTTCGGGTAAACTATGCTCGTCTGTGTGTAGATATTAATATGGAGGATTCTCTTCCGGAGGTGGTGGAAGCTAGGGATTCTAAAGATAAGCTTATATCTCTGCAACCTGTGTCTTATGATTGGATTCCTAAGAGATGTAGAGCTTGCAAATCCTTTGATCATAGCGAATAATTCTGCACCAAGCATCAGAAAATAGGAGAGAGTCGGAAGAATTTTGGGAGAGAGGCTTCCCAAGGTGGTCGGAAACAGGGTTACTCCTCTGCCTGGAGGCCAGTGGGAACAAAGGCAGGTCCTTCTCATACCACTGATGCTGGGGTTGATCATAGTATCGAGGAGGCGGGATGGAATAAGGTGGTTGCTGCTGATAAAGGTAAGAGGAAGGAGCATATCCCTAGTGCTTCGTCCCAAAGCAGCGGATCTCGATTTGCAGTGCTAGGGAGCATTGATGGAGATGACTATAGGAGAGTTAAGGATAGTAAGAGGGCTGGAATGGTGGGGGAAGATGAAACTCTTGGCTTTGGTGCTGTAGCTGCAGTAGTGACTGATGTTACACAGGCTTCTGGCTATGTAACAGTTGGTGATGATGCAGATAATTAGGTAGAAGATCATCCTGGTACGCAATCTGGGTGTTATGTACAGGCTGATACTGCTGTATCACAACTTGTGGGTGTCGTTACTGGCGACGATGGGAGTGGAGAAACTACTAACCAGAGGGACAGTTCTATTGCTGTAGATGCAACCCTTGGTACGAATGTTGCAATAGCTGCTGTTGGGGCAGCCAGAGCTGATGTTACACAATCTATTGGGTGCGGAGGGAGCTCTGTTACGCAACCAGTGGCTGATGCTGTAGGATGTGCTGATGTTCTGTAGGCTGAGATTGGCTTAGTAGTGAGCAATGCTAAATCTAATGCTGGCCTGGCATTGGAAGAGGATTTTGATGTTGTTACGCAATGTGCTGCAGTTGCTGAAGGCATTACAGAAGCTAGCGTAACAATGGCAGAATCTGATGTTACGCTAGCGACTGATGCAGTTGTTGAAGGCATTGCAGAAGCTAGCGTAACAATGGTAGAATCTGCTGTTACGTTAGCGATTGGCACTGTTACACCAGAGATTAAAGAGATTGAAGGCATTGTTATGCTAGAGAATGCAGGTGATGTTTCCCAAGCAGAGAGATCAGCCAGAGAGGGGGAGAGACCGATCATTTTAGCTCTCGCTAGTGGGAGTGGGGTCGTAGCTAGAGGCGCTAAGAAGCATCCTGGGTGGCGAAGCCAACGAGAAGGAAGTCCCAGTGTAACTATTCCTGCTCTTCAATGATCTCGTCGGAAGCAGGTTTTGAGAGCTCGTCTTTGGCAGGATACGGCGGGGCTATCTGAAGAGCCAGCTTAAGGGGTTTTTCAGGATCTTTGTGATCAAGCTGGGGAGGCTCCAGATCGAGTGGACCAGGCAGGCGTTGATCACCCCATGGATTCTTTTGATCAGTACAAGAAGTTGCCTCCTCATCTTGCCAACTGCCCCAATTTCCTTACCATGCCGAGTCCAGAGCTTCAGTCCCAAGCTAAAGAATCCTAGCCTAAGGGTCAGTCTGATAGGGTCACGAGGAGCAGGGGGGCCAGTTAGAGAAGTCAGGACTCTGTTTCATTGTGTTATTGTGATAGTCTTAGGTGAGTGTTGTGTACTTCCTCTAGTCCGGGGGCTACCATGTCGGTCTGCTCTCCGTGCGATGAGGTAGGGTTTTCTTGTTGCTGTGACCTCTTTGGTCATGTGGTCTGCTTGTTCATTCAGAGACAAGCCGTGTCCTGTAACTGCCTTTATTTTCCAGTAATATATTAGTTTTTTACGTTGCAAAAAAAAGAGGACAAAGGGTGGTTTATTTTATGATCCTGAGGATAGAAAGGTTATTGTCTCGACAAACACTGTATTCCTGGAGCACGATTATTTAATAGACCATAAGCCCACCAGTAAAGTAGTTCTTGAAGAATTGCTTGGTACTGATGGGAGTACGCAGATAGAAAATGTAGTGGGAGTCAATACCACTGAGATTAACGATACTGTAGAATCGACTCCTATAGAACCACCGCAGGGTCGTCATTGTGGGAGGACCACAAGAGCTCCTGATAGATACATTAGAGAAACCTTCTTGGTGGATCGAGAGTTTCAGGAGGATGATCCTCTGAACTACGACGAAGCGATGGTATCCTCTGACCATGTAGCATGGCAGAAAGCCATAGAGGTAGAACTAACATCGATATCCCAAAACTCGGTCTGGATACTTGTAACACAACCTAACAACATTAAAGCTGTTGGGTGTAAGTGGGTATACAAAAGAAAAAAAGGTCTGGATGGTACAATTGAGACTTACAAAGCTAAAATAGTCGCTAAGGGTTATACCCAGTGAGAAGGGATCGATTATGACGAAACCTTTTCCACAGTGGCTATGCTTAAGTCTATCCGGATCCTTTTGTCCATTGCAGCCCATTATGATTGGGAGATCTGGCAAATGGACGCCAGGACCGCATTCCTCAACGGGGATTTGAAAGAAGACTTCTATATGTCTCAGTCTCTAGGCTTTATCGTAAAAGGTCAGGAAAGTCTGGTATGCAAGTTGCAAGGTCCATTTATGAACTGAAGCAATCATTCAGAAGTTAGAACATGCGTTTTGATCAGGCTATCCAGTCTTATAGATTTGAACAGAACGTGGATAAACCATGTGTTTATAAAAAGAGCGATAATACTACAATAGTCTTTCTAGTTCTTTACGTAGACGATATCCTTCTTATTGGCAACGATGTTGGAACATTGTCTACAGTTAAGGTGTGTTTGTCCTCTCAATTTGACATGAAAGACCTGGGTGAAACGAGTTATATTTTGGGGATCAAGGTAACTCGAGATAACCAGAACAAGATTCTCTCGATGTCACAGTCAGCCTACATAGATACTACCTTGGTCAGATTTAGGATGCACAACTCCAAGAAGGGACTAGTTACATTCAGACATAAAATAAAATTATCCAAGGATCAGGGTCCTAAGACTCCTGAGGAGAGGGCAGAGATGCAGAAGATACCTTATGCTTCGACTGTAGGGAGTCTGATGTATGTCATGCAGTGCACGAGATAAGATATATGCTATGCAGTAGTCATGATGGGTAGGTATCAGTCAAATCTGGGTCCAGGACATTGGGCTACCATGAAAAGTATACTCAAATATCTTCGTAGGATGAGAGATTATGAGTTAGTTTACTCTTTATAGGAACTGACACCGATTTGATACATGGATTCTGACTTTGAAGTAAATCCGGAATCCAGGAGATCGACGTTGGGATTTGTATTTTCATTAGAAGGAGGAGCTGTCAGTTAGAGGAGCATGAAGCAGGGATGTATCACGGATTTGACGACAGAGGTTAAGTACGTTGCGGCGTGCGAGGCAACCAAGGAGGCGGTGTGGCTCAGGAAGTTCCTCACGGACTTAGGATGTGTACAGGAAGCTTAAGATCCTATTGTCTTTTACTGCAATATTAGTGGAGCAATAGCACAATCCAAAGAGCCAATATATCACCAGAAGAGTAAGCATATTGAGCGAAAATACTACATTATCCGAGACTTGTAGAAGTGAGAGGAGGTTGCAGTGACTCAGGTGACATCTGCAGATAACATGGCGGACCCTTTCACAAAGGCGTTACCGACCAAGGCTTTTAAGAAACACGTGGATGCCATGGGAGTTAAGACTGTTATTCTCAACTAGGCCAAATGGGATTCTCGTAGCTCGTGTGTCCTGAGCGTGATTTTCTGTATTAACATTAGTAAATATGACTTTGGTTATTGTTTTAATTAGAATACTACTTTGGTGTATATTAATTTATATATAATAAATAATCCTAGGGAACACAGTAGGCAATTGAGACGCATAGTGGATCCGTGCTTTGGAGACCCAGTGGACCGATTCTGTGTAGACCTAGAACTAGTTCACAGCTTTGGTGATGTCGGTCTGTTCACTGAGAATAAGCTATTGGCAGGTAAATGATATGGTAAAGTCTCCACCACGAAAATGTGGGATTCCCATTCACTTGACCAAGCACAACGATCATGTTGAACAAGAACCAAGACGGTGCACAGATCAGTGATTCAGACACTGGTGCATGAATTATTTTACTACTATAGATAATCTGTCATTAACCCTGAGGGACCATATACACTGAGCCAACCAGTTGAGTGGTGCTTTGATGTGCCAACATGTGCGGACCCTTCATAGTCCAATACCACGGTACGTTGGGTTACCCGACTGACGTTAGAGTGTCATGCAATCCCTACAGGTTATCCGATGTCCAGTGTTGAATGGGTGCATTTTGATGAGTCAGTCTGTCCACACAATTAATCCAGGCTTGGTAGTTATCAATATGACTGATGACGTTCCGGATGCTAGGCATAGCACCGGAAGATGTATGGTGTTATAGATGACAAAGTCATCAAATCCTAATCAGATGATCGATTGGGGTCTGACGGTGCTCCTCACTGCCTGAGTTTAGGATCACTAGAGTTCAACTTGCGTCGCACTCTGGGTGGCTACGCGGGTTAATCGGATTAGGGCTGATTAATGAAACTTTCGGTGTGTCACCAGAACAGTTAATCAGAGATCCTGTTATAGCTAGAGATCCTGAACCCTGAAGGTTCCACCCTGTCATTGCATATAGGAACTATTTTCTGATCTGGTTTGACACGTTGGATGCGAAGTAGTGTGATGGAGCGCAAGCCCGAACCTTAAGAACCCAATTCACATGTGTTAAGGGCCATAGGGGTATTTTGGTAAATACTGAAATATGGTTTAGAATATATTAAATATGGATCTTAAAATAAGCAAAATAATTCCAGGAGCTCATAGGCACTGACGGAACTCGATTCCGAGTAGCGCACCTCACTCTATCTTTCTTACAGTGTTCCCCTTTCGTGAGGGCGTTTTCGTCTAGACTTCATGAGAGATAAGTGAAAACCCTAAAAACTGCCCCCCTCATCCCTATCTCTAAGGGGCCTGCCCTAGCATACGTAGAGCACTAGGGGGCCGACCCTATAAGAGGAATAGGGGAGAGAGGAGGCCATCCCTAAGCTCCCCCCTCTCCAGAAAAACCGACCCCTTCTCCTCTCTCCCACTTTGTGGTTTCGACCAAGGAAGAAAGAGGAAGAAGAAGGAAGAAGAAGGAGGAAGGAAGGAGAAGGAATAAGAGAGAAAGAGAAGGAGGAGACCTTGCAGCTCGCTATTGTCTTCGCAATGTAATCTTCCGTCGGCTCATAGTCCTTGCACTTAGATATAGGACTTCGAGGATTTCTCCCTTCACAAAGGACAAGGTGCTATCTGACAGCTTCCTCACAATTCACGTGCGGTTCATCATCGTTCCGTTTTCTTCAGATCAAAGGTCCATAAGGTATGATGATTCTAAACACCTAACTAGATACATGCATATCTTCCGTAGATTGTAGTATGTTTCTAGGGTGTCTGCACATATGCTAAGATCGTAGATTCACATGTAGATTGTTTGAAAGATAGATTGTAATGAAACATACACCATGAGATCATCAGATCTATCTTTTGCTTCCGTTGCGACTCTGATAATATGATTTTATTCCAATAGCTATCACCGTGCTTCAGTATCCACCTACGAACCACTGTCTTTCGCTCCACTATTGATGGTTTCGGAGTGAGTGATCTATACACCACAAAGTGAACAAGGGACGGCTGATCCGAATGGGACGAGATAGGTGTTCACGAGTGGACCCTAAATCAGCGTGGTTTGGGGTGACTATTTCAAGTCATTCGTCAAAAAATATGTCCATATAATCAGAGTTCGCTATGGAGCTATTAAAATATAATACAACAAAAGAAAGGAATAAAATTGGCCGTTATTTTTGCACCCACAAAACTACTAGGCTCCCCCATTTTATGAAAGCACTCCAGCCCATTCCTATTTTTTGGGGGTTAATGTGGCTAAGGTCCCCAGTAACATATGGATGGTAGCTGCAGGACAGGAAAAAGTTTCATTTAGCCTAAGGTCCTTGACTTTTGTCATAAACCCGAAATTACCCCAGGCTCTCTTCTCCCATCTCTATCACAACGACGAGCACCAGATGCGGCGGCTGAGTCAGCGACGAGTAGCAGAGGTGGCGGTACCGATGAGTAGCTCCGGCGGTGGCGTCGAGCAGTGGTTTGGTGGTTCGGTTGAGGATCCTAGGTTTATGGTTCATCCCATGACCTGTAGATCTTAGGGTTCGGGTTATGTTTAGGTTTGGTTCGGTTCCGGTGGCGGCGACGGAGCAGTTTCGGCGTTCGGTGGCGGCGAGCAACTCCGGAGGCAACGACGAGCAATGGAGGTGGTTTGGAAGCATTCAAATGAAAATTTAAATTGTTGAGGAGGGCAATTTCGTCCACGATATTTGTTTGGATCAGAGCTTAAAAACATCTCCTTAAAAGGGTTTTCACCAACTCCCCCATTTTTTTTTACCAGGGTTCCAATTTTTGTAGGTTACCCCATGTAAGGGTTCGCCTCCCCCTCCCTCTTCCTCATCCTTAATGGACAACTGTGATGATATGAAGGATGTGTGTGTTGTGGGTGCAAAATCTGGCTAACGCCCAATAGTGGGACCCACAGCCCCGCCTGGGGCCCACAAGTCCAACACTGGGACCCGCAGCCCTGCCTGGGGCCCACTTGCACTATCTGGGGTCTGGTAAATCCCCCCGAGTATTTACTAAACCCCGGATATTCCTAGGAATATTCTTAGAATATTCCCCAGATAAACTAAGCCCTTATAAATAGCAGACCCTGTAAATGATTCTAGATCCCAAATTCCAGACCAGAAACCCACTTTCTGTTTTCCAGCGCTCCTTGAGCTTTCTGGTTTTCAGATCCCCTCTCCACCCTCTGATTACTTGTAAGAAGCACTCATCGGCCTGTCGAGAGTAGCTCTACTGTTTATTCAGAGATAGTGGATTCAAAGGTTGCGTCTTACCGCACGGAGACGTAGACTTCGGCCGAACTTTGTCACTACATCCTGTGTCATCTCTTCCTCTACCTTTCTACTCTACAGTGCTTTTGTGACAGCCTAGCAAGTCACCACTCAGCGCTTCGAAGCGCGCCACATCCCGAAGGATCAAACCTTCAATCGACTGTTGGAGGAGGGTCACGTACGACGGCCGAAATCCTCCCCCACAGTTTGGCGCCATTTATGGGATCTGAATCCTATCAACTTACAACTACTAAGCCTCCCAACTCCTTTGGTAGTTGCTACCGGTTGCCCGAGCAATCCGTCTATCTCCATCGTTATACCTAAATGGCGAAGACACCGATGGACCAGCCGGAGGAAAGCAGCATGCACCCAGACGCTCGATATCCGACGACTCGATCAATGAGTCATCGGTTTGCAACGAGCCAACATCCGGAACAGCAACTCGCTGTCAATTTGAGGAGTCTCCCGTCGGTTGATCGCGCCGCCCAGGCTCAACTTCGACAGTCGCCTCAACTAGCCGATCAAATTCCTCAGCGCTTGGGAAAAGCACACATCTCTCCTAGTACTGATGCTCAAGCGACATACCAAATCACAGCAGAGGACTTTCAGCTCCTCACTCTCATGAAACAGAATGCTGCTCTTATAGAGACTCTCTCCGACAAATCACCGTCAATGCAAAAATCAATCCCCCGTAGTCAACCACCGGCATCAATGACAGAGCAAACGTCCGCCAGTCGGTCGACCAATCTTCCGCTCCTTCCAAACGATCCACCATCAACATCCCTCGACATTCTTTTAAATCCCTCTCGAGAGGACCCTCACCTGTTCCTCCCAGGCCGACTGTCTGGGAGCGTCTCAATGAGTCTGCTCGCCATCCCGAGTCTCTGGGCTCCGAGTCATCCTCCGATATTTACACCAGGAGAGATATTCAGAATAACCGACACCGCTCCAAAATTCGGCAATATTACAATGGCAATCGAACCCCAATCGGGCATTGGATGACAGGATGGACTCCGACGCCCTCTCTACCTCCTCTTTCTCCAAGATGCCTCTCCGACCAGAAAGGCAATAGACGGAACGATCATGCCTCCGAAGGCCCACTTCATCGGCATATTCTCCACGCCCTGTTTCCTCGAAGCTTGAAAGCCCCCACTCTCCCCAAGTTCAACTGCTTGACTGGAGATCCGACGCTGCACATCCTCGCTTTCGGCAAGCGTTAACACCACATGATAGAGACAACCAGGTTTTATGCCGCACCTTTGCTAGCAGCCTGGACGACATGTCACTAGACTGGTATCACAACCTCCCTACGGCCTCCGTAAGTCAATTCAGGGATTTGGCAGACCTCTTTGTTCAACACTATCGACTGAACCTCAAGCCAGAGAAAAAGCTGGACTCCCTCTACCGGCTCAGGATGGGATCAGATGAAATCCTCCGGGAGTTCTCTCGAAGGTTCCGGAACGAGCATGCTGCGCTCTCCGGACACCACCTCGACGATGAAGCCATCATGCTTGCATTCCAGAATGCTCTACGTTTTGACCTCCACATCTACAATGACCTCATCCGTAATCCTCCTGCCTCCCTCGGAGTGCTATTCGATCGAATTCAAAAGGAGATCGAGGTGGAGGACGATCAAGTCGCTCGCAAGAAACGTGATCTCAAGAAGCGTCTTTCTGACAAGGAACCAACGAGACCAACAACTCAAGCTCACAACACGGAGGCTGAGGAAGATAGAACCTCAAAGAGGTCAAGACGGGCAGGCGATAGACCCGCAAAGCCTCAAAAGACCACAAATACCAAAGGAAAGTAGTCCGTAGATCAGAGTAAAAGACCACCGACTATCAACAACTCGGAAGGTCCCTCATCTGAAATCCATGATGTAACATCTACCAAGTTATCAATGAAATGATAGTTATTTCAAGTTATATTGAAGACTATCAAATTCTATCTCAACTTCTACTCAACGTCACAGTTAGTTTGGATCGCGTTGCGACACGGCCGACTAACCTGCAACGGTACAAAGCTACATGTCCCAATACATAGGTTCGACTGAAACGATGCTTCGCCTAAGTCCAACCGATACAAGGGCGCTACGCTGAGTACTCCGAATCATTGGCGTCGCACATGCTCCCGTTGTCACGTAAGGATACATGCATTAGTGCCTCGCCACAGTTAGTTCGGTTCGTGTTGCGACACGGCCGACTAACCTGCAACGGTACAAAGCTACGTGTCCCGATACGTAGGTTCGACTGAAACGGCGCTAGCTTCGCCTAAGTCCAACCGATACAAGGGCGCTACGCTGAGTACTCCGAATCATTGGGGTCGCACATGCTCCCGTTGTCACGTAAGGACACATGCATTAGTTCCTCGCCACAATTAGTTCGGTTCGCATTGTGACACGGTCGACTAACCTGCAACGGTACAAAGCTACGTGTCCCGATACGTAGGTACGACTAAAACGGTGCTTCGCCTAAGTCCAACCGATACATGGGCGCTACGCTGAGTACTCTAAATCATGGGCGTCGCACGTGCTCCCGTTGTCACGTAAGGACACATGCACTAGTGCCCTACCACAGTTAGTTCGGTATGCGTTGTCACACGGCCGACTAACCTGCAACAGTACAAAGCTACATGTCCCAATACATAGGTTCGACTGAAATGGCGCTTCGCCTAAGTCCAACCGATACAAAGGCACCATGCTGAGTACTCCGAATTCTTACCCCCCGTCAATCAGTAAGTCCAAGGTCTCACCCTCGGCATACAAAGACAAAGCCCGAAACGGCAACATCGTCTCGGCCCAAGGTGACAACCTTGGCATTCAAAAGCAAAATCTGAGGTAGGCTTCACCACCTCGGTACCTGACGAAGTCCGAGACGTCGGCAACGTCTCGGCTTGAGCCGACCTTCACCTCGGCATTTGAAGACAAAGTCCGAGGCAGGCTTCACCGCCTCGGCACCTGACGAAGCCCGAGACGTCGGCACCATCTCGGCCCGAGGCGACCTTCGCCTCGGCATTCGAAAACAAAGTCCGAGGCAGGCTTCACCGCCTCAGCACCTGACGAAGCTCGAGACATCGGCAACGTCTCGGCCCGAGGTAACCTTCGCCTTGGCATTCGAAAACAAAGTTCTAGGTAGGCTTCACCACCTCGGCACCTGACAAAGCCCGAGATGTCGGCACTGTCTCGGCCCGAGGCGACCATCGCCTCGGTATTCGAAGACAAAGACCGAGGTAGGCTTCACCACCTTGACACCTGATGAAGCCCAAAACGTCGGTACCGTCTCGGCCCGGGGTGACCTTCGCCTTGGCATTCGAAGACAAAGACCAAGGTAGGCTTCACCGCCTCGGCACCAGACGAAGCCCGAAACGTCAGTACCGTCTCGGCCCAGGGCGACCTTCGCCTTGGCATTCGAAGACAAAGACTGAGGTAGGCTTCACCGCCTCGGCACCTGATGAAGCCCGAGACGTCGGCACTGTCTCGGCCCGGGGCGACCTTTTCCTCGGCATTCGAAGACAAAGACCGAGGTAGGCTTCACCGCCTCGGCACCAGACGAAGCCCGAGACGTCGGCACCGTCTCGGCCCGAGGAGACCTCCGCCTCGGCATTCAAAGACAAAGACTGAGGTAGGCTTCATCGCCTCGGCACCTGACGAAGCCTGAGACATCGGCACTGTCTCGACCCGGGGCGACCTTCGCCTTGGCATTCGAAGACAAAGACCGAGGTAGGCTTCACCACCTCGGCACCTGACGAAGCCCAAGACGTCGGCACCGTCTCGGCCCGAAGCGACCTTCACCTCGACATTCGAAGGCAAAGACCAAGGTTGGCTTCACCTCCTCGGCACCTGACGAAGCCCGAGACATCGGCACTATCTTGACCCGGGGCGACCTTCGCCTCGGCATTCGAAGACAAAGATCGAGGTAGGCTTCACCGCCTCGGCACCTGACGAAGCCCGAGACGTCGGCACTGTCTCGGGCCGAAGCGACCTTCGCCTCGGCATTCGGAGACAAAGACCGAGGTAGGCTTCACCGCCTCGGCACCTGACGAAGTCTGAGACGCCGACACCGTCTCGGCCCGAGGCGACCTTCGCCTCGGCATTCAAAGACAAAGTCCGAGGCAGGCTTCGCCGCCTTGGCACCAGACAAAGCTCGAGACGGCGATATCGTCTCGGCCCAAGGTGACAACCTTGGAGTTCGATAGCAAAACCCAAGGCGGCCTTCACCTCGGCATTCGACGAAGCCCAAGGCCCTGCCCTTGACATGCGATGACGAAGCTCGAAACCTCCACCTTGGCATTCGAAGACAAAGTCCAAGACTATCGTCGCCGCCTCGATGCCCGACAAAGTACGCGGTAACGGGCACGACGGCATCAACGACGGTCGATGACGGACAACGCGTCGGCATACGCGACACCCGTCACCAGACAACAAAACAGCGAACGCACCTCCGGTCGGCCATTGGCAGGGGGTCGGTAGGCGCGACGGTCAACGTTGAACAATATACGCTGACAAGCTCGTTCGGGTTTGTTCGGTTACAAGACAAGCACAAACTGGCCAAGGCTCAGCTCGGCTCGACTCGGCTCGTGATGGAAGGCATGGCTCACCATCCCCGAGTGAGTTAGAGAGGGGGTGAGAGTTAGAGTGAGTAAGTTAGAGAGGGGGTGAGAGTTAGAAAGGGTGAGATTTAGAGAGAAGAGATGAGAGAAAGAGAAGAGGTGAGAGTTAGAGAGAGCGAGTGAGTTAGAGAGGGGGTGAGAGTTAGAAGGAAGAGGTGAGAGTTAGAGAGTGAGTGAGGTAGAGAGGGGGTGAGAGTTAGAAAGGGTGATATTTAGAGAGAAGAGGTGAGAGAAAGAGAAGAGGTGAGAGTTAGAGTGAGTGAGATAGAGATACCATCTTCACCACCTGGCCTCCATCTCCATCACCATCATCTTCACCACCACCATCATCATCACCACCTTCACCATCACCACCTCCATCTCCTTCATCTTCAACACCATCATCACCACCTTCACCTTCACCATCACAAACACACTCGATCACCACCTCCATCTCCATCTCCATCACCATCACCATCATCTTCACCGACCATCACAGCCCCCCTCCCCCCCCCCCGGCTGCAAAAAAAAAAAAAGAGGAGAGAGAGAGAGAGAGAGAGAGAGAGAGAGAGAGAGAGAGGGGTGCCACCAGCCCGAAACCCACCCCCCCCGTCGCAGCCTCCCCCGCCCCCTGCCTCAGCATCCCCCCCTCCCCCCCCCCCCCCCCCCCCCCCGGCCTCAACCTCAGCTGCAACTTCCCCCTTTCCCCCAGGCCCCCCCCCCCCCCCCCCCCCCCCGCCGCAGCCGGCCTCGCCCGCATGCGCCCGCCGGCCGCCTGCGCCCCCGGCCGCCCGCGCCCAGGCCGCCTGCGCCCCGGCCCACCTCCACCACCGCCTGCGCCGTCCGCGCCGCCCCGTGCTGTCCGCACCACCTAGCCTCCACCGCAGCCATCAGGTCCCCCCCCCCCGACCCCGAGCTCCCGCTTCCCCCCTGCACTTCTCCCGACCCCCCCATGCAACAGAAATTACAGAGGAGAGAGAGAAAAAAGGTGGCTGAGGTGGCAAACACGGATCCAATCACAGCCGTTTGATTTGGGTGCATGCAATGCACTCAGTACGATTTTAAATCATATAACCACGATTGAGTTATATCCGATCAAACGGTCACCATATCTCCCGACCCCCACTAGGAGAAAACCCCACCTACCACCCGGGTGTTCTTGGGTCTACCCGGGAGTCTCCCTATACACTTCTACCGACTCCCCAAAAGACGCACAACAGTCGGCCCCAGGGGTCGGTAGACAGATGACGGTCGGCCCCGTGCAACGGGTCGACAGACAGACGACGGTCGGCCCCGCGCAACGGGTCGGCAAACAGACGATGGTGGCCTCGCACAAATGGGTCGGCAGACGCATAGCAGTCGGCCCCGGAGAGGGGGTCGACAGACAGACGAGGGTGGCCTCGCACAACGGGTCGGTAGACGCACAGCAGTCGGCCCCAGACAAGGGGTCGGCAGGCAGACGACAGTCGGCCCCGTGCAACGGGTCGGCAGACAGACGACAGTCAGCCCCGCGCAACGGGTCGACAGACCGACGATGGTCGGCCCCAGATAGGGGGTCGGCAGACAGATAGCAGTTGGCCCGGACATGGGGTCGGCAGACAGGCAGCTGTCAACCCCGGACAGGGGGTCGGCATACAGACAACAGGCGGCCCCGCGCAACGAGTCAGCAGACAGACGATGGTCGGCCCCGTGCAATGGGTCGGCAGACGCACACCCGGCTGACCCCTGGCAGGGAGTCGACGGGCCCAACGGTCAGCCTAACGTAACAGGTCGACAGACAGATGACGACCAACCCCGGACAGAGGATCGACAGACTAGCGACCGACTTTGCACCAGAAAATCCCAACCAGCTAGGTTAACACCTATCTAGCTGGGAGGGGGTAACTGTGGGTGCAAAATCTGGCTAACGCCCAATGGTGGGACCCACAGTCCCGCCTGGGGCCCACAAGTCCAACGCTGGGACCCGCAGCCCTGCCTGGGGCCCACTTGCACTATCTGGGGTCTGGTAAATCCCCCCGAGTATTTACCAAACCCCAGATATTCCTGGGAATATTTTTGGAATATTCCCCAGATAAACTAAGCCCTTATAAATAGCAGACCCTGTAAATGATTCCAGATCCCAAATTCAGACCAGAAACCCACTTTCTGTTTTCTAGCGCTCCTTGAGCTTTCTGGTTTTCAGATCCCCTCTCCACCCTCTGATTACTTGTAAGAAGCACTCATCGGCCTGTCGAGAGTAGCTCTACTGTTTATTCAGAGATAGTGGATTCAAAGGTTGCGTCTTACCGCACGGAGACGTAGGCTTCGGCCGAACTTCGTCACCACATCCTGTGTCATCTCTTCCTCTATCTTTCTACTCTACAGTGCTTTTGTGACAGCCTAGCAAGTCACCACTCAGCGCGCCACATCCCGAAGGATCAAACCTTCAATCGACTGTTGGAGGAGGGTCACGTACGACGGCCGAAATCCTCCCCCACATGTGTGTTGTGAAGAAGGGAAGGAGGAGGAGGAAGGGAGGAAGGAAGTAAGAGGGAGGAGGATCTGTGGCGATAGTGGTTTCACGGAACTAGCATGGTGGAGGCGGCGATGAGGTGCATGGGATTGGTTGCGCAGGTAGTTATGCCTTCATTAATATTCGTAGGAAGCCTCGGGGACCCATCCGGTATTCTTTTTATTTAAGTTGGGATGCATAATTTTAAGGACACCAAGTTTTACCTTAGACAGCTCACATCCAAAGAACACCAACCTTTTGTCAAAGTCAGTCCTTGTGTATAGAATGCCCACCTTTTTGCTCTTTTTTGGTTGTGCGAGATCCCTGTCAGCTATTGAGACCCACCTCCTCTTCCTCCTTCCTCCTACTCTTTCTCTCCTCCTCCTACTAGAGATCAGAGTACTCAACCATTCCAGATCACTCCACCCTATATATTTTCTTTCTTGAAGGGACCATTATAGTGGTCAGTAAATCACTTATTAGTGCTTCGGCACAAGATAAACCAAGGATTGAATCTCTCCATAGGTTTGAGATAGTTGTCCTAATTTTTAATAACCCCAAAGCTATGTAGAAGATGATACTGAGGGTCACCGCTATATATAGCGGGAGGAAATATACAGTAACACTTATTCGAACCAACGCCGAAGGCAACGGGTTGCATGTGTCTTTCCAAGTGAGGTATCAGTTGGTGACACCAACCCCAATCAAAAGCTCACACGCAAACCATCGATCTTTGTGCCCTCTCCTCTCTCTCTCTCTCTCCTCACAGCTCACAAGTCACAAGCAAAAAAACCCCTTCTTTGATCCCGAGTTTACTGCGGTCCACTCTCCTCCCATACCCCCCTTCTTCATCGGTTTTCAATCTCCACGGTTCCACCGTTGGAGACCCAATAATCCGAATAGCTTAATTATCTCATCGCGCTGATGAGAATGTTTCGAATTTTGATTTGGTGGTGATCGAGGTTTTGTTATAGGATCTGACCGACATGCCTCGCAGGCCGCCCGAGTTCCGGCGTCCGGCGAGGAGCCTGCTCTCCGGGTGGACCTGCTGGCTTCTTGGGTTCTTCAGCATTGTGGGTCTTGTGCTCTTCATCATGCACCATCGCCATCAGAACCCATTCGAGCGGCCGATACAGGTTACTATCCCTCTGTTTTCTCACCAATCCGTATGAATCGGATCAGCTCAATTACTCGAACAAATGCTTTGCTCTATAATTGGATTTCCCTGTGATTCTATCATGATGTGATTGCTCAAGTGGGTAGAGATAGATTGTTGATGCGTGTTATACTTACTGTATAAATTTAGTAGAGTGTCAGTGGTTGATCTTTGATATTCTTATCCCATGGTATACAGTGTTTCTAACAAGGATACAAACACCTCACCTTACCCCCTCTAATCTTCAATCTGATGGATGTAGAGCTAATTTCCAATTCATGAGAGGGACTCTAGAAAATGTTGGGTATTCGACTGAAGCCTACAGGGAGGTGAATAGGCTAATCAATTTCTCCAAATAAATTCTCTTGCCGCTCTTGTGAAATAACACAATCTCAAAAAACTTATCTCATATTAGATTCAATTAACAAATTAGAGATTCTAATAGTAAGAACTAAATCAATCACAGTGCACCAGGAACATCTTTTCAGATTCATATATAAAATATACTACTAATGAAAAAATGATCCCTTCAACCTCTGTTACCAAAAACTCCGATTGTTTGAATAAGTCGCGATTAAAACACGACTTATTTAATAAATGTTCGCTACACAACTCTTTCCTGATTTTTTTTTAAAAGTCGCGATTTTATAAAAAAATTACAATTTTCACGTTTAATCCTGATTTTTGAGTTCTAATATCAATTAATCATGTTTTAATCCTGTCATGTAATGCTCAGAAAACTCGTTGCAACATCTGTATATAAATATATTTTAAAGTTCTTTCCGACCTTTTCCTGATTTTTTGGGCTTCTCCCCTTCCAATTTTTTTTTCAACTTTCGATTTGGTAACTATGCCATCAACCACATATATTGCAAGAGATTTTTACGAGGTTTGGAAAATTCCTACTCCTCGGGGATTCACCTCCTTTTGAGGTTTCATGTGGCACACTAATATGCCAATGCTAATTCCCAGTGTTTTAAAACTCGTCGGGTTGACCCAAAACCCGCCCGAGTCAACCCGACCCGGCAGCATTTCGAGCCAACTCGACTTACTTACGCGATTATGACGCGTTTTGGTTGAAACTCGCAGGTTTTCAGCGAGTCGGGTCGGGTTTCAGACCCGCAAGAAGTCGCCCGGGTCGAGTATTAAAAATAAAAACCCGTTGTCCCTCTATTATATCTCCCGAGCGGCAAGGGGTAGGGTTTCCTGCAAGTCTCAAAGCGCTCGAGGCCGCTTGGGTTAGGATTTCTGCGTTCTCTAAGCTCTCGAGGCCGCTCGGGTTAGGGTTTTTGCATGGATCAAAGAGCGTAACTCAGCCGACGAAAGAAGAGAAGAGGAAGGAAAGACGAAGAAGAGAAGAGGAAAGAAGAAGGAAGAGGAAAAAGGTAAGACCTCGTTCTCTTTCGGTTCAATCTCTTTCCCCCTTTGCAATTTTCCTTTTTCTGTTAAAAAAAAGGTGAAAAACAGAGCATATCATGAGTCTTCCTCTGCTTTTCGGTTCGATCCCTTTCCTGCCTTTTCTATTTTCTTTTTTTCTGTTAAAAAAAAAGTAAAAAAACAGTGCATATCATGATTCTTCCTCTGTTTTTCTCTTAAAAAAGAAGAGAAGAGGAAGGCAAGAGGAAGAAGAGAAGAGAGAAGAGAGAAGAGGGAGGAAGAAGGAAGAAGAAAAAAATATGCTATTTTTATATATATATATATATATATATATATAATATTAAAATATATTATATAATGCCGAGTTTTTTGTATCGAGTTTTAGCCAAGTTGTCGAGTCAACTCGACTCATTAAGGTTTCAAGTCGAGTCGAGTTTTCGTATTTTAAAACACTGCTAATTCCAAATGAATACGTGATAAATGATAATCTTACCACCAGAAGTACCTCTACTAATTTCCTTGGTTGACGACCCTGTAAATGTGCACTCCTTGCATCTCGTTTTCTTGCACAAGCCATGTTGCTCTTGTATCCCGATCTGATCTCGGTAGATCGTGATATTTAATGCAAGGAATATCCAGTCCTCCTGACTCCGTCAACGTCTTCAGACATAGGTGCCACAAACCAGTCCTTGGTTTTTCTTCGGATCGACACACGTTCTAGTCTTCCAATCTCACACAAATTAGAAGATATGATTTCTACATTTATGCAATCAAGCACTCATGCATCTAATAAACCTATACCACATAGACACTCAGATGATTCAATAAAAACTCGATGCAATCATGGATCAATAAAAAAGAATGCAAACCATAAATGAGACGTGGAAATCATCATTCTAATCTAATGAAGCAAACTAGAGAGATCCTATGATGCATTCAACATGTGGAGAGGATGAGGGAAGAATCAAATCTTTCACTCGAGAAAGATTTGATGGCTCAAACCCTAATGCCTTCTCTCCCTTTCTCTCTCTCTCTCTCTAAGACTGCTCAAAATGATCTTTTATAAACCCAAAACCCTAAGCATGAAATACTGAAAAAACCACGCAAATCTGACAAAACCAGATGCTCGGTTTGGCCTCCAGGACCTATGATCGATCAGCCCGATCGGAATGATCAATCATCCAAAACTGTGTTATGTTTTGAGAATTCCTACACAGTTCTGACAGTCAATGATTGATCAATCATCCAAGATTGCTTTCTGTTTTCAGATTTCCTACACAGTCCTGGCGAACCAATGATCAATCAGTTCTGTTTTGACTGTAGGAAAACGTCCAGAATTGATGATCGATCATCTATTAATCATTGATCAATCATCCTTTACAGATTTGACATTTTAAAACATGTTTCAAAACCAATCGAAAGCCAAACTTGAACAACAAATCAAGATCATTCTAAGGCATTTTTAAGCTCGAAATCAACAAAATCAATTATTAAAAGTAACCCAAATGTATCAAAATAAATTATTCAAAGATGCATAAAGATTCAAAATCAACTTCTATCAATCGTATGAGACAGATTTAAGAAAAGAGGTTTTTCAAGTAGTTTTCAAAACATATTTTCAACCCGGTTCGAAACCAAAACCTCACACATATAAAACCTCATACAATGATTCGATTCACATATTTAAATCACTAAGAGTCCAATTGAAAAAGAATCAAAGCAAAACTAAACACATGATTCAAACTCTAAACATGAATGAATCATATTAACACTTGTTTAAAACTTCAAAATTATATGAATAAACTCAGATGAAGCAAGAATACCATGCACATAAGGGCTATCTAAGTTTCTATGGTTCACATACCTGTTCTTATGAAGGCGAATCCATTCTTTTCAATTTGAACCTTTTTGAAGCAGCTTCACTCTCCCTTGTACTTGTGTTTTTCTCTAACCAGACTTGAGACTCAATCATAGTTACCAAGTCTGAAAACGGGAAAAAAACGGCAAAGGAAAAAATCGGAAAGATACGATGAAAACGGGAAAAACGGGAAAAAACGTGAAAACATCGGAAAAAACAAAAAAAAATTTAAAAATTATACCAAGTATGTATATATGTCATTTTCCAACATTAAGTAATCTAAAGTTCAAAACATATAGCATATGCGTTTGTTAAGCACGAATAAAATAAAACCCGAACCCAATTTAAATCTGGACCAAACCCGATGTGTTTTATACGCGTTTTTTCCGTTTTAAACGCGTATAAAACGCGTACGGAAGTTTTTTTTTCAAAAAAATGAGTTTTTTTCCTGTTTACTACGTCTTCGGATCGATACGCGTTCTATACGCGTTTTTTTGAAAAAAACGCCCGATTTGGTAACTATGGACTCAATACCATGTACTATGACTCAATACACTGAAACACTCATTCACAAGTTACTTGCCAACACCTAACCTAATAGAAAATTCAAAGGTGTCTTTCCTTTCATATCTCTTACCAAATTACACTTTGCCAAAGTACTAGGTTTGAATCATGGAAACCCCGTGATAAAACCCTAAGACCAAGCCAGTGATTTCTATGAGAGGTTCAATAAATGTGCAATCTCAAGAAGACACCGCCACTACCCTTGTGAGGATAAAACGAAGAGACAACTAATTTAAACGAATTATTCACGAGATTGAGATTACCTTGCCTCATGAATACCTCATATAGCAAAATTATTGATATTAGGATTTCTCTTTTAACAACTACCCCCTGAAGGACTTTAGACCTAAAAAGAACTTTGGGATTTTTAGATTACATCCAAAGGATAGGAAATGCATAAAGATTTTTTCAACCAATGATTCATTAACCTTCTAGATCCTATATTTGGAATTTACCCCTCTCTATCAAATCTGCTTGCATAAAATCTTGGTAATATCTTCTAAACATAATTTAACTTTGTGATTGTTAATGTATATACCAGGTCGGGTTCTATGTACAGTCGGGTCGGGTTCTATGTGTATACATGTACTTATATATTGGGCTTCAGTCCCTCAATGAGAATCATTCTATTCTTTCCAAACCCTAGCCGTCATCTCCTAACATGGTATCAGAGCTCTAGGATTTTCTCGTGCGACGACGGCGACGACGGCAGCCACCTCCGGTCTCTCCTCCGTCCAGCAGTCCACCTCCGGCCTTCCCCTCCACCTGGCAGGCCCCCCCAGCCCTCTCCTCCGCCCGCCCGGCCCCCCCGACCCCTCTCCCCGGCCCCCCCAACCCTTCTCCTCCGCTCGTCCGGCCCCCCTGACCCCTCTCCTCCGCCTGCCCGGCCCGGCCCCCCCCGACCCCTCTCTTCCGCCCGCCCGGCCCCCCCGACCCCTCTCCTCTGCCCGCCCGGCACCCCAGACCACTCTCCTCCACCCGCCTGGCCCCCCCGACCCCTCTCCTCCGCCCGTCCGCCCCCCCGACCCCTCTTCTACGCCCGCTCGGCCACCCCCGACCCCTCTCCTCCGCCCGACACCCCCCCGGCCCCTCCCCTTCACCCGCAAGCCCTCTTCCGGCTCCTATCTCCTTTGAGTTTCCTCTATGGAATCTCCTACCGTGCCGTTCGTTGTTGCGATCTCTCCACCGCTGAAGGCGGTCACCTTTCAGTTGTCCTCGGCCAGCGACTGGCATGATTGGTCGCTGACCATCAAGGCTGCGCTCTCCAGTCGCGACCTTTGGGATCACATCATTGGTGATGATTCTCCTCCAGCTGCCTCCTCCGGCTCCTCCTCTGTCACCAACAGCATTGCGTATTTTGTTGCGATTGCTATCGTCACGACTACTACCACGGCTGCTGCTCTCACGTGGCACCGCCACGATCAGGCCATCCGGGCCTATCGTCTGGACTCCATTGCTCGTTCGCTCTTTGCTCCCATCGGCCGCCTTCCTACAGCGTGCGCGATGTGGGAGTATCTCCGGGACCGATTTCTCCCGCGCGGTGGGGCACGCCGGCATCAGTTTATCTGTGACTCGCAGTCTGCTCGTCAAGGGGAGCGTACGATTTAGGACTTCTTCAGTTTGATGAGTGCCTATTGGCATGAGCTGGACTCCCTGATCCTGGAGCGGTGTGCTTGCCCACGCTCTAGGGATTTCTAGCGCTACCTTGATGAGGGCCACCTGCACCAGTTCCTGGCAGCGCTTTGGTCGGACTTTGCTCTCATCGCTGTTCAGCTTCTGCACCGTGAGCCACTCCCTAGGCTAGAGGATGCCCTGCTGGCCTTGGTCGATGAGAAGACTCGCCTTCAAACTCAGGGTACTCGTCCTCCTCCACTTGCTCCTGGCTCAGACACCGTCCTGGCGGCCGGGTTCTCCGATGAGTTTGTCTTCTGTCACTACTGCAAGGAGCCCGGACACATGAAGCGTGAATGTCCTATACGTCCTCCACGCAACCCCTGTTGGGGTCTGGATGAGAAAGCGTTACGCTGGGCTCCTGCTTCTCGGGATGATCGACGAGGTGGTCAAGGTGGACGGAACCGTGGACGTGGTCCGTCCTTCTTCCGCCACTTTGGTGGTACAGCGGCTACTGTATAACCCTCGACGCTCCCCACTGCTACCACTGCACCTTCTTCCTCGCTTGAGCCGGACCGTCTTCAGCTCCTCGAGGAGCTCCTCCTTCGCCACCTAGCCTCTACCGGCTCCGCGACTGCTCACGGCTTGTCTGCCACCTCTGGTACTACTGCTCCATGGATCTTCGATTCGGGTGCCTCCTGTCACCTCACCTTTGACTCCACTGTACTCACTGACTGTTCTCCTACTCCCACTCACCTAGAGGTCCGCACTGCCGATGGGACTTTAGTCCCTATTCCGCAATGTGGATCTATTACTGCTACCTCTGATCCTTCTGGTCGCCTGACCCTGCCCCATGTCCATCATGCCCCCGTCTTAACATTAATCTGATTTCTATCAGCTCTCTTTGTGACTCAGGATTGACTGTCACCTTCACCCCTTCTGTTTGTGTTGTGCAGGATTCACGGACGGGTCAGAGAATTGGGCTGGGCCGTAGAGCAGGACTTTACTAGCTGGACCATCTACATGTGTCTTCTGTTCCTGTTGCGTCTATCATGTCTGTTACTTCTGATACCGACCTGTGGCACAGAAGGTTAGGTCATATATCGAGTGATCGACTCAAAAGCGTTTTCCGTTCAGGCACTTTGGGTCGAGCGTCCTTCTCCCCTCTCTCTGTTTGTACGGGTTGTAGACTGGCAAAGCATCTAGCTCTTCCCTTCTCTGCTAGTGCTTCCCAATCTGATGCTTTATTTGATTTAGAACATTCTGACATTTGGGGTCCTGCACCCGTTGCATCTATTTTTGGTTTTATGTATTATGTATGTTTTATTGATGACTACTCTAGGTGCACCTGGGTTATCTTATGCGTCACCAGTCTGAAGTCCCTCACATCTTTAGGAGATTCACCACTATGATACATACTCAGTTTGGTCGGCGCATCAAGACTTTTCAGTCTGATTGTGCCAAGGAGTATCTCTCCTTTAAGATGCGTTAGATTCTTCAATCTCACGGCACTCTTCACCAGCAGTACTGTCCCCACACCCATGAGCAGAACGGAGTTGCTGAACGCAAGCATCGTCATGTCCTTGAGACCGCACGAGTCTTGCTTCTCTCTGCGTCTGTTCCTCACTCCTACTGGGTTAAAGCTGTCATGACAGCTGTCCACCTCATCAATATCACTCCGTCGTCTGCTCTGTCCGGTGCCACCCCATATGAGCGCCTTCACTCCAGCCCACCTGACTATTCTCTTCTTCGCACGTTTGGCTGCACGTGCTTCGTTCTTCTTCCTTCCCATGAGCGCACCAAACTCTCTACGAGGTCTGTTAGGTGTGTTCACTTGGGGCTCAGTCGGGAGTACAAGGGGTATCGTTGTTACGATCCCTTGGCTCGCTGGATCCGTGTCTCTCGTCACGTTTCCTTTGTTGAGGATGTCCCGTACTTTTTTCTTGAGTCTCGGGATCTTTCCTTGCCTCCTGCGTCACCCTCCTCGCCCTCATCACTTCTCCACATCCCCGTTCTATCTCCGTTTTCTACTGCCCCACCCACGCCTCCTCCACCTCCATCTTCCCCGCCACCTCCACCACTACCTCCTTCGTCTCCCTCGCCACCTCCACCACCATATACCGGGTCGGGTTCTATGTACAGTCCTTCGGATTATTCGGTATCTCTTTGGTACTGTCACTCGATCGCTGTTGTTTTCCTCCACATCTCCACTGGTTCTGCGTGCTTACTCCGATGCCGATTGGGCTGGCGATGTTGCTATTTGTCGATTTACTACCGGCTACTGCGTGTTCCTTGGTGATTCTCTCATTTCTTGGCGCAGCAAGAAACATGAGTTTGTTGCACGATCCAGCACCGAAGCCGAATATTGAGCTATGTCTTCCACCACTGTAGAGATTGTCTGGCTTCGACGTCTTCTACTCGACTTGGGAGTCAGGATTTCTGGGGCTACACCTCTATTCTGTGACAACCGGAGTGCCATTCAAATTGCTACAACCCGGTTTTTCATGAGCGGACCAAACACATCGAGGTCGACTGTCATTATGTTCGGTAGGAGTTTCTTGCAAACATCATCTCCTTGCCGTTCATTCCTCGACGGAGCAGACTGCTGATTTTCTCACAAAGCCCCTGACAATTGCTAGATTTCGTCATTTTATAAGCAAACTCTTAGTATATGATCCACCGTGAGTTTGAGAGGGAGTGTTAATGTATATACCAGGTCGGGTTCTATGTACAGTCGGGTCGGGTTCTATGTGTATACATGTACTTATATATTGGGCTTCAGTCCCTCAATGAGAATCATTCTATTTTCTTCAAACCGTAGCCGTCATCTCCTAACAGTGATTAAGATAGTGTGCTCTTAAAACATGATAAAAACACATCAGCCCTCTTCATTATATTAGTAAACTTCACTTTATACCCCTAAGCAATAACAAGTTGACCTTGAGATACTAGTCTTAGAGGATAACTCCCACACAATCAACCACTGAATATTTTAATTATGTCCTTTTTCTCTCCTAGAAATTCTCTCCAATATTAATAGTATTGGCACTTAAGAACCTCTTTTAGATACCCCAATCGACCCCTAATTCGAATAAAACCTTGTCCTTAAATAGCCACACCATATCATACTCAACATGGTGGTTCCCTATGACCTATTAACACCTCTCACTTCTCTGGAGCCCAAAGGAATTTCTTAGATATACAATCAAGGTTATCAAGCAGTTTGATGCCTAAACCTCTAATCCCGAACCCACCTTGATCCATAAAGAGACACTCAATGTATCATACTCTACCTAGTGGTTTCATTTGAACTTGTTATCACCTCTCCCATTATTCAGAGATACTCAGAATGCAATTGAGATGATCAGAAGTAGGCAAAGAGAGCATTTATGTACAATAAAATCATTTTTGATGAGGATGAAATAACCACCTGAAAAACCTATGTTTCAAGCATGCCAACCTACTATCAAATGATTCAAAACTTTCTACCACTACGTCTCAATTATGCACTCTACTTCCTTGAAGGAGTTTTCTCTAGGTTTCACCAAAAAATTTAATTCTTTTTGCACAATATCATAAATCATAACAATCTTAGAAGTGTCAGCCACACACAAGCAAGAAGTGCAACTTACAATTTTTTTGTGTTTTCTTGAACCCATGAATTACATGAATGGTTTCTCATGTCATAGGATAGCTGACCCGATATGTTAGGGTAAGGTTGTTGTCCTTGTCACTAATTCTTATGCTATAGGATCAGTGACAACTGACAAGTACATTAGTTAAAATTGAATTGCTGAAATTTCCCATTTGTGTTCATAGGGATCAGAAATCACTTCTACATGGATGCTCGATATATCTAGGATAGACATGCCGATTCATTAGAATATAAAGTTTGGTTCATCCATGATCCAATTAAATTTACTCTATTGGTTAAGTCATTTTATTTTGTGTTTTTGACTCTCACCAAGAAATCCATCACTAATTATCCCCAAGGTTGGAAACCCCATGTTAGAGGACCTTAACACAATGCTAAATGTAAAAACAACATAGCAGATAAAATTGGATCTATTGATCGCTCGCGTACTTTATGATCTAATCGTTGTTTATACTGACAGTTTGCAGTGATTTTTTTTTAGAGAAATCCCTCTCAGTGTATGAGGGGGGGTTCGGCCTAGACCCCTACCAGTTCATTAAGAAGAAAGTCCAAGTACAAAAAACAGCAAAAACACACTCAAAAGAGGTTACATAAAATGTTATCTAGTTGCTGAAGTTCCTGTCCCTGCAAGGCAACCTTCCACTGAAGCAGTCTCCCCTTAGCCAGATTCTTGACAGCTTCCGAATCCGAACTTTTCTGTCTAAAAATTCTGCAATTTCGCTCCATCCATATACTCCAACACACAGCCATAACCACCAGATCCCAGCTGTGGCAGAGTCTTCTCTTAATGCGCTTCTCCCTCCAGACAGTCCATAAGGAGAACGCTGAACCTGGCGCACCCTTGATCTTGAGGCCTCTCCTCAGGGGATCCCATATCCTCTGAGCAAAGGGGCAATGCAGAAACAAGTGGTTCACATCTTCACGGCCATGTCCGCATAGGACACAGACGGCGTCTGTGACCCGCGGATTACCACGACAGTTTGCAGTGATTTGAAAGTAGAGAAGTAGAAGTAGCATATTGCATATCACATATATCCATGCATAATGCCAATTTTCAGTTATTTGAAAGTAGAGATTAATACATTGGATATCACATGTACCACTACCCGTCTTTCTATGATTTTTTTTAAAATCTTGTTATGTGCAACTGCTCTACGAATTAGGCAGAGCATCCCTACAATTAATATTGACACCTTAACTCATTTTTTTCCTGTAATACGGATGAATTGACTTCTTGCATAATAAGAAATCGATTTCTTTTCTACTTCACCATTCTAGGAATGTATAAGAGCTAGGATTGTAAATTTTATTCAGGAGCACATATCAACCGAACTTCAGAACAAAATATTTTTGTTTATTTTGCATTATTTCAGATGATTCGGATCTAAATGTTTCAAACAAAGAATAATGTGGGTACATAAAATATCCACCCCCTCACTAGGTGATGGGGACATCGAGCCTCGGCCCTGACGAGTGTACCAGCGCAGGAGGTGACATCTGAGCATGTGGTTCTAGCCATGTTGGCTGTTATTTTTTTCTGTTTTGTTATTTGGCTTGTGTACTTTTAGTCCCACCTCGATTAGTGGGCTGTCTCGTCTGTCGTTGTAAGCCTATTTATAGGCCTGTCATCTTTTCATTCAGGATGCAATGAATAATAAAGCTTTTGTTTTCCTCCACATACGTGTTGAAAGAAACCAGGGTGAGGTGTGTGAAACCCAAACCCAAACCCTAGGCGTGTGAAACCCTAGGTTCAGGCTAGCGTGTGAAACCCTAGCCCTAATCCCCTTTGCCTCCCTGGTCCACCGCCCCATTCTCCCCCTCTCTCTCTCCCCCGCCCCCGGTGTTGCTGCCCACCCGCCCCCGACCCCCTGCCCCGCCCGCCCCGCCCCAGTGTTGCTGCCCACCCGATCCCGACCCCCGGCCTGCCCCCTCTCCCTCCCCGTGCCGCTGCCCACCCAAGCCCCTCCATCCTCTCTCCTCCCTTCCTCTCTCTCTCCCGCAGACCAACCCGACCCGCCTGATCCGATCCCCCACCGACCCCGCCTCCTGGTGCTGCCGGCCACCCCGAGCCCTCCCTCCTCTCCCACCCAGCTGGCCCGATTCCCCCTAACCGAACCCCTCTCCGTGACACGGTTCCCCACCCCTTCCATTCCCTTCCCCGAGTTCCAACCGAACCCCTCTCCTTCCCGTCTGACCGGCCCCTCTTGCCCACCACCGACCACCACCCGATCCCCTCCCCTCCCCCGCTGCCCAACCCAAGCCCCACCTCCCTACCCCGACAGCCCATCCCCTCGGCATGACGCCATGGCCGATCCAGATAATGATCACGGCTTGATCGACGACGAAGACGGATTCCTCGATATTCGGTCTCCCTTCGACTTCTAGTTCAGCGCCGACGAGAACGTGAAGGAGTACGTGGAGCGCATCACCTACCTCGTCGCCAAAGACGCGGAAGCACGGCTGGGAATCTCGGAGAACCATCAACGGTGGCATCCCGGCGCACTCGTACATCCCAACGTACTAGCACTCCGGGCTCTCGCTCAAGCCCCGGCTCAACCCGAGGACCCCGCATCGACATCGACCCCGCCACCAGTTGAGATCCCTGAGGTCCCTCACAACCCTCAGTAGGTGAGTTTCCTTTTCCCTCGGTCAATATTGGAGGGTGACACCAAAGATCAATTCTCCTATATTTTATCTATGCAAAACTGCTGCCCACTTTGAATGGTGAGTTGTGAGATTCTGATTAACCCTGTTTGTTATTAGCCTTGACATTGCATGTGGAACCCTGCTGATATAACCAAGTATTTGTTGTTCGGTTAATTAAGATTGGAATACCTGTTTGTGTGCCTGTTAGGCTTTGCTAAAACCATTAGCCATATTGTTTGTTTAAATTAATTTCCTGTTTCGGCTCGGAGCAAACAAGCGACCCTGTCGCTGCTCAACGAATCTTGAATTTCCTGTTACACACACTGTTCGACATCATTTTGGTATCAGAGCATGGTCATAGCTAGATCATTCGCATTCAATACCTGATCCTGCATCTTGCATTCATTTTAGTGCATTAAGTGAAAAAAAAATAAATAAATAAAAAAAAAATAAAGTAAAAAAATTATTATTAGCATCATCTTGTGTGTTGTCATTGTATGCCAACCCGTAGGGGTAGGCCATATCTGTTAGGAGAGTCTAGCGAGTCGGACAATTGCAGTATGGATCCTGAGGCCCTGACTAGAACACTTGCCGAATTGACCCAAGGTATAACCGCCATGAACCAAAACCTCGCCGCGTACCAGCGCGACAACAATGCACGGTTAGACCGGATGGAACAAGCGCGGGCCGATCCGCATATCGAGTTTCCCAATCCCCCTCAAGGGCACCCGGCCAACTGACAAAACAATCAGGACCCCGATGATCAGTACCTTCGGAGTATCCGGTTAGAGGTACCGTCCTTTGATGGTAGACATGATCCCCAGTTTTTCCTGGATTGGCTCCAGTCCATGGAACGTTATTTCACGTGGTATCCATTAACTGAGGTTAGGAAGGTCCGCTTTGCAGCCATGAAGCTCAGCGAACCCGCGAGCCAATACTGGACCAACGTGGAAGCTTTGAGAGTTGCGCGAACCCAGGACCCTATCGATACTTGGGTCGCCATGAAAAATGAGCTGAAGGGTAAGTATGTGCCACCGTCGTATCAGGCACGACTGTTAGACCAATGCACCAATTCACCCAAGGTAGCAAATCGGCTAAGGACTATGTTGCCAAATTTGATGAGTTCCTCACTCGCTGCAACGTCCTTGGGACCAAGACGCCAGTCCAAGTCCTTTCCCGTTTCCGGTCTGGCCTGAGGGAAGACCTAAGGAATGAGCTCCTTGCCAGAGATGTCACGGAATTGGAAAGAGCCTACGCTTTAGTACAAGACCTTGACGCCTCTAGGTCTAGTCACGCCTACAGGCATTCTGATTCTAGGAGCTATCCCACCAAGCCCTCCCCTAGCAATTCCAATCGGACCTACCCTAACTCTTCTCAACCAAAGCCTAGCATTCCCAATAAGAATTTTGAGAGGGACGCCCGAGGAAAGAGTGTCGAGCATGACTTCTCCAAAGTCAGCCCTCTCACAAAGTGTTACAAGTGTCAAGGGTATGGCCACGTAGCTGCCAACTCCCCCAGCCCTGTCAGAGTCAATATTGTCGATGGCAATCCCATTGAAGCAGTAGAGCCTGGAGAAGCAGAGTTCATCTACCAGGCAGAAGAAGAAGGTGGAGATTTTGATGACGATGATGACGGTGCCATTCTGAGTTGTCTTAGGCAGTTGTCGTTCCCCACCGTGTCAGTTGTTAGGTGCGCACTATCCCAACCCAAGGATCAAGATGATTGGAGGCGCACCGCTATTTTCCACACGTTCACCAAGATTGGGGATAAAAACTGTAAGGTCATCATCGACAGTGGCAGTTGCATCAATGCCGTGTTGTCTGCTGTCATTGCCAAGACTGGCCTCAAGGCCGTCCCCCACCTTCGTCCCTATCAAGTGTCTTGGATCAACTCCACTGCCATGGAGGTCAAGCAGAGATGCCTAGTGCCTATCAATTTCAACATCTACCAGGACAAAATCTGGTGTGATGTCCTGACCATGGATGTGGGCCAAGTCATCTTGGGAAGACCTTGGCTTTTCGATAACGATGTTCTCATTTATGGACGCTCGAACATGTGTCTGTTTGAACATAAGGGCAAGAAAGTCAAGTTGATCCCTTCCCCACCCAAGAGTGCCCAAACCGAGCAAAAGACTGCCCCCGCAAAGAAAGCCAAGAGCGTTAGTTTTGTCAGTGCCAAAGAGCTGAGTCACGAGATAGAAAAGGGAGCTCCCATCATCATCCTAGTAGCAAGAGAAACCCCTAAGGACTCTGGCCAGTCGATCCCCCCCGAAGTCACCCCTGTGCTTAGGGAGTTTGCTGATGTTTTCCCTTAAGATCTCCCTGACCAACTGCCCCCGATGCGCGACATACAGCATGCCATTGATTTGGTCCCTGGGGCAAGTCTTCCCAACTTGCCGCATTATCGAATGAACCCTACTGAACACGCGGAGTTGAAGAGGCAGGTTGACGAACTCCTGAAAAAGGGTTTTTTTCAAGGAGAGTATGAGTCCGTGTGCGGTCCCCGCCCTGCTGACACCTAAGAAAGACGGATCATGGCGTATGTGTGTAGATAGTCGCGCCATCAACAGAATAACAGTCAATTACCGTTTTCCTATCCCATGACTGGACGATATGCTAGATATGATGTCCTGAGCTACCATCTTCTCCAAGATTGACCTGAAGAGTGGCTATCACCAAATTCGTATCCGTCCTGGCGACGAGTGGAAGACCGCGTTCAAGACTAAGGATGGGCTATATGAGTGGATGGTTATGCCCTTTGGGCTAACTAACGCCCCGAGTACCTTTATGAGAGTTATGACGCAAGTACTCCGACCATTTATGGGTAAATTCCTTGTGGTGTACTTTGACGACATACTTATCTATAGTCAATCTCGGGCGCAACATTTAGACCACCTGCGTCAAGTATGTACCGCGTTGAGAAAAGAAGAGCTGTACGCCAATCTGAAGAAGTGCACGTTTCTCACAACTCAGGTCCAATTCTTAGGATTTGTTGTTTCTATCGAGGGAGTCTCTTCGGACCCCGAAAAGGTCAAAGCTATTGAAGAGTGGCCCGAACTCAAGACTATTCGTGATGTCAGGAGTTTCCATGGGCTAGCCACCTTTTATCGTCGGTTCATTAAAGGGTTCAGCACCATCATGGCCCCAGTGACTGACTGTTTGAAGAAGGGTGAATTCACTTGGTCTAGTGCCGCCACGAGAGCATTCATTGAAATAAAGAAAAGGATGGTTGAGGCCCCTGTCATGCGTCTCCCTGATTTTTCTAAGGTTTTCGAAGTGGCTTGCGACGCGTCTGGGCTCGGGATAGGTGGAGTCAATTCCCAGGAAGGCCACCCGGTCGCCTATTTTAGCGAGAAGCTAAATGACACTCGACAGAGGTACTCCATCTATGACAAGGAGTTCTATGCGGTGGTTCAATCACTTCGCCATTGGCGATATTACCTCTTGCCGCAAGAATTCGTCATTTTTTCTGATCATGAGGCCCTCCGTTATATTTACTCCCAGAAGAGACTGAATGCGCGACATGGTCGGTGGGTTGAATTCCTCCAGGACTACACTTTTAGGCTGCGCCACAAAGCGGGAGTTGAAAATAAAGCCGCTGATGCGCTCAGCCGTCGTGTGTTCATCCTTTCCAAATTAACCACGCCAGTTGATGGGTTTGCTAGGATAAAGGCCGAGTATGAGTCATGTCCCGACTTTAGTGAAACCTATGCGTTATTGAGAGACGGGACCCTGTCCGAAGTTGATGGCTATCTCATGCATGATGGGTATCTGTTCCGGGGACGAAGATTGTGCATCCCACGAACATCCTTACGTGAGTTTCTCGTGTGGGAGTTGCACGCTGGAGGTCTTGTCGGACATTTTGGAAATGAGAAGACGATTGAAGCTGTGGAATACCGGTTCTACTGGCCAAGCTTGAAGCGCGATGTTGCTAGGCACGTTGGTAGATGTCACACCTGTCAGCTAGCCAAACAACACAAGCAAAACACTGGCCTGTACACTCCTTTACCGGTCCCAAATTGTCCATGGCAAGATATTAGCATGGACTTCGTGCTAGGCCTTCCGAAGACTCTAAGGAAACACGACTCGATTCTGGTTGTCGTGGATCGTTTCTCCAAAATGGCCCATTTCCTGCCCTGCTCCAAAACATCTGATGCCTCGAGGGTTGCTAAAATTTTCTTCGATGGTATTGTCAGATTGCACGGCCTGCCCAAAACCATTGTTTCTGACCGGGATGTCAAGTTCACAAGTTTTTTCTGGAAAACTCTGTGGCACAAGTTGGGCACTAAGCTCCAGTTTTCTACCGCTTTCCACCCACAAACCGACGGCCAAACCGAGGTAGTGAATCGAAGTCTAGGGAACCTTTTGTGCACCTTGGTAGGTGAACATGTTGGGACTTGGGATCTGAAATTGTCCATCGCTGAATTTGCATACAATACATCTGTTAATAGGACCACTGGTTTGAGTCCTCATGAAATTGTGCATGGTTTTAAGCCTAGGCAACCTATAGATCTCATTCCCATGACTGACTATCATCGAGTCTCTGAGTCAGCATCTGCATTTGCATCGCATGTCCAAGAACTACACAGGGAAATCAAAGATAAGATTGAGCAGAGCAATGCTACCTATAAGCTACGAGCTGATCTCAGGAAAAGGTTTAAAACATTTAATGTGGGCGATTATGTAATGGTCCGGATCCGTCCTAAAAGGTTTCCCTCGGGAACTGTTAAAAAGCTGCATGCACGCAGTGCGGGCCCTTTCCAAATCTTAAAAAAACTGAATGACAATGCCTATGTTATAGATCTCTCTGAAGATTTCGGCATCAGTTCCACCTTCAATATCGAGGACCTAGTGGCCTACAAGGGTCCTGATTTTAACCCTAGTAATCCTCCCATAGGTGAGCCTTCCCAAGACCCATTTTCTGAGAGTCCCTCCCTACCCCCACTTCCAGAAATTCCCCCAAATTATGCAGCAGATAAAATAGATAAAATTGTGGATGATGAGATTGTGTCCAGTAAGGACGGTGGCACCCGAAGGTATCTGATCCGTTGGAAGGGAAGACCCACCTCTGATGACACCTGGATTGACCGCAGCGATCTTCAGCAGTTGGATCCTGACACCTTGGAGCAGTACGAGAGTTTTGCAGATCCTTACTCGATGGGGTCGAGCTCTCTCCCACCTGGGGAGAATGATGGAGACATCGAGCTTCGGCCCTGACGAGTGTACCAGCGCAGGAAGCGACATCTGAGCATGTGGTTCTAGCCATGTTGGCTGTTATTTTTTTTTTCTGTTTTGTTATTTGGCTTGTGTACTATTAGTCCCACCTCGATTAGTGGGCTGTCTCGTCTGTCGTTGTAAGCCTATTTATAGGCCTGTCATCTTTTCCTTCAGGATGCAATGAATAATAAAGCTTTTGTTTTCCTCCACATACGTGTTGAGAGAAACCAGGGTGAGGTGTGTGAAACCCAAACCCAAACCCTAGGCGTGTGAAACCCTAGGTTCAGGTTAGCGTGTGAAACCCTAGCCCTAATCCCCTTTGCCTCCCTGGTCCACCGCCCCATTCTCCCCCTCTCTCTCTCCCCCGCCCCCGGTGTTGCTGCCCACCCGCCCCCGACCCCCTGCCCAGCCCGCCCCGCCCCGCCCCGCCCCGCCCCGGTGTTGCTGCCCACCCGATCCCGACCCCCCCCGGCCCCCGGCCTGCCCCCTCTCCCTCCCCGTGCCGCTGCCCACTCGAGCCCCTCC
Organism: Chamaelirium japonicum; assembly: GCA_947650365.1. NCBI lineage: Eukaryota > Viridiplantae > Streptophyta > Magnoliopsida > Liliales > Melanthiaceae > Chamaelirium > Chamaelirium japonicum. The sequence goes on from OX393550.1 coordinate 118,997,758, forward strand.
ATCCTCCCTCCCTCTCTCTTTCCCGCAGACCAACCCGACCCGCCTGATCTGATCCCCCACCGACCCCGCCTCCTGGTGCTGCCGGCCACCCCGAGCCCTCCCTCCTCTCCTACCCAGCCGGCCCGATTCCCCCTAATCGAACTCCTCTCCGTGACACCCGGTTCCCTACCCCTTCCATTCCCTTCCCCGAGTTCCAACCGGACCCCTCCCCTTCCCGTCTGACCGGCCCCTCTTGCCCATCACCGACCACCACCCGATCCCCTCCCCTCCCCCGCTGCCTAACCCAAGCCCCACCTCCCTACCCCGGCAGCCTATCCCCTCGGCATGGCGCCATGGCCGATCCAGATGTTGATCACGGCTTGATCGACGACGAAGACGGATTCCTCGATATCCGGTCTCCCTTCCTCGACTTCCAGTTCAGCGCCGGCGAGAACGTGAAGGAGTATGTGGAGTGCATCACCTACCTCGTCGCCAAAGACGCGGAAGCACGGCTGTGAATCTCGGAGAACCATCAACGGTGGCATCCCGGCACACCCGTACATCCCAACGTACTAGCACTTCGGGCCCTCGCTCAAGCCCCGGGTCAACCTGAGGACCCCGCATCGACATCGACCCCGCCACCAGTTGAGATCCCTGAGGTCCCCCACAACCCTCAGTATGTGAGTTTCCTTTTCCCTCGGTCAATATTGGAGGGTGACACCAAAGATCAATTCTCGTATATTTTATCTGTGCAAAACTGCTGCCCACTTTGAATGGTGAGTTGTGAGATTCTGATTAACCCTGTTTGTTATTAGCCTTGACATTGCTTGTGGAACCCTGCTGATATAACCAAGTATTTGTTGTTCGGTTAATTAAGATTGGAATACCTGTTTGCGTGCCTGTTAGGCTTTGCTAAAACCATTAGCCATATTGTTTGTTTAAATTAATTTCTTGTTTCGGCTCGGAGCAAATAAGCGACCCTGTCGTTGCTCAACGAATCTTGAATTCCCTGTTACACACACTGTTCCACATCACTAGGTCTCCTAACCAAAACTCTCTAAAAGATGATATGTAGATCCAAGTAAGAAAAACACAAGGCAAAATCCCATTGCTCCTTCAAAATAGAACCAAGTAACCATGCTTGAAAGCAGTAGTCGGCAACCCTTTCGAACAAGGGAACGTGCCAAACCTGTCCTTCCAAATGAGAACGCCTTCCATGGAGCGCTTAAAGGCGAGTACTCCCAAACCGACTCAAGAGTGGAATCTGTCCATAAAAATGAAAGGCTACGCGTAGTCCACCTCCCGAAAGTAGGCAACTGCACAGAAATGAGAGGATCAGCCTACACCAACCCATGTGGGAGAGACAGCTGCCTCTATAGCATTGGTAGGATTCGCACCGCCCATGTGGAGTAACAGATGTCCTAGTGGATTGGTGAACCCCTATCGCCCCATGTGGGGAGATATGTGCCTTAGTAGAGAAATAAATCCTCCCCTCCCTTAGGTTTTACTATAAAAGATTTTTCTTCCCATTGAGATCTCTCTTTAGCCACGACGAAACTCGGAGATGTCGAGGGACACGGTTAACCAGACTATTTGTAGCTAACCATTCTTGGCCAATGATGGACCTTTCGACACTAGTGGTGGACCAACCACCCTTGCCATATGTGGTAGGTGATTGGTCCCATTTTATTCCTCTAAGATCAAGAAGAAGAAGATAGAGGGTGACATCCACCATAAAGACAAGACACATAAATTGGATCCTCTAAGGAAGATGGTTTAAGTCCAAGACTAGTGAAGAGTTCAGCTAAAAAACCATTAAAGATACTATTTCGAGCTAGTGTTATTAAAGACGTGCCTAGACGCTCCCAAGCACACCCAAGCTCAGGCCTTAGAAAACGCAAGGTGAGGCGATAGTCTAGTTATGTCTTAGGTAGAGAACACTTGGTTGTCCTCAATGATGTAACCTATGAAATATTTTCCAATCGTTAGGTCGATATATGGCGTACACATGACATACTCAAGTGCATGATTGCACAATAGCTCAGATAAAATGCCAATATAAATCTGCCATCCATCCGATAAATGGATTTAGGGTTAATACTCAAACGTGGGTGTGATTCCTCTATTGGAGATAGTGTGGGCCATCATTAAAATCATCTTGTCACTCCCAGATATATGCTAAGAGAACTTTCTAGAGCGGATATGGCTATGGATATGGTCTTCTCCCTCTCTTCCTCCTCCTCTAGCATCTTGTACCCAGTGGCGGAGCTAGGAATTAACTTTAGTGGGGGCATAAGATCTAAGAGAAAGAGAAGGATATATAGAGATAATAGGGTTTTGGCATACACCTTGCCCTTTTTGGGGGGGATAGGGTTTTGGCATACACCTTGCCTTTTTTTTTTTTTTTGGGGGGGGGGGGGGGAGGGACTCTGGTCACCACCTGGCCTGGGATAAGGAACAAGCCACTATCTCCGACAGTGAGTTTCGGGCAGAGGAGACAATGACACCTGACAAAGGTCCCAGTATCCGATAATGGTCGTACGGCCCGTATGGTGTAGCCCGTGTGCAAGACTATGATCTGCGAGCACTGCAAGCCTTTGATCACCGCCTAGCCTGGGGTAAGGAATAAGCCACCATCTCTGACCGCGAGTTTTGGGCAGAGGAGACAGTGACACCTGATGAAGGTCCCAGTATCCGATAATGCCGTACGACCCGTATGGTGTAGCCCGTGTGCGGGACTATGATCTGCGAGCACTGCAAGCCTCTGATCACCACCTGGCCTGGCGTAAGGAATAAGCCACCATCTCCGATCGCGAGTTTTGGGTAGAGGAGACAGTGACACCTAACGAAGGTCCCAGTATCCGATAATGGCCGTAAAACCCGTATGGTGTAGCCCGTGTGTGGGACTATGATCTACGAGCACTGCAAGCCTCTGAGCTGCAGAGGTGGGATGAATTGAACGAGATATATCATTTTTTTATTTTTGTTTCAAATTGATCCCTAAAGTTTGAAATGTTAGCAGAATACCCCCTTTTGTCAACTACTTAATTACCTTATTTTGTGTTTTTTATTTGATCAAAACAGAAATGAAGGGGCAAAATGTAGTTCTTTAGCTATAAGGGGGTTAAGTGTTGTGAGCTAAAGTTCGGGTGGCAAGTATGATTTCTCCCTTTGAAATCTCAGTGGGGGCACTTGCCCCCACTTGACCTTAGTTGGCTCCGCTAGTGCTTGTACCCCTAGGCACAACTCCTCGTGTTCATGGATACCAGCCTGTGCATTGTTTATGGATATTATGTATGTGCAATCTTACATGACTTTGGTATTGTATTGTGCATATCTGATCAAAGAGGGTCCTTACTACTCCAGATACAAGCTATGTCAGTCCTCGTTTCATTATGGATGTAAGGTTATCCCTTTTTCAAGTCTCTTGAGTACATAAACATCAGTTGTGCTGAATTTGGTAGAATAATGTCTTTGTAAGCTATGTATCTAGTCATTTAACAAGCATCGACATGCATATCAACCTGTGCATTGTTTATGGATATTATGTATGTGCAATCTTACATGACTTTGGTATTGTATTGTGCATATCTGATCAAAGAGGGTCCTTACTACTCCAGATACAAGCTATGTCAGTCCTCGTTTCATTATGGATGTAAGGTTATCCCTTTTTCAAGTCTCTTGAGTACATAAACATCAGTTGTGCTGAATTTGGTAGAATAATGTCTTTGTAAGCTATGTATCTAGTCATTTAACAAGCATCGACATGCATATCAACACCAGAAAACAATAAATCTTGTTGTATTCCATTTTATTATGGTTTATTTGATCCGATTTGTATGTTAATGGTAAAATAACGTTTTAGAAACAATCTAGACCCAAATAAAGCTCAGATTATTTATTTGTGTTCTTGGCCGAAAACAGTACTACCATTCCATATCAAGTTTTAACGTAAGCTGTTTATAGATTTGATGTAGTACTACCAATCTTGACTCCATTTAGACTGGGAGCTAGTTTCCCTTTCTATAGGGAAAATTGGACTTGGGTACAGATGGGTTTATATATGCTTTCAAGCATAAGCCTTACATGACTTCAGAGAGGCTGAAAGCTTGTCTTATTGACAAAGGGTATGTGCAGACATATTGAATAGATTGAGACTTCCTCCCTGAAACAAAGCTCAATTGGGTCTGTGTGAACATGTCTATAGTTGCAATTTAACTAGCCTCTCCATAAGCTGGATGTAAAGTTTTCGTACATAGGAACCTTTGAAAAGAAGTTTATAAGAAACAACCTCAAAAATTTACACTTCAGAAGAAAGAAACACAAGGTGCATAAATTGAGGAAATCGATCTATGGATGAAACCAACCAAATGAGTGTGGTTTGGTAAATGGGCTCTCATGGATGGAGGATCGTTTTGATCACTCTATTCATAACGAGACTCACTTTAGGACATAATCTAAAAGGATCCTACAAGGCTTTTATGATCTCACAAGGATTCATGGAGGAATTTGGAAAGTATGTGCATATGGGAGTTGAGAACCCGTGTCAGAAACTATAGCAGAAAGCACCAATAGTCAAAACTATAGCAGAAAGCACCGATAGTCTTTAACTTGTTGTCAATAACCTAATTGCTTTCAAGTATTTCAATTTGAAATTAAACTTATGCTTTTAGAACAGGAGGTCTTTTAAGTGCCCTTCTGGAAAGGTTCTTGCAAGGATTTTGATACTGCCTATGTTCTCCAATGTTTCATGTCCGGTGGATTGTGATGTTTATTGTAGGATCATTCTCTCTTATGATCTGTGTGCTATTAGCTACTTGAGTCAAAACCACAAGTCATGAACATATGAGTTGGCGGCGGTGTTGTAATCCCATGGTGTTTCAATATGTTCTTTCTACTGCTTCCTTTGCAGGAGATGAATTCAAGAAGTGAAGATGTTCCTCGTGAAAGTTTGAATTTCACACAAGAACTCCTGAGCAGCACATCCTTTGCAAGGCGATTGGTCGACCAGGTGAATCTCGCTAAAGCTTACGTAATCATTGCAAAAGAGTATGGCAACTTGGAACTTGCTTGGATGTTTAGCTCGGAAATTAGGAACTGCCAAAGGTTGCTCTCTCAAGCCGCCGTAAGAGGGAGAAGCATCACCCTAGAAGAAGCCCATCCCACAATCCGTCGACTATCCGAGCTGATACACAAGGCCCAGGACCTTCACTATGACATCAGCACTACAATCACAACACTAAAGAGCCATCTCCAAGCACTCGAAGAGCGCATGGTTGCAGCGGCAGTGCAGAGTGCCGCACTTGGTCAGTTGGCTTCCGAAGCCATACCAAAGGATCTTCATTGTCTAAACGCCAAACTCACGGTTGATTGGTTTGAAGATCCAGCGCTCAAAAAACTTGCAAAGGAACGGCAGAAGTCAAGCCGGCTCGTGGACAACCAGCTGTACCATTTCTGCGTGTTCTCGGATAACGTGCTGGCGACTTCTGTCGTCGTGAATTCGACCATCTCCAATGCTGACCACCCTCGACTGCTCGTGTTTCATGTGGTCACCAATGGTGTCACTTACCCGGCCATGACCGCTTGGTTTCTAAGGCATGACTTAAAAGGGTGCACGGTGGTGGTCCGAAACATCGAAGAGTTCGCTTGGTTGAACGTTTCTTACTCGCCATTGGTGATGCAGCTCCACGATGCCGGTCGTTCACCCGATCAGCACGGGGAGCTCATCCCAAACTTTGCGTCTCTGCTGAACCACCTGTGGTTCTACATCCCAGAGCTACATCCGTCGCTGGAGAAGGTAGTGTTTCTTGAAGACGATGTCGTGGTCCAAAAGGATCTTACCCGTCTCTTCTCCATGGACCTTCATGGTCATGTGATTGGAGCTGTGGAGACTTGCCTTGAGAGATTCCATCGGCTTTACAGGTATCTCAATTTCTCTGATCCGCTGATCAGCTCGAAGTTCGATCCGCAAGCCTGCGGGTGGGCATTGGGGATGAATGTGCTCGACCTGATGGCGTGGAAGATGGCGAACGTCACAGAACGGTATCACTACTGGCAGGAGCGGAATGCGGGGAGGGCGCTTTGGAAAACGGGGATGCTCTCGCCTGGCCTTCTGGCGTTCTACGGGCTGATGGAGCCGCTCGATCGGAGGTGGCACGTCTTGGGCTTGGGGTATGATTTGGAGATCGACGATAGGTTGATATTGAGTGCGGCGGTTGTGCACTTCAATGGGCACCTGAAGCCATGGCTGAAGCTGGCCATACGTAGGTATAAGCACCTTTGGGAAGAATACGTCGATTTTACGCACCCATATGTTCGACATTGTATCATGCATTGAAGCAGAGGATTTGCTGGTGTTTTTTTTTCTCTCTCCTTTCCTTTGCTGCGCTCTTATTTTATTAGAGTCTGAAGTGAAGCTTCATGGGCTCTGCATTTTTTACATATGATTTCATTCTGAAAGGAAAAATGGCTGCATTTATTTACAGGAGATAGCATTGCTATAGTATGGGGAATATATATATATATATATATATATATATATATATATATATATATATATATATATATATATATATATATATATATATATATATATATATATATATATATATATATATATGGGTCAGGATCGGATGACCCAGCAAAATTTTGACCCATTAATAACCCAGCACCCTTTGAGGCACCTAGAGGTTTTAGAATGGGCTGATTTTTTGTAGACATGTTGTCTATGATATGTTGATCATCCTCACAAAAAATCAGCCCATTCTAAAACCTCTAAGTGCATCAAAGGGTGCTCTTTAAATCAACGATTAAAATTGAAAGTAAAAAACCGTTGATTTGAAGTGCGCATTTGATGCACCTAGAGGTTTTAGAATGGGTTGATTTTTTGTGAGGATCAACATAACATAGACAACATCCCTACAAAAAATTAACCCATTCTATAACCTCTAGGTGCCTCAAAGGGTGCTGGGTTATTAATGGGTCAAAATTTGCTGGCATCCGATCCTGACCCTATATATATATATATATATATATATATATATATATATATATATATATATATATATATATATATATATATATATATATATATATATAAATAAATAAAGAGAGAGAGAGAGAGGCTGGCTGGCAGCCTATTATTTCGATGAAATGAGCAGCCACCCATTTGATATCCTTAGGAGTCTTAGAATGTGCTAATTTTTTGTGAGCATAAACATCTTATCTTAGATAGAACATCCACAAAAAATCAGCACATTCTAAAACCTTTAGATGCATCAAATGTTATATTTTATATTAACGGTTACAACGGACGTTCGATAAAACTTCTAACATTTGATGCCCTTAGGATTTTTTAAATGTGCTGATTTTTTGTGGGTGTTCTATCTATGATAAGGTGCTTCTGCTCACAAAAAATCAGCACATTCTAAAACTTCTAAGGGCTTCAAATGGGTGGCTGCCCATTTCGCCAAAATAAACTGACAGCTCGTCTCCTATATATATATATATATATATATATATATATATATATATATATATATATATATATATATATATATATATATATATATATATATATATATATATATATATATATATATATATATATATATATATATATATATATATATATATATATATATATATATATATATATATATATATATATATATATATATATATATATATATATATATATATATAGAGAGAGAGAGAGAGAGAGAGAGAGAGAGAGAGGAATGATAAAATGCGGCGTGCAGTGTCGCACCGCAGCCGTCTGATGCACCCGCTGCGTGCGTGCGATGCACGCAGCGGTGCATTAGACGGCTGCATTGCGACACCGCACGCCGTATCCTAACACGCCCATATATATATATATATATATATATATATATATATATATATATATATATATATATATATATATATATATATATATATATATATGGGTCAGGTTCAATGGACACTGTTTTTGCACTTAAATTTTTACACCGATTTTCAAACCAACTAGATAGAGGTTTTAGAATTTCTTGATTTTTTGTGAGCATAATCATCTTTACTTAGATAGCACGTCCACAAAAAATCAGCACATTCTAAAGCCTGCAAGTACATCAAAACTAAAAGGCTTTATCAACCGTCCATTTTAATCGTTAATTTGAAGAGCACATTTAATAAGTCTAGAGGCTTTAGAATGTGCTGATTTTTTGTGGACGTGCTATCTAAGACAAGTTGATTATTCTCACAAAAAATCAAGAAATTCTGAAACCTCTATCTAATGGTTTGAAAATCGATGTAAAAAATTGAGTGCAAAAACAGTGTCCATTGAACCTGTCCCTATATATATATATATATATATATATATATATATATATATATATATATATATATAGATATATATATATATATATATATATATATATATATATATATATATATATATATATATATATATATATATATATATATATATATATATATATATATATATATATATAGTAGTGATACATTGCGGCCGGGTAACGTGCGGCCACCCCTTTCCGGGGCATTTTGAAATTTTTTTTTTTGGGGATTGATCACCTACCCTTGGATAGCACACATAAAAAATTTTAGCCCGATCCAAGCCGTGTAGGCCGTCCAAATGTGATCGACTTTTATCGGTCGTTCATTTTGATCAATACATTTGGACGACCTACAGGGCTTGGATCGGGCTGAAATTTTTTGTGTGCTATCTAAGGGTGGGGATCAATCAAAAAAAAAAAAAAAATCCCAAAATACCCGGAAGGGGGTGCCGCACGTTACCGACTGCAATGCATCAGTACTATATATATATATATATATATATATGAGTATGATTTTGTATGTCAATATATGCTCCTCTATTAACATATATAGAGGTTTCCAAATTTACTAATTTTTTGTGGATGTGATATCTATGTTAAAACAATTATCATCATAAAAAAATCAGCAAGTTCTGAAACCTATAAGTTTTTTAAAATAAGCTCATCAAATTAACGGCTGAAATGGATGGAGGATACAACTTCTATCATTTTGATACATTTAGAGGTTTCAGAATCTGATGATTTTTGGTGAGGATGATTATATTGCTATAGATAGCACATTCATCAAAAATCAACAAATTCTGAAACATCTAGGTTCATCAAAATGTTATAAGATTTATCAGTCGTCTATTTCAACTATTAATTTGAAGAGCTTTTTTAAAATGCTTATAGGTTTCAGAATTTGCTGATTTTTTATGAGGATGATCACCTTAACATAATATCACATTTATAAAAATTTAGTTAATTAAAAAACCTCTATATATGTTAATAGAGGAGCATACATTGATGTATTCTTTGTATGGCCCTATATAAAAATGAACACTATCCTCGCAGATAGATCAGGACACTTGTATCGATTACTTCTCTTCTCTCTCTCTCTCTATCTCTCTTATTCTTCTAGGTGCCACGTGGTAACTGTTGTAGCTCGTGTGTCCTTAGCGTGGATTTTCTGTATTAACATTAATAACGATGACTTTGGTTATTGCATTCGTTAGAATACTACTATGGTATATGATAATACTCATATAATAAAAGGACCCTAGGGAACACAGTAGGCCACTGAGGCGCATGGAGGATCCATGCTTGGGAGACCCAGTGGACCAATTCGTTATAGACCTAGAACTAGTTCACAACTTAGGTGATGCCGGTCGCTTCACCGAGAATAAGCTGTTGGCAGGTAGAGGATGTGGTGAAGTCTCCACCACGGGAATGTGAGATTCCCATTCACCTGACCAAGCACGATGATCGTGTTGAACAGGAACCAAGATGGTGCACAGTTCAGTGATTCAGACACTGGTGCAGAAATCGTCTTACTACTATAGATAATCCGTCCTTAACCCTGAGGGACCATGTACACTAGGCTAACCAGTTGTGTGGTGCTTTGATGTGCCAACGTGTGCGGACCTTCCATAGTCCAATACCACGGTACGTTGGGTTACTCGGCTGGTGCTTGAGTGACATGTAATCCCTACAAGTTATCCGACGTCCAGTGTTGGATGAGTGCATTTTGATGAGTCAATCTGTCCATACAGTTAACCCAGGCCTAGTGGTTGTCAGTATGACTGACGATGTTTCGGATGCTAGGCATAGCACCGAAAGGTGTGTGGTGTTATAGATGACAAATCATCAAACCCTAGTCAGATGATCGATCGGGATCTGACGGTGCTCCCCACCGCCCGAGTCGTATCATGGCACCAGTAATAGGAGGGACTAAGGATTATCGGAGTATAGTAGAGAATAGGGTTACGAGAGAGTAACATAAGTTTAGGATCACTAGAGTTCAACTCGCGTCGCACTCTGGGTGGCTACGCGGGTTAATCGGATTAGGGCTGATTAACGGAATTTTTCGTGTGTCACCGGAACAGTTAATCAGGGATCCGGTTGGAGCTAGAGATCCCGAACCCTGAAGGTTCCACCCTGTCGTTGCGTATAGGAATTGTTCCCCGACCTAGTTGGATACGTTGGATGCGAAGTAGTGCGATGGAGCATAAGCCCGGAGCCTAAGAACCTAATTCACATATATTACGGGCTGCAGGGGTATTTTGGTAAATACTGAAATATGACTTAGAACACATTGAATATAGATCTTAGATTGAGCGGAATAATTCCAGGAGCTCACAGGCGTTGACGGAACTTGATTCCGAGTAGCGCACCTCACTCAGTCTCTCTTTCAGTTTTTGCACTTTTCGTGAAGGGCGTTTTCGTCCAGGATTCACGATAGACACTGGAAATCCCTAAAAACCGCCCCCCCCCTTTATCGTTATCCTACTAGGGCCGGCCCTAGCTTCCTTGAAGCCATGGGAGACCGGCCCTATAAAGGAATAGGGAGAGGGAGGGGCCGGCCCTAAGGCTCCCTCTCCTCCAGAAAATCCGAACCCCCCCCTTTAGCTCCTCCTTTGTGGTTTCGGTCAAGGAAAAGAGAGGAAGAAGAAGGGAGAAGAAAGAGGAAGGAAGGAGAAGGAAGAAAGGAGAAAGAGGAGGAGAAAATCTCGCGGCTCGCCATCGTCTTCGCAACGGATTCCTCCGTCGGCTCGTAATCCTTGCACTTAGAGACGAGATTTCGAGGATTCTTCAATTCGCAAAGGACATGGTGCTATCCGACAGTTTTCCTTGCGATTCAAGTGCGGTTTTTCATCGTTCCGTCGTCTCCGGATCATAGATCCGAAATGTATGATGATTCTAAACACCTAACTAGATGCATGCATGTCTTCCGTAGATCGTAGTATGGCTCTAGGGTGTCCGCACATATGCTAAAATCATAGATTTGCATATAGATTGTTTTGTAGAATTAATTGTAATGAAACATACACCTTATGATCTTCAGATCTTTCTTTTGCTTCCGCTGCGACTCTGATTAGCGGATCCAATTCCAACAATTGGTATCAGAGCACGCTTTGGTGTATGTTTTATGCATGAATTCGTGAAAACATCATGTGAATATATGATGACATATGTTTTCGTCGGGGTTCAGCGTAGATCATGCATATGGATTGTGCTATGTATCGTCTCTTTGCAGGTGCCGCGCTGAATAGTAATATGTGATTGCATGCGTCCGGGGGTCGGACCCCGGATTTAATTTTTGCATTGATTATTATTGTGCTTGTGGATTTTATGGCTCTAGATGGGCGAGGGTGGGGGTTGACCATCCTCGGTTCCCTGACCATGTTTCTAGGATTGTCTTCTTTTCTTTCTAGCGAAATTGTACTCGAACGAGCATTTGCTCGGAGCGTGTTAGTTTTTCGGTCACAGGAAGAAGGAGATGATGCTTCATCCACGGTTCATGCAAGCGGTACCATGGTGTGCAAAGACCCGACAAAAGCGTGCACGTTGGCGATGATGGGGATCGTCGTCAGAGATCATGCAGAATAGAAGAGCAGGATATCTTGGCTGTGCTATTCAGATTCAGGGGTCGGACCCTGGACTTGATTCAGTTTGGATGTTTTTCTGTTGATTCTCTTTACTTATTGTTTAGAGAACCCCGATGATAATTTTATTATCTTGCTTGTGAGTTTGTCTCTAGATCAGGCTTAGGGTTAGTACTAAGCTTATGGATTCATCGGTGTCTCTATATGGTTCTAACACGTGCGAATCTGGTGGCTAGCTAAAAGGAAATATGGTAACCGCCCTTGTGATAGTTTAGGTAGCCAAGTACTGTGCACCGAGATAGACGCAGTGTTAGATTTATTTAGAGATAATTAACTAATGTCTCCATAAGAAGTATGATAACCCTAGTGGGATGCACTTTCCCCACGTGGTCCTAGCGACCAAGTTAGGTTAGGATTTTGTGGGGGAAAATCTTCGTGCCGACCCGAAGACCTCACCTCACCAGTCAATTGAAGTGGAGGTTGAAGATCGTTGTTTGATCTCTCGATTGGAGTTGCAGCTTTTGATATGTAAACAGAGAAATGCAATCAGAGAGAGTGTTGACACGAGAAGTGATCTCGGAGTTCAGCCGAAGCCTACGTCTCCGTGCTATAGGGAGCAACCCGAATTCACTAACACTTTTCTCGAAGTAACCTCGACAAGCCGAGTGTTACTGAAGCCTCTATGATCTCTTCAAAGACAAAAAGAAGATCAAGAAGAGGTGAGGAGATAGAAATTCCAGAGCTCTGGATTCTTAAAATCAGATCTCAGAGTGGAAATCAGAAATTTCGGATCCTCTTACATTCGAAGTCTCTGCTATTTATAGGATTCTCTGGTGGTAAATGGCGGTTTCTGCTGCAGCATCTGAGGATCCTCCAGGTAAAGCTGGCGGACTTCGCTGCCGTCTTAGGGGGCCCACCAGGCAGGGCCGGTGGGTCCCGCTGTAGTCTCCTGGGGCCCACCAGGCAGGGCCAGTGGGTCCCGCTGTTGTCTCCAGGGGCCCACTAGGCAGGGCCGGTGGGTCCCACTGTTGTACTCGGGGGCCCACTAGGCAGGGCCGGTGGGTCCTGCTGTTTGCAGACTTCTTACCAAAATTTGCACCCACAGTTACCCCCTCCAAGTTAGCTAGAGTTCGTTCTGGCTGGCTTGGATTTGGTGCAAAAAACAGCAACCCCCTGTCGCAAAAGGCACGAAGAAGCTTTGTCGAATGTTAGTATAAAAAAGACTGATCGGTCAATTTTGACCGATCGGTCAATTTTGATCGATCGGTCAAATTCAACCGGTCAAGGATTGGGTGATCGGTCAAAAAACATGGTTTTTTGACCGATCCAGTAAAAAATCGACCGATCGGTCAAGTTTGACCGATCGGCTAAAATCAGCCGGTTAAGGTTTGGTTGATCGGTCAAAAAACATGGTTTTTTGACCGATCCAGTAAAAAATCGACCGATCGGTTGATTTTGACCGATCGGTCAAGTTTGACCGATCGGTTAAAATCAGCCGGTCAAGGTTTGGGTGATCGGCAAAAAACCTTAGTTTTTTGCCAGATCCAGTAGAAAATCGACCGATCGGTTGATTTTGACCGATCGGTCAAGTTTGACCGATCGATTAAAATCAGCCGGTCAAGGTTTGGGTGATCGGCAAAAAACCTTAGTTTTTTGCCAGATCCAGTAGAAAATCGACCGATCGGTTGATTTTGACCGATCAGTCAAGTTTGACCGATCGGTTAGAATCAGCCGGTCAAGGTTTGGGTGATCGGCAAAAAACCTTAGTTTTTTGCCAGATCCAGTAGAAAATCGATCGATCGGTTGATTTTGACCGATCGGTCAAGTTTGACCGATCGGTTAAAATCAGCCGGTCAAGGTTTGGGTGATCGGCAAAAAACCTTAGTTTTTTGCCAGATCCAGTAGAAAATCAACCGATCGGTTGATTTTGACCGATCGGTCAAGTTTGACCGATCGGTTAAAATCAGTCGGTCAAGGTTTGGGTGATCGGCAAAAAACCTTAGTTTTTTGCCAGATCCAGTAGAAAAATCGACCGATCGGTTGATTTTGACCGATCGGTCAAGTTTGACCGATCGGTTAAAATCAGCCGATCAAGGTTTGGGTGATCGGCAAAAAACCTTAGTTTTTTGCCAGATCCAGTAGAAAATCGACCGATCGGTTGATTTTGACCGATCGGTCAAGTTTGACCGATCGATTAAAATCAGCCGGTCAAGGTTTGGGTGATCGGCAAAAAACCTTAGTTTTTTGCCAGATCCAGTAGAAAATTGACCGATCGGTTGATTTTGACCGATCGGTCAAGTTTGACCAATCGGTTAAAATCAGCCGGTCAATGTTTGGGTGATCGGCAAAAAACCTTAGTTTTTTGCCAGATCCAGTAGAAAATCGACCGATCGGTTGATTTTGACCGATCGGTCAAGTTTGACCGATCGATTAAAATCAGCCGGTCAAGGTTTGGGTGATCGACAAAAAACCTTAGGTTTTTGCTAGATCCAGTAAAAAATCGACCGATCGGTTGATTTTGACCGATTGGTCAAGTTTGACCGATCGGTTAAAATCAGCCGGTCAAGGTTTGGGTGATCGGCAAAAAACCTTAGTTTTTTGCCAGATCCAGCAGAAAATCGATCGATCGGTTGATTTTGACCGATCGGCTAAAATCAGCCGGTCAAGGTTTGAGTCTTGAACCTGTACTTTTATCGAAGTGGTATAGCTTGTTCTCCTCCTTTGATCTTCGGGTACTTTTGAAAGTTGATGGAGTTTGATTTTTTCTGCTTCAAACCTTCGCTTTGCCCGAATGCAGTTTTGAACCGGCGGTCTAGTTCACTCAAACCGGTGGTTTACTTGGACAGTTGGTTTACGTGGACCGGTAGGTCTGACGCTTCGTCTGGCCCGTCGGTTCGCCTGATTCTGCGCTTGCTACGGATAGATGCCACGTGTACCTGAAAAAACACGCGATTTGATATGGTGATGACACGTGTCATCTCGATTCGTGTGTCTAATTTCCTCAGGATACTTAAGCTTTCTCTGACTGTCATTTTCGCCTCACGCTTTCAAAATTTTTCGAAGTCCAGAGTTTTTGCTTCCGATCTCCCGTTCTCTGTTTCCTTAATCCAATGGCGTCTTCGGGTAGTTCGAAGAAGAGTGCAGTTCCTTCCAAGAGGAAGGGCAAGGAAATTGTTGAAGAAACGTCTGTCTCGAAGGGCCGTGGCAAAGGCAAGGCTGAATTGATCGAACTTGGCCAGTTGGGCAAGAGGCACCAAGGAGTAGGATTCGCTTCTGCTCCCTCCCGTCCGGAGCATATTCCCAAGGCAAAGTTTGTTCTCTACCCGCAGATGCCTCTGTCGGTGGAACCGGAATTTGGGTACAACATTGGTGGCAAACTTACAGACGTGAAGAGGGAGAAACTGCAGAAGCTGCTAGCATGCTTCACTGAGGGGAAGGCCCGGCCAGCGCTTCCGGGAGTTCTATCAGCTTTTGGCATTGACAGGCGGACAATCTTTGTCTCGTACGCGAGCAAGGAGCAAATTATGGGAACCATCGTCACGATCGGCCAGCTCAACTGCGGACTGCGCCTTCCGGTGTCTCCCTTTGCTGCGAGGTTACTGAACATCTCTGGTCTCTGTCCCGGGCAGGTGACTGGAAACGCCTGGAGGATCATCTACGCTTTCTGTCGCGTAGAGTCGGACTTCCAGAAGGAGCTCAAGGAATGCTACTCCAGCCTCCCCGAAGGTGAAGAAGCCCGGATAGAGTTAGGATATTTCTTCTATCACTATCGATGGGCCTGGAGGAAAGATAGCCCCTTCTACAATCTGACGGGTGTCTCTGCTCTGCGCCCGATCATCGACACCATTGGCTCCGACAAACTTTACACTGACTGGCCGCTGTCAGTGTCTGGTGCCTGGACTCCAATGTCTGTTCCGGAGGTTCCCCGATAGAAGGTGCATGAAGAGACAGACATGTTTAGTGCAGGAGGAGCTCTCACGTGGTCTTTGGAGCAGGTGGGGGCTGTTGATAATCTATTTCTGGAGTTGACCTGCGGGACTCGATCTTGGAAGCAATTCTCGAATTGCCCAGTTCGACATGGCAACGCCAACCTCCTTCACCGATCGAAGCTTCGTTATGAAGATAACGAGGTTATCTACTCGGATTATGAGGAGGACCCTCATTCGGGAAAAATTATTCGAAAACTCCGATTTGAGAAGAAAGATTACGGAGTTAGGCGCAGCTTACCCTCGGAGGAGAAACTGGTGATTCCGAAGGGCCCAGCGAAGAAGAAAAGGAAAGTCCCCATTAAGCAGGAGGAAGATGAGAAAAAAAAGGAGGAAGATGAAGAGGAGGAGGAAGTAGAGAGAGAGGAGGAAGGTGGAGGTGAAGATGAAGAGGATGTGGATGGTGATGATGATGATAATGAAGATGGCGAAGGTGATGAAGAGGATGGCGAAGATGATGAAGATGGGGGTGGTGAGGAAGAAATTCCTCCCACCCCCACTGGTGGTGCTGACGAGGACTCCCAGCCGATCCTCATAGATGAGGGTAAGGCTCGGAAGATGGAGGGGGTTATGGATGCAACGAGCGATGACCCCAAAGTGATTCCTACTTATCACTTTGGGGAATTGAAGAAAAACCCCCTGTGCTTCAAGATCAAGATATCGGGGAGTGGTGGAGTTGGAAGCAACCCTACACCCCTCGATCAGATACCTCCCGAGGCTCCTCGTCTGGAAGGGGCGACTACAAGTGGGGGTGTGGAGGTTGAACAACCCCCACCCCCTTCGCGATCTCTTGCTGAGGAGGTAGCTACTATGGTGGCAGGGCTCGATCAGCCAGACGAGCATCAGGATGAAGGGGGAGCTTCACCTCCTCGAGATGTGCCCTCTCCTGCTCATTTGGAGAGAGGAAGTCGGGTGGGTGATGCTACTCCCCAACCCCTGCCAGAGCCAACCCCCATCAAGGAGAAGTCGACCCCCAAGGGTAAGAGCTCCGACCGTGGGAAAGAAAAGGCTCCTCAGGTCGAGGCTTCAGGTATCTGCATTAACTTGTATTGATCGCCTTGTCTTTGAAGCTTGAAAATATTCTAACACTTTGAACTGCTGCATGGATTGTAGGTACATCCGCTGGCCCGGCTCAGAAGATAAGGAGTTTGGGTGACGTTGATATCAACCATCCCACTGGTGTGATTCGGAAGCTTTGCAACCTTTCGGATGCTCCTTTTGACGAAGCCTTTGATCGGCTTGAAGTAGTGGTATGTGCATATGCTTGATCAATTGTTCGGATTGTATCTTCAGAATAATTCTAACTCTTTGTCCATTTGCAGAACTCAGCCTGTTTGAGAATTGCAAGCAAGCTCTCCAGGAAGGCAGGAGAACGGGAGGCCGCATCTGAGGTGTCCCGTTTGAAAGCAGAACTGAAGGCTGCAAGCGAGGAGAGAGATAGGCTGAGGGAACTTTTGACTTCGAAGAAAGACTCTCTCAAGGCCAAGATCGAGGATCTTCGCAAAGGGAAGCAAGAGATCAAGGGGTTGCAGGACCATTGCGAGGCGCAGAGTCACGAACTTGAATCCTTGAAGAATCGGCTCGTCAAGGTTCAGGACGTGTCCTGTGGTCGCGCAAACGAGATCAAGGAGCTGAAAGAACGACTTGCTGCTCAGCATGCTGCCTTTACTGCCAGAGAGGAGACTTCCAAGAAGGCACTGGAGCATGCGCAGTCTGAATGCAAAAGTTACAAGGAAACGGCCGAGAAAGCGACAGAAGCACTCAGGGTCCATGCTGCCAGTGTCCGATCTTCTAAGGCTTCAGTGGCGAGTAAAGCTCGTGCTGGATCTGAGGGAGAGAAGTCGCGCGCGCAAAGTGTGGCCAAGCCTTGAGATCTTCTATCTTCTTTTTTGTCGTTTGAACTTGTAAACTCTCGATATGTAACAGCTCACTCCTGTACTTAACCAATTTTTGATAATAGAGATCTTTAATGTTTGAAGATTGAATGTCTTGTGTTGAATGCCTTTGAATGTTGTGTTTGAATATTGTGTCCTGAATGGTATTGGAATGTTGAATAGATACAAACACTTGAATGTAAGGGGTCGAGTCGTAACTCAATTACCCAAACTTATTGTAACTTGAAAATTGTAACTTGAATTCGTGTAACATTTGAATGTGAGGGGTTGAGTCGCAACTCAAGCACCCAAACCTGTTAGACGATATAGAATTTGATTGAAATTGAATATTGAAATTTGAAGGTCAGTTCAACATTTGGCAGTAAGGGGTTGAGTCGCAACTCTAACACCCAAACTTGTTAAAAGACTTGGTAATTTGAATATGGTCAGTTTAACATTTATTAGTAAGGGGTTGAGTCGCAACTCTAACACCCAAACTTGTTAAAAGACCTGGTAATTTGAATATGGATAACTTGAAACTGCTTCAGAACTTGAATTGAAAAGCTGAACACTTGCATATTTGAACATTTAAAAGAGAACTTTATTCATCATGGTATTTACATCATGGATAGAACAACTTGAGATGTCTAGAATTCCAAGCTCGAGGCAATCTCCTTTCTTCTGGTGAGATCAGTCTGTAAGAACCTTTGCCTCCCACTGATTCAATGATATATGGACCTTCCCAGTTGGGAGCAAGCTTTCCACTGCTGTGTTCTTTGGTGTTGTAGAAAACTGCTCTGAGAACTAGACTGCCCACTGGGAACTGTCTCTTGTAGACTTTCTTATCATATGCTCGTTTGATCTTCTGCTGATATTTGGCCACACGAAGGGAAGCTTGGTCTCGTAGTTCTTCAGAGAAGTCTAGATCATTGATCCGAAGCTCTTCGTTGATTCCTTCTTCACCTGCCATGGTCTTCAGAGTACTTGACATGTTTTCTGTTGGGAGTACTGCTTCCGATCCATATGTTAGACGAAAGGGTGAGAACCCTGTTGATCTTCTTGGAGTTGTGCGATACCCCCAAAGAACTTTAGATAGGACCTATTCCCACAATCATTTCTTGTCGTTGAGTTTCTTCTTCAGTATACCAAGTATAGCTCTATTTGAGGCTTCAGCTTGACCATTGCATTGAGGATATCTTGGAGTTGAATAGAATAGTTTGATACCGTTGTTCAGACAGAACTCTCGGAACTTGTCGGAGTCAAATTGAGCTCCATTGTCAGCAACAAGAACTTGAGGTGTACCGAACCTTGAGAAGATGTTGTGCCGAATGAATTTGATCACTTCATCGTCAGTCTCTCGAAAGAGGGGCATAACTTCAACCCATTTGGGGAAGTAATCCGTGGCCAGCAGGAAATACTTCTTCTTGCTCGGAGTTGGAGGGAAAGGACCCAGGAAATCTAACCCCCATTGATGGAAAGGCCAGGGGCTTGATAGTTGATGAAGCTCATCTGCAGCGAGATGGATAGCTCGAGCGTGCCGTTGGTATGGTTCACACCTTTGAACAATTTGTCGAGCATCTTTTGCCATTGTAGGCCAGTAGTAACCTTGTAGCTTTGTCTTAGTTTCAAGAGATCTTCCTCCTGAATGATTCCCACAAACTCCAGAGTGGATATCAATCAGGACTGCTTGTGCTTGTTCGGGACCAAGGCACTTGAGCAACATCCCATTGTGAGATTTGAAATATAGATCTTCTCCTTGTAGAATGTAGCATGGGAGCTTCCTTTGAAGCCTTCGGGCTTGATTTGGATCTTCCGGCATTTTGCCATGCTTGAAGAAGTCGAAAATTGGTTGTCTCCAGTCTTCAAGCTCACTTGTAGTAGTGAGGTTCAATGTCAGCTGATCTCCACTCCCAGATCCTTTTGTAGTAGTAAGGATCTGTTGATCGGGGATGGTCTTGGGCACTTCTTGATAATCGATCTGTATTTGCCTTCCTCCTAGTGAATCTCCCAGAACTGAGGCCGCATTGGCTAAGGCATCTGCTTCACGATTCTCCGCCCTTGGAATTTGAACGAATTCGGTATTTGTGAAGCGTTGTTGAAGACGTCGTACTAAGGCCAAATAGAGTTGCATTCTTTCTTCACGAGTTGTGTACTCTCCATTGATTTGCCTTATGATCAACTGGGAGTCGCTGTAGACGATGATTCGGTCTACCCCCAGGGATTCCGCCATTTCAAGTCCCGAAATGAGTGCTTCGTATTCGGCTTCGTTGTTGGTGGCGTTGAACCCTAGGAGAGTGGCCTTTTGTAGATGATCAAGTTCGGGGGATACTAAGACTATCCCAGTTCCCGAACCGATCGAACTTGAAGCTCCATCAGTATAAAGCTTCCATGGAGGAGTTGCAGCAATAGCTTCGAGACTTGGATCAATTTTTGTTGTAAGGTTGATCATAGTATTGTCCTCATCTTCTAAGCGCATGTCGACATCTTCTTCCCAAGTGATGGGGTCTTCAACTGGAAAGTCAGCTAGAAAATCAGCGACAGCTTGACCTTTGATAGAAGAGCGAGATTCAAACTGAATCCCCAGAGCACTCATTTCGATCACCCACTTGGTCATTCGACCAGCTCTACCAGCTTTGTCAACAATATCTTTGAGCGGGTGTTCTGAAATGACAGTGATCTGGTGGGAGATGAAGTAAGGTTGAAGACGTCGTGATGCGGTGAGTAAGGCCAAGATGACTTTCTCGGTTTTTGAGTAGCGAGTTTCAGCCGGAAGAAGAGTATGGCTGATGTAGTAGACTGGATGCTCGACGCCTTCTCTTCTACTGACTAGGACCGCGTTGCTTGCTCGATCAGTCACGGCTAGATAAAGCCACAAGTCTTCTTTTGGAAGTGGAGCAGTCAGGATAGGAGCTTGCACCAGATATTTCTTGATGCTTTGAAATGCTTCTTCACAGATTGGACTCCAGTCGGAGGTATCCGCCTTTCATAATTTGTCGAAGAGGGATTTGCACTTGTCGGAAGATTTTGAGATGAATCGATTGAGTGCTGCTAACCTTCCAGTGAGGCGTTGAACTTCTTTTCGATTAGTAGGTGAAGGCATATCGAGGATGGCTCGAATTTGATCGGGATTGGCTTCAATACCCCTTCTGGTCACAAGATGACCCAGGAATTTGCCAGATTGGACTCCGAAAGCGCACTTGGCTAGATTGAGCTTCATACGATATCTTCGAAGAACTTGAAAGGTTTCCGCTAGATCAGAAAGATGTTTGCTTCGCACGGAGCTC
This sequence comes from Chamaelirium japonicum, assembly GCA_947650365.1. Classification (NCBI taxonomy): domain Eukaryota; kingdom Viridiplantae; phylum Streptophyta; class Magnoliopsida; order Liliales; family Melanthiaceae; genus Chamaelirium; species Chamaelirium japonicum. The sequence continues at coordinate 119,018,804 of OX393550.1, forward strand.
TTGGTGAGGAGATCATCGACGTAGACTTCGACGTTGCGACCGATCTGATCTTCGAACATCTTTGTGACTAACCTTTGATAGGTGGAACCAGCATTCTTGAGGCCGAATGGCATGACATTGTAGCAGTAGAGACCTCGGTTAGTCACAAAACATGTCTTCTCTTGATCATCAGTGTGAAGAGGAATCTGATTATACCCAGAATACCCATCCATGAAAGACAATAGCTCGTGGCCAGCAGTGGCATCGACGAGTCTATCTATCCTTGGCATGGGGAATGGATCTTTGGGGCAAGCCTTGTTGAGATTGGTGAAGTCAATGCAGACTCTGACCTTCCCATTCTTCTTTGGAACAGCAACAATATTAGAGATCCAAGTAGGATACTCTACTTCACGGATGAAGCCTGCCGCGAGTAGCTTGGTGATTTCTTCTTGAACAGCAACTTGTAGCTCTGGTCGAATGGTGCGTGGCTTCTGCTTGATAGGTTTCACTTCTTCTTTGATCGCAAGTCGGTAACAAGCGTCATCTGGATTGATACCAGGCATGTCTTCGAAACACCAAGCGAAAACGTCGATATTGGATTCGAGGAAGGACACCATGTCTTGCGCTTCTGCGTCGCTAAGACCGGTACCAATGAAAGTTTGTCGAGGGAGATCTCCGCTGCCTAGGTTGATTGGGATGATTTCTTCAATTGAAGGTGATGCTTCCCATTCGATTGGTGGAGGTTCGGTTAGCGGAATCTCCTTTGATTGCTATTTAGGAGAGGGACCAGCTTCATCTCGTGGCCGCTTTGGAGGAGCAATGTTGATCCTTCGATCTGTCTTAGCCGCAGCAGCCTTACAAGATCTTCCAGTTTGCTGATCGCCTCGAATGCAGACGATGCCTTCTCCAGTTGCAAATTTGAGTAGTTGATGATAAGAAGAGGAGATGACATTGATCTGGTGGAGGAATGGTCGCCCGAGAATGGCGTTGTAGCTAGACACTCCTTCGACAATTGCGAATCTTATCGAGACTCGAGTCTCTCAGCTGAGGTCGAGAGTGAATCTCGATTCGCCCACCGTGATGCTTTGTTCGCCGTTGAAACCAGTGATCACAGTTGGAACGACATCAAGGCTTTGATATTTATGTCCCAGACGTTTGAAGCAGTCTGAGAACATAATGTCGATGGAACTCCCGGTGTCGATGAGGATCCGATTGACGATGCTTCCGTCGATGATGAGTTTCAAAACCAGGGGGTCTCGATTTGGAGTATGAACTCCTTGAAGGTCAGTGTCGTTGAAGACGATGGACGGCCAAGCAAGACCTTCGATGGGCTTCTCGATCCAAGTATCTTCTTTGTTTGCAGTAGATCGAACATGAAAGATGCGCCGAATCTGCCGATCAACTTCCTTCCCGGTCACTGATTGATGGTGTAATGATCTATGAATGCCAAAGATATTGGCATTAACAGTGAGAGGTGATGGGTTGGAAGAGATCTGATGAATCCAGCAAGCTTCTTTCCCCTTTGCAGAGGTTCGATGTTGATCTTGCCCGTTGTTGACGAACTCTTGAAGATGGCCCTCTCGCAATAAGTCTTCAAGATGGAACTTCAGCCGATAGCACCGGTCGGTGGAGTGGCCATGACTTCGATGGAATTCGCAGTAGACCGTTTTGTCTGCTGTGAATTTGGAGTTTGGCTGAAGAGGATTGGGCCTTCGAAGATACTCGTCGTGTTGAATGCGGTCGAGTATCTGTTCAACCGGCATATTCCACTCGGTGAAAGTGGTCTTCGTTGGAGATCGACGTCCGTCATTCCTTGATCGTTTGTTGGCCGGAGGGACTGCTGCTTCAGCGTTATGAGCCTTGGCAGTATACTTGGGAGCTTCTCTCTCCGGAGGTCTTCGTTTTGTTTCTCGCCCTTTCCGAGCGACTTGATCATCTTCGACCTCGATTTCTCTCTGGATTCGATCGAACATAGCACCCAGAGAAGGAGGGGGATTGCGGATGAAGTCGTTGTAGATGTGTAGATCGAAGCGGAGAGCATTCTGGAAAGCCAACATGATGGCTTCATCATCCAGATGTCTTCCAGAGAGGGCAGCATGCTCGTTGTGAAACCTCCTAGTGAAACTTCGGAGAGTCTCGTCAGCACCCATCCTTAGTCGATAGAGAGAGTCGAGCTTCTTCTCGGGCTTTAGATTGAGCTGATAATGCTGCACGAAGAGTTTAGCCAAAACATCGAACTGGGTGATTGACCCAGCTCGGAGATTGTGATACCAGTCGACTGGCGGCTCATCGAGACTTCCTGCGAAGGTGCGACAGATCACGTTGTTTTCTTCTTCGTGCGGCGTTAGAGCTTGCTTGAAGGCGAGTATATAGAGAGTTGGATCTCCTCTGATGCAGTTGAATTTGGGGAGGATAGGAGTTCTCCATCCCTTTGGAAATGTTGTCTTGAAGAGACTTCGATGTAGAGGCCCGGCAGAAGAATACCCGTCCCTACGACCGTGTCCTCGACCTAACGGCGGGTCAAGAGGCAAGATCGCAAGGTCTTGCTCAGGTATTGGAGTATTTGCCGGTTGAAGTCTATGTCGGAGGTCTGATCCAAGCCCACGTTGAAGTGGAATGGAAGGGGAGACTCTACTCTTTGAAGGAGCGGCTTTCACTTGGTGTTTCCTTGGTATATTGAGCTGTGAAGGTGCCCTCTTGTCGCAGTTGTGGCCAGAAGACGATTGGGAAGACTCGTCGTCAAGGCGATCCCAAACACTCTGCTTCCAGGGGGCAGCAGAGGGAGTTGGGTCGCGTCGGATCCTCTCGAGGGCAGCAGTGCCCATTGACCTCCGTTGCTCAGAGTGAATTGAATGTCGAGGAAGATCGACTCTTTCGCTTGCAGAGGGGATAGGTAGAGCGATCCCAGCCTCGGAAGCTGCTTTCTTAAGAGCATCCCTCTCAGCGGTGAGGGTGGCATTTTGCTTCGCCAATTGGAGGAGTTGGAAATCGACCGCCGAAATTTGATAGGTCGATGGAGGATCTTCAGCAGGAGAGGGGGCTGTTTGCCCAATTGACTGTCGTGCAGGGTGAGCGATCGATCGATCGACAGATCTCCCACTCCCTGAACGAACCCCCATCTCGGGGACAGCAAGGGGCTGTCCGAAGTTGAGCCTTTGACTCATTGAACGAGTCTCGGGACGAGATTGTTGTTGAGTGTTACTTCCTTCTGGTTGAGATTGATCCTGATGTTTCATCTTCGCCATTCAGAGAGCAAAGGGTGCAACGAGAGTGCCGACGTCCGATCAGTTGGTTGATCAGCCAAGAAGGCGAGGAAGTTTGGCTATCAAGATCGGTTGTATGCTCAACTGATCAAGGAGTAGCGGAGAGCTGGACTTTTTGCTCGGAATCCCACAGACGGCGCCAAACTGTGGGGGAAAATCTTCGTGCCGACCCGAAGATCTCGCCTCACCAATCAATTGAAGTGGAGGTTGAAGATCGTTGTTTGATCTCTCGATTGGAGTTGCAGCTTTTGATATATAAACAGAGAGATGCAATCAGAGAGAGTGTTGACACGAGAAGTGATCTCGGAGTTCAGCCGAAGCCTACGTCTCCGTTCTATAGGGAGCAACCCGAATTCACTAACACTTTTCTCGAAGTAACCTTGACAGGCCGAGTGTTACTGAAGCCTCTATGATCTCTTCAAAGACAAAAAGAAGATCAAGAAGAGGTGAGGAGATAGAAATTCCAGAGCTCTGGATTCTTAAAATCAGATCTCAGAGTGGAAATCAGAAATTTCGGATCCTCTTACATTCGAAGTCTCTGCAGTTGCAGGTTCCACTAGGCAGGGCCGGTGGGTCCCACTGTTGTACTCGGGGGCCCACTAGGCAGGGCCGGTGGGTCCCGCTGTTTGCAGACTTCTTACCAAAATTTGCACCCACAGATTTCACTGTGTGATACCCGTTTCTAGATGACGTTTGATGGTAGTATGAACTCATCACGATTTTGTTATACCACCATTAGGATGAGGTCCGACGGAGGTTGTCGGATGTCCCTATTTGGCCAGTATCGAAACCTGTAATGAGATGAGGTCTACTATGACATCAGGCATCAAATTGTGAACGAGGCGTCATCATAGTGGGAGTTCTTTCCACGTTGACCTTAGATTAGGCTCCAGATCTTAGGATTATGGGCAAACTAGTGAAGTATCGGGATCCTTGGAATCTCTGTAATGTGATCCTTGCAAGAAAGGCGAAAGCTGAGTATTCAAGGTAGGGACTATGATATTTTCCGAGGATACTAATACTTTGCGGGAGGGTTTGTAATCCTAGTGGGAGCACGGTAGACCAGGGTCTAAGTCTAAAAGGTCGTGACCTTTCTAGATATGCATAAAACCTCATAAAGAAGGGATGTGTAAGAGGTTTCCTCCAAAGGGGAGCCCCTGGCCTCCACAATCAACCGGCTAAGGGTCTGGATGGGAGGTACACAGTTCGATATTTCCACCGGGTGAGAGCTGTGTTTCCTTCCATGCTGGTTCGCCTAGTGGTTTCCTTCAGGGCATGGAGGATGTCGGTGGCAGTGGGTGACGGTTTTTTTCCTGTACCGTGGGAGCCTATGAACCCCCCTACCGACACCACCTAGATTTGTGGGAAGCATTCGAAAGCTTGTGTGAAGCCGCCGTTGCTGCGCACGCGGGTCACATAAAGCTGGCCAAAAGGAAACTGGGAGGTCTTTCAGTTTACCATGGGTAATTCTGATAAAGAATTAATGGGTTATAAAAACTCCGTTGGCAGAAGCGGTTGCATGCTCTCACCGAGATGCTGTCTCCAATTCAAGGCCGATAGTCTCAGTGCTCGAGCCCAGGGAATTTAGATTCCTGGATGTCTCCACTTGAGGTAATGAAGACATAGCGGCTGGAGTAAACATTATCTATTTCTAAATTCCATAAAATAGATTGTAGTAAACCTTAATTTTGCTTTGAACCATTGTTTACAGAAATCATGACCAAGCTCGACCCCCTTGCCTCCATACTTAATGATAACAAACTTACAGGACCAAACTACGAGGACTGAAAGCGTAACCTGATGCTCGTCCTGAGGGTTGGTAAACACACAATTGCCCTAAGTACCCCTCAACCGGCCATGTCGGGACCAAGTGCAACTGAGGCCCAGTTAAAGGAATGGAAAGACTGGCTAGATGCTGATGAGATGTGCAAGTGTTACATAGTTGCATCCTTACAGACCGTCCTTCAGAAGCAAGTCGAAGACATGGCTTTTGCTTCAGACATGATGCTCTACCTAAAGAAAATATTCGAGGGTCTTAGTCGGGTAACTCGTTACCTGACCATCAAGAAATTGGTATCCACGAAGATGGCAGAGGGAACTTTAGTTCGGGATCATATGGTGAAATTATTTGGCTATGTGAACGAGCTTGGTTCCTTCGATGTCATCTTGGATGCGAAGATCCAAACCGACATTTTTTTCGCGTCTCTGTCACGAACGTTTGAGGGCTTCATTACCAACTTCAACCTTAACCGTTTGGAGATGTCTAACGCAGAGCTCCTAGCGGCGCTCGAGGCGGTAGAGGACGGGATGAAGGCAGGAGCCCAATCCCTGAACGTAGAGCGGAATTCTTCTCTGAAAGCCAAAGGCAAGTTTCATAAAAGAAAGTCTAAGAGGCCCGTGAAGATGGGCCAAGTGCAGTTGCAGGTTCCTAAGAAGAATGGTCCGGCGAAGCCCAAAGGAAAATATTTCCGATGCGGCAAGAAGGGGCACTGGAAGGGCGACTGCCGCGCGGCTACCAAGAAGGCTGAGACAGATATATCTCAAATCCACATAGTGGAATCCCTTGTAATATCCAATTGTTCTCCAGTTTCATAGATTATGGATTCTGGTTCCACTAACCATGCTTGCAATAATTTGCAGGGGTTCAAGGAGACAAGAAAACTGGGTGATGGGGAGATGATCCTAAGCATGGGAACCGAGGCCGTGGCAGAGGCTGAAGCAGTTGGAGATGTCGTCTTGCAGTTTCTTGATGGAAGAAGTTTATTACTTAGAGACATGCTTTATGTACCGTCCTTGAGAGGAAACTTAATTTCTGTTTCCTTATTGAATAATGAAGGTTTTTCAGTTTTATTTGATGCTTCTGGTGTATCAATTAAATTGAATGGTTCCTTTGTTTGTAAGGGAAAGATACAGAATGGTCTCTATGTAATTAACTCCAATCATAAGCAGGATAACATAACTGAAACTTGTGTGGTTAATTCATCTAAAAGGAAAAATCTCTCAGATAATCCAACACTCCTTTGACATCAAAGGCTTGGACACATAGCCTCAGACATGATTCACAGATTGGTTAAGGTAGGACTTTTAAGTCCAGATATTTCAGAAAGCTTACCGACGTGTGAGTCTTGCTTGGAAGACAAGATGACTAAAAGATCTTTCCGAGCCAAAGGTAGCAGATCTAAGGAGATATTAGAGTTGGTACATACTGATGTATGTAGGCCCATAAGTGTCCGTGCTATAGGAGGCTTCGAGTATTTCATCACCTTCACGGATGATCACTCAAGGTTTGGATACATATACCTAATGCGGCGGAAGTCTGAATCCTTTGATAAGTTCAAGGAGTTCAGAGCAAAAGCAGAAAAGCAGACGGGTAAAAGTATCAAGTCTCTTCGATCGGATCGATGAGGCGAATACCTATCGGATGAATTTATTGGGTACATGCGTGAGCATGGGATCGTATCCCAGTTTACTGCACCAAGGACACCACAACAGAATGGTGTATCTGAGAGGAGAAACCGAACTTTGTTAGACATGGTTCGGACTATGATGAGTTATGCCACATTGCCACCTAGTTTTTGGGGATATGCCTTGGAGATGGCAGCATATACTTTAAGCTTTGTTCCATCAAAGTCAGTACCCTTAACTCCTTGGGAGCTGTGGTTGAAGCGAAAGCCGAGCCTACAGCACTTTAGGATTTGGGGTTGTCCAGCACATGTGCAGAAGGACAAACAAGATAAGATGGAGTCAAAAACTAAGGTATGTCTGTTCGTTGGGTATCCAAAAGGGACAAAGGGTGGTTTATTTTATGATCCTAAGGATAGAAAGGTTGTCGCCTCGACGAACGCCGTATTCTTGGAGCAGGATTATTTAATAGACCATATGTCCACCAGTAAAGTAGTACTTGAAGAATTGCTTGGTACTGATGGGAGTACGCAGACAGAAAACGTAGTGTGAGCCGATACCACTAAGATAAACGATACTGTAGAATCGACTCCTATGGAACCACCGCATGCTCGTCGTAGTGGGAGGACCACAAGTGCTCTTGATAGATACATTGGAGAAGCCTTTATGGTAGATCCAGAGTTTCAGGAGGATTATCCTCTGTACTATGATGAAGCGATGGTATCCTCTGACCATGCAGAATGACAGGAAGCCATGGAGGCAGAACTGATATCGATGTCCCAAAACTCGGTCTGGACACTTGTAATACCACCTCACAACATTAAACATGTTGGGTGTAAGTAGGTGTACAAAAGAAAAAGAGGTCCGGATGGTACCTTTGAGACTTACAAAGCTAGACTAGTCGCTAAGGGTTATACCCAACGAGAAGGGATCGACTATGACGAAACCTTTTCGCCAGTGGCTATGCTTAAGTCTATCCGGATCCTCTTGTCCATTGCAGCCCATTATGATTGGGAGATCTAGCAAATGGACATCAAGACCGCATTCCTCAATGGGGATTTGGAAGAAGTCATCTATATGTCCCAGCCTCCAGGCTTTATCGCAAAAGGTCAGGAAAGTCTGGTGTGCAAGTTGCAAAGGTCCATTTATGGACTGAAGCAAGCATCCAGAAGTTGGAACATGCGTTTTGATCAGGCTATCCAATATTATGGATTTGAGCAGAACGTGGATGAACCATGTGTTTATAAAAGGAGCGATAAGACTGCATTAGTTTTTCTAGTGCTTTACGTAGACGATATCCTGCTCATCGAAAATGATGTTGGAACATTGTCTACAGTGAAGGTGTGGTTATCCTCTCAATTTGACATGAAAGACCTGGGTGAAGCGAGTTATGTTCTGGATATCAAGGTAACTCGAGATCGCCAGAACAAGATTCTCTCGCTGTCACAGTCAGCCTACATAGATACTATCTTGGTCAGATTCAGTATGCACAACTCCAAGAAAGGACTAGTTCCATTCAGACATGGAATAAAATTGTCTAAGGATCAGGGTCCTAAGACTGCTGAGGAGAGGGCGGAGATGCAGAAGATACCTTATGATTCGACTATAGGGAATCTGATGTATGCTATGCAGTGCACGAGTCCATATATATGCTATGCAGTAGGCATGATGGGCAAGTATCAGTCAAATCCGGGTCTAGGGTACTGGACTGCTGTGAAAAGTATACTCAAGTATCTCCGTAGGACGAGAGATTATGAGTTAGTTTACTCTTCACAGGAATTGATGCCGATTAGATATACGGATTCTGACTTTACGTAAGATCCGGAATCCAGGAGATCGACGTTAGGTTTTGTGTTTTCATTAGGAGGAGGAGCTATCGGTTGGAGGAGTATGAAGCAGGGATGCATCGCGGATTCAACGATCGAGGCTGAGTACGTTGCGGTGTGCGAAGCAGCTAAGGAGGCGGTGTGGCTCAAGAAGTTCCTCACGGACTTAGGATGCGTACCGGGAGTTCAAGATCCTATTGTCCTTTACTGTGACAATAGTGGAGCGGTAGCACAATCCAAGGAGCCAAGATATCACCAGAAGAGCAAGTATATCGAGTGGAAATACTACATTATTCGGGACTTGCAGAAGCGAAGGGAGGTTGCAGTGGCTCAGGTGGCATCTGCAGATAACATGGCGGACCCTTTCACAAAGGCGTTACCGACCAAGGCTTTTGAGAAGCACGTGGATGCCATGGGAGTTACGACTGTTGTTCCCCGCTAGGCCAAGTGGGAGATTGTTGTAGATCGTGTGTCCTTAGCGTGGATTTTCTGTATTAACATTAATAAAGCTGACTTTGGTTATTGCATTCATTAGAATACTACTCTGGTATATGATAATACTCATATAATAAAAGGACCCTAGGGAACACAGTAGGCTACTGAGGCATATGGAGGATCCATGCTTGGGAGACCAAGTGGACCAGTTCTTTGTAGACCTAGAATTAGTTCACAGCTTAGGTGATACCGGTCGCTTCACCGAGAACAAGCTGTTGGCAGGTAGAGGATGTGGTGAAGTCTCCACCACGGGAACGTGGGATTCCCATTCACCTGACCAAGCACGATGATCGTGTTGAACAGAACCAAGAGATGCATAGTTCAGTGATTCAGACACTGGTATAGAAACCGTCTTACTACTATAGCTAATCCGTCCTTAACCCTGAGGGACCATGTACACTGGGCCAACCAGTTGTGTGGTGCTTTGATGTGCCAACATGTGGGGACCTTCCATAGTCCAATACCATGGTACGTTGGGTTACCCGGCTGGCGCTTGAGTGACATGTAATCTCTATAGGTTATCGATCCGACGTCCAGTATTGGATGGATGCGTTTTGATGAGTCAATCTGTCCACATAGTTAACCCAGGCCTGGTGGTTGTCAGTATGACTGACGATGTTCCGGATGCTAGGCATAGCACCGGAAGGTGTGTGGTGTTATAGATGACATGTCATCAGACCCTAGTCAGATGATCGATCGGGATCTGACGGTGCTCCCCACCGCCCGAGTCGTATCATGACACCAGTAATAGGAGGGACTAAGGATTATCGGAGTATAGTAGAGAACAGGGTTACAAGGGAGTAACATAAGTTTAGGATCACTAGAGTTCAACTCGCGTCGCACTCTGGGTGGCTACGCGGGTTAATCGGATTAGGACTGATTAACAGAACTTCCGGTATGTCACCGGAACAGTTAATCAGGGATCCGGTTGGAGCTAGCGATCCCGAACCCTGAAGGTTCCACCCTGTCGTTGCGTATAGGAATTGTTCCCCTACCTAGTTGGATACATTGGATGCGAAGTAGCGCGATGGAGCGCAAGCCCGGAGCCTAAGAACCTAATTCACATGTATTACGGGCCGTAGGGGTATTTTGGTAAATACTAAAATATAGCTCAGAACATATTGAATATGGATCTTAGATTGAGCGGAAAAATTCCAGGAGTTCACAGACGTTGACGGAACTCGATTCTGAGTAGCGCACCTCACTCAGTCTCTCTTTCAGTTTTTCCACTTTTCGTGAAGGGCATTTTTGTCCAAGCTTCACGATAGACACTGGAAATCCCTAAAAACCGCCCCCCCTCTATCCTTATCCTACTAGGGCCGGCCCTAGCTTCCTTGAAGCCATGGGAGACCGGCCCTATAAAGGAATAGGGAGAGGGAGGGGCCGGCCCTAAGGCTCCCTATCCTCCAGAAAATCCGAACCCCCCCCTTTAGCTCCTCCTTTGTGGTTTCGGCCAAGGAAAAGAGAGGAAGAAGAAGGGAGAAGAGAGCGGAAGGAAGGAGAAGGAAGAAAGGAGAAAGAGGAGGAGAAAATCTCGCGGCTCGCCATCGTCTTCGCAACGGATTCCTCCGTCGGCTCGTAATCCCTGCACTCATTGACGGGATTTCAAGGATTCTTCAATTCCCAAAGGACAAGGTGCTATCCGACAGTTTCCCTTGCGATTCAAGTGCGGTTCTTCATCGTTCCGTCGTTTTCGGATCATAGATCCAAAAGGTATGATGATTCTAAACACCTAACTAGATGCATGCATGTCTTCCGTAGATCGTAGTATGCCTCTAGGGTGTTCGCACATATGCTAAGATCATATATTTGCATGTAGATTGTTTTGTAGAATTAATTGTAATGAAACATACACCGTATGATCTTCGGATCTTTCTTTTGCTTCCGCTGCGACTCTGATTAGCGGATCCAATTCCAACAGTAACATCATGAGACGGTCCTCTCAGAAATACTTACACTCAAACAACCGTTCACTCAAACAATCATTCCCCCCCTTCTCTCTCTCTCTCTCTCTCTCTCTTGCGGGGTGGTTGATTTTTTAAACGCGAGTTGAGATTGTTGTAAAAACCGGCATGCTCAGATACTAGTTAGTTGCATATCGAAAGGATGGAAGCCGACATAGAGAGAGCGCAAGAGTGCGACTCGTGGGCCATCATCAGAGATTGCAATGCTTTTGTTCTTAGCGGTTTAGAGGTCCGGTTCGGGTGGAGGAGGAGAGGAGAGAGGGAGGGCTGACCTGTGGTGGTTCGCCGGAGTCGGGGGAGGTACTCGGAGGGGGCTGCGGCTGCTCCTCTCTCTTCTCCCTTGGTCTCTATCTTCTTCTCTCCCTCCTTTCTCTCACTATTTCTCTCCCATTCTCTCTCTCTATTACGTTCTTCTCTCTCTCTCCCGTTCTCTCTCTATTTCTCTCCCTCTCTCTCGGTTCATATATAAAGGGGGTCTGATGTTGTGGTGAGAAGAACTAGGGGATAAGGTCGGTTAAGGTTTCCTAATAAGGGGGAAGGGATAAGGACTAAAAGGTAGGGGTTTATCATCCCAAAATCTTACCCTATTATTCTCATCCGAATTTTGAATTTAAATAACTGGGAAGGGAGGTCAAGAGAGCCTAAATTATGCTAGGAGACCGGGAGGCAGGCTCTAGGGCTGGTCGGGCTCGGTCCCGAGCCCTGAACCGGGCTCGGTCCCGAGCCCTGAATCGGGCTCGGTTGGAATCCGGGTGCGATTCGTCCATCAACCGGGCTGAAAAGAATATTAAGTCGTAACTATCAAACCGGAAGTCGGAATAGGGCCCGAGAGGATTCGTTGGAAAGGTCTCGTCAACGCGAACGCGTTAGCGCTTGGTACTTAATTTTTTGACTTCTGGATCTCTCGGAAAGAAAGAAAGACTCCAAAACTCAAAATAACAATAACTATTCACCCGGGTGTCGGATCGACCCTAACTCAGGCTCATTGGAAGGCTCTCTCAGAGCCTCATCTAACGTATCTTGTTTCATTACGATCCGATCACCCAATCTCTTGCAAGAAATAAGACAGCTACAACTATCGAGCAATTATCGTTTTTTCTAGGGTTTACCTGCCGGGCTGCCGAAACTGGCTGCGCATACACCTGATCGTTGTACGGAACGCACCATCGTGACATGCTCGAAGTTACGGAGAATGTGAACGTAAAACATCTCATAGGTTTACGTTCCATTTATTGGGAAAAAGCCCAAAGAAAAAGTCTGGCTGCAAAAAGACGAAACTAGCCATGGAGGATTTCTATTATTCTCAAATCTAACACCACAGGTGTTACATAAATATTATACAAAATCACATCACAATTTTCCACATTTGCTATCAAATCCATTTTTTATTTATTATTGAATTGCATATATCCAATCTTTACTTTTGGTTTGTATGTGAAGTAATTTTTTATTTGGTGCTTTACAAAGAAAATACCATATGGTGATTCAAAGATAATGGCCATATATAACTAGAAAAGTGATGATCGAAGTACTAAAATCTCTGACAGATGATTGAGAGAAAATATACATATATAACTGAAGAAGTAGTGATCAAAGAACAAGGTGCCACATAACAACCTTCTCATTCTTATACGTGGTAACATCATGAGACGGTCCTCTCAGAATCTCTTACACTCAAACAACCATTCATTCAAACAATCATCCCCCCTTCTCTCTCTGTCTCTCTCTCTCTCTCTCTCTCTCTCTCTTGCTAGGTTGTTGATTTTTTAAACCCGAGTTGAGATTGTTATAAAAATCGGCATGCTCTGATACTAGTTTGTTGCATAGCGAAAGGATGGAAGCCGATATAGAGAGAGCGTAAGAGTGCAACTCATGGGCCATCATCACAGATTATAGTGCTTCAGATCTTAGCGGTGTATTCCATATTACGCTGATCCATCACGTGCATAAGCCTACAAAAAATCATAGACAAAAGAGATAAGATTTTATAGAGGTTTATCCCAAACAGGGCTACGTCATCTTTCGGGCAACCACGACCTTCAGGAATCCACTATGAAGAGATAAACATGATTACTCCTGATGACACTTCATACTCTCTGACACCCAACTGTCTCTAACATGCACCAACCATCCACCAGAAAACCTCATTACACAAAAAAATAAAACAAAACATGTTACATGATAGATTAAAAAAAAAGTTCTACCTCTTTGTGTGCTCTCTCCTACAGATTTGACTGAATGGATTGCACATGGCAATCTCTGTTTAGATAATCCGTACGGGTTCCATAAAAGACATGATCAAAATTCTCAAGAGTTATGATCGGTCAGATCAAACATCATCATAGCAACATTGATCTCCAACGGCCCTGTGCTTCTCCTCTCGGACTCGCTCCATCATGGCCTCGGTCTCCGCAACGTGACATTGCCCTCCATGGTTTGGCCACCATGCCCAAAGACATCTTCTCTCAAAGGGGGACCTTCTCGGTAGAAAATTAATTAATCTATATATTGAAGTGCATTAAAAAGAAATTATAACTTCAAAATTAAACTCGGTAGAAAACAAATTAAAGATGTGATGTATGGCTATGCCTGGAGATATGATGAACCTCGAGGCGCTTTTGAATTACCTTCTCATGTACGAAGTGGTAGTCCACTTCGATATGTTTGGTGCAGGTATGAAATACTGGATTTGAGGCCAATGCCATGACGGAGATATTGTCACACCAGATAATGGGAGAACCAGGCACGTAGATATGCAGGTCATGAAGTAGCATGACTTGCCAAGTGACTTCAGCAGCAACAGCAGTGGTGAGACTTCGGTATTCAGATTCCGTAGAAGAGCGAGCATCCGCGGGTTGTTTCTTAGCAGACCAAGAGACCACAATCTCGCCAAGCAGCAAGCACAGTCCGGTAGTAGATCACCAATCGACGTCATTTTCGACCCAATCAGCATCATAAAAAGCTTGAAGTAGAAGTGGACTAGGGGAAAATTAGAGGCTATGGGAGATAGTACCCTTGAAATAGCGAAGAACCTGCTTGAGATCGGCGAAGTCACCGGTTGTTGGAGCATGCATGTGCTGGCAAATGGTGTTGATTGCATAGGAGATATCCAGCCTGGTGACTGTCAGATATTGAAGCATGCCCGTAAGACTCCTATAAAGTGTAGGATCATAAAACGGAGTGAAAAGTGCAGGATCTAGACCCTTCTTGGAGGAGGTGGGAGTCAGGTATGGCTTGCAGTCAGTCATTGCTGCTCGAGAGAGAATATCAATAACATATTTGTGTTGTTGCAGTAATAGGCCCTTGGCATTGGAAGAGACTTGAATGCCAAAAAAATAATGAAGGTGACAAGGTCCTTATTCTCAAACTGAGACCTCATCTGAGAGAGGAGGTGAGTAATATATGCCGGATCATTTTCGGTGATAAGAATGTCATCAACATAAACAAGCAGTATGGTGAGTCGATGGGAAGTCCATTGTATAAAGAGTGAGTTATCATTCTTACTCATGATAAATCCTAGATGCTAGAGATAGCTAGATAGGCGATCGATCCATACACAGGGATCCTGTCGCAAACCATATAAGGCTTTCCGAAGGCGACATATGTGCCTTGTTTGAGAGGAATCAACGAACCCGGGTGGTTGTTGCATATAAATCTCCTCTGAAACGAAGCCATGGAGAAACGTATTAGAGACATCCAGTTGTTGAATATGCCAGCCAAAGTGAAGCTCAAGAGTGATAAAGGCCCTAATTGTGGCCATCTTGACTATCGGACTAAAAGTCTTCAGGAAGTCGACACCTTCTTTCTGATGAAAGCCCTTGGCAACGAGGCGAGCTTTGTAATGAGCTACCGTGCCATTAAGACGTCGTTTTAGTTTGAACACCCATTTATTATCGATAATGTTGGCTGAGTGAGGAAAGGGGATGAGACACCATATCCCTTGCTGCTGGAGTGCTTGAAATTCATCAAACATTGCCCGACGCCATTCCACATGTCGATTGACTTCAGTGAAGCATGTTGGCTCAATGTCAGGAGTGGTGGAGATGGCCATCAGAAAGAGAGGGTGTTTTGGCTTGAAGACGCCCACTTTGGAGCGAGTAACCATGTGGTGTCTAGGAGTATCAGGAATGGAGGTCGGAGTCCGCTAGGGCCAGTTGCTCGCCGGTGGCAGGAGCCAAAGGACTGATATATATGTGACCCGGGTTCCACGGAGTTGAAACAGGAGGAATCTGCGAGAGAGGAAGCATGCGTCGGTGTCGGTAGACAGGAGGTCGGGTTCACAGAAGATCTGCCAGCATGCATAGTTGGAACTCCGAGTCCCAAATCGACCGACAATGATGCAGCAGAATCGGAGTTTGATGAAGCGGCAGCAGCTGGCCGGACGTTGACTCCTAGGTCGTTGGAAGGAGGAAAGTCGCAACCATGGTGGAGGAAGAAGTGAAGCACTGGGAGTATCGGTTATAGAGCTTGATAGAGCAACAGTGGTGGTGGTGGTGGAAAAGAGTGGGGGTAGGAATGGGAGATAAGGAGAGTGCTTGGCAACGTTGCAAGGGGGCCGGACATCAGGCGGGTCAAGTGCAAACGGGAAGATGTCCTCGAAGAATCGGACATGACGAGAAATGAACACTATCCTCGCGGATGGATCATGACACCTGTATCGATCACTTCTCTTCTCACTCTCTCTTATTCTTCTAGGTGCCACGTGGTAACATCATGAGACGGTCCTCTCAGAAATACTTACACTCAAACAACCATTCACTCAAACAATCATTCCCCCCTTCTCTCTCTCTCTCTCTCTCTCTCTCTCTCTCTCTCTCTCTCTCTTTTGCGAGGTGGTTGATTTTTTAAACTCGAGTTGAGATTGTTGTAAAAACTGGCATGCTCAGATACTAGTTAGTTGCATATCGAAAGGATTGAAGCCGACATAGAGAGAGCACAAGAGTGCGACTCGTGGGCCATCATCAGAGATTGCAGTGCTTTTGTTCTTAGCAGTGTATTCCATATTACCCTGATCCATCATCACGTGCAAAAGCCTACAACACTACACCAAAATCACGATTTTGCAACGCTTATAATTGTTACAATAAATTTTAGTAACACAAAAAAACCGTTAGGAATACGGCGTTACAAATATTTGTAACACATTTTGTAACAGTTATAAGTGTGACAAAATTAGTTTTAGTAACGGTTATAAGCGTTACGTTTCTTTCGTAACGGATGTTCAAAAGCCAAATTCATCCTCATTCGTAACACTTATAATCGTTACAAACATTAGTAACGGTACATATCTTACGGATATAAACGTTAGATATTATTTGTTACTAACATTACTAACAGTTATAAGCGTGATTTATGTATTGTGTAACAGATCCAAGAAGCAAAACTCCTCACATATTAATTCAATTTGTAACACTTATAACCGTTACAAAATTTTAGTAACGATCAATATCTAACAATTATAACCGTTACGAATAATATGTATTATTTTTTTTAATAATTCTCTTGGCTATAAGAAAACTATTAAAGCATTAATAATATATTATTGGTACAATAAACAAATACAAGGCTATATAAACAAATACAAGGCTATATAAACAAATACTAGTGGTATAATAAACAAATACAAGGCTATATTGTATCCACAACTGAGATAAGAATATAATCAAATTCAGAGTTTTATGTCTCCAAATTGACCACTCCATATACCCACAACTGAGATAAGTACATAATCAAGTTCAGAGCTTTAAGTCTTCAAATTTACTATACATACTACTAGCTAGCACATAGGCATAGTAGCTGTAGACTATCAGAGAGACAGACACCATATACATAGAGCAACAAGGAAACAAATAAGTGTTCTGAACATCAAAAGCCCGCCCGCAGCCCCACCACTTGCACCAGCATGGAAACCAGTAGCAAACCTGCAATTTTAAAAAATAAGAGTGAATATTAGTATCATAATCTTCAAATTGACCACACCATATACCCACAACTGAGATAAGTACATAATCAAGTTCAGAGCTTTAAGTCTCCAAATTGACCATACACACTACTAGCTAGTACATAAAATTAAAATTATTGTGCTTACAATGGAGTTGAAAAATGCTTGGCCTTATCACTTCTTGCATCAATATAGAAGACCAATAGGTCATAAGCAATTCGCTAGGAAAACCCAACTAAGAAATTGGGTTTCGAGTATGGGTATTGGGGTATTTGATGCCAATATCCTACCCAAACATTTCCCTTGATGTTGTTTTAAAACATAGAATTGAGAAGATTAAAATGGGGAACAAAATATGGGATGGAATGAAGAATGGGAATGGATTAGTGGGATTACCCTTCCCATTATAGCCCTTGTTTTTTAAATGGATAAATAAGATTCTATTGATTAGTGACAAAGAGAATGGACAAATGGAAAACAAAAAGTAGGATAAAAGGATTAATGGGTTAGTGGGATTTATGAATTATGCTACTCCATTCGTCCCTATCTATGAACATCCTCCATCTGCTGGTAGAGTTTTACAAATGGGACTCAATATAATTAGTTTCACAGTTATAAAATAAACATTAGACACCAAATACTTCTAGCTAATACATTGGTCATTGTAAAAAGTAAACGGAGATATGAATATGTTATAAATTTGAAGAAAAAAATAATAATCAAGTCCCTAAAGCCTATATATACAATAATGATAAAAGATACATGCTTTTATAAGAAAAAAATGGGGTATTGAAAATAAACAAATACCTTCAAATTACTGTATTTGCAGTCTGGCTTCAAGCCAAATTAAAAAACCACCTTCAACTAAACCTTGCATCAGAGTATGGCCATCTTGGGGACCGTCATAAATGAGAGCTTGTCCAACCAGTACTTCCTCGACATAGACCTTTTTTTCACCGAGTCCCACTTTTCTACCATGACAAATTCCACTAGTTTGATCAGTCACAACATACCCCTTAGCCACTGATCTACCATCTCTATCCAATAAAATGACCTTAGGATTGGTAGACGACCCAGAAGGACGATTCAAAGTTTCCAAAATTGGAGCCAAATTTATAGGTGTAATCGGTGTTGTTCGACTAACTGAATTGGAACCAACTTCAGTTCTAGGCGTAGTCAGCACAGGCGGTGATTGGGCGCTCGGCGTCCCAGTTACATGATTAAGCACAACCTGTGAAGCAATGAATAACAAATATATATACATAAGATATATCGTATTAACTGTATGTAAGAATAATTGCAATAACAAACTCACCGATAATACACCCTCAAATCTGGCTAGGGTGCATTTGACCTCAGCCACAATATCAGCCTTCATCTCATCATAAGATGTAGATTTTGATTGTTCAAGTACTGCCGTCGCAACAGCAGTATGTTGTAGTTGCTTCTTAGAGACATGGGAGCCGAATGCACGAATTTTTCCCATTTTATCCCCCCCAAAGACCTCTGTCAGTTCATCTGAGTCGAGGTCTAGCAGACTCGAACTACCACCTCCGCTAGTGCTTGTATTTTTTCTTTTTTCTCCGGCAGCCTTTACTAGTTCCTGTAATTTTCACATAGGAAAGAGTATTAGTAACAGTAGTTCACAAGTATATGCAAAAGTAAAATGTAGTTATACTCACATATTTTTCACGAGCACTCTCCAACACAGTCCCATCAGTACGTTCATGTCCTTTATACCAATCATCTACACGCGTAATTTTTTTTGTAGGATCTTTTTTTTGCTGTGCAAAAAATTAACATTAGTTATAAATATTTTGTCATTATAATTTTATTGTATAGGGTATATACACACCAGAGTATGATGAATTTGGGCATAAGAGGACCGCCCAAGAGTATGGCCGACCGTATTCTTCTGTCTATTTTGTGAGTTTTTTGCATTCGCTTCTTTTATTTCACGCTTGTCCTCACGGGCGACGAAATTTGTCCAATGACCCGGATCAATACCGGGTGGGCATGTTGTTATAGCTGCTTCTAAGCTTTCAACATTTTTTAAAAATTCTTTCCGATATGTCGCTTTCATTGTCCTAAACTTTTGGGGAAATGCCTTCTCCAACAAAGGACGAGCCAGTTCTGGGACTATATTTAATTCGAATTCACCCTATCAAAAGTAGTCTAGTTAGATTGCACCATATGAAATGATAAGGAAACAAGCAAATAATGCTAATATTATTCCATTACAAATAAGTAAACATTACCATCAAAGCATTCCAAACATCGTCCTTGAAGTTCTTTGGCACTAGCCTCCAGTCCTTGATATCAATAGGGACATGAGATCGAATGAAGTGTCCAGTACGTGTACTCCATTTACTCGCATTTTTACCCACAACGGCGCCGTCAGGTTGGATTTCGATAGGCAACTTTATGGTGCTACTCGTTGATTGTGTACCTTGGGACTGAGTAGTTGGATCACTTGATGCCATTGTATTCACCTGAAGCAGTTCACATCATAGCAGAAAATTTATAGGTATTAATACTGTAACATAAGATAAATGTCATTGTACAACAGTAGGGGCATCATAAGTAGCCATATAGGGAACTTGAAAAATATGCACATACAAGTAGAAAGGTAAGAAGGGAATTAGCAATAGTACTAGGAACATCACCTGTCCGGCGGAGAATGCATGCAGATGAACAAACTTTGTGCTAACATAGTCTTGAAGTTTGTTCATCCATGCACTTCAAGCATGACTAAGTTCAATCCATGCACTTCAAGCATGACTAAGCACTTCGTGGAGAGGACAAAAAAGTCTTCCTGTACATGCTAAATTGCTAACAGCCTTGCCTCGATGATGGTATCAAGTTGGGCAACTGATAACCAAGAACTAGGCTAACACATAGGCAATATCCTTACCAAAACTAGCAACGGAGAACACGATATGATCCATACAAAGATATCAACAGTTTGATAAGCTTTTCAACAACTAGGTTCAGTTTAAGAATTTGCACTTTGATTGGCACAAGATCGGGGACTAAATAGAAACATCAGAAGGCATGATGGAATCTATATTCATCATTGACTATTTAACAAATTTGACACATTCATCAGAATTTTTCTTTTCACCTTTAATAATTAATTTCAAATTCCAATTCATTGTAGCCAATGTGATCTCTAGTTCACAATTGGTTTTTAGCATGTAATGTTCACCCCTATCTCCAATACTGATTATTTTAATGAAGACGTGAATATGAAGCCTCATTGAACGAAGGACAATTTGCAGTGATTTTTTCATTGACTAATTTTTTATAGGTAAGCCCCAGGTAACCTACTTGTAATGAGTAATGTGCAAGAGTTGAATAGGGCATCCCCAACCAATAGCACACTTAAATGGTACCAAGTTGCAATAACACAGATTCCTCTGCACCAATATAGAGGGCTAGATGTTGGAGAAAATTTGATGGTTATGGTTATACTAGCACAAAGTTTGTTCATCTGCCATTGGCTAGGTGGAATACAAGTCTGATAATATAGTATATGATATAGTCTTGAAGTAAAAGGGAATAGTATACAGCTTTAAGATTTTGAAGTCCTGTTTCAGCCAAGAGGCCCAAAGAGGAAAGGAAATTAAATTGCTTAAAAAGAAAAAAAAAACACTTTAAGAACTATGACAATATTAAATTGCAAACGATTCGTGCCCGAGATTTCTGGAATGCGATGGCAGTTTCTGAGCAACACCATGCACTCTGGCAAAAGGGAGGAGGGGTCAAAAGAAGCGCCTTTTGAAGCTTCTGGTAGTTGCTTGGTAAGAGAGCATGAGGAGCCCAACTCCGATTCCGATCCCGACGCACATCCCCAAGCCTATCCCAACACCAACTCTCACACCAGCATTGAACCACGAGAGCTGACCGTCTTCATCCGAATACCAACCTTCAGGATAGTAGCTGTTTCCGATTTTCAAATCGTATTCACCGATTTCACTTTCAGGATCCTGTGAAAGTCATGATATGATCAGGTCCAACCATTTTCAAACGTTGAGCGCTTGACTAGTGCAAAAAATTAATTAAAGAAGGGAACCAAAAGTAAACACGAGAGCAACTGTGAGTACAAACTGAGCAAACCACCAAGAAATCCTGTGATGTAGTTGAGCAAGTTTATCAGCTGAAACTGTGGTAAGCTATAAATTCTCGTTGCAGACAAGTTCATGCGTGCAGTTTTTGCTATAGTTGATTACATATTTTGACTCCCCATGATTCAGGAGCCCAATCATAGCACCGTTGACTTGATAGAAATCCCTTTCAATTATTATGAACTTTAATATGAATGATTGAATATCTGTGTACCATGCATTCCTGGACAGTGTTATCAGACATTACCTTCATATTTATGAACTTTAACGTATGAAAATTCTGTAGTTATCCAATTTTGAAATATTCAAATGTTCAATTAGTATATGTGCTAAAATTGATGATGATGACTTATTGTCACTTCAATAGTTTCCTGTGCATCCCTATTAGGATAACATATCCACTTGATACACTAATCATTGATTAGTGTATCAATGATTACACTACCATGTTGTTAGTTGACTTCGTCAATTTAGTGCAATCCCTCCAATGGTACAGTCAAAATGCAAAGTACTGTATATTGTAAGTTTTGACCCATTTTTTTTCTTTATCTTGACTGAATTCAAAGATGCCCTGAAGGCAGAGTTGATGTAGGAAACATCATCCGTCTGCACACCATATTTTTAGAATGGGTTTGTTTATGCATTTTGAAGTAAAATGCACTATTAATAGTAAATTTGTCCTATTGTTAGTAGGAGAAATCAGACCCTAACTAAGATAGGATTCTTATCCACAATCACATGTCTATTAGGAAACAATAGGATTCTTTTCCACAATCACATGTCTATATAACAACTTGATAAGGATTAACACCCAGCAAGATTTGTACATTTACACATGATATCAAACTGTATAGGAAACAATAGGATTCTTATCCACAATCGTCTTATCCAACATGATGATGGTTTTCGATCAAAAGAATCAAATGGATCAAATATAACAACACATACAGACATTCCATCATTGTCATCATCCAAGACCTATTCATTAAGATGGGGTCGACTTATAGCATAACTCCAATTGAGAAGGCTCCAAAAAAAGATTGAAGAGAATTTTCTGAACAGACTGAAAACCTACACACACATTCAATCATCGTCATCATCCAGAACATTTCATCATCGCCATCAGCCAAGTTCAGATGGGGTTGACTTTATAACACAACTGCAATTGAGAAGGGTCCACAAAAAGATTGAAGAGAATTTTATGAACCGACTGAAAACCTGGCGTCAACCCTCTAAGATTGGTGTTAGAAACCTAGAAGGTCAGCTGACAGTTAGGTAAACCTACCATATTGATTATGCAGTTTAAGCTAAGCTCATGCAACTAGGGGGTAACCTATCTATTCAAGGAAACAATTTAGATGGAGCGGGTGAACAACGAGTTTTGATATGGATACCTGTGTTCATCTCAATGCACAAATAATCCAAAACGTAAAGTGAAACAACATTTTGAAGAAACACAAACATACACACGCACAAGAAATAAATTTCTTGATACATGCATGCCTATGAAACATCTGAAGATGATATCAAAACAACGAAAAAATATCATAGGAATACGGTAACCGTGCCACACAATAAACTGCACGGGTTTTGTCTTTGCATTTCTAAGCAATTTTTATAATCCTAGATTCCTAGAAAAACCCTATTTTATTCAGGCCAAACTATTTTCCAAAACAAAGGTACAGAAAATCGTTTGGCCTGGAGTAAAGTTGAACTGATCTTAAATGATTATATATCATCACATAGTGGATTAAGTGGGGATGTGGGCACCTACACATTGTAGGTAATGTTATCCCTCTATGAAGTTTCTCAAAGAAAAGAAAGAAATAAATGACTTACCCCTCTTTCACAAATGTCAATATTCAGGAGATAGCAAATACATCAACATCAACATCCAAACCTGCATGTGAAACATCAATTCCACTATCAAAAATAGAAACATCAATTCCACTATCAAGTTCATGAAATAGACAAGCAGACATTTTCTTGCCTTATTACAATTATTACAATTAGCGTTGTGTCACCAATAAGGGTTTCAAAGTAGGTTGGTCTTCAAGTATGGATTGGAAGACCGTTGGTTCATCTAGCTCGTCGACTCGACTAGTCAATCGTCTCGGTGAGTGTATGACCACCCACCAATCTGGATTTTTTAGATCTTTTGAATAAAACACTTGACTTGCCTCGGAGGCAAGAATGGCCGGCTCGTCTAACGGTGTAGTAACACTCTTTAGCTTATTAAAATTGACTAGCACCAAGTTAGAGTCTGGACAGAGTTTACAACCATTAGTTTTATCCTCCACCCTCACCCAGTCGCAATAAAAGATAACCTCCTTGAACTCCGTATAGTCCAGCTCGAATATCTCTTTGATAACCCCATAGTACATGGTCGATGCGTCGATAGGGTTTTTGTCTTTCCTACTTGCCGTAAACGTAGTAATTGCCTTCATGCAAACACCACTATCTTGTGTCGCAACAGTATCATCGTGAAACTTAGTAGAGAAGACAAAACCATTAACACGGTACTTTCTAAAAGTTTTAGCCTGGAACAATGGACCCTTAACCAAACGCCACAACGTTGAGGTTGTGACACCGGCCTTCAACAACTGTAGAATAAAAAAAATATCATAATTAAAAAGTGAACGTAACTAAAGCCCCAAAGGTAATATATTAGTATTTTATCAAATAAACTAATACCTTGTCATATAACCAAACGATAAATTCTGTCTGGATCTCTACTTCGGTTTTTGCTATCCCTTTTCCTTTACCACGGATATTTGATTGCAAGGACGAGCGATATTCACTGTAATTCATGCATATAAGTTTTACTATGAGTATTTACGACCTACGAAATAAATAGATTATCAATCCAAACAAGTGAAATAAAACGAACCTGTAGTATTCATCAAGTTCATCGACTTCTACTCTAAAGAGTACCCATCTACGAATTTGTATAAATTGTTCTGGGCATAGCATCACAGTCTTACCGTCAAGCAAAGGCCCTTCATCACTATACTCACCATTATCATCTAGAAAGGCTTCACGAGTAGATTTATGATTTCCATCTCGTGGATTTGGCATGTATTCCATGGCATACCTAACGGATTCAGAAACAAGATAGGATTCTGCAATGGACCCTTCAACATATCGTTTATTGCTCGGTATATCTTTGCACTCCTTCATCGCCCTAATTAAGTTGAAAATTCAAAAATTATATTTATTAGTTTCGTTAACAAATATGCAGTTTTAATATAAGATATGTAGGTTACCTTTCAAAAGGATACATCCATCGATGTCTAGTGGGTCCACAAATCAAAGCTTCATCAGCAAGATGCACCATTAGGTGGATACTGATATCAAAAAATGATGGTGGAAAATATTTTTCCAATACACACAATGCCTCTGCAACCATGTATTTAGCCTCTTGAATTTCCTTACGAATTAAGACCTTTGAGCACAATAGGTTGAAGAATAAGCTTATTTGGTGAATAGCTCGTCGTAAGTCACGGTGTTTCGGAAAGGCATGCTGAAGCAATACGGGTAGCAAATATTGCATAATGACATGATAATCATGAGACTTCAATGCGTGCAAACCAGGTGGTTGAAGAGTGACAATGTTGCTTAGATTAGACGAAAAACCTGAGGGGAGCTTCAAGTCTTTCAAAATTTGGCAAAAGTGTTTCTTCTCATCTTTATCCAGAATAAATGGAGCTATCGGTTTTATCTGTTTCCCTGTAGCCTTGTCTGTTTGCATCCATTGGCCACTGTGCATGCCCATCTTTCTTAAGTCCTCTCGTGCATTTATTGTGTCCTTAGTTTTGTCCTTTTTATCTAGTATCGTGTTTATTATATGTTCTGCAACATTCTTCTCAGTGTGCATCACATCAATGACATGACGAACTGGATGGTGAATCCAATATTCGAGATCAAACAAAATAGATCTCTTATACCACGCTTCAGTAACTTCATCACCATCACCACCACCATCATCATCAGCGGTATCAAGTTCATTCACCTCAATTCTCTTCTGCTTCCTGCCAAAACTTTTTTGAATCTTACCTGGTACATAATGGACATGACTTAAAGTTTGCAAAAGCGCTTGTCCATTTAACCGTTTTGGAGGAGGCTTATCTTCTATCGTCCTAAGCCCCAAATACTTACCATTTCTGAACGGATGATCCATCTTAAGGAACATACGGTAGTTTGTATAAACATTCTTCCTGCCATTAGGTAATCGAACGGATGGAGTTTTGTCACCACAAATAGGACAAGCTTTGTAACCATGTGTTACGCAACCAGACAAATTTCCATATGCGGGAAAATCATGAATACCCCACATTAGCATAGCTTTCATCGTGAAATGTTCTTTTTTATACATGTCATAAGTCAGCACTCCTTCATCCCAAAGTTGCTTCAACTCATCTACAAGTGGTTCGAGAAAAACATCAATATCTTGACTCGGTGCCTTTGGCCCTGGTATCAATAAAGACAACATTTGGAACTCTGATTTCATACATAGCGAAGGTGGAAGATTATAAGGCACCATGATGACAGGCCAACAACTGTAACTAGTGGATTGAACACCACGCGGATTAAACCCATCTGTTGCAATTGCAAGCCAAACATTACGCCCTTCCTTAGCAAAGTCTGGCCATCTGTCTTTACACAATTTCCATTGTCCTGAATCAGCTGGATGCCGCATATAATCCCATGAAGATTTTGCTCGATTATGCCATGTCATGTCGTGTGCTATCCATGGTATAGTATATAACCTCTTGAGTCTTGGAATTAAAGGAAAATGTCTCAATACTTTATTAGGTTCTTTCAATTTCTTCTTACCCGATTTTCCCTCTTTCACTTTAAATCTAGGTGTTCCACATTGAGGACACTCGGTTGCATTTTCATACTGTTTCCAATATAATATGCAGTCGTTCCTGCATGCATGAATGCACTTGGCCTTCATCCCTAGGTCTTTCAGCATTTCCTTCATTACTGGATACTTATCTGGCAATGTGTTTCCTTTTGGCAACCACTTTCTTAACACGGTTAAGAGTGCAGTAACACTAGTTCCTGACCAACCAAATTGTTTCTTTATGTTATGTAGCTCCACAATTGCAGAAAGAGTTGTCTCAGTACCCTCACAGGATGGATATAATTTTTCTTCTGCTTTTTTCTTATAATCACTGTACCTCTTATCTAAGTTTGGTTCGGGAATATATGGTTCTTCCAAATCAATGGTCTGATCACCATCGCCTCTATAAGTATTGTTATCTATCCCTTCGTGCACTTCATAACAAGCATCAACAAGGTTTCCCATCCCAAGGCCTCCATCCTCAATGTTTTCGTCCTCAATATTTTCTTTTTCAGCTATTTTAACTGTTAGATGCTGCATCGAATTTTTAGATGGTCTCTCCCCATGTAAAACCCATACGCGATATGACGGATCTATAGAGTTCACGACCAAATGTTGTTCAACTTCTTCAAACGTTGCTCTTTTTCTATTTCGGCACTTCTTACATGGACAAGGACAAGTAGACAACCCATCACTGTTTGCTTTTGCAAATTCAATAAAATCTTTAACCCCCTCAGTATACTGAATGCATATTCTATTTTTTTCATACATCCAATCTTTCTGAATTGGTCGCGACATTCTGAAACAAAAGATACAATAGTGTCAAAGTTAGAAAAGAACTCAGAGAATTAGACACATATTTGGCAAAACTTTAAAAATATTAAATATATTATAATAATACATGTTGAATGCATATATGTATAATTAGACTGATAAATTAAATAAAATAAATGTTAACATAAAGATGATTGAATCTCATCAAGTTTCCATATAAAACATGTACCTACGTAGGGTGATTGAATCCTAAATGAGAAATCTTATATATAGAATTTCATATACAATGACAATCGAAAAATATAGGTAGGGGTGTAAAAAAAGCTCATCGATCCTAGTCCGGCCCGAAAGTCAACAGACCAAACCCAGCCCGAACATACCATGCGCCGGGCTTGGGCCACCACCTTAAGCCCGCAGCCTGGCCCGAGAGCCTGATATAATTACTGTATATTTATTAAATATATAAAAACTGGGTGTGTTAAACATAAAGAAAATATTGTGCTATGGTTTATGGCATCTCTTTACCTCTTAAAGGTTGAGCCTTCAAACCCCACTATATACATATTTGTTTATTAAAAGATCAGGACACCGAAGAGAGAGAGAGAGAGAGAGAGAGAGAGAGAGAGAGAGAGAGGATTTGTCCAGTGGAGAGAATGAAGAGAGGTCGATGGCTTCGGTGCGAGAGATGTAAAAACCTAGATTGAGAATAAGGAAAGGGTTGCTCTTTTAGAGTCCGTTCTTTTCGCGAGTAAAAGATCACCTAGGAAAATTAATTTCCTAAGCAAAGGATTACGCATGCAATTGATTTCCTAAGAAAAAAATTTTCGTTGTTCTTTTGAACTGGAGAAATTCAATAATTTTTTCCTGGGACATCAATTTCCACTGTTCTTTTTGACCCTGGCAAAATTAAAATCTAAAATTTTGTTCTGCTTTAGTAAAAAATAAACTTTGCGAAATCGGGAAAACCTTCGGGCTAAATACCATTTCTCGACTCAAAGAGGGATTTCTCAAAAAAAAAAAAAAAGAGAGAGAGAAACATTAACTAACGAGCAATGTTATTCAGCCCGAAGGTTTTTTCGATTCCGCTCAGCCCGATTGACGTGGTAGCGTGTACTATTGGTGTAAAAGACTTAAATGTCGCTAGTGGGTTTAAGCCACCTATTGCATGCTGCCATGTCAATCGGGGCAGCGAAATCGAGAAAACCTTCGGGCTGAATACCATTTCTCGACTCAAAGAGGGAATTTTTTTTTTAAAAAAAAAACATTTCTTTTAACTGATATAGCATCCTGCACCTACTATTCCTTCTCAAAAATTAAAATTTTAACTAATATAGCATCCTGCACTTGGATAAACTGACTTGCAATGCTTCCATGTGACATTAGTAGGGGAATATTTTTCCATCCATCAACAATAATAAGCTAAGAAGAATGGTTCTTCTTCTTCATGAATTACCATATAAAACTCAAACTATTCCCAAGCTTCAAAGCCCACTCTTCATGTGAGTATTTCTTTCAGTAATGTGGAATTGTATATGAGAAGATAGAACAAAAACTGATCGACATGTACTTGAAATCATGATTCTTCCCTTTACTAGTTTTTGGGGGACCTCCAAAACTCTAAACTTTATTTTAATTCATATCGAGGTCAAAATCCTAAATAATGAAGTATCTAAGGAATACAAATATACTATGAATGCAACATACATCTGACGGGCTACAAGGAATACAAAAAAAAAAAAAAAAATTGGGCTCCTAATTTTGTTTGGATGTAATACCTCGGTGTAGGTTTTATTCATCCAATTAGATTGAGACAATGGATTCGTGAATCAAAGTGAAAGATTTCGACCTAAATCCAAACAAAATTAGTTAGGAATTGGGATACATGTGGTATTCGAATCAGAGGGTATGGGATTCAACTTGATTCGTAGCATTCAAATCAGAAATCTTTGTATTTGACAATACTTACTAGATTGGAATCACTGTTGAGAAGGATGCTAACGCAGAATTATCATATGGAGAGACGGCCCGACAGCAACCCTAGCGGCGCACCGGTGGCCCGACGGCGAGTGGGAGAAGCGAGAGGCACGACGGCGAGTGGGAGGCACGACTCCCGACGGCAACCAGAGAGAGAGAGGGGGTTACCTGCAGAGAACCCTAGCGGCTTGGTTGAAGCGGGGGAAGGAGAGAGACGGGAAGGAGAGAGACGAACCAACGAAGAGGCCTCGGGCTTTCACACGCTAAAAGAACAGACATTACACTTAAAATTAGGTCATGAGTTAATAACACGAAACTAATAGATTTTTAAAATAAATTTTATGATATTTAAGTAACACTTGTAACCGTTACAAGCATAAATAAAAAACGTTACGTTATATCAAAAACGCTATTCTATGAATTACTAATGGAAATTTTCAACTACTAACGCTTATAACTGTTACCAATTTTGTAACGGCAATAAGTGTTACAAACAAAAAAAATAGTGTGTTACAAAATCACAGTTTTGGTGTAGTGCAAAAAATCACAGACAAAGAGACAAGACTTTATAGAGGTTTATCCCAAACGGGGCTACGTCATCTTTCCGGCAACCACCTCCTTTAGGAATCCACTATGAAGAGATAAACATAATTACACCCGATGACACTTCATACTACTCTCTGACAAATCCACACAATATCTATCTATCACAAGAATAATTAACCGTGCGTTTCAACGGACACCCAACTGTGTCTAACATGCACCAACCGTCCACCAAAAAACCTCATAACATAGAAAAATAAAACAAAAGATGTTACATGATAGATTTAACAAAAATTTCTACCTATTTGTGCGCTCTCTCCTACAGATTTGACTGAATGGATCGCACATGACAATCTCCGTTTAGATAATCCTTACGGGTTCCACAAAAAGCTTGACCAAAATTCTCACAAGTTAATTATGATCTGTTAGATCAAACATCATCGTAACAACATGGATCTTCAACGGCCCTGTGCTCCTCCTCTCGGACTCGCTCCATCATGTCCTTGGTCTCCGTAACGTGACATTGCCCTCTATGGTTTGGCCACTATGCCCAAAGACATCTTCCCCCAAAGAGGGACCTTCTCGGTAGAAAATTAATTAATCTATATAATGAAGTGCTTGAAAAAGGAATTATAGCTTCAAAATTATACTCGGTAGAAAACAAATTCAAGATGTGATGTATGGATGTGCCTAGCTAGCTAGGCATGAAACTATTGATTTCAGTGAAGATGACCAATTAAGAACAAAATCAATCTTTTTGAATTGTCCATAAAAACTTAATTACAGTTTGAAAAAACTGTACGTTGATCGATTAGTCTTAAGTGGCACAGTAAAAAAGACGTA
This sequence comes from Chamaelirium japonicum, assembly GCA_947650365.1. Taxonomy (NCBI): domain Eukaryota; kingdom Viridiplantae; phylum Streptophyta; class Magnoliopsida; order Liliales; family Melanthiaceae; genus Chamaelirium; species Chamaelirium japonicum. The sequence goes on from OX393550.1 coordinate 119,048,784, forward strand.
CGGAGGTTTTCTCCAAAGCAAAGAAGATTAGGCGACGTCAAGCATAACAAAGGTTAGCTAGCTTGCTAGTATGTGAAGGATTTTGTACACCTTTCATGGGAGATAGGTAGAAAGATATTAGTCATCATTTTTTATTTTACAAAAATCGATCTTAGAAGAAGAAAAGATGAAGAAATTCGGTAGGAAGTCCAATCACGAGTTGAATATAATTAAGAGGGCGTACGTGCATGGTCGTTGTGACGCGAACTTTAGTTATTGCGAAGGTCGACGTACACCACAATTACTAGCTTTCATGGACAAGAAAAGTAAAGGAAGAAAATTCCATGTGGCATTCTATGCCGTGCAGTGTGTGCAATTATGGTTTATCAACTTCGAGCTACTACAAGTCATGTATGGACTAGTTAGTTACTGTATCGATCACTTTCATACAAACTGAAGTCACTTTCATCCAAACTAAAGTAGGTACAAACTAGCACACAAAGGATATGATATACATACAATGCTCGATCCTGCTGCCGATATATATAATATATTTACACGTATGCATGTACTGTACGCAGCATGCACCAGCAAGGCGTCCTACAAGCATATTACGTACCGTACGTTGGCATGGCATGGCATGGCATGGCATGCGAGAAGCCAGGTAGGTAGCACACCCACGTACGTACTGCATGTCTCCAGGCCATCTCAGGCTGTTGGGTAGGAGGCTTGCATGGCAATGCCACAGAGCCCTTCCTTTGCGGCCACACCCCTCTCCATCCTTATGTACCCATCCTCACCCCATGATGACCCCCACGAGTTCTTCACCAGCCAGTACTTGGTTCCGTCGCTCCCCGTGCCGTACCCCACCGCCGTCACCCCGTGGTCCAGATCCGTCCCACACTCACCCGTGAAGACACCGCTGGAGTAGAGCTGGAAGGCGAAGCCGCCGGCGTCTATGGCAACGGAGACCGGCTGGGCTGCCACGGCCTTGAGGAGCGCCGCCTCGCTGTTTGCGGGCACGTCCTGGAAGCCCTTGATAGTGGCTGCATGGGAGGATGCTTTCTTGGTGTTGCAGGTGGCGTCCGATCCTTGGTAGGGGTAGTTTGATTCGGTGGTGAGGCCACCGTTGGTGAGGATGAAGTTGAAGGCATCATCCATGAGGCCGCCGTTGCACCCTTCATCCTGGCCTTTGGTGTCGCAGTCCACCAGCTCCTGCTCCGAAAGGGAGACCAACTTGCCGGTGCGCAGTTGGGTAATCCCTTCGGTCGCCGCGACGGCAGAGAATGCCCAGCAGCAACCTAATTAATTAATATATATATTGGCCGGATTTGCATGCACGTACAGATAATGATCATTAGCAACATGTACGTATGTATGTATTTATGTATGTATGTATGTATGCATGTACCAAATTAATTAACATGCATGTTCAATTTAAGCACAGTAAAGGGAGGAAAATGAAAATGAGGTCGCACCACACTGGCCTTGATCCTTGACGGGTGTGACTGCACCCTTTGACCTCCAGTCAACGGTGGAAGGCACGGCCGTGACATTCTCATACCCGAAGGACGGGCTCTTTGCTGCCTTCACCTTCGAAGGTCGGAACCCATTGTAGATCGCCCTGAACTCGTCGTTGGTGAGGTCGGCGAACCGGTTGGCCCCGAGCCTGTACTTGTGGTTCCCGGCATTGAAGGTCTCGATGAGCTCGAGGTTGGCCTCGAAGATCTCGAAGCGGCGCTGCTTCTCGGCGGCGTCCTTGTAGACTCGCCCGTGCTCAGCCATCCACTGCTCGTGCCTCTCGGAGAATATTGCTGGGGTTTGGCCGAGCAAGCGTGGCGTGGCATGAGCAGCCCAGAAGCCCAAGATGATGAGCATGGGCACCCAGAAGATGAGTGCACCCTGCATATTGGCCGTAATATATATTATGAAGATAGAGTACGGAATGATCGAGAGTGTTGAAGGCCGACTGGCTTAAAGAGAATGAGTACTTGGTTGGTTTATATAGAGATCTGAAGAGGTAGCTACCTACCTAGGGTTTGCTTGCTTGCTTCTCCGATCAATACTCCATGCAGGCCGGCGGGCGGAGAGGGACTTGTACGTGCCGTGGAGTCTGTGTTGATTTGTATTGGGACGTGAATATGGGTGGGTGGGTCCGAATAATAAATAAATAAATCGTACGTGGTGCTTGTTGATTGGTTGGATTGGATTAGATACCGTGCAGTAACAATCTCTTCTTCTATATATGGCGCGGTTTCATTCTAATTGGGGATCCAAAAGTCTTGGAATCTCTCTCTATGTATATTTAATTGGTTGGAGGAGATTCCTCGATCTCACACGTAAATTAAAGGTACGCGCGACAATGATATTTTAATTTGGATATATTATGGGAAAATATTAGGGATATTTGCATATTCCTCCCCACCCACTTAGGCTAATTATGAAAACCTCCTTGCATGATCAATTTTCCATCGATCAATAACCCCCTCTAGTCTCATGTTCAAGATGTACACAAATGTACTACTGCAACTGTAGGGGGCGGGGTAGGTACGTAGTTTATAATTATTGATCAGTGAGGGAGGGTTTCCCAATTAGCCTTTTACCTGGCGAGGAATTTGCAAATACCTCATAGAAATGTCCTTTTTTGAAGCAGCAACCAGAATGATAAGGAGTACTACTCCGTTTCGGAATGCTTAATTTGGGAACAGCACGAGACATGTGGACTGCATGATAAGAATATAAGAATTTGGCTCCCGCAGCGCCTAAATTGAACTTGAACTTGCGACACGACTAGTCTGCTCTCTTTTTGGACCAAATGGAGAACTCTTTAGGTCAAGTTAATTTGGTTGTATATGCTGTTTTTTCTTTTGTTTTTTTGGAAGTTCAAAGGAGAGTTCAATGGACCTCCGGGAGGCACCACAGCCTAGCGGAGGCGCATAAACTATTAGAATTGGATCCGCTTATCAGAGTCGCAACGGAAGCAAAAGATAGATCCGAAGATCATACGGTGTATGTTTCATTACAATTAATTCTACAAAACAATCTACATGCAAATCTATGATCTTAGCATATGTGCGGACACCCTAGAGGCATACTACGATCTACAGAAGACATGCATGCATCTAGTTAGGTATTTAGAATCATCATACCTTGTGGATCTATGATCCGGAGAGAACGGAACGATGATGAACCGCACGTGAATCGCAAGGGAAGCTGTCGGATAGCACCTTGTCCTTTGTGAATTGAGGAATCCTCGAAGTCTTATCTCTGAGTGCAAGGACTACGAGTCGACGGAGGAATTCGTTGCGAAGACGATGACTAGCCGCGAGATCTCCTCCTTCTCTTTCTCTCTTCTTCTTTCTCCTTCCTTCCTCCTTCTCTTTCTTCTTCTTCCTCTTTCTTCCTTGGCTAAAACCTCAGAGAGGGAGAGAGGGAGAGGGGGTTCGGATTTTTGGAGAGGGGAGAGGCTAGGGCCGGCCCCTTCCTCTCTATTCCTCTTATAGGGCCGGCCTCCTAGTGCTACAAGCAAGCTAGGGCCGGCCCCTAGTGGATAGAGATGAGCGGGGGAGGTTTTTAGGGTTTCAATAGCTCTATCGTGAAGCCTGGACGAAAACGCCCTTCACGAAATGTAAAAAACTGAAAGAGAGATTGGGTGAGGTGCGCTACTGGGAATCAAGTTCCATCAGCGCCTATAAACTCCTGGAATTATTCCGCTCATTTCAAGATCCATATTCAATATGTTCTGAGCCATATTTCAGTATTTATCAAAATACCACTACGGTCCCTAACACATGTGAATTAGGTTCTTAGGCTCCGGGCTTGCGCTCCATCGCGCTACTTCGCATCCAACATATCCAACCAGGTCGGGGAACAATTCCTATACACAACGACAGGGTGGAACCTTCAGGGTTCAGGATCTCTAGCTCCAACCGGATCCCAGATTAACTATTCCGGTGACACACCGAAAGTTTCGTTAATCAGCCCTAATCCGATTAACCCACGTAGCCACCCTGAGTGTGACGCGAGTTGAATACTAGTGATCCTAAACTTATGCTACTCCCTCATAATCCTGTTCTCTACTATACTCTGATAATCCTTAGTCCCTCCTATTACTGGTTCCATGATACGACTCGGGCGGTGGGGAGCACCGTCAAATCCCGATCGATCATCTGACTAGGAATTAAAGATTTGTCATCTATAACACCATACACCTTCCGATGCTATGCCTAGCATCCAGAACATCGTCAGTTATACTGACAACCACCTGGTCTGGGTTAACTTTGTGGACAGATTGACTCATCAAAATGCACCCATCCAACACTGGAAGTCGGATAACCTGTAGGGATTATATGTCACTCAAGTACCAGCTGGGTAACCCAAAGTACTGTCGTATTGGACTATGAAAGGTCCGCATACGTTGGCACATCAAAGCACCACACAACTGGTTGGCCCAGTGTACAAGGTCCCTCAGGGTTAAGGACATATTATCTATAGTAGTAAGATGGTTTATGCACCAGTGTTTGAATCACTGAACTGTGTACCGTCTTGGTTCCTGTTCAACACATTCGTCGTGGTTGGTTAGGTGAATAGGAATCCCATGTTCCCGTGGTGGAGACTTCACCACATCCTCTACCTACCAACAACTTATTCTCGGTGAAGCGACCGGCATCACCTAAGCTGTGAACTAGTTCTAGGTCTACATACAACTGGTCCACTGGGTCTCCCAAGCATGAATTAATCCACCATGCGCCTTAGTGGCCTACTGTATTCCCTTGGGTCCTTTATTATATGTGTATTAACATATATCAAAGTAGTATTCTAATTAAAGCAATAACCAAAGTTATCTTTATTAATGTTAATACAGAAAATCCACTCTCAGGACACATGAGCTTCAACAATCTCCCACTTGGCATAGCGAGGAACAACAGTCTTAACTCTTATGGCATCTACGTGCTTCTTAAAAGCCTTGGTCGGTAATGCCTTTGTGAAAGGGTTCGCTATGTTATCTACAGACGCCACCTGAGTCACTGTAACCTTCCCTCGCTTTTGCAAGTCTCGGATAATGTAGTATTTCTACTCGATATGCTTACTCTTCTGGTGATATCTTGGCTCCTTGGATTGTGCTACTACTCCACTATTATTGCAGTAAAGGACAATATGATCTTGAGCTCCTAGTACATATCCTAAGTCCGTGAGGAACTTCTTGAGCCACACCGCCTCCTTGGCTGCTTCGCACGCCGCAACGTACTCAGCCTCTATCGTCAAATCCGCGATGCATCCCTACTTCACGCTCCTTCAACTGACATCTCCTCCTCCCAATGAAAACACAAATCCTGACGTCGATCTTCTAGATTCCGGATCTGATGCAAAATAAGAATCCGTATACCCAATCGACATAAGTTCCTGTGAAGAGTAAGCTAACTCATAATCTCTCGTCCTACGGAGATACTTGAGTATACTTTTTACAGTAGTCCAGTGCCTTGGATCCAGATTTGATTGATACCTGCCCATCATGCCTACTACATAGCGTATATCTGGTCTCGTGCACTTCAAAGCATATATCAGACTCCCTACAGTCGAAGCATAAGTTATCTTCTGCATTTCTGCCCTCTCCTTATGAGTCTTAGAATTCTGATCCTTGGACAATTTCATTCCATGTCTGAATGGAACCAGTCCCTTCTTGGAGTTGTGCATACTGAATCTGACCAAGATAGTATCTATATAGGCTGACTGTAACAGCGAGAGAGTCTTGTTCTGGCGATCTCGAGTTACCTTGATCCCCAGAACATAACTTGCTTCACCAAGGTCTTTCATGTCAAATTGAAAGGATAACCACACCTTCACTGTAGACAGCGTTCCAACATCGTTTCCAATAAGGAGGATATCGTCCACGTAAAGTATCAGAAAAACTACTGTAGTCTTATCACTCCTTTTATAAACACATGATTCATCCACGTTCTGTTCAAATCCATAAGACTGGATAGCTTGATCAAAACGCATGTTCTAACTTCTGGATACTTGCTTTAGTCCATAAATGAACCTTTGCAACTTACATACCAGACTTTCCTAACCTTTTGCGACAAAGTCTAGAGGCTGGGACATATAGATATCTTCTTCCAAATCCCCGTTGAGGAATGCGATCTTGACGTCCATTTGCCAGATCTCCCAATCATAATGGGCTGCAATGGACAAGAGGATCCGGATTGACTTAAGCATAGCCACTAGCGAAAAAGTTTCATCATAGTCGATCCCTTCTCGCTGGGTATAACCCTTAGCGACTAGTCTAGCTTTGTAAGTCTCAACGGTACCATCCGGACCTTCTTTTCTTTTGTACATCCATTTACACCCAATAAGTTTAATATTATGAGGCGGTGTTATAAGTGTCCAGACCGAGTTTTGGAACATCGATGTCAGTTCTACCTCCATGGCTTTCTATCATGCTGCATGGTTAGAGGATACTATCGCTTCGCCATAGTTCAGAGGATCATCCTCCTGAAACTCTGGATCTACCAAGAAGGCTTCTCCAATGTATCTATCAGGAGCTCTTGTGGTCCTCCCACTGCGACGAGCCTGCGATGGTTCCATAGGTGTCGATTCTACAGTATTATTTATCTTAGTGGTATCGGCTCCAACTATGTTTTTTGTCTGTGTACTCCCGTCAGTACTAAGCAATTCTTCAAGAACTACTTTATTGGTGGACTTATGGTCTATTAAATAATTCTACTTCAGAAATATGACGTTCGTCGAGACGACAACCTTTCTATCCTCAGGATCATAAAATAAACCACCCTTTGTCCCTTTTGGATACCCAACGAACAAACTTACCTTAGTCTTTGACTCCATCTTATCTCGTTTGTCCTTCCGCATATGTGCTGGACAACCCTAAATCCTAAAATGCTGCAGGCTTGGCTTTCGCTTCAACCACAACTCCCAAGGAGTTAGAGGTACTGACTTTGATGGAACAAAGTTCAAAGTATATACTGTCGTCTCTAGGGCATATCCCCAAAAACTAGATGGCAATATTGCATAGCTCATTATAGTCCGAACTATGTCAAACAAAGTTCTATTTCTCCTCTCAGATATACCGTTTTGTTGTTGTGTCCCTAGTGCAATCAACTGGGATATGATCCTATGCTCACCCAGGTAGCCAATAAATTCATCCGATAGGTATTCGCCTCCTCGATCCGATCGAAGAGACTTGATACTCTTACCCGTCTGCTTTTCTGCTTTAGCTCTGACCTCCTTGAACTTATCAAAGGATTCAGACTTTCATCGTATTAGGTACATATATCCAAACCTCGAGTGATCATTCGTGAAGGTGATGAAATACTCAAAGCCTCCTTTGGCACGGACACTTATAGGCCCACATACATCGGTGTGTACCAACTCTAATACCTCCTGAGATCTGCTACCTTTGGCTTGGAAAGATCTTTTAGTCATCTTGCCTTCCAGGAAAGAATCACACATTGGTAGGCTTTCTGAAATATCTGGACTTAAAAGTCCTACCTTAACCAACCTGTGAATCCTGTCTAAGGCTATATGTCCAAGCCTTAGATGCCAAAGGAGTGTTGGATTATCTGAGGGATTTTTCCTTTTAGATGAATTAACCATACATGCTTCAGTTATATTATCCTGCTTATGATTGGAGTTAATTACATAGAGACCATTCTGTGTATTTCCCTTACAAACAAAGGAACCATTGAATTTACTTGACACACCAGAAGCATCAAATAAAACTGAAAAACCTTTATTATTCAATAAGAAAACAGAAATTAAATTTTGTCTCAAGGACGGTAAATAAAGTATGTCTCTAAGTAATAAACTTCTTCCATCAAGAAACTGCAAGACGACATCTCCAACTGCTTCAGCCTCTGCCACGGCCTCAGTTTCCATGTTTAGGATTATCTCCTCATCATCCAGTTTTCTTGTCTCGTTGAACCCCTATAAATTATTGCAAGCATGGTTAGTGGAACCAGAATCCACAATCTGTAAAACTGGAGAACAACTGAATGCTGCAAGGAATTCCACTATATAGATTTGAGATATACCTATCACAGCCTTCTTGGGAGTCGTGTGGCAGTCACCCTTCCAGTGCCCCTTCTTGCTACATCGAAAATATTTTCCTTTGGGCTTCGTCGGACCATCCTGCTTAGGAACATTCGACTGCACTTAGCCCAACTTCACAGGCTTCTTAGACTTTCTTTTCTGAAACTTGCGTTTGGCTTTTTAGAGAAGACTTCCGCTCTACGTTCAGGGATTGTGCTCCTGCCTTTATCCCGTCCTCTACCGCCTGGAGCGCCACTAGGAGCTCTGCGTTAGACATCTCTAACCGGTTAAGGTTAAAGTTGGTAACGAAGACCTCAAACGCTCCTGACAAAGATGAGAGAAAAATATCGGTCTGGATCTCTGCATCTAAGATGACATCGAAGGAACCAAGCTCATTCATATAGCCAAACAATTTTAGCATATGATCCCGAACTAAAGTCCCCTCTGCCATCTTCGTGGACACCAATTTCTTGATGGTCAGGTAACGAGTTACCCGACTATGACACTCGAATATTTCCTTTAAATAGAGCATCATGTCTGAAGCGAAGGCCATGTCTTCGACTTGCTTCTGAAGGATGGTCTACACGGATGTCACTATATAGCACTTGCACATCTCATCAGCATCTAGTCAGTCTTTCTATTCCTTCAACTGAGCCTTATTAGCACTTGGTCTCGGCATGGCCGGTTGAGGGGTACTTAGGGCAATTATGTGTTTGCCAACCCTTAGGACGAGCATCAGGTTATGCTTTCAGTCCTCGTAGTTTGGTCCCGTAAGTTTGTTATCATTAAGGATGGAGGCAAGAGGGTCGAGCTTGGTCATGATTTCTGTAAACAATGGTCTAAAGCAAAAATTTAGGTCTACCACAGTCTATTTTATGAAATTTACAAATAGATAATGTTTAATCCAGCCGTTATGTCTTCACTACCTCAAGTGGAGACATCCAGAAATGTAAATTCCCTGGGCTTGAGCACTGAGACTATCGGTCTTGAATTAGAGACAGCATCTCGGTGAGAGCATGCAACCACTTCTGCCAACGGGGTTTTTATAACTCAGTCTTCATCAGAATTACCTATGGCAAACTGAAAGATCTCCCAGTCTCCTTTTGGCCAGCTTTATGTGACCCACGTGCGCAACAACGGTGGCTTCTCACAAGCTTTCAGATGCTTCCCACAAATCTAGGTGGTGTCGGCAGGGGGGTTCATAGGCTCCTGTAGTGCAGAAAAAAACCGTCACCTACTGCCACCGGCATTCTCCATGTTCCGAAGGAAACCACTAGGCGAACAAGTATGGAAGGAAACACAGCTCTCACCCGGTGGAAATATCGAACTACGTACCTCCTACCCAGACCCTTAGCCGGTTGATTATGGAGGTCAAGGGCTTCCTTTTGGAGGGAACCTCTTACACATCCCTTCTTTATGAGGTTTTATGTATATCTAGAAAGGTCACAACCTCCTAGACTTAGACCCTGGTCTATCATGCTCCCACTAGGATTATAAACCTTCTCGCAAAGCATTAGTATCCTTGGAAAATATCATAGTCCCTACCTCGAATACTTAGCTTTCGCCTTTTTTGCAAGGATCACATTACATAGATTCCAAGGATCCCAATACCTCACTAGTTTATCCATAATCCTAAGATCTGGAGTCTAGCCTAAGGTCAACGTGGAAAGGACTCCTAATAAAATAATGCCTTGTTCACAATTTGATGCCTGATGTCATAGTAGACCTCATCTCACTATAGGTTTCGATACTGGCCAAATAGGGACATCCGACAACCTCCGCCGGATCTCAACCTAATGGTGGCATAACGAAATCGTGATGAGTTCACACTACCACCAAACATCAACTAGAAACGGGTATCACTTAGTAGAATCCTAACCTAACTTGGTCGCTAGGACCATGTGGGGAAAAGGCATCCCACTAGGGTTATCATACTTCTGATGGGGACAGTAGTTATCTCTTAATAAATCTAACACTGCGTCTATCTCAGTGCACAATACTTGGCTACCTGAACTACCACGAGGGTGGTTACCACCTTTCCTTTTAGCTAGCCACCGAATTCGCACGTGTTAGAACCATATAGAGACACCGATGAATCCATAAGCTTAGTACTAACCCTAAGTCTCATCTAGAGACTAACTCACAAGCAAGATAGATAATTAAATTATCATCGTGGTTCTCTAAACACTATGAAAGAGAACAACAAAAAAACATCCAAATTGAATCATATCCAGGGTTCGACCCCTTAACCTGAATAGCACAGCCAAGATATCCTGTTTTTCCGTTTTGCACGATCTCTGACGATGATCCCGATCATCGATAACATGCACGCTTTCGCTGGATCTTTGCACTCCATGATACCGCTTGTCCGAACCGTGGATATAGCATATAGATTGTTTTGTAGAATTAATTGTAATGAAACATACACCTTATGATCTTCAGATCTTTCTTTTGCTTCCGCTGCGACTCTGATTAGCGGATCCAATTCCAACAATTGGTATCAGAGCACGCTTTGGTGTATGTTTCATGCATGAATTCGTGAAAACATCATGTGAATATATGATGACATATGTTTTCGTCGGGGTTCGACGTAGATCATGCATATGGATTGTGCTATGTATCGTCTCTTTGCAGGTGCCACGCTGAATAGTAATATGTGATTGCATGCGTCTGGGTGTCGGACCCCGGATTTAATTTTTGCATTGATTATTATTGTGCTTGTGGATTTTATGGCTCTAGATGGGCGAGGGTGGGGGTTGACCATCCTTGGTTCTCTGGCCATGTTTCTAGGATTATCTTCTTTTCTTTCTAGCAAAATTATACACGAACGAGCATTTGCTCGGAGCGTGTTAGTTTTTCGATCACAGGAAGAAAGAGATGATGCTTCATCCACGGTTCATGCAAGCGGTACCATGGTGTGCAAAGACCCGGCGAAAGCGTGCACGTTGGCGATGATGGGGATCGTCGTTAGAGATCATGCAGAATAGAAGAGCAGGATATCTTGGCTGTGCTGTTCAGATTCAGGGGTCGGACCCTGGACTTGATTCAGTTTGGATGTTTTTCTGTTGATTCTTTTTACTTATTGTTTAGAGAACCCCGATGATAATTTTATTATCTTGCTTGTGAGTTTGTCTCTAGATCATGCTTAGGGTTAGTACTAAGCTTATGGATTCATCGGTGTCTCTATATGGTTCTAATACGTGCGAATCCGGTGGCTAACTAAAAGGAAATATGGTAACCGCCCTTGTGATAGTTTAGGTAGCCAAGTACTGTGGACCGAGATAGACGCAGTGTTAGATTTATTTAAAGATAATTAACTAATATCTCCATAAGAAGTATGATAACCCTAGTGGGATGCACTTTCCCCATGTGGTCCTAGCGACCAAGTTAGGTTAGGATTTCACTGTGTGATACCCGTTTCTAGATGACGTTTGATGGTAGTATGAACTCATCACGATTTTGTTATACCACCATTAGGATGAGGTCCGATGGAGGTTATCGGATGTCCCTATTTGGCCAGCATCGAAACCTGTAATAAGATGAGGTCTACTATGACATCAGGCATCAAATTGTGAACGAGGCATCATCATAGTGGGAGTTCTTTCCACGTTGACCTTAGGCTAGGCTCCAGATCTTAGGATTATGGGCAAACTAGTGAAGTATCGGGATCCTTGGAATCTATGTAATGTGATCCTTGCAAGAAATGCGAAAGCTGGGTATTCAAGGTAGGGACTATGATATTTTCCGAGGATACTAATACTTTGCGGGAGGGTTTGTAATCCTAGTGGGAGCACGGTAGACCAGGGTCTAAGTCTAAAAGGTCGTGACCTTTCTAGATATGCATAAAACCTCATAAAGAAGGGATGTATAAGAGGTTTCCTCCAAAGGGGAGCCCTTGGCCTCCACAATCAACCGGCTAAGGGTCTGGGTGGGAGGTACACAGTTCGATATTTCCACCGGGTGAGAGATGTGTTTCCTTCCATGCTGGTTCGCCTAGTGGTTTCCTTCGGGGCATGGAGGATGTCGGTGGCAGTGGGTGACGGTTTTTTTCCTGCACCGCGGGAGCCTATGAACCCCCCTGCCGACACCATCTAGATTTGTGGGAAGCATTCGAAAGCTTGTGTGAAGCCGTCATTGCTGCGCACGCGGGTCATATAAAGCTGGCCAAAAGGAAACTGGGAGGTCTTTCAGTTTACCATGGGTAATTCTGATAAAGACTGGGTTGTAAAAACTCCGTTGGCAGAAGCGGTTGCATGCTCTCACTGAGATGCTGTCTCCAATTCGAGGCCGATAGTCTCAGTGCTCGAGCCCAGGGAATTTAGATTCCTGGATGTCTCCACTTGAGGTAGTGAAGACATAGCGGCTGGAGTAAATATTATCTATTTCTAAATTCCATAAAATAGATTGTAGTAAACCTTAATTTTGCTTTGAACCATTGTTTACAAAAATCATGACCAAGTTCGACCCCCTTGCCTCCATACTTAATAATAACAAACTTACGGGACCAAACTACGAGAACTGGAAGCGTAACCTGATGCTCGTCCTGAGGGTTGGTAAACACACAATTGCCCTAAGTACCCCTCAACCGGCCATGCTGGGACCAAGTGCAACTGAGGCCCAGTTAAAGGAATGGAAAGACTGGCTAGATGCTGATGAGATGTGCAAGTGCTACATAGTTGTATCCTTGCAGACCGTCCTTCAGAAGCAAGTCGAAGACATGGCTTTTGTTTCAGACATGATGCTCTACCTAAAGGAAATGTTCGAGGGTCGTAGTCAGGTAACTCATTACTTGACCATCAAGAAATTGGTATCCACGAAGATGGCAGAGGGGACTTTAGTTCGGGATCATATGGTGAAATTATTTGGCTATGTGAACGAGCTTGGTTCCTTCGATGTCATCTTGGATGCGGAGATCCAGACCGACATTTTCCTCGCGTCTCTGTTACGAACGTTTGAGGGCTTCATTACCAACTTCAACCTTAACCGTTTGGAGATGTCTAACGCAGAGCTCCTAGCGGCGCTCCAGGCGGCAAAGGACGGGATGAAGGCAGGAGCCCAATCCCTGAACGTAGAGCGGAATTCTTCTCTGAAAGCCAAAGGCAAGTTTCATAAAAGAAAGTCTAAGAGGCCCGTGAAGATGGGCCAAGTGCAGTTGCAGGTTCCTAAGAAGAATGGTCCGGCAAAGCCCAAAGGAAAATGTTTTCGATGCGGCAAGAAGGGGCACTGGAAGGGCAACTGCCGTGCAGCTCCCAAGAAGGCTGAGACATGTATATCTCAAATCCACATAGTGGAATCCCTTGTAACATCCAATTGTTCTCCAGTTTCATAGATTGTGGATTCTGGTTCCACTAACCATACTTGCAATAATTTGCAGGGGTTCAAGGAGACAAGAAAATTGGGTGATGGGGAGATGATCCTAAGCATGGGAACCGAGGCCGTGGCAGAGGCTGAAGCAGTTGGAGATGTCGTCTTGCAGTTTCTTGATGGAAGAAGTTTATTACTTAGAGACATACTTTATGTACCGTCCTTGAGACGACACTTAATTTTTGTTTTCTTATTGAATAATGAAGGTTTTTTAGTTTTATTTGATGCTTCTGGTGTGTCAATTAAATTGAATGGTTCCTTTGTTTGTAAGGGAAAGATATAGAATGGTCTCTATGTAATTAACTCCAATCATAAGCAGGATAACATAACTAAAACTTGTGTGGTTAATTCATCTAAAAGGAAAAATCCCTCAGATAATCCAACACTCCTTTGACATCAAAGGCTTGGACACATAGCCTCAGACAGGATTCACAGGTTGGTTAAGGTAGAATTTTTAAGTCCAGATGTTTCAGAAAACCTACCGACGTGTGAGTCTTGCTTGGAAGGCAAGATGACTAAAAGATCTTTCTGAGCCAAAGGTAGCAGATCTAAGGAGATATTAGAGTTGGTACATACTGATGTATGTAGGCCCATAAGTGTCCGTGCTATAGGAGGCTTCGAGTATTTCATCACCTTCACGGATGATCACTCGAGGTTTGGATACATATACTTAATGCGGCGGAAGTCTGAATCCTTTGATAAGTTCAAGGAGTTCAGAGCTAAAGCAGAAAAGTGGACGGATAAAAGTATCAAGTCTCTTCGATCGGATCGAGGAGGCGAATACCTATCGGATGAATTTATTGGGTACCTGTGTGAGCATGGGATCGTATCCTAGTTGATTGCACCAGGGACACCACAACAGAACGGTGTATCTGAGAGGAGAAACCGAACTTTGTTAGACATGGTTTGGACTATGATGAGTTATGCCACATTGCCACCTAGTTTTTGGGGATATGCCCTGGAGACGGTAGTATATACTTTGAGCTTTGTTCCATCAAAGTCAGTATCCCTAACTCCTTGGGAGCTGTGGTTAAAGCGAAAGCCGAGCCTACAACACTTTTAGATTTGGGGTTGTCCAACACATGTGCGGAAGGACAAACAAGATAAGATGGAGTCAAAAACTAAGGTATGTCTGTTCGTTGGGTATCCAAAAGGGACAAAGGGTGGTTTATTTTATGATCCTGAGGATAGAAAGGTTGTCGCCTCGACGAACGCCGTATTCTTGGAGCAGGATTATTTAATAGACCATAAGTCCACCAGTAAAGTAGTTCTTGAAGAATTGCTTGGTACTGATAGGAGTACGCAGAAAGAAAATGTAGTGGGAGCCGATACCACTAAGATAAACGATACTATAGAATCGACTCCTATGGAACCACCGCAGGCTTGTCATAGTGGGAGGACCACAAGTGCTCCTGATAGATACATTGGAGAAGCCTTTATGGTAGATCCAGAGTTTCAGGAGGATTATCCTCTGAACTATGATGAGGCGATGGTATCCTCTGACCATGCAGAATGGCAGGAAGCCATGGAGGCAGAACTGACATCGATGTCCCAAAACTCGGTCTGGACACTTGTAATACCACCTCACAACATTAAATATATTGGGTGTAAGTAGGTGTACAAAAGAAAAAGAGGTCCGGATGGTACCGTTGAGACTTACAAAGCTAGACTAGTCGCTAAGGGTTATACCCAACGAGAAGGGATCGACTATGACGAAACCTTTTCGCCAGTGGCTATGCTTAAGTCTATCCGGATCCTCTTGTCCATTGCAGCCCATTATGATTGGGAGATCTGGCAAATGGACGTCAAGACCGCATTCCTCAACGGGGATTTGGAAGAAGTCATCTATATGTCCCAGCCTCCAGGCTTTGTCGCAAAAGGTCAGGAAAGTCTGGTGTGTAAGTTGCAAAGGTCCATTTATGGACTGAAGCAAGCATCCAGAAGTTGGAACATGCGTTTTGATCAGGCTATCCAGTATTATGGATTTGAGCAGAACGTGGATGAACCATATGTTTATAAAAGGAGCGATAAGACTGCATTAGTTTTTCTAGTGCTTTACGTAGACGATATCCTGCTCATCGAAAACGATGTTGGAACATTGTCTACAGTGAAGGTGTGGTTATCCTCTCAATTTGACATGAAAGACCTGGGTGAAGCGAGTTATGTTCTGGGGATCAAGGTAACTCGAGATCGCCAGAACAAGATTCTCTCGCTGCCACAGTCAGCCTACATAGATACTATCTTGGTCAGATTCAGTATGCACAACTCCAAGAAGGGACTAGTTCCATTCAGACATGGAATGAAATTGTCCAAGGATCAGGGTTCTAAAACTGCTGAGGAGAGGGCAGAGATGCAGAAGATACCTTATGATTCGACTGTAGGGAATCTGATGTATGCTATGCAGTGCACGAGACTATATATATGCTATGCAGTAGGCATGATGGGCAGGTATCAGTCAAATCCGGGTCTAGGGTACTGGACTGCTGTGAAAAGTATACTCAAGTATCTCCGTAGGACGAGAGATTATGAGTTAGTTTACTCTTCACAGGAACTGATGCCGATTAGATATACGGATTCTGACTTTGCGTAAGATCCGAAATCCAGGAGATCGACGTTAGGCTTTATGTTTTCATTAGGAGGAGGAGCTATCAGTTGGAGGAGCATGAAGCACGGATGCATCGCGGATTCAACGATCGAGGCTGAGTACGTTGTGGTGTGCGAAGCAGCTAAGGAGGCGGTGTGGCTC
Source organism: Chamaelirium japonicum (assembly GCA_947650365.1). NCBI lineage: Eukaryota > Viridiplantae > Streptophyta > Magnoliopsida > Liliales > Melanthiaceae > Chamaelirium > Chamaelirium japonicum. The sequence goes on from OX393550.1 coordinate 119,064,919, forward strand.
AAGAAGTTCCTTACGGACTTAGGATGCGTACCGGGAGTTCAAGATCCTATTGTCCTTTACTGTGATAATAGTGGAGCGGTAGCACAATCCAAGGAGCCAAGATATCACCAGAAGAGCAAGTATATCGAGTGGAAATACTACATTATTCGGGACTTACAGAAGCGAGGGGAGGTTGCAGTGGCTCAGGTGGCATCTGCAGATAACATGGCGGACCCTTTCAAAAAGGCGTTACCGACCAAGGCTTTTGAGAAGCACGTGGATGCCATGGGAGTTAAGACTGTTGTTCCCCGCTAGGCCAAGTGGGAGATTGTTGTAGCTCGTGTGTCCTTAGCGTGGATTTTCTGTATTAACATTAATAAAGATGACTTTGGTTATTGCATTCATTAGAATACTACTCTGGTATATGATAATACTCATATAATAAAAGGACCCTAGGAAACACAGTAGGCTACTGAGGCGTATGGAGGATCCATGCTTGGGAGACCAAGTGGACCAGTTCTTTGTAGACCTAGAATTAGTTCACAGCTTAGGTGATGCCGGTTGCTTCACCGAGAACAAGCTGTTGGCAGGTAGAGGATGTGGTGAATCAATTTAGTCATTTATATGCACTTATATTTTCATCATGATCTATCCTAGGCTTGGGGCCTTGAGGAGAGGCCTACCCAAAAGAATTCAGCTGGAACCATTGCAACTACAACCATAGAATACTAACTAACCGATAAAAACACTTATTCCAATACAATTATAATGTCTGAAGAGAAAAGACTACAAGATTGACATACTAAGCCGAAAGGTAACACTGCAACTCTAACTCTGCCTCTGGGCTCCTACTGCTACTCCTGAGCCTCCGGACCTGCAACTGAGCCTACTCGTGGGAAAGAGTAGCCCCCAATAGGAAATTGGGAGATTAGCCAATTTAATGGCTAGTGACATCCTAATAGTCTTTAATAATATGAGACAACTAATCTTAATAAGTTAAGATAAGATCTATCAGTTCTAGTAGAATCAAAGTTTGCAGAATGATACCTAAACCTATCAGTAGTCTATATTCACATGCAATTCCTACTGTCACTAGGTTATCTAACATGAAGTCCATTCAATGTTCTACAGCATTAAAGAACAAATTAAATAAGACGTTCAGATAAAGTCACGAAGTCATCATGTAAACAGTCATACAATTCTAAATTCATATATAGATTAAACACACACTATCAAAATGTAAACCCCGGATATTTTGTTCATCCTGCCCCCGGTCGGGCATTACTATAGGGCCTTTTATTTCGATGTAGAGGGCCAACTCTCTCGCCGTGCATCCACCAACACCATGCACTAGTCACCCAGATGATCATAAGGGGTTTCCCGTCTTTCACGGTGGAGCTCTACCGCCCAACTTGCTTTACTATGGGGACTTCAACTCCCCGGGATGGGGTTGCTAGGCCAATCCCTACTCGAGGGCACCTCCTATTGGCTTTACCACAACCCTTGCCCGTGCCCCTAACCTACTTAACTTCGGCTGTACGCGCAGGGTAGTTCACGGCCCTTGCGCGCACGGGGTCCCTACCTTCTAACCAGGTAGATTCTCATATAACATCTTTCAATATATTTACTGAAGCTACAAAAGGTATATTTAATGCTTATCAATTTCCAACAATTTACCCCTGGTCCCGTACTGCTCTCGCAACCCATGCAACATAATAAATCAATAAAGTTAAACACTCATCCCAGTGACCCGTGTGCTAGGGTTGCCATACTTCTCTCAGGAGGGTGGGCTCCGATAATTATTAGTTATTCAATTTACTGATTAATTTAAGGGAATCCTAATTACGGTGTCCATACAATCAAGAGCAATCATTATTATTATTATTATATTAATATTTTAAGCATGCATCGCCGGACTCGCGACTCCGCATGCAAGGCGGGGTCCACTTGACGACATGCGACGATGCCCGACGGGGCCCGCATGCAGTGTCCTGGACACCTACCCTTAGTCATTCTTATTTCCCACTATTAAAGACCACGCAAGGGTAGTAGATGTCACCTGGCTGTCGATTACACACGACTCCAGCTTGTTGTCTCTAATCCGCCTCCGTTGGATCACCACAATCAAGGTCTGATAATAACCACAGCTCCGCATCACAACTCTATCGATTAAAATAGAAGAATCAACGATGAGGGTTCTATGCCAAGGATAGTCGGGCACCCTCGATAGGGGACCAACATTGAGTCGACAGCATGTAATTTCGTGCGACTGAAGAACTCGATCCAAAACCATACTAAGTCAAATCAAGTAAACAGAAGCTAAACCTACTCATCGAATCGGGCTTGAAGAACCCTTTCCGATGGTTCCAGTTTCGCTGGAATCCGACTTCGGTCGGATGGTTTCGGGTCAAACCACGTAGAACCGGTAAAACCGATCGCATGGTTGGTTCACTAGGGTAGAAGAGGTTCTAGGGTTATCTTCAAGGTTTAAAAGGTAGGGCTCAATGTTCTGAGCACAATGCTGCTAGTTTCGTCCGAATCCGAGTTCGGACGATGAAACGACGGTCAAACCACGGTACCGCGATAATATCGGGTCAAAGGATAAAACAGGGTATTAAATAGTACAATTACTATGCTAAACTATTACCAACAGGTAGTGTTTTCCGAGCCGGTCGAAATGGCACTGGTTTCGTCCAATTCCGAGTTCGGACGGAGAAATGGCAGTCGAACCAAAATCGTCTGGTTCACGGGTCTGGTTCAGGTGAACCAGACCGGTTCACTGCGTGGGTCGGGTCAGCAGTGGGTCTTGTTGGGTCGGGTCGGGTTCAGGGCTAAACAGGTCGGGTCTGGGGGTTAAGTAAACTAATATGGGAAATTATATATATGCCCCCCCCCCCAACTCCTTCTCCACGAAGACATGCATGCGGGCTGGTTCGCGCGCAACGGCGGCCCGCGGGGAGTCGGGTTTGGGTGCGCCGGCGGTGCCCGGCCGGTCTCCCCCGCATCACCCCCGCAAGGGAGGCGCGGGAGGAGGTGGCCGGTGTACCGTCGGAGCCCGGACAGACTTTGGCCGGAGGGGTTTGTGGTGGAAGGTGCAGCTCCGGTGACTTGGGGTGGTGCCGGCGGTGGCTTGGGGTGATGCCGGCGGTGGCTTGGGGTGGTGCCGGCGGGCAAAGGAGAAGAGGATGAGGTCGGGTTTGCAGGTAAGGGAGGAGGGTGTGGTCGGGTTAGAGGTCCGGTTCGGGTGGAGGAGGAGAGGAGAGAGGGAGGGCTGACCTGTGGTGGTTCGCCGGAGTCGGGGGAGGTACTCGGAGGGGGCTGCGGCTGCTCCTCTCTCTTCTCCCTTGGTCTCTATCTTCTTCTCTCCCTCCTTTCTCTCACTATTTCTCTCCCATTCTCTCTCTCTCTCTCTATTACGTTCTTCTCTCTCTCTCTCGTTCTCTCTCTATTTCTCTCCCTCTCTCTCGGTTCATATATAAAGGGGGTCTGATGTTGTGGTGAGAAGAATTAGGGGATAAGGTCGGTTAAGGTTTCCTAATAAGGGGGAATTGAAGGGATAAGGACTAAAAGGTAGGGGTTTATCATCCCAAAATCTTACCCTATTATTCTCATCCGAATTTCGAATTTAAATAACTGGGGAGGGAGGTCAAGAGAGCCTAAATTATGCTAGGAGACCGGGAGGCAGGCTCTAGGGCTGGTCGGGCTCGGTCCCGAGCCCTGAACCGGGCTCGGTTGGAATCCGGGTGCGATTCGTCCATCAACCGGGCTGAAAAGAATATTAAGTCGTAACTATCAAACCGGAAGTCGGAATAGGGCCCGAGAGGATTCGTTGGAAAGGTCTCATCAACGCGAACGCGTTAGCGCTTGAATTGGTACTTAATTTTTTGACTTCTGGATCTCTCGAAAAGAAAGAAAGACTCCAAAACTCAAAATAACAATAACTATTCACCCGGGTGTCGGATCGACCCTAACTCAGGCTCATTGGAAGGCTCTCTCAGAGCCTCATCTAACGTATCTTGTTTCATTACGATCCGATCACCCAATCTCTTGCAAGAAATAAGACAGCTACAACTATCGAGCAATTATCGTTTTTTCTAGGGTTTACCTGCCGGGCTGCCGAAACTGGCTGCGCATACACCTGATCGTTGCACGGAATGCACCATCGTGACATGCTCGAAGTTACGGAGAATGTGAACGTAAAACATGTCATAGGTTTACGTTCCATTTATTGGGAAAAAGCCCAAAGAAAAAGTCTGGCTGCAAAAAGACGAAACTAGCCATGGAGGATTTCTATTATTCTCAAATCTAACACCACAGGTGTTACATAAATATTATACAAAATCACATCACAATTTTCCACATTTGCTATCAAATCCATTTTTTATTTATTATTGAATTGCATATATTCAATCTTTACTTTTGGTTTGTATGTGAAGTAATTTTTTATTTGGTGCTTTACAAAGAAAATACCATATGGTGATTCAAAGATAATGGCCATATATAACTAGAAAAGTGATGATCGAAGTACTAAAATCTCTGACAGATGATTGAGAGAAAATATACATATATAACTGAAGAAGTAGTGATCAAAGAACAAGGTGCCACATAACAACCTTCTCATTCTTATACGTGGTAACATCATGAGACGGTCCTCTCAGAATCTCTTACACTCAAACAACCATTCATTCAAACAATCATCCCCCCTTCTCTCTCTGTCTCTCTCTCTCTCTCTCTCTCTCTCTCTTGCTAGGTTGTTGATTTTTTAAACCCGAGTTGAGATTGTTATAAAAATCGGCATGCTCTGATACTAGTTTGTTGCATAGCGAAAGGATGGAAGCCGATATAGAGAGAGCGTAAGAGTGCAACTCATGGGCCATCATCACAGATTGCAGTGCTTCAGATCTTAGCGGTGTATTCCATATTACGCTGATCCATCACGTGCATAAGCCTACAAAAAATCATAGACAAAAGAGATAAGATTTTATAGAGGTTTATCCCAAACAGGGCTACGTCATCTTTCGGGCAACCACGACCTTCAGGAATCCACTATGAAGAGATAAACATGATTACTCCTGATGACACTTCATACTCTCTGACACCCAACTGTCTCTAACATGCACCAACCATCCACCAGAAAACCTCATTACACAAAAAAATAAAACAAAACATGTTACATGATAGATTAAAAAAAAAGTTCTACCTCTTTGTGTGCTCTCTCCTACAGATTTGACTGAATGGATTGCACATGGCAATCTCTGTTTAGATAATCCGTACGGGTTCCATAAAAGACATGATCAAAATTCTCAAGAGTTATGATCGGTCAGATCAAACATCATCATAGCAACATTGATCTCCAACGGCCCTGTGCTTCTCCTCTCGGACTCGCTCCATCATGGCCTCGGTCTCCGCAACGTGACATTGCCCTCCATGGTTTGGCCACCATGCCCAAAGACATCTTCTCTCAAAGGGGGACCTTCTCGGTAGAAAATTAATTAATCTATATATTGAAGTGCATTAAAAAGAAATTATAACTTCAAAATTAAACTCGGTAGAAAACAAATTAAAGATGTGATGTATGGCTATGCCTGGAGATATGATGAACCTCGAGGCGCTTTTGAATTACCTTCTCATGTACGAAGTGGTAGTCCACTTCGATATGTTTGGTGCAGGTATGAAATACTGGATTTGAGGCCAATGCCATGACGGAGATATTGTCACACCAGATAATGGGAGAACCAGGCACGTAGATATGCAGGTCATGAAGTAGCATGACTTGCCAAGTGACTTCAGCAGCAACAGCAGTGGTGAGACTTCGGTATTCAGATTCCGTAGAAGAGCGAGCATCCGCGGGTTGTTTCTTAGCAGACCAAGAGACCACAATCTCGCCAAGCAGCAAGCACAGTCCGGTAGTAGATCGCCGATCGACGTCATTTTCGACCCAATCAGCATCATAAAAAGCTTGAAGTAGAAGTGGACTAGGGGAAAATTAGAGGCTATGGGAGATAGTACCCTTGAAATAGCGAAGAACCTGCTTGAGATCGGCGAAGTCACCGGTTGTTGGAGCATGCATGTGCTGGCAAATGGTGTTGATTGCATAGGAGATATCCAGCCTGGTGACTGTCAGATATTGAAGCATGCCCGTAAGACTCCTATAAAGTGTAGGATCATAAAACGGAGTGAAAAGTGCAGGATCTAGACCCTTCTTGGAGGAGGTGGGAGTCAGGTATGGCTTGCAGTCAGTCATTGCTGCTCGAGAGAGAATATCAATAACATATTTGTGTTGTTGCAGTAATAGGCCCTTGGCATTGGAAGAGACTTGAATGCCAAAAAAATAATGAAGGTGACAAGGTCCTTATTCTCAAACTGAGACCTCATCTGAGAGAGGAGGTGAGTAATATATGCCGGATCATTTTCGGTGATAAGAATGTCATCAACATAAACAAGCAGTATGGTGAGTCGATGGGAAGTCCATTGTATAAAGAGTGAGTTATCATTCTTACTCATGATAAATCCTAGATGCTAGAGATAGCTAGATAGGCGATCGATCCATGCACAGGGATCCTGTCGCAAACCATATAAGGCTTTCCGAAGGCGACATATGTGCCTTGTTTGAGAGGAATCAACGAACCCGGGTGGTTGTTGCATATAAATCTCCTCTGAAACGAAGCCATGGAGAAACGTATTAGAGACATCCAGTTGTTGAATATGCCAGCCAAAGTGAAGCTCAAGAGTGATAAAGGCCCTAATTGTGGCCATCTTGACTATCGGACTAAAAGTCTTCAGGAAGTCGACACCTTCTTTCTGATGAAAGCCCTTGGCAACGAGGCGAGCTTTGTAATGAGCTACCGTGCCATTAAGACGTCGTTTTAGTTTGAACACCCATTTATTATCGATAATGTTGGCTGAGTGAGGAAAGGGGATGAGACACCATATCCCTTGCTGCTGGAGTGCTTGAAATTCATCAAACATTGCCCGACGCCATTCCACATGTCGATTGACTTCAGTGAAGCATGTTGGCTCAATGTCAGGAGTGGTGGAGATGGCCATCAGAAAGAGAGGGTGTTTTGGCTTGAAGACGCCCACTTTGGAGCGAGTAACCATGTGGTGTCTAGGAGTATCAGGAATGGAGGTCGGAGTCCGCTAGGGCCAGTTGCTCGCCGGTGGCAAGAGCCAAAGGACTGATATATATGTGACCCGGGTTCCACGGAGTTGAAACAGGAGGAATCTGCGAGAGAGGAAGCATGCGTCGGTGTCGGTAGACAGGAGGTCGGGTTCACAGAAGATCTGCCAGCATGCATAGTTGGAACTCCGAGTCCCAAATCGGCCGACAATGATGCAGCAGAATCGGAGTTTGATGAAGCGGCAGCAGCTGGCCGGACGTTGACTCCTAGGTCGTTGGAAGGAGGAAAGTCGCAACCATGGTGGAGGAAGAAGTGAAGCACTGGGAGTATCGGTTATAGAGCTTGATAGAGCAACAGTGGTGGTGGTGGTGGAAAAGAGTGGGGGTAGGAATGGGAGATAAGGAGAGTGCTTGGCAACGTTGCAAGGGGGCCGGACATCAGGCGGGTCAAGTGCAAACGGGAAGATGTCCTCGAAGAATCGGACATGACGAGAAATGAACACTATCCTCGCGGATGGATCATGACACCTGTATCGATCACTTCTCTTCTCACTCTCTCTTATTCTTCTAGGTGCCACGTGGTAACATCATGAGCCGGTCCTCTCAGAAATACTTACACTCAAACAACCATTCACTCAAACAATCATTCCCCCCTTCTCTCTCTCTCTCTCTCTCTCTCTCTCTCTCTCTCTCTCTCTCTCTCTCTCTCTCTTTTTGCGAGGTGGTTGATTTTTTAAACTCGAGTTGAGATTGTTGTAAAAACTGGCATGCTCAGATACTAGTTAGTTGCATATCGAAAGGATTGAAGCCGACATAGAGAGAGCACAAGAGTGCGACTCGTGGGCCATCATCAGAGATTGCAGTGCTTTTGTTCTTAGCGGTGTATTCCATATTACCCTGATCCATCATCACGTGCAAAAGCCTACAAAAAATCACAGACAAAGAGACAAGACTTTATAGAGGTTTATCCCAAACGGGGCTACGTCATCTTTCCGGCAACCACCTCCTTTAGGAATCCACTATGAAGAGATAAACATAATTACACCCGATGACACTTCATACTACTCTCTGACAAATCCACACAATATCTATCTATCACAAGAATAATTAACCGTGCGTTTCAACGGACACCCAACTGTGTCTAACATGCACCAACCGTCCACCAAAAAACCTCATAACATAGAAAAATAAAACAAAAGATGTTACATGATAGATTTAACAAAAATTTCTACCTATTTGTGCGCTCTCTCCTACAGATTTGACTGAATGGATCGCACATGACAATCTCCGTTTAGATAATCCTTACGGGTTCCACAAAAAGCTTGACCAAAATTCTCACAAGTTAATTATGATCTGTTAGATCAAACATCATCGTAACAACATGGATCTTCAACGGCCCTGTGCTCCTCCTCTCGGACTCGCTCCATCATGTCCTTGGTCTCCGTAACGTGACATTGCCCTCTATGGTTTGGCCACTATGCCCAAAGACATCTTCCCCCAAAGAGGGACCTTCTCGGTAGAAAATTAATTAATCTATATAATGAAGTGCTTGAAAAAGGAATTATAGCTTCAAAATTATACTCGGTAGAAAACAAATTCAAGATGTGATGTATGGATGTGCCTAGCTAGCTAGGCATGAAACTATTGATTTCAGTGAAGATGACCAATTAAGAACAAAATCAATCTTTTTGAATTGTCCATAAAAACTTAATTACAGTTTGAAAAAACTGTACGTTGATCGATTAGTCTTAAGTGGCACAGTAAAAAAGACGTACGGAGGTTTTCTCCAAAGCAAAGAAGATTAGGCGACGTCAAGCATAACAAAGGTTAGCTAGCTTGCTAGTATGTGAAGGATTTTGTACACCTTTCATGGGAGATAGGTAGAAAGATATTAGTCATCATTTTTTATTTTACAAAAATCGATCTTAGAAGAAGAAAAGATGAAGAAATTCGGTAGGAAGTCCAATCACGAGTTGAATATAATTAAGAGGGCGTACGTGCATGGTCGTTGTGACGCGAACTTTAGTTATTGCGAAGGTCGACGTACACCACAATTACTAGCTTTCATGGACAAGAAAAGTAAAGGAAGAAAATTCCATGTGGCATTCTATGCCGTGCAGTGTGTGCAATTATGGTTTATCAACTTCGAGCTACTACAAGTCATGTATGGACTAGTTAGTTACTGTATCGATCACTTTCATACAAACTGAAGTCACTTTCATCCAAACTAAAGTAGGTACAAACTAGCACACAAAGGATATGATATACATACAATGCTCGATCCTGCTGCCGATATATATAATATATTTACACGTATGCATGTACTGTACGCAGCATGCACCAGCAAGGCGTCCTACAAGCATATTACGTACCGTACGTTGGCATGGCATGGCATGGCATGGCATGCGAGAAGCCAGGTAGGTAGCACACCCACGTACGTACTGCATGTCTCCAGGCCATCTCAGGCTGTTGGGTAGGAGGCTTGCATGGCAATGCCACAGAGCCCTTCCTTTGCGGCCACACCCCTCTCCATCCTTATGTACCCATCCTCACCCCATGATGACCCCCACGAGTTCTTCACCAGCCAGTACTTGGTTCCGTCGCTCCCCGTGCCGTACCCCACCGCCGTCACCCCGTGGTCCAGATCCGTCCCACACTCACCCGTGAAGACACCGCTGGAGTAGAGCTGGAAGGCGAAGCCGCCGGCGTCTATGGCAACGGAGACCGGCTGGGCTGCCACGGCCTTGAGGAGCGCCGCCTCGCTGTTTGCGGGCACGTCCTGGAAGCCCTTGATAGTGGCTGCATGGGAGGATGCTTTCTTGGTGTTGCAGGTGGCGTCCGATCCTTGGTAGGGGTAGTTTGATTCGGTGGTGAGGCCACCGTTGGTGAGGATGAAGTTGAAGGCATCATCCATGAGGCCGCCGTTGCACCCTTCATCCTGGCCTTTGGTGTCGCAGTCCACCAGCTCCTGCTCCGAAAGGGAGACCAACTTGCCGGTGCGCAGTTGGGTAATCCCTTCGGTCGCCGCGACGGCAGAGAATGCCCAGCAGCAACCTAATTAATTAATATATATATTGGCCGGATTTGCATGCACGTACAGATAATGATCATTAGCAACATGTACGTATGTATGTATTTATGTATGTATGTATGTATGCATGTACCAAATTAATTAACATGCATGTTCAATTTAAGCACAGTAAAGGGAGGAAAATGAAAATGAGGTCGCACCACACTGGCCTTGATCCTTGACGGGTGTGACTGCACCCTTTGACCTCCAGTCAACGGTGGAAGGCACGGCCGTGACATTCTCATACCCGAAGGACGGGCTCTTTGCTGCCTTCACCTTCGAAGGTCGGAACCCATTGTAGATCGCCCTGAACTCGTCGTTGGTGAGGTCGGCGAACCGGTTGGCCCCGAGCCTGTACTTGTGGTTCCCGGCATTGAAGGTCTCGATGAGCTCGAGGTTGGCCTCGAAGATCTCGAAGCGGCGCTGCTTCTCGGCGGCGTCCTTGTAGACTCGCCCGTGCTCAGCCATCCACTGCTCGTGCCTCTCGGAGAATATTGCTGGGGTTTGGCCGAGCAAGCGTGGCGTGGCATGAGCAGCCCAGAAGCCCAAGATGATGAGCATGGGCACCCAGAAGATGAGTGCACCCTGCATATTGGCCGTAATATATATTATGAAGATAGAGTACGGAATGATCGAGAGTGTTGAAGGCCGACTGGCTTAAAGAGAATGAGTACTTGGTTGGTTTATATAGAGATCTGAAGAGGTAGCTACCTACCTAGGGTTTGCTTGCTTGCTTCTCCGATCAATACTCCATGCAGGCCGGCGGGCGGAGAGGGACTTGTACGTGCCGTGGAGTCTGTGTTGATTTGTATTGGGACGTGAATATGGGTGGGTGGGTCCGAATAATAAATAAATAAATCGTACGTGGTGCTTGTTGATTGGTTGGATTGGATTAGATACCGTGCAGTAACAATCTCTTCTTCTATATATGGCGCGGTTTCATTCTAATTGGGGATCCAAAAGTCTTGGAATCTCTCTCTATGTATATTTAATTGGTTGGAGGAGATTCCTCGATCTCACACGTAAATTAAAGGTACGCGCGACAATGATATTTTAATTTGGATATATTATGGGAAAATATTAGGGATATTTGCATATTCCTCCCCACCCACTTAGGCTAATTATGAAAACCTCCTTGCATGATCAATTTTCCATCGATCAATAACCCCCTCTAGTCTCATGTTCAAGATGTACACAAATGTACTACTGCAACTGTAGGGGGCGGGGTAGGTACGTAGTTTATAATTATTGATCAGTGAGGGAGGGTTTCCCAATTAGCCTTTTACCTGGCGAGGAATTTGCAAATACCTCATAGAAATGTCCTTTTTTGAAGCAGCAACCAGAATGATAAGGAGTACTACTCCGTTTCGGAATGCTTAATTTGGGAACAGCACGAGACATGTGGACTGCATGATAAGAATATAAGAATTTGGCTCCCGCAGCGCCTAAATTGAACTTGAACTTGCGACACGACTAGTCTGCTCTCTTTTTGGACCAAATGGAGAACTCTTTAGGTCAAGTTAATTTGGTTGTATATGCTGTTTTTTCTTTTGTTTTTTTGGAAGTTCAAAGGAGAGTTCAATGGACCTCCGGGAGGCACCACAGCCTAGCGGAGGCGCATAAACTATTAGAATTGGATCCGCTTATCAGAGTCGCAACGGAAGCAAAAGATAGATCCGAAGATCATACGGTGTATGTTTCATTACAATTAATTCTACAAAACAATCTACATGCAAATCTATGATCTTAGCATATATGCGGACACCCTAGAGGCATACTACGATCTACAGAAGACATGCATGCATCTAGTTAGGTATTTAGAATCATCATACCTTGTGGATCTATGATCCGGAGAGAATGGAACGATGATGAACCGCACGTGAATCGCAAGGGAAGCTGTCGGATAGCACCTTGTCCTTTGTGAATTGAGGAATCCTCGAAGTCCTATCTCTGAGTGCAAGGACTACGAGCCGACGGAGGAATTCGTTGCGAAGACGATGACTAGCCGCGAGATCTCCTCCTTCTCTTTCTCTCTTCTTCTTTCTCCTTCCTTCCTCCTTCTCTTTCTTCTTCTTCCTCTTTCTTCCTTGGCCGAAACCTCAGAAAGGGAGAGAGGGAGAGGGGGTTCGGATTTTTAGAGAGGGGAGAGGCTAGGGCCGGCCCCTTCCTCTCTATTCCTCTTATAGGGCCGGCCTCCTAGTGCTACAAGCAAGCTAGGGCCGGCCCCTAGTGGATAGGGATGAGCGGGGGAGGTTTTTAGGGTTTCAACAGCTCTATCGTGAAGCCTGGATGAAAACGCCCTTCACGAAAAGTAAAAAACTGAAAGAGAGATTGAGTGAGTTGCGCTACTAAGAATCAAGTTCCGTCAGCGCCTATAAACTCCTGGAATTATTCTGCTCATTTCAAGATCCATATTCAATATGTTCTGAGCCATATTTCAGTATTTACCAAAATACCACTACGGTTCCTAACACATGTGAATTAGGTTCTTAGGCTCCGGGCTTGCGCTCCATCGCGCTACTTCGCATCCAACGTATCCAACCAGGTCGGGGAACAATTCCTATACACAACGACAGGGTGAAACCTTCAGGGTTCAGGATCTCTAGCTCCAACCGGATCCCAGATTAACTATTCCGGTGACACACCGAAAGTTTCGTTAATCAGCCCTAATCCGATTAACCCACGTAGCCACCCAGAGTGCGACGCGAGTTGAACTCTAGTGATCCTAAACTTATGCTACTCCCTCGTAATCCTGTTTTCTACTATACTCTGATATTCCTTAGTCCCTCCTATTACTGGTGCCATGATACGACTCGGGCGGTGGGGAGCACCGTCAAATCCCGATCGATCATCTGACTAGGAATTAATGACTTGTCATTTATAACACCACACACCTTCCGATGCTATGCCTAGCATCCAAAACATCGTCAGTTATACTAACAACCACCTGGTCTGGGTTAACTTTGTGGATAGATTGACTCATCAAAATGCACCCATCCAATACTGGACGTCCGATAACCTGTAGGGATTATATGTCACTCAAGTGCCAGCTGGGTAACCCAAAGTACTGTCGTATTGGACTATGAAAGGTCCGCACACGTTGGCACATCAAAGCACCACACAACTGGTTGGCCCAGTGTACAAGGTCCCTCAGGGTTAAGGATATATTATCTATAGTAGTAAGATGGTTTATGCACCAGTGTTTGAATCACTGAACTGTGCACCGTCTTGGTTCCTGTTCAACACATTCATCGTGTTTGGTCAGGTGAATGGGAATCCCATGTTCCCGTGGTGGAGACTTCACCACACCCTCTACCTACCAACAACTTATTCTCGGTGAAGCGACCGGCATCACCTAAGCTGTGAACTAGTTCTAGGTCTACATACAACTGGTCCACTGGGTCTCCCAAGCATGGATCCACTATGCGCCTCAGTAGCCTACTGTGTTCCCTTGGGTCCTTTATTATATGTGTATTAACATATATCAAAGTAGTATTCTAATTAAAGCAATAACCAAAGTCATCTTTATTAATGTTAATACAGAAAATCAACGCTCAGGACACACGAGCTTCAACAATCTTCCACTTGGCCTAGTGGGGAACAACAGTCTTAACTCTTATGGCATCTACGTGCTTCTTAAAAGCCTTGGTCGGTAATGCCTTTATGAAAGGGTCCCCCGTGTTATCTGCAGACACCACCTGAGTCACTGTAACCTCCCCTCGCTTCTGCAAGTCCCGGATAATGTAGTATTTCTGCTCGATATGCTTACTCTTCTGGTGATATCTTGGCTCCTTGGATTGTGCTACTGCTCCATTATTATTGCAGTAAAGGACAATATGATCTTGAGCTCCTAGTACATATTCTAAGTCCGTGAGGAACTTCTTGAGCCACACCGCCTCCTTGGCTGCTTCGCACGCCGCAACGTACTCAACCTCTATCGTCGAATCCGTGATGCATCCCTACTTCACGCTCCTTCAACTGACAGCTCCTCCTCCCAATGAAAACACAAATCTTGACGTCGATCTTCTAGATTCCGGATCTGATGCAAAATCAGAATCCGTATACCTAATCGACATAAGTTCCTGTGAAGTGTAAGCTAACTCATAATCTATCGTCCTACGGAGATACTTGAGTATACTTTTTACAGTAGTCTAGTGCCTTGGATCCAGATTTGACTGATACCTGCCCATCATGCCTACTGCATAGCATATATCTAGTCTCGTGCACTTCAAAGCATACATCAGACTCCCTACAGTCGAAGCATAAGTTATCTTCTGCATTTCTGCCCTCTCCTCAGGAGTCTTAGAATCCTAATCCTTGGACAATTTCATTCCATGTCTGAATAGAACCAGTCCCTTCTTGGAGTTGTGCATACTGAATCTGACCAAGATAGTATCTATGTAGACTGACTGTAACAGCGAGAGAGTCTTGTTCTGGAGATCTCGAGTTACCTTGATCCCCAGAACATAACTAGCTTCACCGAGGTCTTTCATATTAAATTGAAAAGATAACCACACCTTCACTGTAGACAACGTTCCAACATCGTTTCTAATGAGGAGGATATCGTCCACGTAAAGTACCAGAAAAACTACTGTAGTCTTATCGCTCCTTTTATAAACACATGATTCATTCACGTTCTGTTCAAATCCATAAGACTGGATAGCTTGATCAAAACGCATGTTCCAACTTCTGGATACTTGCTTCAGTCCATAAATGGACCTTTGCAACTTACATACCAGACTTTCCTAACCTTTTGAGACAAAGTCTAGAAGCTGGTACATATAGATGTCTTCTTCCAAATCCCCGTTGAGGAATGCGGTCTTGACGTCCATTTTCCAGATCTCCCAATCATAATGGGCTGCAATGGATAAGAGGATCCGGATTGACTTAAGCATAGCCACTAGCGAAAAGGTTTCGTCATAGTCGATCCCTTCTCGCTGGGTATAACCCTTAGCGACTAGTCTAGCTTTGTAAGTCTCAACGGTACCATCCGGACCTCTTTTTCTTTTGTACACCCAATTACACCCAATATGTTTAATATTATGAGGCGGTGTTATAAGTGTCCAGACCGAGTTTTGGAACATCGATGTCAGTTCTACCTCCATGGCTTTCTGTCATGCTGCATGGTCAGAGGATACTATCGCTTTGCCATAGTTCAGAGGATCATCCTCCTGAAACTCTGGATCTACCAAGAAGGCTTTCCCAATGTATCTATCAGGAGCTCTTGTGGTCCTCCCACTGCGATGAGCCTGCGATGGTTCCATAGGAGTCGATTCTACAGTATTATTTAACTTAGTGGTATCGGCTCCCACTATGTTTTCTGTCTGTGTACTCCCGTCAGTACTAAGCAATTATTTAAGAACTACTTTACTGGTGGACTTATGGTCTATTAAATAATTCTACTCCAGAAATACGACGTTCATTGAGACGACAACCTTTCTATCCTCAGGATCATAAAATAAACCACCATTTGTCCCTTTTGGATACCCAACGAACAAACATACCTTAGTCTTTGACTCCATCTTATCTCTCTTGTCCTTCCGCACATGTGTTGGACAACCCTAAATCCTAAAGTGCTGCAGGCTTGGCTTTCGCTTCAACCACAACTCCCAAGGAGTTAGAGGTACTAACTTTGATGGAACAAAGTTCAAAGTATATACTGCCATCTCTAGGGCATATCCCCCAAAACTAGGTGGCAATGTTGCATAGCTCATCATAGTCCAAACTATATCAAACAAAGTTTGATTTCTCCTCTCAGATATACCGTTTTATTGTTGTGTCCCTAGTGCAATCAATTGGGATATGATCCTATGCTCACCCAGGTAGCCAATAAATTCATCCGATAGGTATTCGCCTCCTCGATCCGATCGAAGAGACTTGATACTCTTACTCGTCTGCTTTTCTGCTTTAGCTCTGACCTCCTTGAACTTATCAAAGGATTCAGACTTTCGTCGTATTAGGTACATATATCCAAACCTCGAGTGATCATTCGTGAAGGTGATGAAATACTCAAAGCCTCCTTTGGCACGGACACTTATAGGCCCACATACATCGGTGTGTACCAACTCTAATACCTCCTGAGATCTGCTACCTTTGGCTTGGAAAGATCTTTTAGTCATCTTGCCTTCCAGGCAAGAATCACATATTGGTAGGCTTTCTGAAATATCTGGACTTAAAAGTCCTACCTTAACCAACCTGTGAATCCTGTCTAAGGCTATATGTCCAAGCCTTAGATGCCAAAGAAGTATTGGATTATCTGAGGGATTTTTCCTTTTAGATGAATTAACCATATATGCTTCAGTTATGTTATCCTGCTTATGATTGGAGTTAATTACATAGAGACCATTCTGTGTCTTTCCCTTACAAACAAAGGAACCATTCAATTTACTTGACACACTAGAAGCATCAAATAAAACTGAAAAACCTTTATTATTCAATAAGAAAACAGAAATTAAATTTCGTCTCAAGGATGGTAAATAAAGTATGTCTCTAAGTAATAAACTTCTTCCATCAAGAAACTGCAAGACGACATCTCCAACTGCTTCAGCCTCTGCCACGGCCTCAGTTTCCATGTTTAGGATTATCTCCTCATCATCCAGTTTTCTTGTCTTGTTGAACCCCTATAAATTATTGCAAGCATGGTTAGTGGAACCAGAATCCACAATCTGTAAAACTGGAGAACAACTGAATGCTGCAAGGAATTCCACTATGTAGATTTGAGATATACCTGTCTCAGCCTTCTTGGGAGCCGTGTGGCAGTCACCCTTCCAGTGCCCCTTCTTGCCACATCGGAAATATTTTCCTTTGGGCTTCGTCGGACCATCCTGCTTAGGAACATTCGATTGCACTTAGCCCAACTTCACAGGCTTCTTAGACTTTCTTTTCTGAAACTTGCGTTTGGCTTTTTAGAGAAGACTTCCACTCTACGTTCAGGGATTGTACTTCTGCCTTTATCCCGTCCTCTACCGCCTGGAGCGCCACTAGGAGCTCTGCGTTAGACATCTCCAACCGGTTAAGGTTAAAGTTGGTAACGAAGACCTCAAACTCTCCTGACAGAGACGCGAGAAAAATATCGGTCTGGATCTCTGCATCTAAGATGGCATCGAAGGAACCAAGCTCATTCATATAGCCAAACAATTTTAGCATATGATCCCAAACTAAAGTCCCCTCTGCCATCTTCGTGGACACCAATTTTTTGATGGTCAGGTAACGAGTTACCCGACTATGACACTCGAATATTTCCTTTAAATAGAGCATCATATCTGAAGCGAAGGCCATGTCTTCGACTTGCTTCTGAAGGATGGTCTGCACGGATGTCACTATGTAGCACTTGCACATCTCATCAGCATCTAGCTAGTTTTTCTATTCCTTCAACTGAGCCTTACTAGCACTTGGTCCCGGCATGGCCGGTTGAGGGGTACTTAGGGTAATTATGTGTTTACCAACCCTTAGGACGAGCATCAAGTTATGCTTTCAGTCCTCGTAGTTTGGTCCCGTAAGTTTGTTATCATTAAGGATGGAGGCAAGGGGGTCGAGCTTGGTCATGATTTCTGTAAACAATGGTTTAAAGCAAAAAATTAGGGTCTACCACAGTCTATTTTATGAAATTTAAAAATAGATAATGTTTAATCCAGCCGTTATGTCTTCACTACCTCAAGTGGAGACATCCAGAAATCTAAATTCCTTGGACTTGAGCACTGAGACTATCGGTCTTGGATTAGAGACAGCATGTCGGTGAGAGCATGCAACCACTTATACCAACGGGGTTTTTATAACTCAGTCTTCATCAGAATTACCTATGGCAAACTGAAAGATCTCCCAGTCTCCTTTTGGCCAGCTTTATGTGACCCACGTGCGCAGCAACGGTGGCTTCACACAAGCTTTCAGATGCTTCCCACAAATCTAGGTGGTGTCGGCAGGGGGGTTCATAGGCTCCTGCAGTGCAGGAAAAAACCGTCACCTACTGCCACCGGCATTCTCCATGTTCCGAAGGAAACCACTAGGCGAACAAGTATGGAAGGAAACACAGCTCTCACCCGGTGGAAATATCGAACTACGTACCTCCTACCCAGACCCTTAGCCGGTTGATTATGGAGGCCAGGGGCTCCCTTTTGGAGAGAACCTCTTACACATCCCTTCTTTATGAGGTTTTATGTATATCTAGAAAGGTCACGACCTCCTATACTTAGACCCTGGTCTATCATGCTCCCACTAGGATTACAAACCTTCTCGCAAAGTATTAGTATCCTTGGAAAATATCATAGTCCCTACCTCGAATACTTAGCTTTCGCCTTTCTTGCAAGGATCACATTACATAGATTCCAAGGATCCCAATACCTCACTAGTTTACCCATAATCCTAAGATCTGGAGTCTAGCCTAAGGTCAACGTGGAAAGGACTCCTAATAAAATAATACCTTGTTCACAATTTGATGCCTGATGTCATAGTAGACCTCATCTCATTATAGGTTTCGATACTGGCCAAATAGGGACATCCGACAATCTCCGCCGGACCTCAACCTAATGGTGGCATAACAAAATCGTGATGAGTTCACACTACCATCAAACATCAACTAGAAATGGGTATCACTTAGTAGAATCCTAACCTAACTTGGTCGCTAGGACCATGTGGGGAAAAGGCATCCCACTAGGGTTATCATACTTCTGATGGGGACATTAGTTATCTCTTAATAAATCTAACACTGTGTCTATCTCGGTGCACAATACTTGGCTACCTGAACTACCACGAGGGCGGTTACCACCTTTCCTTTTAGCTAGCCACCGAATTCGCACGTGTTAGAACCATATAGAGACACCGATGAATCCATAAGCTTAGTACTAACCCTAAGCCTGATCTAGAGACTAACTCACAAGCAAGATAGATAATTAAATTATCATCGTGGTTCTCTAAACACTATGAAAGAGAACAACAAAAAAACATCCAAATTGATTCATGTCCAGGGTCCGACCCCTTAACCTGAATAGCACAGCCAAGATATCCTGTTTTTCCATTTGGCACGATCTCTGATGATGATCTCGATCATCGATAACGTGCACGCTTTCGCTGGATCTTTGCACTCCATGATACCGCTTGTCCGAACCGTGGATGTAGCATCATCTTCTTCTTCATGTGATCGAAAAACTAACACGCTCCAAGCAAGTGCTCGTTCGTGTATAATTTCGCTAGAAAGAAAAAAGAAAATAATCCTAAAAAACATGGCCAGGGAACCAAGGGTGGTCAACCTCCACCCGCGCTCATCTAGAGCCTTAAAATCCAAAAGCACAATAATAATCAATACAAAATTAAATCCGGGATCCGACCCCCAGAGGCATGCAATCACAGATTATTATTCTGCACGGCACCTGCAAAAAGACGATACATAGCACAATTCATATGCATGATCTACGGCAAACCCCGACGAAAATATATGCCATCATATATTCACATGATGTTATCATGAATTCATGCATGAAACACACACCAAAGCGTGCTCTGATACCAATTATTGGACGAAAACGCCCTTCATGAAAAGTGAAAAACTGAAAGAGAGATTGAGTGAGGTGCGCTACTCGGAATCGTGTTCCGTCAGCACTTATGAACTCATGGAATTATTCCGCTCATTTTAAGATCCATATTCAATATGTTCTGAGTCATATTTTAGTATTTATCAAAATACCCCTACGGCCCCTAACACATGTGAATTAGGTTTTTAGGCTCCGGGCTTACGCTCCATTGTGCTACTTCGCATCCAACGTATCCAACCAGGTCGGGGAACAATTCCTATACGCAACAACAGGGTAAAACCTTCAGGGTTCAGGATCTCTAGCTCCAACCGGATTCCTGATTAACTGTTCCGGTGACACACCGAAAGTTTTGTTAATCAGCCCTAATCCGATTAACCCGTGTAGCCCCCCAGAGTGTGACACGAGTTGAACTCTAGTGATCCTAAACTTATGTTACTCTCTCGTAATCCTATTCTCTACTACACTCTGATAATCCTTAGTCCCTCCTATTACTGGTGCCATGATACGACTCGGGCGGTGGGGAGCACCGTCAGATCCCGATCGATCATCTGACTAGGAATTTATGACTTGTCATCTATAACACCACACACCTTCCTATTCAACACGATCATCATGCTTGGTCAGGTGAATGGAAATCCCACGTTCCCGTGGTGGAGACTTCACCACATCCTCTACCTGCCAACAACGTGTTCTCAGTGAAGCGATCGGCATCACCTAAACTGTGAACTAGTTCTAGATCTACACACAACTGATCCACTGGGTCTCCCAAGCATGGATCCACCATGCACCTCAGTGGCCAACTGTGTTCCCTAGGGTCCTTTATTATATATGTATTAACATATACCAAAGTAGTATTCTAATTAAAGCAATAACCAAAGTCAACTTTATTAATGTTAATATAGAAAATTCATGCTCAGGACACACGAGCTATAACATAAACCACCTCACTCTAGCGGGAAGACAAGCCACTAGCCTGACAATAACGTCACCACCCCCACACAAGGGGGGACATCGGCCACCCAGCACCGACGCACTCCATTGGAAGACAAAATAGCTCAACACCAAAAGAAGGACTCCAGTGCCACCAACACAACCACCCCGCCGACCTCCGGCAGTGGATCTAATTAAATAAAGAGAAACTCAAGAAAAATAGAAATTGCATAAACACATACTCCAAAAAGTAGTCAAAGGTCTTGTTTTACACCGGATCGTCTCCTGCAGCTATGGCAAGGGAAGCCTCGATCGTCGCGACCTCGAGCCACGAACCCGATCCCAATACCGCGCACCGTCGGGATCCACCATCGTGCAGAGGAGGGGCAAGAAAGTCCCACGACCAATTAACATCGGCCGGGGTCCAGATCTCCACATCCACCATGATCGGCTTGGAAAATGCTCGATCCGTCGACAAAGGCTCCGATTCGAGGATGATTCCGCATCACGACGCCACTCCACCATGCTGGGAGCGATGCCCTTCTGTACAGGAAAGGGAAAGGGGCAGATCTAAGCCCTGAAGTTTGCTGACCATGTTCTCCTGGCCTCCTCGTCACTGTCGACGATGGTCGAGAAGGCCAAGACGAGCAGAGCCCAAACCCTAGCTCAGAGGAAAAAAATGGGAACAAATAACGGCGTTTCGAGCCCTCAGAGGAATGTTCGAACCCAAGTTTGGATGCTGTTTAAATGCTATATATGTGTGCATCTATTTGCACATATTACCTGTGCAACTGAAGTTTCATGTGTTTAGGGAATATTTATTTGCACAACTTTATGTGCAAAACTGTACGTACAGATTTAGCCTTGTGTGTATATGTTTTCACACGTTGCATCCTATTACCTAAACAATTCTAATTTGTTGGCACATGTGTTTTCAAAAACACAGAGTTCCTTCACTGTTAAAAAAGCTTGGGACTTCATCGTGGTCAACGTACATTTGTTAGGGATTTGAAAGAATCATAATTCTCAAGTCTTCATGGGTAATTTAACGACCCCCATCTCGGATTGCCTAGAAAACTCATATGAGCCGTTCAAACTACAGCTTTGGTGATGCCGGTCGCTTCACTAGGAATAAGTTGTTGGTAAGTAAGGGTTGTAGTTAAGTCTCCACCATGGAGACGTTGGATCTTTATCCACCTGACTAAGCATGATGATCGTGTTGAACATAAACAAAGACGGTGCACAAATCAGTGAATCAGAAACTGGTGCAAAGACCGTCTGACCAATATAGGTGATTTGTCCTTAACCCTGAGGAACCATGCTTACTAAGCTAACCAGTTGTGTGGTGCTTTTATATGCCAACGTGTGCGGACGTACCATAATCCAATACCACAGTACGTTAGGTTACCCGGTTGGCATTGGAGTGACATGGAACTCCTACAGGTTATACGACGTCCAGAAATGGATGAGTGCGTTCTAATGAGTCAGTCCGTCCACACAGTTAATCTAGGCCTGGTGGTTGTTAGTATAACTGACGACGATCTGGGTGCTAGACATACCATCCAGAGGTGTGTGATGTTATGGATAATAAGTCATCAATCTTGAATCAGATGATCGATCGGATCTAACGGTGCTCCTCACCACGCGGATCAAATAATGACATCAGTAATAGGAGGGATAATAGATTACTAGGTTATTGTGTAGAACAAGCTTACAATGGAGTAATGTGAGTTTGGGCTTACTGGAGTGCAGCCTGAGGGTCATTCTAGGTTAAGTTATGGGTTAACTGGATTCAAACTGTTTGACGGAACTCTCAGTGTGTCACCTGGACATTTATTCAGGAATCCGATAAGAGCTAAAAATCCCAAGCACTGAAGGTTCCACCTTGATGCCGTATAGTGGAGTCGTTTACCCAATGTGGATAGATACGTTAGATGCGAGATAAATCGATGCCCATAACCCTAAATCCCTATTCACGTATATAGGTGGCGCACAGGGATATTTTTATAACACCTAATTATGGCTACAGATATATTGAATATGTATATCAAATGATGCAGAATAAATCTGAAACTAATTGACGCAGACTGTGGGGAAAATTTTCGTGTCGTCTTGATCGAAGACCTCACCCCATAATTTTTGATTGAATTGTATGGTTTGAAAGTTTAGGAGATTAGAAAGTAAAGAGAGAGAAGACACGAAGAGTTGTTATAGAAGTTCGATCTTACGACCTACGTCTCCGAGTGAGAGGTGTCACATGGTTTGCACTATAAAGTATGTAAATTGGGGGAGCATTCTTTCGACAGGCCGAGAGAAGTTTCTTACAAAGTGGTTGCGCAGAGCAACTAGAAGAGTGCCGGAAGAAGAGTAGAGAGCTCTAGGTCTGGCTATAGAATCCCCTTTCCTTTGATTGATTGACCAACCCCTTTTTTTGTAAGCCATAGGGGTTCTTTTATAGCTGAGGCATGTGCTTGATATGTCAGTGATGACATGGCGGTGATGCGGTGGCACTGATCCTGGGCTGGGCTTGCCAATTTGGGCCGTTGCATGGGCCCATATGGGTTCGATCCAGTTCGGTATAATTTTTGCACCCACAGTTACCCCTTCCTAGTCGAGTCAGGGTTTTGTGGGTTGGTTGGGATCTTCGGGTGAGAAGAAGTTTCCACTGCGCCATGTGACTCGAGTTCGGGCAGTCCTTGGTGCTGCTAGGTTGGTAGGCTCGAGCTGGCGGAGCTATTAGTTAAGTCGGGATGAGGCAGTTAACTTTCCGGACTTAGTTTTTCTGCCTGAATCCTAATATGCTTTGGTGTGCCATTCTTCGGGATACGCATTCCAGACT
This sequence comes from Chamaelirium japonicum, assembly GCA_947650365.1. Taxonomy (NCBI): domain Eukaryota; kingdom Viridiplantae; phylum Streptophyta; class Magnoliopsida; order Liliales; family Melanthiaceae; genus Chamaelirium; species Chamaelirium japonicum. The sequence goes on from OX393550.1 coordinate 119,088,381, forward strand.
TAGCTTTTTTGGGTGAATCCTAACATGCTCCGATGTACCATGCTTTGGGATGCGCATTCCAGACTTAATTTTTTTGGCTGAATCCTAATATGCTCCGGTGTGCCATACTTCGGGATGCGCATTCCAGATCGACTTAGTTTTTCTAGTTGAATACTAATATGCTACGGTTTGCCATGCTATGAGATGCGTATTGTAGACTTCGTTTTTATGGCTGAATCCTAACATGCTCCTGTGTGCCACGTTTCAGGATACGTGTTCTAGACTTAGTTTTTTTGGCTGAATCCTTACATGCTCCAGTGTACAATGCTTTGGGATGCGCATTCCAGACTTAGGTTTTCTGGCTGAATCCTAACATGCTACGGTGTGTCAAGCTTCGGGATGCACATTCCAGACTTAGTTTTTCTGGTTGAATCATACCATGCTCCGGTATGCCATGCTTTGGTATTCGCATTCATGACATGGTATTCGCATTCCAGACTTAGTTTTTTCTATCGAATTCTAACATGCTCTAGTGTGCCATGCTTCGGATTGCGTGTTCTAGACTTAGTTCTTTCTACTGAATTCTAACATGCTTCGGCATGCCATGCTTCGGGATGCATGTTTCAGAATTAGTTCTCCTGAATTCTAACATGCTTCGGTGTGCCACGCTTTAAGGTGCACATTCCAAATTTATTTTTTCTGGCTAAATCCTAATATGCTCCAGTGTGCCATGCTTCGGGATGCACATGGGGGTCTTTGTCCGAGTCGCCTGTGGGTGCAAAAAATAGCTAAGGCAAACGAGTCAGCAGAAGCTCGTGCCTCCAAAGTCCATGAGGGCAACTCATGGATCACCAGCAGGCCAGCAGAGGCCCGATCGAGGCTAACCAGTAGGAAAGCGGCACATGGACCAGTCACAAGGTGCTACATAGAGCAATCACAGCTCGCCACCTCCCATGCTAGAGGAGAGCGACACGTGGAACAACCACGGGGCGCCACATGGATCGACCATAGCTCGACACCTCTACGGGGAGCGACGTCTATAAATACAGCAGTAGCAGACAATACAAAGGACCTCTTCGGAGACTTTTGGACCTACTCTAGATTCCCTACTACTTTGGGATATTAGGGCCTGGGTGGAGAGTAGCAGAGCTCTATACCCAAGCTGACCAGAGAAAGGCCATGACTTTCCCTCCCCCTTCTAGTGCTACACCCCCCTAGGTCTAGATAAACCATTTGTACAAGCCCCCCTCGGCCTGTCGAGGGGCAGCTCTACTCCTTCAGATCTAGTGGATTGAGGTTGCAACTTACCGCATGGAGACGTAGGCTACAGTCGAACTTCGACAACAAACCCGTGTCTACTCTTCTTGCTCTCTACTCCCCTCACTCTCACCTCAAGTTACATGCCTACATTCATTCTACTCCACATCAATTGACCATGGGAGGAAGTCTTCCGGCGGCAAAAGATTTTTCCCCCCACATCGTCTGCTAGAGAGGGACGCACATGGGGGTCTCCGTCCAGGTCGTCTGCGCGAGAGAGACGCACGAGGGGGGTCTCCGTCTGGGTTAGTTGTACGCAAGGGACGCACACAAGGGGTCTCCGTCTGGGTCGGCTGCAAGCAAGGTCAATGCGGTAGGGGCTGGATATATGTGATCCGTTCAACCCGATGGGTCCAAAGGATCTGAGGAGATTAGTCTGATGGGTTCGCAGGATCTGAGGAGTCTAGTCCGCAGGCTCTGACTTGGGGTACAGAGGTCACCACGTGAATGAAAGCACAAGGGTGGGTCGAATCCCTCCCCCCTTTTTGTCGCTCAGGTCTCTATCAGGTGGAATAAGCACGAAGGGGATTCAAATCTCCCCTAGGGTTGTCGTCGGGTGGAGATCGAGGACACGTGGGGGGTGGAGTCGGATCTACCTCGGGGTCGTCGTCGTCGCTGTGCAATGGAGTGCACGTGTGAAAGGGAGTTAGATCCCCCCAGGAGTCGTCGCCGTCACTGCGAGACAACTTAAGTGCGAGGAGAACGCACCCTCTGTCGCTAGGACCAAACACGCATGGTGTTCTGCCTAGTATTAGTTGGGCGCGCAACGAACCAAGATGAGGGCGTGAACGTGACCCTCGTTGCTGTGTAACTTCCCCGATGCTGGTCTTCAAGAAGAAAGGTCTCGAAAGTTTCCAACAGCCGTAACTTTTCATACGTGTAAAATTAAATTTGGGTCCGATTGTTTCCTATGGGTTCCTTATCCGTCATTGCGACCTGATCGATGCATTTATACAAAAAATAAAAATGCCTCACAAACCTTTACAATTTTGTAAGTTCAGGCACCACCATAGTAGACAAATCGTAACAATGTTAAATACACACAAGTAATATTGACAAAGATATTTAAACTGGGTAGTGGAAGAATACTTAATTAATAGACTTGCATAGAAATAATAGTAACAGATAGTAGGGTAAATGAAATAAGTTGTGAACGTATAAGATTTCCACCAGATCCGATAACTAATAAACTCTAGCAGTAGTTCATAATAGAATGAAAAAGTAGATTTCCTTTCTATGAACTAATAGTTTTGTACTAGCATACATATATTGTAGCTTTAATGCCTAGAGCATGGAATTTCTACATTAATATTAATATAGATAACCTTCGTTATTTCTCTAATTAGAATACTGTTTTGGTATGTATAATCCATAATTAATAAGGATCCTAGGGAGCACAGTAGGATACTGAGGTGCATGGTGAGTCCATACTTGGGAGACCCATGCCAGTGGACTAATCGTGTATAGACCAAGCATATTAGTTCATAGCTTTGGTGATACTGGTCGCTTCACTAGGAATAAGTTGTTGGCAGGTGAGGGTTGTAGTGAAGTCTCCACCATGGAGACGTTGGATCTTTATCCACCTGACTAAGGATAATGATCGTGTTGAACATAAACAAAGATGTTGCGCAGATCATTGAATCAGAAACTAGTGCAAAGACCGTCTTACCAATATAGGTGATTTGTCCTTAACCTTGAGGAACCATGCTTACTAAGCTAACCATTTGTGTGGTGCTTTGATATGCCAGCGTGTGCGAACCTACCATAATCAAATACCACGGTATGTTTGATTACCCGGTTCCCATTGGAGTGATATGGAACTCCTACAGGCTATATGATGTCAAGAGATGGATGAGTGCATTCTGATGAGTCAGTCCGTCCACACAGTTAATCTAGCCCTGGTGGTTGTAAGTTTGATTGACGACGATCTGGGTGCTAGACATACCATCCGGAGGTATGTGATGTTATGGATGACAAGTCATCAAACTTGAATAATATGATCGATCGGATCAAACAGTGTTCCCCACCACTTAAATCGAATAATGACATCAGTAATAAGGGGGATAATAGATTACTAGGTTATTGTATAGAACAAGGTTACGATGGAGTAATGTAAGTTTCGGACTACTGGAGTGTAGCCCGTGGGTCATACTAGGTTAAGTCGTGGGTTAACAAGATTCAGACGGTTTGTCGAAACTCTCGGTGTGTTACCGGGACAGTTATTTAGGAATCCGATTGAAGCCAAAAATTCCAAGCCCTGAAGGTTCCACCTTGATGTCATATAGTGGAGTTGTTTACCCGACGTGGATAGATGCGTTAGATATGAGACAGATCGATGCCCATAATCCTAAATCCCTATTCATATAGGTAGGTGGCGCATAGGGACATTTTTATAGTACCTAATTATGGCTACATATATATTGAATATGGATATCAAATGATGCAGAATAAATCCAAAGCTCATTGACGCAGACGGATCTCGATTCCGTGCTAGGAATCTCCTATACCTTTCCTATACTTGTGAGATATATTTTTATCCAGACTTACTAAAAGGGGGGATGGCATGCACATGTAACACGCTCTTATTTATCTCCATGGATATATAAGGTGTTAATTCTAAAACCCTAATTAGACTAGAACTCACCAGGCCCATCTGATCAAGATTAATTATATGATCAAAACATAAACAAAGACAGTCACATCCAAGAGGCTATAGGCTGATAGGTTTTAGATCCAAATCAAGCCGTACTTGGGCTCGGATTCAAGTGATTAAATCGGGTTCGGTTCTGATGTCGATACATAGCCCGGTTTGGATCAAAATGACTAATCGCATGCAAACTTCGAAAAATCACAACTCTCAAACCACTTATCAAAAATCACTCAAAAATAGGCGTTGGAATCGGGACAATGACGCACACGCTAAATCTATAAAATTTTGAGGTATTCTAAAGACTGATTTTCTACAAAAATTTAGAGAAACCTTTTTGTGCTCAGTAGTCCAACCGCACCTGAGTTCCTACTCGCAGCTCGCATCATAGCATGCGAATGGACCTTGCTTAGAAAAATTGACGAAGAGCACAATTACCATCCATAATAAAAGAGATGACAAAATACCATTTACAATTCCATAATTATCCAGAATATTACAACCTACCCCCCTTAAAATAATTTCGTCCCGAAATTATATAACTAACTATCCACCTCAGTTGCACACCTAAGAGCAATTATCCAAACTTATCGTCTTAGGCGGCTCTATGCTAACAGTTGGCAGCCCTTTTTCCCTTCTGGGATGGCTCCGCCTAACTCTAGGTAGCCCTTACCTAGACTGAAGTAACTCCAAGCATCAAGAGAAAAAAAAAACAATGTTACATGCTCGTTGCTCAAGGAGTATCTACTAATCTGAATCGGTGCTAGAATCAACAATCACACTGCCTTCTGGCCGGTGAGCCAACAGCCAAAGTTCCTTACTCACATAATATCATATTAAACCAAAGAACAAAGTTTTAATCAAAAAGAGAGGAAATGACCGGTAAGGTCTAGAAGTAATCTAACTAATACGGCAAAATATTTAAGTCGTACGTACTAGAGTCTTCACAACTTCTCCACTTACAAGAAAATCTTTATTCAAAAAAAATTCTATGAATTTAATATGGTAGAACACAAAATTAAATCTAGTTGCATAGTAACACAGTCAGAAACAGATCACTAATTTATCGTAGTCGACAAACGAAACTTAGTGACCAGTCCTCAACTCGACCTAGCACAATCAATGTTCTCATGTAACGGTGGCTACTTTCCTCTACCTGGCTTAGAGGCGTCCCTCTCTTCCAGGCTTGCCCGAGAGGCATCCCAATCGGCGGAGCGGTTACCATAGCTTCAAGAGGAACATTGAACCAAGATACTATCATGGATTCTACCCCCCTTAAGGGAATCCTAGAAACATGGGCTAGGTCTCTAGTACGAAAGGTCAACAAAAATCAACATCCACTACCAGAAGAGTAAACCTACTACTAGGTCAAGCAAACTATCTAAAGACGCGAACCTTACCAGACGAATCAAAAACACATCTATCTTCAAGCAATCATGAGTCTAACTATGGTTCAACTTCTTGTCTTACTCAACAAATTACCACTCACAAAATAAGGAAGGCTCTATTATGACACTCGAAGGCACATACTACTATGTTGACTCCAACCCTACACTTTCGCCTAAGTATTCTAATATCACTCCTAAAACGTATTCCTCAAGGCACATACACTGAAAGAAAATCTTATACTTGGACTAATTGTGCAAAAAATCCAAAGACCTCAATATTATTTTTGAATCCACAAAAGTCTCACATACCAACTCCCCACAGGGCATAAGAAGGCCAAAATAAACTTACCAGGATAATTTCACAACTCAAAACAACATAAAGCAAAGGAAAACCAATTAGATCCATCCAAGATAACTGCGGACAAATGAAGATAATCCAAAAATAAAAATTCAGACAATCCCAGAAAACCAAGAATCAACAAAATCAGCCACAAGAAACAAGAATGAACATAAGGGATTAAAACCAATACATACAAAACTAAGAATAACTGAAATGAATCGAAGGGGATCAAAACTATAAAACATAGGGAAATTCAAACCAAGGTAATCAAAGAACGAACGGCAAAAGTCACAAGGAAGCTTTAAAACTATAAATAACTAGAACTGGGCCAGAACACACTGAAACAAACTGTAACTTTCGGACAACCAGAAAAAAAAAGATGAAATCAAATCAGGGTGACTAACCATCTGTGAAAAAGTCTAAACCAACACCACGAGAGTTGGGCGACTAAAGAGAAAATTATAAAACTAATAACTAATTGAGAATTAACAAAGTTAAGCTGCGAAACAACCCAGAGCGAGCTAAAAAGGACCACAAGGGAGTTAGAAGGCTAGGACCAAATATAGGGCAAATCGGGATCACTAGACTATTGAACAAAACAAAATCAATAGTTATGCTCTATAACACCACTAACTAAAGAAAAAAAAATGAACCACAAAAATAGTTCATGCAAGGTCAGAACTATCGACAAGAATAAGAATGACCCAACAATGCATAATGTAACTGCTAAGAGATAAGAGAGTCGGGTGTAGACGGATGCACCTAAAAACTGACCATAGTATCAAATTATGCCAAGGATTGACAAAGAAATGCTAATTGGTAACAATACTCAATTGGCTAACGAGATGATTGAAAGATAAGATGCTAACCTACAGAACTCTCCAAAAGAAGATACTAGAGCACCAACCAAGAATTATCCTACAGTCAAAATTTGTTATCTCAACGCACGACGAGTTGAAAAAAGATCCAGAAAAACCCATAAACCTTACATCCATAGTAAAAGTTGCTAACTAAAACCATAAATCTAGGACACAACAGTAAAAAGATAAAGTACTAATCGAAAGCTGAAAGGATATTAAAAGGCATATTTGATAACTTGAACCGAGAACAGATGATCAAAAGAAATGAAAAGCAGAACGAAGCATAACACGTTCCACGATAGAAATCCATACTAGAGTATTAGGTCAATATTATCCTATAATCAAAAGTCCTCTTCAAATCCTAATAATCCACATAAGATAATTAGAGAAAAACCTAGCTTGTATAAATGATCGATAGTTGATGCTAATTGATACCAATATCTGAGAAAAATTATAGATGAAAATCACAAGATGCATCAAGATATCAAGGAAACTCTAAGAATTTACATAAACAAGCATTACATGACATGATAACCTAAAACCACACATTCAACTATCTCGAAACCAATCTCTCGAATCGCTCCCATATACAGGGAGAAAGACTTAGAAACACTCGAATAATTACTACCATAGATACAACTCAGAACATCCGAGAATATATAAAATATGAGCGAGAGGGGTACATCAACCAAAGCCACACAAGAATAAGGAGATATCTAATATCTAATTATGCTCAATAAAAACCTCATATTAGGAAATCTATGTAGCAAGTAAAGGATATATAAAGACACATACTTGCAACATAAGTATAAATATTATGACATCGGTCTATAAACATTTCTCTGTGCTCTGAAAAGGGAGAAATAGAACCTATGATAGATTACTAAACTTGAGATTAGAACCTGAAGGGCCATGAACCATGTACAATACAATCCACCTATTGGAAAACCATTCTAAGATCTAAACTTCAACACTAACAATACAAACCCCTAGAATCATATCCCTAAGCTCTGATACAAAGTTGTCACGCCCCAAATTTTGGACTAAGTAGAGATGGTCCAAAACATGGAGGTGAAGAAAAGTAAACAGAAACAACAAGGTATTTCAACTAATAAAAAACAAACAATTAGCAAAACTCCTCTAAAACAAAAGTCCATTATCTTAAAGTTTAATTACATCAATTGCCTGCCATATTCCACTACATCCAAGATGAGAGTAACTGTCACTGAGTTTAAAGAAGAAATGAAACATCCAACTAACAATTCAACCCTCACTAACTCCTGAGCTTGCTATTGCTTCTACTAGTACTGGAACTGCAACTGCACTCCTAACAATCCACCAGCGAGAGAAACCTGGGGGAGCAAAAAATAAACCAAACAACCTCCCCCTGAGTTTAAAAACTCAGTGGTCCTAACAAAACCAAGTCGAAATAGAAGAACACATATATATTGAAATATAATTCTACAAAAGTTAGAACAATAAAGAAGAATTGAAAACATAATTAGAGTAAAAAAATAAAAGAATTATAATTATCACAACTCTATATTAAGTGAATTATTCTATTGTGTCCAGTAATTCCATGTTTTATGTTCAGTATCCTAACCGACAATTCCTTCATGAGGTGTCTCATTCCACTTCATGAGAAAACCCATTGTCTAGGTCGTGCATTGTGGTGCAAAGCCCTAGGCTAAGGAGAAGAAAAAAAAGAAAAGGAAGGAGGGGGAAGCAAGTGTGAACCCAAGTTTGAGCTAGGCTCCCGACCTGGTGGCGTTACAATTGGGTTCCTTTTTCACAACAGGGGAACCACTCCGTTTGTTATACTCGGGATACAGTCTTGAGACATACTACCCTAGTGGCCAAAAAGGGGGCTTGGTTTTTCACCATGGGTCACTCTCACCCACCTTGCTTTCTATGGGGTCTAAACCCCAGGATTAGGTCACTCCACCTCAGTTTTTCTATGGAAAATAACCCATGATCTAACCCTGTGATCCTCCCTACTTGTTTCGATCTGTGCATAACTAGGAGTTCACTTACCTATGATGTGCACGCGGATCTATACCAAGAGCCAGCCGAGCAACTAGGTTGCCACGATGCCATGACATTTCAGAAGTTGATACAAACCCCATAAAATCATATAAATCAAATGTTCTCCTAATCGACCAGTCTCTAAACAATTTTTATTTAAATAAATAGAACAAAAAGATAATATCTACCAACTTGACAAATCAAAAGGTATATGCGCATGATATTTAACTAAGCATGCAACATATTAAGTGAATAATTTATTTTTAATTAAAATATTTACATGCAGTACGACTAACATGTTGGAGCGTGGCTATCGACCGTGAGTCGCTCAGCTTATAGTCCGGGTTCAGTCTGAAATTAAGTATAATACAAAGAATTGTATAAGAACTGAGACTGAGGTGAAGGTTGGGTTTAAACAATGTAAATGGTTAGGGTTCTCAGGGCTCTAAAGGTCAAGGTCAAGGTCAAATATCGGATCAGTGTAGTTGATAGAGTCGAACTAGATCCCCTGAATATTAAAGAAGATCTATTCACTAGAACCATGGTGGTTATGTAGGTATCGAAAAAGACAAGTCATTGCCATCGGTTTCATGCAAATCGGAGCACAGATATGCTCAATTTCACAAAAACACATTTTTCGGCATGGGTGGGCTGAGTTGGTCCAGCTAGATCAAAAACCGAATTGTATGTTGTTCAGCTTGGATTGGATCTGAGTTAGTTCAGGTCAATTGGACTAGATCTGACCCCAATTGGATTAGACCCTATCAAATGGGTATGAGGTGCTCATATTTAAGCAAGGTGGTTGTGCTAACACAAAGGGGTGGAAAAATATAGATGGGGTGAAGTTAACTAAAGAGGTACAATCTGATATAGTGGGGTGGGATGAAGGCTACAGGTGTGATAAACCATACAAGTTTGTGTGCAAAAAGGAGTACAAACAATTAATATTTGGGTGAGAACAAGAAGGACAATAGTTTGCAAAAAGGAGTCGCATGTCCTTCTCTTCTCTTGCGATCAGGTTCTGAGAAGTGAGAACCCGGCCATGCGAGCAAAGCGTGGGCAACATCCCACTCGGCCATTTGCCGAGGCCGTCGGAGCCACTAGACGTTGGAGGTGAGCACGGGTATATGGCCAGCATCTCTAGTCGTGGGAATATCGTGGGAAACCAGGTGGTTTGACGGCATGGTCGCCGGTAGTTGTGGTTCGTGGAGGCACCGGTGGTGCTGGTGTCTATCGAGGAGAAGATTAAGAGTGGGATGGAAGTTAGTGGCCTACCTTGGATGAAGGAAGAGTTGCCATGGCCAGGGGTGAGGTGTCGGAGAAGTGGCCGGAGAGGATGAGTCCGAGACTTGATGCTCCTCTTCTCTAATCTTTTCTCCTCTCTCTCTCTCTCTAAACCAAAGGGGTCTAGGGCGGCACTCATGAGGAGAGGAGATGATAGGATATATAAGGTGTTAATTCTAAAACCCTAATTAGACTAGAACTCACCAGGCCCATTTGATCAAGATTAATTATATGATCAAAACATAAACAAAGACAGTCACATCGAAAAGGCTATAGGCTGATAGGTTTTAGATCCAAATCAAGCCGTACTTGGGCTCGGATTCAAGTGATAAAATCGGGTTCGGTTCTCATGTCGATACATAACCCGGTTCGGATCAAAATGACTAATCGTATGCAAACTTCAAAAATCACAACACTCAAACCACTTATCAAAAAATTGCCCAAAAATAGGCGTTGGAATCGGGACGACGACGCACACGCTAAATCAATAAAATTTAGAGGTATTCTAAAAACTGATTTTCTACAGAAATTTAGAGAAACCTTTTTGTGCTCAGTGGTCCAACCGCACCTGAGTTCCTACTCGCAGCTCGCATCAATGCATGCGAATGGACCTCGCTTAGAACACGCAAGGATAGTCAAAATAATTACATATGATAACATCAATCATCGGGGGATTTCTCCGGGATATAAGTTTCTATTGAAACTGACAAAGAGCACAATTACCATCCACAATAAAAGAGAAGACGAAATATCATTTACAATTCCATATTTATCCAGAATATTACATGCATGCTCCCCCTCCCCCCCTTTTTTTTAAGGATTTGATCCTAAAAAAAGGGTGGGCGGATTATGGAAATAAAGTAGAGAGAGGGGGGGGATCGAAGAAAGCAATCCGAGAGTCCTCCCTCTCCAAATCTGAATTTCCTATCATCTCTCCCCTTATCTTGTGGTTTCGTCTAAAAAAAGAAGAGGAAAGGGAAATAAAGAAAGAGAAGGAAAGGAGAAGGAGAAGAAAGATAGGAGAGATCTGTCAAAAGTTTCCATCGTTCTCGCTTTGCATCTTCTAAGTTAGGCCCATCGGCCTTGTCCCTAGTGGTAGGTCTGATCGAGGGCTCTCTCTTGCGGAAGATAAGGTGTTGCCCATAGTTTCTCTCATCTCAAACATGTGGATCATTATCGACAAATGAACCGTTCTCCTTGGGTAAAAGACTCGCGGTATAATTCATAAACTCTTGATCTAATGATGTTTGCATGCAAGATTAATTACTAGGATGTTTTCATCGTTAGAAAGACTCTAGGGGTTCGGATCCTTGCCCGGATCTATGCTTAGATATCATATACTTAGATGTAAATTGTCACGCCCCAGAAATCTGAAGACCGATCCCTGGGGTGTGAGGTGAGAAAAGGATGGAATTTTGGGTCTGGTTACTTAACTATACCAATTTGGGTTCTCACAGGGCTTCTTCTACGCTCTCTAATATGAAAAACAAGGAGGAGAGAGAAACAAGAGGGGAATCTTTTAAATTTGATTTTTTGAAAAACATTTTTATTAAAAAGCAAGGAAAGAGAAACTATCAACAGAGAGAAGATATTATCTAGTCAAGCTCAACCTTCAAAAGTCATATCCTCTCAGTATGAGTGACCTATCGGTGCCACTACATACTGACAGGAGTCTATCTGAGGGAGCACGAGGCTTAAGCCTCCTACGGCTAGCCAAGTGGTTTCATTCACTCCCTAACACTCAGGTGCACCAGTCTAGAGTTTCTATCTACAGGGTTAATCAATTTAGTCATTTATATGCACTTATATTTTCATCATGATCTATCCTAGGCTTGGGGCCTTGAGGAGAGGCCTACCCAAAAGAATTCAGCTGGAACCATTGCAACTACAACCATAGAATACTAACTAACCGATAAAAACACTTATTCCAATACAATTACAATATCTGAAGAGAAAAGACTACAAGATTGACATACTAAGCCGAAAGGTAATACTGCAACTCTAACTCCGCCTCTGGGCTCCTACTGCTACTCCTGAGCCTCCGGACCTGCAACTGAGCCTACTCGTGGGAAAGAGTAGCCCCCAATAGGAAATTGGGAGATTAGCCAAATTAATGGCTAGTGACACCCTAAGAGTCTTTAATAATATAAGACAACTAATCTTAATAAGTTAAGATAAGATCTATCAGTTCTAGAAGAATCAAAGTTTGCAGAATGATACCTAAACCTATCAGTAGTCTATATTCACATGCAATTCCTACGGTCACTAGGTTATCTAACATGAAGTCCATTCAATGTTCTACAGCATTAAAGAACAAATTAAATAAGACGTTCAGATAAAGTCACGAAGTCATCATGTAAATAGTCATACAATTCTAAATTCATATATAGATTAAACACACACTATCAAAATGTGAACCCCGGATATTTTGTTCTTCCTGCCCCCGGTCGGGCATTACTATAGGGCCTTTTATTTCGATGTAGAGGGCCAACCCTCTCGTCGTGCATCCACCAACACTATGCACTAGTCACCCAGATGATCATAAGGGGTTTCCCGTCTTTCACGGTGGAGCTCTACCGCCTAACTTGATTTACTATGGGGACTTCAACTCCCCGGGACGGGGTTGCTAGGCCAATCCCTACTCGAGGGCACCTCCTATTGGCTTTACCACAACCCTTGCCCGTGACCCCTAACCTACTTAACTTCGGCTGTACGCGCAGGGTGGTTCACGGCCCTTGCGCGCACGGGGTCCCTACCTTCTAACCAGGTAGATTCTCATATAACATCTTTCAACATATTTACTGAAACTACAAAAGGTATATTTAATGCTTATCAATTTCCAACAATTTACCCCTGGTCCCGTACTGCTCTCGCAACCCATGCAACATAATAAATCAATAAAGTAAAATACTCATCCCAGTGACCCGTGTGCTAGGGTTGCCATACTCCTCTCAGGAGGGTGGGCTCCGATAATTATTAGTTATTCAATTTACTGATTAATTTAAGGGAATCCTAATTATGGTATCCATACAATCAAGAGCAATCATTATTATTATTATTATATTAATATTTTAAGCATGCGTCGCCGGACTCGCGACTCCGTATGCAAGGCGGGGTCCACTTGACGACATGCGACGATGCCCGACGGGGCCCGCATGCAGTATCCTGGACACCTACCCTTAGTCATTCTCATTTCCCACTATTAAAGACCACGCAAGGGTAGTAGATGTCACCTGGCTGTCGATTACACACGACTCCAGCTTGTTGTCTCTGATCCGCCTCCGTTGGATCACCACAATCAAGGTCTGATAATAACCACAGCTCCGCATCACAACTCTATCAATTAAAACAGAAGAATCAACGACGAGGGTTCTATGCCAAGGATAGTCGGGCACCCTCGATAGGGGACCAACATTGAGTCGACAGCACGTAATTTCGTGCGACTGAAGAACTCGATCCTAAACCATACTAAGTCAAATCAAGTAAACAGAAGCTAAACCTACTCATCGAATCGGGCTTGAAGAACCCTTTCCGATGGTTCCAGTTTCGCTGGAATCCGATTTCGGTCGGATGGTTTCGGGTCAAACCACGTAGAACCGGTAAAACCGATCGCATGGTTGGTTCACTAGGGTAGAAGAGGTTCTAGGGTTATCTTCTAGGTATAAAAGGTAGGGCTCAATGTTCTGAGCACAATGCCGCTAGTTTCGTCCGAATCCGAGTTCGGACGATGAAACGACGGTCAAACCACGGTACCGCGATAATATCGGATCAAAGGATAAAACAGGGTATTAAACAGTACAATTACTATGCTAAACTATTACCAACAGGTAGTATTTTCTGAGCCGGTCGAAATGGCGCTGGTTTCGTCCAATTCCGAGTTCGGACGGAGAAATGGCAGTCGAACCAAAATCGTCTGGTTCACGGGTCTGGTTCAGGTGAACCAGACCGGTTCACTGTGTGGGTCGGGTCAGCAGTGGGTCTTGTTGGGTCGGGTCGGGTTCAGGGCTAAACAGGTCGGGTCTGGGGGTTAAGTAAACTAATATGGGAAATTACATATATGCCCCCCCCAACTCCTTCTTCTCCACGAAGACATGCATGCGGGCTGGTTCGAGCGCGACGGCGGCCGGCGGGGAGTCGGGTTTGGGTGCGCCGGCGGTGCCCGGCCGGTCTCCCCCGCATCACCCCCGCAAGGGAGGCGCGGGAGGAGGTGGCCGGTGTACCGTCGGAGCCCGGACAGACTTTGGCCGGAGGGGTTTGTGGTGGAAGGTGCAGCTCCGGTGACTTGGGGTGGTGCTGGCGGTGGCTTGGGGTGATGCCGGCGGTGGCTTGGGGTGGTGCCGGTGGGCAAAGGAGAAGAGGATGAGGTCGGGTTTGCAGGTAAGGGAGGAGGGTGTGGTCGGGTTAGAGGTCCGGTTCGGGTGGAGGAGGAGAGGAGAGAGGGAGGGCTGACCTGTGGTGGTTCGCCGGAGTTGGGGGAGGTACTCGGAGGGGGCTGCGGCTGCTCCTCTCTCTTCTCCCTTGGTCTCTATCTTCTTCTCTCCCTCCTTTCTCTCTCTATTTCTCTCCCGTTCTCTCTCTCTCTCTCTATTATGTTCTTCTCTCTCTCTCCCGTTCTCTCTCTATTTCTCTCCCTCTCTCTCGGTTCATATATAAAGGGGGGCTGATGTTGTGGTGAGAAGAACTAGGGGATAAGGTCGGTTAAGGTTTCCTAATAAGGGGGAAGGGATAAGGACTAAAAGGTAGGGGTTTATCATCCCAAAATCTTACCCTATTATTCTCATCCGAATTTCAAATTTAAATAACTGGGGAGGGAGGTCAAGAGAGCCTAAATTATGCTAGGAGAACGGGAGGCAGGCTCTAGGGCTGGTCGGGCTCGGTTGGAATCCGGGTGCGATTCGTCCATCAACCGGGCTGAAAAGAATAATAAGTCGTAACTATCAAACCCGAAGTCGGAATAGGGCCCGAGAGGATTCGTTGGAAAGATCTCATCAACGCAAACGCGTTAGCGCTTGGTACATAATTTTTTGACTTCTGGATCTCTCGAAAAGAAAGAAAGACTCCAAAGCTCAAAATAGCAATAACTATTCACCCGGGTGTCGGATCGACCCTAACTCAGGCTCATTGGAAGGCTCTCTCAGAGCCTCATCTAACTTATCTTGTTTCATTACGATCCGATCACCCAATCTCTTGCAAGAAACAAGACAGCTACAACTATCGAGCAATTATCGTTTTTTCTAGGGTTTACCTGCCGGGCTGCCGAAACTGGCTGCGCATACACCTGATCGTTGCACGGAACGCACCATCGTGACATGCTCGAAGTTACGGAGAATGTGAACGTAAAACATCTCATAGGTTTACGTTTCATTTATTGGGAAAAAGCCCAAAGAAAAAGTCTGGCTACAAAAAGACAAAACTAGCCATGGAGGATTTCTATTATTCTCAAATCTAACACCACAGGTGTTACAACCTACACACCTTAAAAAAATTTCGTCCCGAAAATTCAACTACAAAAACCATATACAAGTCTACTCATCTCTACTACCAAAACAAAAACATTATAGCAATAAAAAGTTAACTACAACGAGCGCAAACATCCTCACTAACACTACCAATAAGAAAGCCAAGTCATTGTACCAAATCTTACTAAAAGAAAACCCTGATCCTCTACTACTCACAATTCTACTCTCTCTACTAACCTAAACATTATACGAATCGACTCTCATAATTATTAAGATAGAAATGAACTTCCAAATTCTCGCATCGATCGCGAATACGAGTTTTGGTTTTCATTTCCCATTCTAAGCATTACGGATTAGACCAAAATCATGAGTTCTGATCATTAACCCTGCCTTGATAAGGGGCATCATATCCCCCTTATTAGTACCGCTGAGGGGTGTCCTCCTCGGTAAGGTAACTACCAAAACTCATAGATTCAGAAACTTAAAATGCACTCAATTGTCAGTGCCGATATAAAAGGTATATCAATGTATATGAGTGCCCATACACCCATATATAATTTATACTTTTGGTATCGACTCTACAATCATAGCAATGTATACTACACATATGTGCCCATACACATATGCTTAAGTACACATTCCAGAATGATTTGACAAAAGAGATGTCTCAACTAGTACGCCTAACGTGTATCTAATACTAAATTAAAATCCTATAAGATTCCTATGAGACTAACACCTACACTAATCAAATTACCAATACTGCTCAAGAAACTAAAGAACAAATGCCCGAAAAATCTATTTCTCAAGTGGGTCCAAACTAGATAGCTACACTCTGACAATAGATAGTCATTTCATTGGCTCACTACAAAACGAGAGGATCGATTCTAAACCAAAACTATTATGAGTTGGCTGAAGAAACTACCTACTAGAAAACTAATGGCCAACTAATATCGACTGAGCAGATCGATACCAAGTACTAAATTCTACCCTAAACTAATCATCGAGATAGTTAGACGAAAACCTCGCAACCATACAAAAATAAGAATAAAGGACCCGAGACAAATAGAGAACTTAGAAAAAGGACAACTGAGGGAACTAGCACAATCTTAACATTCTGAGAACTAAAGGCAATCACTCAAAAGAAACTGAAGCAAACGAAAGTTACTAGAATTAAATAATAATTAGTAATAAAGCGAGGTGAATCAGCAAAATAATGATCATTCTTAAGATTCCAACTGATAAGATATCTCAAATTTTATAAACGTAGGCAATCCATTTGACATCGTCGCTAACATCTTTCTAGTACTCAAATATCTCAATTCAATCTTAACGTCACTGTCATCTAGTCAGTGCGCTCTCTCCCGCGAGTTCCAATAAGAACTGCGAAACCAACCGCCAAAGCCTCCGAAAAGTCAGTGCGAAGCCACAGTATGTCCTATACCGGACAATCATCATCCACCGCCAAAGTTCCCTAGGAACAGTGCGTACTCTTTCGCAAGAGCCACTATCAAGGTATCCCGTAATCTACTAACCATGGGAAATTCCAACTACCACCTGAGATTTTCATCTCTTGGTGTACTTCTTGAAACCACTATCCCCAAGAGTCATCATTTTTACTCATAGGATCCATAAAAAAAAACACACAAGCTCTACACCAAGCTAATTATAACCCACGATATACAGAGAGATTTAACAAGAAAACTAATTTAATTATTATACCTCTATCGAGATAATGGACAATCCTAAAAACACCAACTAGGTCTCTAGTACCAAGGGTTAACAAAGATCAAGGGATCCTAAACACCGATTAGGTCTCTAATACTAAGGGTCAACAAAGATCAAGGAATCCTAAAACACCGACTAGGTTTCTAGCGCTTAGGGTCAACGAAAAATAACAAAACCAACAAAAAGAGTAACCTCACAACCATGCCAGATAAACCATCAAGGATATACATCCTTCCAGATATATTCAAATACATCCATTCCAAAACCAATCAACCAAATTACTAACTAGAGTTGAATATCTCGTCCTTGGTCAGCTCCTTACCACTAGAAAGTTCAAGAGAATCCCTATTAGGAGACACCCAACCTATACTCTGATATAGACTCAAACACTATGCTTCTGCCTAGAGATCAAGAAACACCACCCTTGGTTAAGATGTTCCACGTGGCTTCTTCTTCCTAAGAACTATCACCCGAGTTACAACGACTAACTCTAAACCTAAACATTATAGCACATCAGAGTTCTAATACAATCATACGCATACGACATATAGATTGATTCACGATTCTCGATCAATCAAAAACTCAATCATAGACAGTTCTTAGTTACAGATCAATTCCTCAAACAAAACCAGTTCTCCAAGTATGATTAACCCTAGGTCCTTATCCTTAGAAATAATCGCTATACCACCACTAGCTACAACGAGAATTCTATCGAATCACTATCTATACAATCTCTAGAAAACATTCTAATACCACTAGAGTCTGAACTTTCTAAAGAAAGAACAGCAAGACACGAACCACATCCTAACAATACCCCTAGGAACATATCCCTAAGCTCTGATACCAGCTGTCATGCCCCAGAAATCTGAAGACCGATCCCTGGGGTGTGAGGTGAGAAAAGGATGGAATTTTGGGTCTGGTTACTTAACTATACCAATTTGGGTTCTCACGGGGCTTCTTCTACGCTCTCTAATATGAAAAACAAGGAGGAGAGAGAAACAAGAGGGGAATCTTTTAAATTTGATTTTTCGAAAAACATTTTTATTAAAAAGCAAGGAAAGAGAAACTATCAACAGAGAGAAGATATTATCTAGTCAAGCTCAACCTTCAAAAGTCATATCCTCTCAGTATGAGTGACCTGTCGGTGCCACTACATACTGGCAGGAGTCTATCTGAGGGAGCACGAGGCTTAAGCCTCCTACGGCTAGCCAAGTGGTTTCATTCACTCCCTAATACTCAGGTGCACCAGTCTAGAGTTTCTATCTACAGGGTTAATCAATTTAGTCATTTATATGCACTTATATTTTCATCATGATCTATCCTAGGCTTGGGGCCTTGAGGAGAGGCCTATCCAAAAGAATTCAGCTGGAACCATTGCAACTACAACCATAGAATACTAACTAACCGATAAAAACACTTATTCCAATAAAATTACAATGTCTGAAGAGAAAAACTACAAGATTGACATACTAAGCCGAAAGGTAACACTGCAACTCTAACTCTGCCTCTGGGCTCCTACTGCTACTCCTGAGCCTCCAGACCTGCAACTGAGCCTACTCGTGGGAAAGAGTAGCCCCCAATAGGAAATTGGGAGATTAGCCAATTTAATGGCTAGTGACATCCTAATAGTCTTTAATAATATGAGACAACTAATCTTAATAAGTTAAGATAAGATCTATCAGTTCTAGTAGAATCAAAGTTTGCAGAATGATACCTAAACCTATCAGTAGTCTATATTCACATGCAATTCCTACTGTCACTAGGTTATCTAACATGAAGTCCATTCAATGTTCTACAGCATTAAAGAACAAATTAAATAAGACGTTCAGATAAAGTCACGAAGTCATCATGTAAACAGTCATACAATTCTAAATTCATATATAGATTAAACACACACTATCAAAATGTAAACCCCGGATATTTTGTTCATCCTGCCCCCGGTCGGGCATTACTATAGGGCCTTTTATTTCGATGTAGAGGGCCAACTCTCTCGCCGTGCATCCACCAACACCATGCACTAGTCACCCAGATGATCATAAGGGGTTTCCCGTCTTTCACGGTGGAGCTCTACCGCCCAACTTGCTTTACTATGGGGACTTCAACTCCCCGGGATGGGGTTGCTAGGCCAATCCCTACTCGAGGGCACCTCCTATTGGCTTTACCACAACCCTTGCCCGTGCCCCTAACCTACTTAACTTCGGCTGTACGCGCAGGGTAGTTCACGGCCCTTGCGCGCACGGGGTCCCTACCTTCTAACCAGGTAGATTCTCATATAACATCTTTCAATATATTTACTGAAGCTACAAAAGGTATATTTAATGCTTATCAATTTCCAACAATTTACCCCTGGTCCCGTACTGCTCTCGCAACCCATGCAACATAATAAATCAATAAAGTTAAACACTCATCCCAGTGACCCGTGTGCTAGGGTTGCCATACTTCTCTCAGGAGGGTGGGCTCCGATAATTATTAGTTATTCAATTTACTGATTAATTTAAGGGAATCCTAATTACGGTGTCCATACAATCAAGAGCAATCATTATTATTATTATTATATTAATATTTTAAGCATGCATCGCCGGACTCGCGACTCCGTATGCAAGGCGGGGTCCACTTGACGACATGCGACGATGCCCGACGGGGCCCGCATGCAGTGTCCTGGACACCTACCCTTAGTCATTCTTATTTCCCACTATTAAAGACCACGCAAGGGTAGTAGATGTCACCTGGCTGTCGATTACACACGACTCCAGCTTGTTGTCTCTAATCCGCCTCCGTTGGATCACCACAATCAAGGTCTGATAATAACCACAGCTCCGCATCACAACTCTATCGATTAAAATAGAAGAATCAACGATGAGGGTTCTATGCCAAGGATAGTCGGGCACCCTCGATAGGGGACCAACATTGAGTCGACAGCATGTAATTTCGTGCGACTGAAAAACTCGATCCAAAACCATACTAAGTCAAATCAAGTAAACAGAAGCTAAACCTACTCATCGAATCGGGCTTGAAGAACCCTTTCCGATGGTTCCAGTTTCGCTGGAATCTGACTTCGGTCGGATGGTTTCGGGTCAAACCACGTAGAACCGGTAAAACCGATCGCATGGTTGGTTCACTAGGGTAGAAGAGGTTCTAGGGTTATCTTCAAGGTTTAAAAGGTAGGGCTCAATGTTCTGAGCACAATGCTGCTAGTTTCGTCCGAATCCGAGTTCGGACGATGAAACGACGGTCAAACCACGGTACCGCGATAATATCGGGTCAAAGGATAAAACAGGGTATTAAATAGTACAATTACTATGCTAAACTATTACCAACAGGTAGTGTTTTCCGAGCCGGTCGAAATGGCACTGGTTTCGTCCAATTCCGAGTTCGGACGGAGAAATGGCAGTCGAACCAAAATCGTCTGGTTCACGGGTCTGGTTCAGGTGAACCAGACCGGTTCACTGCGTGGGTCGGGTCAGCAGTGGGTCTTGTTGGGTCGGGTCGGGTTCAGGGCTAAACAGGTCGGGTCTGGG
This sequence comes from Chamaelirium japonicum, assembly GCA_947650365.1. Classification (NCBI taxonomy): domain Eukaryota; kingdom Viridiplantae; phylum Streptophyta; class Magnoliopsida; order Liliales; family Melanthiaceae; genus Chamaelirium; species Chamaelirium japonicum. Next base: position 119,108,923 of record OX393550.1, read on the forward strand.
GGTTAAGTAAACTAATATGGGAAATTATATATATGCCCCCCCCCCAACTCCTTCTCCACGAAGACATGCATGCGGGCTGGTTCGCGCGCGACGGCGGCCCGCGGGGAGTCGGGTTTGGGTGCGCCGGCGGTGCCCGGCCGGTCTCCCCCGCATCACCCCCGCAAGGGAGGCGCGGGAGGAGGTGGTCGGTGTACCGTCGGAGCCCGGACAGACTTTGGCCGGAGGGGTTTGTGGTGGAAGGTGCAGCTCCGGTGACTTGGGGTGGTGCCGGCGGTGGCTTGGGGTGATGCCGGCGGTGGCTTGGGGTGGTGCCGGCGGGCAAAGGAGAAGAGGATGAGGTCGGGTTTGCAGGTAAGGGAGGAGGGTGTGGTCGGGTTAGAGGTCCGGTTCGGGTGGAGGAGGAGAGGAGAGAGGGAGGGCTGACCTGTGGTGGTTCGCCGGAGTCGGGGGAGGTACTCGGAGGGGGCTGCGGCTGCTCCTCTCTCTTCTCCCTTGGTCTCTATCTTCTTCTCTCCCTCCTTTCTCTCACTATTTCTCTCCCATTCTCTCTCTCTCTCTCTATTACGTTCTTCTCTCTCTCTCTCGTTCTCTCTCTATTTCTCTCCCTCTCTCTCGGTTCATATATAAAGGGGGTCTGATGTTGTGGTGAGAAGAACTAGGGGATAAGGTCGGTTAAGGTTTCCTAATAAGGGGGAATTGAAGGGATAAGGACTAAAAGGTAGGGGTTTATCATCCCAAAATCTTACCCTATTATTCTCATCCGAATTTCGAATTTAAATAACTGGGGAGGGAGGTCAAGAGAGCCTAAATTATGCTAGGAGACCGGGAGGTAGGCTCTAGGGCTGGTCGGGCTCGGTCCCGAGCCCTGAACCGGGCTCGGTTGGAATCCGGGTGCGATTCGTCCATCAACCGGGCTGAAAAGAATATTAAGTCGTAACTATCAAACCGGAAGTCGGAATAGGGCCCGAGAGAATTCGTTGGAAAGGTCTCGTCAACGCGAACGCGTTAGCGCTTGGTACTTAATTTTTTGACTTCTGGATCTCTCGAAAAGAAAGAAAGACTCCAAAACTCAAAATAACAATAACTATTCACCCGGGTGTCGGATCGACCCTAACTCAGGCTCATTGGAAGGCTCTCTCAGAGCCTCATCTAACGTATCTTGTTTCATTACGATCCGATCACCCAATCTCTTGCAAGAAATAAGACAGCTACAACTATCGAGCAATTATCGTTTTTTCTAGGGTTTACCTGCCGGGCTGCCGAAACTGGCTGCGCATACACCTGATCGTTGCACGGAATGCACCATCGTGACATGCACGAAGTTACGGAGAATGTGAACGTAAAACATGTCATAGGTTTACGTTCTATTTATTGGGAAAAAGCCCAAAGAAAAAGTCTGGCTGCAAAAAGACGAAACTAGCCATGGAGGATTTCTATTATTCTCAAATCTAACACCACAGGTGTTACATAAATATTATACAAAATCACATCACAATTTTCCACATTTGCTATCAAATCCATTTTTTATTTATTATTGAATTGCATATATTCAATCTTTACTTTTGGTTTGTATGTGAAGTAATTTTTTATTTGGTGCTTTACAAAGAAAATACCATATGGTGATTCAAAGATAATGGCCATATATAACTAGAAAAGTGATGATCGAAGTACTAAAATCTCTGACAGATGATTGAGAGAAAATATACATATATAACTGAAGAAGTAGTGATCAAAGAACAAGGTGCCACATAACAACCTTCTCATTCTTATACGTGGTAACATCATGAGACGGTCCTCTCAGAATCTCTTACACTCAAACAACCATTCATTCAAACAATCATCCCCCCTTCTCTCTCTGTCTCTCTCTCTCTCTCTCTCTCTCTCTCTCTCTCTCTCTCTCTCTCTCTCTCTCTTGCTAGGTTGTTGATTTTTTAAACCCGAGTTGAGATTGTTATAAAAATCGGCATGCTCTGATACTAGTTTGTTGCATAGCGAAAGGATGGAAGCCGATATAGAGAGAGCGTAAGAGTGCAACTCATGGGCCATCATCACAGATTGCAGTGCTTCAGATCTTAGCGGTGTATTCCATATTACGCTGATCCATCACGTGCATAAGCCTACAAAAAATCATAGACAAAAGAGATAAGATTTTATAGAGGTTTATCCCAAACAGGGCTACGTCATCTTTCGGGCAACCACGACCTTCAGGAATCCACTATGAAGAGATAAACATGATTACTCCTGATGACACTTCATACTCTCTGACACCCAACTGTCTCTAACATGCACCAACCATCCACCAGAAAACCTCATTACACAAAAAAATAAAACAAAACATGTTACATGATAGATTAAAAAAAAAGTTCTACCTCTTTGTGTGCTCTCTCCTACAGATTTGACTGAATGGATTGCACATGGCAATCTCTGTTTAGATAATCCGTACGGGTTCCATAAAAGACATGATCAAAATTCTCAAGAGTTATGATCGGTCAGATCAAACATCATCATAGCAACATTGATCTCCAACGGCCCTGTGCTTCTCCTCTCGGACTCGCTCCATCATGGCCTCGGTCTCCGCAACGTGACATTGCCCTCCATGGTTTGGCCACCATGCCCAAAGACATCTTCTCTCAAAGGGGGACCTTCTCGGTAGAAAATTAATTAATCTATATATTGAAGTGCATTAAAAAGAAATTATAACTTCAAAATTAAACTCGGTAGAAAACAAATTAAAGATGTGATGTATGGCTATGCCTGGAGATATGATGAACCTCGAGGCGCTTTTGAATTACCTTCTCATGTACGAAGTGGTAGTCCACTTCGATATGTTTGGTGCAGGTATGAAATACTGGATTTGAGGCCAATGCCATGACGGAGATATTGTCACACCAGATAATGGGAGAACCAGGCACGTAGATATGCAGGTCATGAAGTAGCATGACTTGCCAAGTGACTTCAGCAGCAACAGCAGTGGTGAGACTTCGGTATTCAGATTCCGTAGAAGAGCGAGCATCCGCGGGTTGTTTCTTAGCAGACCAAGAGACCACAATCTCGCCAAGCAGCAAGCACAGTCCGGTAGTAGATCGCCGATCGACGTCATTTTCGACCCAATCAGCATCATAAAAAGCTTGAAGTAGAAGTGGACTAGGGGAAAATTAGAGGCTATGGGAGATAGTACCCTTGAAATAGCGAAGAACCTGCTTGAGATCGGCGAAGTCACCGGTTGTTGGAGCATGCATGTGCTGGCAAATGGTGTTGATTGCATAGGAGATATCCAGCCTGGTGACTGTCAGATATTGAAGCATGCCCGTAAGACTCCTATAAAGTGTAGGATCATAAAACGGAGTGAAAAGTGCAGGATCTAGACCCTTCTTGGAGGAGGTGGGAGTCAGGTATGGCTTGCAGTCAGTCATTGCTGCTCGAGAGAGAATATCAATAACATATTTGTGTTGTTGCAGTAATAGGCCCTTGGCATTGGAAGAGACTTGAATGCCAAAAAAATAATGAAGGTGACAAGGTCCTTATTCTCAAACTGAGACCTCATCTGAGAGAGGAGGTGAGTAATATATGCCGGATCATTTTCGGTGATAAGAATGTCATCAACATAAACAAGCAGTATGGTGAGTCGATGGGAAGTCCATTGTATAAAGAGTGAGTTATCATTCTTACTCATGATAAATCCTAGATGCTAGAGATAGCTAGATAGGCGATCGATCCATGCACAGGGATCCTGTCGCAAACCATATAAGGCTTTCCGAAGGCGACATATGTGCCTTGTTTGAGAGGAATCAACGAACCCGGGTGGTTGTTGCATATAAATCTCCTCTGAAACGAAGCCATGGAGAAACGTATTAGAGACATCCAGTTGTTGAATATGCCAGCCAAAGTGAAGCTCAAGAGTGATAAAGGCCCTAATTGTGGCCATCTTGACTATCGGACTAAAAGTCTTCAGGAAGTCGACACCTTCTTTCTGATGAAAGCCCTTGGCAACGAGGCGAGCTTTGTAATGAGCTACCGTGCCATTAAGACGTCGTTTTAGTTTGAACACCCATTTATTATCGATAATGTTGGCTGAGTGAGGAAAGGGGATGAGACACCATATCCCTTGCTGCTGGAGTGCTTGAAATTCATCAAACATTGCCCGACGCCATTCCACATGTCGATTGACTTCAGTGAAGCATGTTGGCTCAATGTCAGGAGTGGTGGAGATGGCCATCAGAAAGAGAGGGTGTTTTGGCTTGAAGACGCCCACTTTGGAGCGAGTAACCATGTGGTGTCTAGGAGTATCAGGAATGGAGGTCGGAGTCCGCTAGGGCCAGTTGCTCGCCGGTGGCAAGAGCCAAAGGACTGATATATATGTGACCCGGGTTCCACGGAGTTGAAACAGGAGGAATCTGCGAGAGAGGAAGCATGCGTCGGTGTCGGTAGACAGGAGGTCGGGTTCACAGAAGATCTGCCAGCATGCATAGTTGGAACTCCGAGTCCCAAATCGGCCGACAATGATGCAGCAGAATCGGAGTTTGATGAAGCGGCAGCAGCTGGCCGGACGTTGACTCCTAGGTCGTTGGAAGGAGGAAAGTCGCAACCATGGTGGAGGAAGAAGTGAAGCACTGGGAGTATCGGTTATAGAGCTTGATAGAGCAACAGTGGTGGTGGTGGTGGAAAAGAGTGGGGGTAGGAATGGGAGATAAGGAGAGTGCTTGGCAACGTTGCAAGGGGGCCGGACATCAGGCGGGTCAAGTGCAAACGGGAAGATGTCCTCGAAGAATCGGACATGACGAGAAATGAACACTATCCTCGCGGATGGATCATGACACCTGTATCGATCACTTCTCTTCTCACTCTCTCTTATTCTTCTAGGTGCCACGTGGTAACATCATGAGACGGTCCTCTCAGAAATACTTACACTCAAACAACCATTCACTCAAACAATCATTCCCCCCTTCTCTCTCTCTCTCTCTCTCTCTCTCTCTCTCTCTCTCTCTTTTGCGAGGTGGTTGATTTTTTAAACTCGAGTTGAGATTGTTGTAAAAACTGGCATGCTCAGATACTAGTTAGTTGCATATCGAAAGGATTGAAGCCGACATAGAGAGAGCACAAGAGTGCGACTCGTGGGCCATCATCAGAGATTGCAGTGCTTTTGTTCTTAGCGGTGTATTCCATATTACCCTGATCCATCATCACGTGCAAAAGCCTACAAAAAATCACAGACAAAGAGACAAGACTTTATAGAGGTTTATCCCAAACGGGGCTACGTCATCTTTCCGGCAACCACCTCCTTTAGGAATCCACTATGAAGAGATAAACATAATTACACCCGATGACACTTCATACTACTCTCTGACAAATCCACACAATATCTATCTATCACAAGAATAATTAACCGTGCGTTTCAACGGACACCCAACTGTGTCTAACATGCACCAACCGTCCACCAAAAAACCTCATAACATAGAAAAATAAAACAAAAGATGTTACATGATAGATTTAACAAAAATTTCTACCTATTTGTGCGCTCTCTCCTACAGATTTGACTGAATGGATCGCACATGACAATCTCCGTTTAGATAATCCTTACGGGTTCCACAAAAAGCTTGACCAAAATTCTCACAAGTTAATTATGATCTGTTAGATCAAACATCATCGTAACAACATGGATCTTCAACGGCCCTGTGCTCCTCCTCTCGGACTCGCTCCATCATGTCCTTGGTCTCCGTAACGTGACATTGCCCTCTATGGTTTGGCCACTATGCCCAAAGACATCTTCCCCCAAAGAGGGACCTTCTCGGTAGAAAATTAATTAATCTATATAATGAAGTGCTTGAAAAAGGAATTATAGCTTCAAAATTATACTCGGTAGAAAACAAATTCAAGATGTGATGTATGGATGTGCCTAGCTAGCTAGGCATGAAACTATTGATTTCAGTGAAGATGACCAATTAAGAACAAAATCAATCTTTTTGAATTGTCCATAAAAACTTAATTACAGTTTGAAAAAACTGTACGTTGATCGATTAGTCTTAAGTGGCACAGTAAAAAAGACGTACGGAGGTTTTCTCCAAAGCAAAGAAGATTAGGCGACGTCAAGCATAACAAAGGTTAGCTAGCTTGCTAGTATGTGAAGGATTTTGTACACCTTTCATGGGAGATAGGTAGAAAGATATTAGTCATCATTTTTTATTTTACAAAAATCGATCTTAGAAGAAGAAAAGATGAAGAAATTCGGTAGGAAGTCCAATCACGAGTTGAATATAATTAAGAGGGCGTACGTGCATGGTCGTTGTGACGCGAACTTTAGTTATTGCGAAGGTCGACGTACACCACAATTACTAGCTTTCATGGACAAGAAAAGTAAAGGAAGAAAATTCCATGTGGCATTCTATGCCGTGCAGTGTGTGCAATTATGGTTTATCAACTTCGAGCTACTACAAGTCATGTATGGACTAGTTAGTTACTGTATCGATCACTTTCATACAAACTGAAGTCACTTTCATCCAAACTAAAGTAGGTACAAACTAGCACACAAAGGATATGATATACATACAATGCTCGATCCTGCTGCCGATATATATAATATATTTACACGTATGCATGTACTGTACGCAGCATGCACCAGCAAGGCGTCCTACAAGCATATTACGTACCGTACGTTGGCATGGCATGGCATGGCATGGCATGCGAGAAGCCAGGTAGGTAGCACACCCACGTACGTACTGCATGTCTCCAGGCCATCTCAGGCTGTTGGGTAGGAGGCTTGCATGGCAATGCCACAGAGCCCTTCCTTTGCGGCCACACCCCTCTCCATCCTTATGTACCCATCCTCACCCCATGATGACCCCCACGAGTTCTTCACCAGCCAGTACTTGGTTCCGTCGCTCCCCGTGCCGTACCCCACCGCCGTCACCCCGTGGTCCAGATCCGTCCCACACTCACCCGTGAAGACACCGCTGGAGTAGAGCTGGAAGGCGAAGCCGCCGGCGTCTATGGCAACGGAGACCGGCTGGGCTGCCACGGCCTTGAGGAGCGCCGCCTCGCTGTTTGCGGGCACGTCCTGGAAGCCCTTGATAGTGGCTGCATGGGAGGATGCTTTCTTGGTGTTGCAGGTGGCGTCCGATCCTTGGTAGGGGTAGTTTGATTCGGTGGTGAGGCCACCGTTGGTGAGGATGAAGTTGAAGGCATCATCCATGAGGCCGCCGTTGCACCCTTCATCCTGGCCTTTGGTGTCGCAGTCCACCAGCTCCTGCTCCGAAAGGGAGACCAACTTGCCGGTGCGCAGTTGGGTAATCCCTTCGGTCGCCGCGACGGCAGAGAATGCCCAGCAGCAACCTAATTAATTAATATATATATTGGCCGGATTTGCATGCACGTACAGATAATGATCATTAGCAACATGTACGTATGTATGTATTTATGTATGTATGTATGTATGCATGTACCAAATTAATTAACATGCATGTTCAATTTAAGCACAGTAAAGGGAGGAAAATGAAAATGAGGTCGCACCACACTGGCCTTGATCCTTGACGGGTGTGACTGCACCCTTTGACCTCCAGTCAACGGTGGAAGGCACGGCCGTGACATTCTCATACCCGAAGGACGGGCTCTTTGCTGCCTTCACCTTCGAAGGTCGGAACCCATTGTAGATCGCCCTGAACTCGTCGTTGGTGAGGTCGGCGAACCGGTTGGCCCCGAGCCTGTACTTGTGGTTCCCGGCATTGAAGGTCTCGATGAGCTCGAGGTTGGCCTCGAAGATCTCGAAGCGGCGCTGCTTCTCGGCGGCGTCCTTGTAGACTCGCCCGTGCTCAGCCATCCACTGCTCGTGCCTCTCGGAGAATATTGCTGGGGTTTGGCCGAGCAAGCGTGGCGTGGCATGAGCAGCCCAGAAGCCCAAGATGATGAGCATGGGCACCCAGAAGATGAGTGCACCCTGCATATTGGCCGTAATATATATTATGAAGATAGAGTACGGAATGATCGAGAGTGTTGAAGGCCGACTGGCTTAAAGAGAATGAGTACTTGGTTGGTTTATATAGAGATCTGAAGAGGTAGCTACCTACCTAGGGTTTGCTTGCTTGCTTCTCCGATCAATACTCCATGCAGGCCGGCGGGCGGAGAGGGACTTGTACGTGCCGTGGAGTCTGTGTTGATTTGTATTGGGACGTGAATATGGGTGGGTGGGTCCGAATAATAAATAAATAAATCGTACGTGGTGCTTGTTGATTGGTTGGATTGGATTAGATACCGTGCAGTAACAATCTCTTCTTCTATATATGGCGCGGTTTCATTCTAATTGGGGATCCAAAAGTCTTGGAATCTCTCTCTATGTATATTTAATTGGTTGGAGGAGATTCCTCGATCTCACACGTAAATTAAAGGTACGCGCGACAATGATATTTTAATTTGGATATATTATGGGAAAATATTAGGGATATTTGCATATTCCTCCCCACCCACTTAGGCTAATTATGAAAACCTCCTTGCATGATCAATTTTCCATCGATCAATAACCCCCTCTAGTCTCATGTTCAAGATGTACACAAATGTACTACTGCAACTGTAGGGGGCGGGGTAGGTACGTAGTTTATAATTATTGATCAGTGAGGGAGGGTTTCCCAATTAGCCTTTTACCTGGCGAGGAATTTGCAAATACCTCATAGAAATGTCCTTTTTTGAAGCAGCAACCAGAATGATAAGGAGTACTACTCCGTTTCGGAACGCTTAATTTGGGAACAGCACGAGACATGTGGACTGCATGATAAGAATATAAGAATTTGGCTCCCGCAGCGCCTAAATTGAACTTGAACTTGCGACACGACTAGTCTGCTCTCTTTTTGGACCAAATGGAGAACTCTTTAGGTCAAGTTAATTTGGTTGTATATGCTGTTTTTTCTTTTGTTTTTTTGGAAGTTCAAAGGAGAGTTCAATGGACCTCCGGGAGGCACCACAGCCTAGCGGAGGCGCATAAACTATTAGAATTGGATCCGCTTATCAGAGTCGCAACGGAAGCAAAAGATAGATCCGAAGATCATACGGTGTATATTTCATTACAATTAATTCTACAAAACAATCTACATGCAAATCTATGATCTTAGCATATGTGCGGACACCCTAGAGGCATACTACGATCTACAGAAGACATGCATGCATCTAGTTAGGTATTTAGAATCATCATACCTTGTGGATCTATGATCCGGAGAGAACGGAACGATGATGAACCGCGCGTGAATCGCAAGGGAAGCTGTCGGATAGCACCTTGTCCTTTGTGAATTGAGGAATCCTCGAAGTCCTATCTCTGAGTGCAAGGACTACGAGTCGACGGAGGAATTCGTTGCGAAGACGATGACTAGCCGCGAGATCTCCTCCTTCTCTTTCTCTCTTCTTCTTTCTCCTTCCTTCCTCCTTCTCTTTCTTCTTCTTCCTCTTTCTTCCTTGGCTAAAACCTCAGAGAGGGAGAGAGGGAGAGGGGGTTCGGATTTTTGGAGAGGGGAGAGGCTAGGGCCGGCCCCTTCCTCTCTATTCCTCTTATAGGGCCGGCCTCCTAGTGCTACAAGCAAGCTAGGGCCGGCCCCTAGTGGATAGAGATGAGCGGGGGAGGTTTTTAGGGTTTCAATAGCTCTATCGTGAAGCCTGGACGAAAACGCCCTTCACGAAATGTAAAAAACTGAAAGAGAGATTGGGTGAGGTGCGCTACTGGGAATCAAGTTCCGTCAGCGCCTATAAACTCCTGGAATTATTCCGCTCATTTCAAGATCCATATTCAATATGTTCTGAGCCATATTTCAGTATTTACCAAAATACCACTACGGTCCCTAACACATGTGAATTAGGTTCTTAGGCTCCGGGCTTGCGCTCCATCGCGCTACTTCGCATCCAACATATCCAACCAGGTCGGGGAACAATTCCTATACACAACGACATGGTGGAACCTTCAGGGTTCAGGATCTCTAGCTCCAATCGGATCCCAGATTAACTATTCCGGTGACACACCGAAAGTTTCGTTAATCAGCCCTAATCCGATTAACCCACGTAGCCACCCTGAGTGCGACGCGAGTTGAATACTAGTGATCCTAAACTTATGCTACTCCCTCATAATCCTGTTCTCTACTATACTCTGATAATCCTTAGTCCCTCCTATTACTGGTTCCATGATACGACTCGGGTGGTGGGGAGCACCGTCAAATCCCGATCGATCATCTGACTAGGAATTAATGATTTGTCATCTATAACACCATACACCTTCCGATGCTATGCCTAGCATCCAGAACATCGTCAGTTATACTGACAACCACCTGGTCTGGGTTAACTTTGTGGATAGATTGACTCATCAAAATGCACCAATCCAACACTGGAAGTCGGATAACCTGTAGGGATTATATGTCACTCAAGTACCAGCTGGGTAACCCAAAGTACTGTCGTATTGGACTATGAAAGGTCCGTATACGTTGGCACATCAAAGCACCACACAACTGGTTGGCCCAGTGTACAAGGTCCCTCAGGGTTAAGGACATATTATCTATAGTAGTAAGATGGTTTATGCACCAGTGTTTGAATCACTGAACTGTGCACCGTCTTGGTTCCTGTTCAACACATTCGTCGTGGTTGGTTAGGTGAATAGGAATCCCATGTTCCCGTGGTGGAGACTTCACCACATCCTCTACCTACCAACAACTTATTCTCGGTGAAGCGACCGGCATCACCTAAGCTGTGAACTAGTTCTAGGTCTACATACAACTGGTCCACTGGGTCTCTCAAGCATGAATTAATCCACCATGCGCCTTAGTGGCCTACTGTATTCCCTTGGGTCCTTTATTATATGTGTATTAACATATATCAAAGTAGTATTCTAATTAAAGCAATAACCAAAGTTATCTTTATTAATGTTAATACAGAAAATCCACTCTCAGGACACATGAGCTTCAACAATCTCCCACTTGGCATAGCGAGGAACAACAGTCTTAACTCTTATGGCATCTACGTGCTTCTTAAAATCCTTGGTCGGTAATGCCTTTGTGAAAGGGTTCGCTATGTTATCTACAGACGCCACCTGAGTCACTGTAACCTCCCCTCGCTTTTGCAAGTCTCGGATAATGTAGTATTTCTACTCGATATGCTTACTCTTCTGGTGATATCTTGGCTCCTTGGATTGTGCTACTACTCCACTATTATTGCAGTAAAGGACAATATGATCTTGAGCTCCTAGTACATATCCTAAGTCCGTGAGGAACTTCTTGAGCCACACCGCCTCCTTGGCTGCTTCGCACGCCGCAACGTACTCAGCCTCTATCGTCAAATCCGCGATGCATCCCTACTTCACGCTCCTTCAACTGACATCTCCTCCTCCCAATGAAAACACAAATCCTGACGTTGATCTTCTAGATTCCGGATCTGATGCAAAATAAGAATCCGTATACCCAATCGACATAAGTTCCTGTGAAGAGTAAGCTAACTCATAATCTCTCATCCTACGGAGATACTTGAGTATACTTTTTACAGTAGTCCAGTGCCTTGGATCCAGATTTGATTGATACCTGCCCATCATGCCTACTACATAGCGTATATCTGGTCTCGTGCACTTCAAAGCATATATCAGACTCCCTACAGTCGAAGCATAAGTTATCTTCTGCATTTCTGCCCTCTCCTTATGAGTCTTAGAATTCTGATCCTTGGATAATTTCATTCCATGTCTGAATGGAACCAGTCCCTTCTTGGAGTTGTGCATACTGAATCTGACCAAGATAGTATCTATGTAGGCTGACTGTAACAGCGAGAGAGTCTTGTTCTGGCGATCTCGAGTTACCTTGATCCCCAGAACATAACTTGCTTCACCAAGGTCTTTCATGTCAAATTGAAAGGATAACCACACCTTCACTGTAGACAGCGTTCCAACATCGTTTCCAATAAGGAGGATATCGTCCACGTAAAGTACCAGAAAAACTACTGTAGTCTTATCACTCCTTTTATAAACACATGATTCATCCACGTTCTGTTCAAATCCATAAGACTGGATAGCTTGATCAAAACGCATGTTCTAACTTCTGGATACTTGCTTTAGTCCATAAATGAACCTTTGCAACTTACATACCAGACTTTCCTAACCTTTTGCGACAAAGTCTAGAGGCTGGGACATATAGATGTCTTCTTCCAAATCCCCGTTGAGGAATGCGGTTTTGACGTCCATTTGCCAGATCTCCCAATCATAATGGGCTGCAATGGACAAGAGGATCCGGATTGACTTAAGCATAGCCACTAGCGAAAAAGTTTCATCATAGTCGATCCCTTCTCGCTGGGTATAACCCTTAGCGACTAGTCTAGCTTTGTAAACCAGCTGTAGAACAGTGACCATAGTCTTAGTGATAGCTTTATAAGACTTGGTTTACTCTCTCAATTCCGTTCGGTTCACTCAATGCACACCAACGCATATGGTTTAGAGTCAACTACTCTAATGGTCAAAATAGACCATCTCTCTATTACGAGAAAACCAAAGTGTTACAGTCTTTCAAATCGGGGGTCCAATCCGATTACTGACTGCAAACCTTTTGAGATGTGTGAAGTGGTGCACTCAAATCTCCTATGTATTGATCTCATCAATACACTTGAGTCATCTAGTATAACTCAGAGGAAAAGTGATAAATAATAACTGAGTAAACTATGAAAAGATAAGATATCTATTATTCAAATAACCAAGGTCTAATACAATGGTATTTAGCATTATTGAACACAAAGCCCAACACTTTATAGTTGCTTGGCTTTAGCTTTAGCGTTGCTTTAGTGCAGATCTCTAACTTTGCTTGGGTTTTTGTTTTTGGCTTTGGATTGATCTTCACCTTGAATGACGATGGCGACATATATGAGTTTTTTTATTCCTCTAGCTTTGCTTTGGCGATGACGGTTGTGGAGTCGACTTTGATTTTCTTCTTCTTTTTCGGGTTTCTTTGGCGTAATCAGAGTTAAAGGCTTTATTGAAGACACGGGTATAGCGCCGCTTCGGGTTTTTTTCTCCAGACTTTCTTCTTTGCGAATGGAGTGGATGCTTGTTGAAGACGATGAGCATAGCACCGCTTTGATCTTCTTCTTCGGGCTTCTTTGATGTTTTCGAAGTTGAAAGCTTGTTGAAGACGATGGGTATGGCGCCGCTTCGATCTTCTTCTCCGAGCTTTCTTCTTCGTGAACAAAGGTGAAGCTTTGATCTAATGTGCAAGTCTTCATATTGATGAGAATTTTTGTTGGCTAAGTCGTTCCCATGGGATGCGTTTGCCTTTATCTCGTGAAGCCTTGGATCGTCGAGCGTTGGAGTCTCCTTCTTTGCAGAGCCTCCTCGTCTCTAGCTTGTGAGTGATCGACCTTTTGAGCCATTGTCATACCCCTCTATTTATAGGTGAAGGGGGGTGTGAAAGATATATGAAGATTTATTTGAATATCTTTCTCCAAAACCGTTGGGATTTATCTTCCCTTTTTTGAAGAAAACATCATGTATCCCTTTCCTCTTTTATAGCGAGCGATTATGGGATAGATTGAGCTCAATATTTTAATATATGAGTCATCTTTGAACATTTAATTGATGGCAGCCCGACTTTTTATCTTGTCCGTCGGATCGAGGGATTGACGTGGATCCATGTCTTGCGTAGATGTCCATGCTATCAGATTCTTAACCATAGCAACCCAAAATCAGGTTGGTAATAAATGTCGAAATCTCCTTCTCAAGCCAAATCGATTATTCCAATTTCGAACCAAGCAGCCCCCCTCTCGTGTGTGAATACGGTTCTCTCATAAATCTAATTAAGAACCTATTATAAAGATGATAAATACATATTCAATGACCATTTGATGTTAATTAGTTTAAAGATTAATTAGTGCGCTCTCTCTCTCTCTCTCTCTAACAAGTGAATCACACTTTGAAAACTAGAACCGAACAGATCCTACTAGAAACTTAGCCGAGCCGTACGATTCAAATTGGTTCGGTTTTGTGCCCCCCTAACCGTCATATAGCGATATAAAAAGGAAAATACTATTTGTCCCCAAAGTTTAACACACGCCCCCCCCCCCCCCCCCCCCAATGGTTGAATGATGTCTTTAGATGATAGTCGTCCGTTGCACCCATCCCTAACTGATGAATCTCAACTCAGCTCCGATGGGCATGCAAAAAAAGGACGCTGTAATTGCATGCCACATCATTCACATTGATACATGGCTATGGATATGGCTATGGCTATGGCTAGAGAGAGATTTGTGAAGATAGGGGGAGAGAGAATTAAAAGTCGTTATTGAACATCAATCTATGATACATAATTCACATCCCCATTCCCCCCAGAGAGAGGCCACACTGATACAGCACGACAACGGCTCTCAGTTTTTTTGGCATCATTCATACTTTGCCTTGCCTTCCAAGCCCTGCGGAAGTAGAGTAATTCCCGCCGCCTCCGCCTCCGCCTCCGCCTCCGTCTCCGCCTCCGCCTCCCAAACTGCTAGTCTCAGCCCCAGGCATCTGATGTCGATACGAGGACGACGACGACGGCGGAGACCCATACATCGGTTGCCCCATCATCATCATTCCACCACCACCATACATCCCAGTGGCGGCGGCGGCGCCGGCGCCAAAACCACCCCCTATATTCATGGAACCAGTAGCAGCAGCAGCGTTGCTTTGCTGAGAGTGCGAGGAGGAGCCCTTGTCGCCCTCCATCTCGCGGAAGCGCTGGAGGTAGACCTTGAGGGGGTCGACGTACTCCTCGAAGCCGAGGGTGGTCATGGCCCAGAGGAGGTCGTCTCCGTTGATGGTCTTGCGCTTCTCGCGCTGGCACTTGTCGGAGGCCTCCCCGGTGATGAAGCTGATGAACTCCGAGACGCACTCCTGCACCGTCTCCTTGGCGTCCTTGGAGATCTTGGCGTTGGCCGGCAGGGCCTTCTTCATGATCCGGCTCACGTTCGCGATCGGAAGGAACCGGTCCTGCTCCCGCGGCGACAAGAAGTCGGCGTTCCCCCCCGCATTCGCCCCCCCGGACTCGTTGTCCGAATCGGCCATGGATACAATTTGGGGGTGGGGGTTTCCAACGATGATACCCAGATCCAGATGGGAATCCGATCCCTTCTCAATCGATTAATTTCCCCAACTCCAACTGGAACTGGAACTGGAAGAGATTCGCCGGAAAAACAAAAACTGATCGACGGGTTTTGACTGAGTCGCCGGAAAATTTAAACAGTTTGAGAGATTTTTCTACCGATTCAGTGAGGAGAGGAGAGTCAGAGTCGGCGGGTTCTCTTCTCTGGTCCCAACAGGGAAGGAAAGGAGAAGGAATCTGATTCGGAGCACTTCCCGCTTCCTTCAGGGGCAGGGGATCTTGCTGCAGAGAAAGACTACAGAACACAGACAGGACTGCCGAGTCCGTTGGATCCTGCTCCTAATATCGCATCAACAGCGACACGTGGACAGAAACAGGCCGTTTGTTTCTCGATAAGCATGGGCCATGTGGAAAGTTCACAGACGTCGATGCCATTCATAATTGATGATCGGAACTGTTGGTGTGGATGGGTCCCACGTGAGCTGCAACTTGGCTAGGGTAAAACCGTCCCCACCCTTGGTTTTAGGCTATTTAGACTTAATGGGATGGTTTGGTTCTATGTTTTGTAGACCATGTGGGTGTAAAATTTGTCCGAGACTGTAACCGAGACATTTGGGCCCGCGCAACAGCTCAAATAATGAGTCCAGATCCAAAAAGCATCGCCACTAGACCCACATACCGAGCGGGTCTTCTTTGGAGCCTAGCAAAGGTCCAAATAAGTGCTCAACGAGGAAGCTCAGGACCAGTACCGCCACATCATTACTTTCATATCAGCACACACTTCAACTATATATATATATATATATATATATATATATATATATATATATATATATATATATATATAAAGGAACCCCTATGTCTTACAAAAAAAGGGGGGTTGGTGGATTGATCAAGAGAAGAGTAGATTTTAGAGCCAGAGCTCTATTATTTTAGTTCTCTTCTTGTTGCTCCGTGCAACTCCATCGTAAGAATCTTCGCTCGACTTACCGAGAGAATGCTCACCCTCTTATTCGCATACATTATAGTACAAATCAGGTAGTACCTCTCGGCCGGAAATGTAGGTCGTAAGACTGAATTTCGACAACTCCACGTGTCATCTCTCTCTCTCTCTCTCCGTACTCTCTAACATCTATCTCTGCAACATACAAATCATCCATATTCAATCAAGATTTGTGGGGTGAGGTTCCCGATCAAGACGGAATGGAAATTTTTCTCACAATCTTTGGCACCGTCTGTGGAAAATCGTTATAGGTTTTACCAACACTTCTACCGACTCTTACTCAACTTGCAGTGACGAGCCACAAGTCCTCCTTCAAGTCTACGTCAACATCTTCATCACGCCGACATCAATGCACTTGATGGTGAAGGCCAGCACCAACCCTCCGAAGGTGGATATTGATCTGACAAACAATGTGTTGATCGAAGACAATAAGAAGTCTCAATATCAACTAACCGAAGACATATCCAAGAGCGGCTGGGGCTGCAAGGTAGCCATCCGGAAGGCCGCAATAACCAACAAGACCCACCATCCCCGTTGCATCGATCTTGCAAAGAGCATATTACTTAAGGGGACAAGGCTCCAGCTACGTTCCAAATTTTGATTGCTGACTTTCAGGTGTTGAATCTCTTTAAAAAGAATGCAGCCCTCGAGCAAGAGAGGGACTTTCTGAAGAAGGTGGATGCGAGAGCAGGGGTTGTGGTCCATAACACTCCCATCACTAATGAAGAACTGCCAAAGACTCGCCCCGTCGTGAGTCATCATCTAGAATAACCATATGGGCTTCGCACTGAGAGACGTCAGGTGTCCACACAAGTATCAGGGAAAATGCTATGGGATCAACTCGACATCGACAGCACACCGAGCCATCATCGAGAAAGGTCTCATCAGTCAACTGGATCCACTAGATGTCCCATCCACTCGCGTATGAAAGCAACAGATACCCGTGAACTACTCAACCGATTAAGGTATATCACCGACGTGGGATGACATCATCAAGACCGCAGGTTGCTAATCACCTCGGTAGGGTCTCTACGCCCCGAATTACTCACAACCCTATTTCTTAAGGGTTGGCGGACACCAAACTTACCGAAATTCAACTGCATCGAGGGAGACCCTGCTCTTCATATTCTGGCTTTCAAGCAGACCATGACGTCGTACAAGTAAGAGAACCATGTCCTCTATTGTATGTTCGCAAAAATCCTCGAGGGACTTGCCCTTGACTAGTACCATGCTCTGCCTACTGGTACGGTGGCCACCTTCAAAAAATTGGTAGAACTATTTATAGACCACTATCGACTGAACCTGAAGCCAGAAATGAAGTCGGATATTCTCTACCGATTAAAGATGGGCTCTGACGAGTCCTTAAGAAACTTCACAATGAGGTTTCATAATGAGCTTCCGAGCTCACTAGTCGATCCCATAACAAGGAGGCCATCATGATGGCATTCCTGAATGCTATCTGGCCAAAGCTCCACGTTTACATCGACTTCATCTGGTGTCCTCCCGACACCTTGGAAGCAATGTTCAAGTAGATACAACGGGAGATAGAGGTGGAAGACAATTAACGAGCCAGAAGGCTGCGCGAGCCTTGCGACTCCCGATACAAGAAGACTGACGAAGTCCAAAAGAAATCTCACTACAAGAAGTCTGCCAATGCCGCGTTCGGCCAGAAGGTACTGGCCAAAAGACAAAACGAATAACCAAAATCCCCTCCAATAGAAAAGAGAAGAGCTCCAAGAGAGCAAAGGGTGTTCACCAAACTGAACACCTCAATCGAAGATATATTCGCCTACTTACAAAATGAGTCTTTTTGTAATTGACCACAACCTCTTCCTCTAATGACACGATGGTCTACTATGAATTCTATCGCAGTCATGGACACCCAACCTCAACTTGTCGATGACTGAAGCATCAAATATAAGATCTGGTCCAATAAGGGCGACTTAATAGCTACCTCGTCAACAAGAAACTAGACCAACAGAAGGAAAAACAATATCAATAGAGGAAGGGAGTCAATATGATATTTGGATATAAAATCCTCAAGGTTAACGGTGTTCATGGATACCTGCAACAGCCAGTACCCTCCGACAAAGAGGTCGAGCACCTAGAAAAACAAGTTCACAATGTCCGCCAGGCAGCCTCCGAAAAATTATTATCGTAGATTTGGTTTATCAATAAAATGCCTCATTTTCACGTAGTTAAAATCTCTCGAAATTCAATTTCGTCCGTTCAAGGCACCTAAAGTCTTCTAGCAACCCAGGTCAACCTAAGACTTCTATTCCATCCGTTCAAGTCGGAAGCTTGAAGTAAAATCGGCAATGCTCTTTCAATTCAATGCAAAAGTCTGATAAAAAGGCTCCCGGCAACCCAGGTCAACCTAAGATTTTGATTCCGTCAATTCAAGTCAGAAGCTCAAAGCAAAATCGGCTACGCCCTTTCAAGGCTAAAGTCTGATAAAAAGGCTTATGGCAACCCAGGTTAACCTAAGACTTCGATTCCGCCCGTTCAAGTTGGAAGCTCGAAGCAAAATCAGCTATACCCTTTTAAGGCTAAAGTCTAATAAAAAGGATCCTGGCAATCCAGGTCAACCTAAGACTTCAATTCTACACATTCAAGTCGGAAGCTCGAAGCAAAATCGGTTATGCCCTTTCAAGGTGGAAGTCTGATAAAAATGCTCCTGACAACCCTGGTCAACGAAAGACTTCGATTCCGCCCATTCAGTCGGAAGTTTGAAGCAAAATCGGCTATGCCCTTTCAAGGCTAAAGTCTGATAAAAAGGCTGCTAGCAACCCAGGTCAACCTAAGACTTCGATTCCGCCCATTCAAGTTGGAAGCTCGAAGCAAAATTGGGTATGCCCTTTCAAGGCTAAAGCACGATAAAAAAGCTACTGGCAACCGAGGTTAACCTAATACTTTGATTCTATACATTTAAGGCAGAAGCTCGAAGCAAAATCGGCTATGTCCTTTCAAGGCTAAAGTCTGATAAAAAGGCTCCTAGCAACCTAAGTCAACCTAAGACTTCGATTCCGCCCGTTCAAGTCAGAAGCTCGAAGCAGAATTGGCTATGCCCTTTCAAGGCTTAAGTCAGATAAAAAGGCTCTTGGCAACCCAGGTCAACCTAAGACTTCAATTAATACAGAAGCTCAAAGCAAAATTCGCTACACCCATTCAAGGCTAAAGTCCGATAAAAAGGCTCCTGGCAATCTAGGTCAATCTAAGCTCTAGAGTAGGCTCATTTAAGGCAGAAACTAAAAGCAATCCTAACTATGCCCTCCCAGGGCTTGCACCCTCCAACCCAAAAAAAATCCATCATCAAATTACCGAGCTGGAGTACCATTACTCAAAAAAGTCAAAAGCTCAAACATGAAGAATACGATTTTATTAAGCAATATATGCAACTACTTTAGATGATCGGGTCGATCAATGATAAAAACAAAAGGGGTACAAGTCAGTGGAGCGAGGCTGAAAAGGGCCTCGTAGCAATAGGCGGTGTCAAAACGTGCTTGGTCTTGACAGCTTTTGATGGTGCAAAAATTTTCACGAGTTTGTTGTCCATGTGGTAGTAACGGGAGGCGACGCGTGGAGGCATCAGGGTCTCCCTGGGGGTCGTTCTCACCTTGGGATGCACCTTGGACGGCCTCGGTCGATCAGAGGAGCGACCTTGGGTAGCCAGAAAAAGAGCCCCCCCCCCCCTCCCCCCAGGCTTTAGCTTCCAACTTCAGTACTCTGCTTCAGGGCCCACCGTCCTATAGTGAGCCGTTGAATTCAAATCAAGAGGATCGGCTGCGATGCGTTGCCTTGAAGACGAAGAGAATTTGGCGGAAGTTGGATCGTCATGCGCGTGAATCAAGCGTGTGCCATCGCACATAACCACTCCAAGTCGAGATCGTCATCCCGCTTGAAGACAAAGAAGGAGAAAGAAGAGCAGCACAATGAGACAGCAGTCCCCAGGGAGGTCGCCCCCGTTTTCGGGTGCACCCATGGCGACCTTCGGTGATCGGAGTAGGAACCACCCCTTCGGAGGGTTTCGAGAATCGAGATCAATCCCAATTCTTGGGCGAGCAGCATCATGACCAGAATAGGTCTTGGAATTCAAAGAACATTTCCAGGGAACCCACTTTGACCATCACAACCAGCTTGCACATGGAAGGGGAGCACCCGTGGCTGGTGCTCACAGCCCTCCTGCAATCTGGAAATAGTGGATCGTTGCATCCCTTGGACAAAGCACCCTTGGTCGTGGCTCACAGTCCGCCCTGAGCTGACCCTGACCGCATACGACCAGCTCGCACATGGAAGAGGTCGCCCAGCGGCTGGTGCTCGCAGCCCCCCCAGAATCTAGCAATAGCGGATCCTTACATCCCTTGGATAGAGCACCCGTGGCTGTGGCTCACAGCCCGCCCGGGGACAACCCTCGTCGCTTGCGACCAACTCGCACGTGGAGAAGGTCGCCCCGTGGCTGGTGCTCGTAGCTAGCCCGGGGACCGCAGTAGCGAATCATTCCGCCCCTTGGATAAGGCATTCGCGGTCGTAACTCACAGCCCGCTCGGGGCCGGCCCTGGAAGCATGTGACCAGTTCGCACGCGGAAGAGGTCACCCCGCGGCTGGTGCTTGTAGCCTGCCCGGAGCTGACCCCGATCGCTTGCGACCAGCTCGCACAAGGAGGAGGTCGCCCACAGTTGGTGCTCACAGCCTGCCCGGTGACTAGCTCGCACATGGAGAGATCGCCCCTTTTGTTAATAGGAAACTTAGAATGATATCTACGAACACCCGCAGCTCGCTCAGGAGCTCGTCAAACCGAACACTCACAGCTCGCTCAGGAGCTCATCAAACCCAACACCCACAGCTCGCTCAGGAGCTTGCCTGATCACGCCAACAGCCAAGGAGATCGTCCCCTTTGTCCACGTAGGTCACCTAAAGTAAGGCGGCACCAAATCGACAGGTGTCACTACCCCCTGGAGCTACATGGACGATTGCAGTCCACGGAAGCCGGCAGAGTCAGTCTAAGACCTCCCAAACTAGAGCTTTCCAGAATCTCCACCTGGCAAAGACAAGACAGGTGAGTCTCCTCTCGCCACCACCTGGCAGGCTAAACGACAAACGCCATCAAAGACCCATGTGAGTTAATACATGGGGCCATAGAAGGTACGGGAAGAAACCGCCATGTGTCCATCTCTGGCGATCTGCAGAAAGTCTATAAAGATACGACCCCTGGCTCCAAAGTACAGGTTTGAAACCAAAAATCCTAACACTTTCCAACTACTACAGCTCTCCCCTGTTCGTACATGTTTTGACTTGAGCGTTGGAGGGTCTGCGCTCCTGAGGGAGCCAGCCGTTCTCACGATTTTTCTGTCTTGCAGGGCGACCGCTCGAACCAGCAAAAAATATCGCCCAACATTTGGCACTGTCTATGGGATCTTTTGATTGGTTCCTGCAAGAACGCTCACGACCACACAGCTAAAAGCCATGCCACTCAAAGATACTTGAATGACTCTGGCCATACGGGGACAGAGACGGGAGAAAGCCCGTACCAGGTCTACACGAAGCGGGCCACTCGCTGATGCCTCCCAACCCCCTGTCCCGCTTAGCGACCAGCTCCTTTTGGAGATATTGGCCACTCAGCGGGCTATGATGGATGAGCTAGCGCGACTGCGCTAGGTTCCGGTAACAAGCCAAAGGACTGATCTCTTCCTCGGGCTCGGCCCGTGGAGGGGAGGGTCAACGATCCCGCCTCAGCGTCTAGGAGTGTCAGCAAGGGTCGCTCCCCCTGTGCGACCTCCCCCTGCCCCAGCATCGTATCAACCCACAATGGTGCCCACACAGCAGGCATCCCACCAGGAGCCCCCTGTGGAGGACACAGTAGCGCGCAGGACGAAAGGGACCGCTCTCGAGCGACTGCTGCGACTCGTCACACAGGGCTCTAGCAACAAGTTAACCCCACCAACATTAGACTCGGACGAGCTAAAGGTAAGGTCTCGATACAGAGACCGTAACCCGCACCATCAACATGAGTAAGAACCCACAGTAAAAGTGTTACCCCATACGGAGACCCACGAGGTGACGGCCTCACACAGATTTCTCCCTATGCTGAGGCGACTACTGGTAAAGTAGCATAGCAGACCCCGAGACATTGTCTCCAAATATTGTCATAGCGAGGGTACGGTCCGACCTCGAGGAAACGTGCAAGACCACTTGGGGCCTATGCAGCCACTCTTAGGGGATCACCCTGGGCACTGGCAGTTACCCGGCATGCCCATCGACCTCTTGGAAGATCTAGCCGCTCGGAGAGGGATCTCGCCCTTCACGAGATAGGTGCATCGAGGAGACTTCCCTCAGCTTTGGACTCCTCCGAAGTTTATCATGTTTGACGGATCGCAGGATCTAGTCGACCATCTGCTGGCTTACCGGAAGTTGTTGTTTTTCCAAGACCAGGATCGTGTTCTGTGTCGTGCCTTCCCAAGCAGCTTGACGGATTCGGCCCTGGACTGGTTTCATAAGTTACCTCCGGGCTCGATCCTGAGCTTCACTGCTCTGTCCAAACTGTTCCTGGTACAGCACCGGAGCAATCGACAACACCTGAAGCGAATTGAATCACTGTTCAATCTCACCATGGGCGTATGGGAGACCCTCCGGTGCTTCTCGATATGATTCCGGAACACCTATCTCACCCTCGAAGATTTAGCCTGGCGAGACCGGATAGCCATGAGTGCCTTCCGGAGTGCGCTCCCCTAAGGAGGTAAGCTTCATGATGCGATTGTCATTTCTGATCCCCGCACCATGATCGAACTCTTCGCCTTGGTCCAGCAATACATTAAGGTCGAAGATGTGGTGTTGGATCGCCAAGGGAAGATGGCCAAACAGTAGCAGCCTCCTACCTTGTGCGTAGGCGCCCTCTTGTAAACCATTTTGTGCAATTAAGAGTGTTTGGACTAAAGGAGTCTTCAAATCTATGCTTGATAGTAATCCACAGATAACAGCTCGCACGCAGCTTCCTCAAAGAACAGTCCACCGTCGTGTGAACTTAAAGCAAGACTGGGGTTCTCAGTGGCCGTCCCGAACGACCTTGAGATCACCGAGGTAGTCCACTGTCTAAGGGACTTTAAACATGACCGGAGTCCTTTGCATTCACATGCCATGAAAGGAAGCAACCCGGGGTGATCTAAGGGGACCTGAATGGGTGACCACCCATTTAGGCGACTTGAAAATCTCTTGGTAATTCCTCGAAGCTAGACAACTTGGTGAGGTCGCAAGCCACTAACGTCGAAGGCTAGAGGCAAGGCCACTGTCCGCTATCATGTGGACGCGATAAGCAAAATCGGGATTCTGAGGATCCTTAATCGGACAGGGGGTAGCTAGCTTTTGATTCTTTCATCGCTCGTTGAACTTTCACCCTTTGGCCCTTACGCTCTATTTTGGTTTGATTTCTATCGATTTATATTTTTGTCGAGCTATAGAGCCCCATTATTTTGCATATGTTGAATTTTCATGAATATCAATCTTTTGTGATGTCGTTTATTTTTTATCGATTTAGCTACCTCGTCCAAGGTATGGTTCTTAGATTATCGGAAAAACCACACACACGGCCTGATGTCACATAGCTTAGCTTGTTGAGCGACCTGGTGACATCCCGGGCAGACACGGCGGAGACACCTTAAGCGGCCTGATGCCATGCAGCTTAGCTCATTAACCGACCCGGTGACATCACGGGCAGATACGGCGAAAACACCTTATACGGCTTGATGCCACGCAGCTTAGCTCGTTGAGCGACCTGGTGACATCACGGGCAGACACAGCGGAAACACCTTAAGCGGCCTGATGCCACACAACTTACTCGTTGAGCAACCTGGTGACATCACGAGCAGACGCGGCGAAAACACCTTACGCGGCCTGATGCCACGCAGTTTAGATCGTTGAGCAACCTGGTGATATCACGAGCAGACACGATAGAAACACTTTACGCGGCCTGATGCCACGCAACTTAGTTCATTGAGAGACCTGGTGATATCACGGGCAGGCGTGATAAAGACACCTTACGCGGCCTGATGCCACACAACTTAGCTCATTAAGCGACCTGGTGATATCACGGGCAGGCGTGATGAAGACACCTTACGCGGCCTGATGTCACACCCTGTAGCCGACTTCGCAGAGCGGAATACCATTCAGCAGAAGTTGGTCAGCAGACAGAAGGATCGAACTGGTCTAAGTGGATAACCTTGTTAGACTCCTGAGCGAGCGGGGCTATGCTTAGCCGCTCCCTCAGGAGGGGGTAATGATGGTGCAAAAAATTTTACCAGTTTGCTGTCCACATGGCAGTAACGGGAGGCGACGTGTGGAGGCATTAGGGTCTCCCTAGGGGTCGTCCTCACCTTGGGATGCACCTTGAGCGGCCTCAGTTGACCGGAGGAGCAACCTTGGGTAGCCAGAAAAAGAGCCCCCCTAGGCTTCAACTTCCAACTTCAGCACTCTGACTTCAAGGCCCGACGTCCTACAGTGAGCCATTGAATTCAAATCAAAAGGATCGGCTGTGATGCGTTACCTTGAAGACGGAGAGAATCTAGCAGAAGTTGGATTGTTATGCGCACGAATCAAGCGTGTGGCACCGCACATAACCCACTCCAAGTTGAGATCGTCATCCAGCTTGGAGACAGAGAAGGAGAAAAAAGAGCAGCACAATGAGACAGCAGTCCCCAGGAGGTCGCCCCCGTTTCGGGGCGTGCCTAGGGCGACCTTCGGTGATCGGAGCATGAACCACCCCTTCGATGGGTTTCGAGAATTGAGATTAATCCCGATTCTTGGGCGAGCAGCATCATGACCAAAATAGCTCTTGGAATTCAAAGAATATATCCAGGGAGGCCACTCTGACCATCGTAACCAGCTCGCACATGGAAGGGGAGCACCCGTGGCTGGTGATCGTAGCCCGCCCGGAATCTTGCAATAGCGGATCGTTGCATCCCTTGGACAGAGCACCCGTGGCCGTGGCTCACAGTCCGCCCAGGGCTGACCCTGACCGCATGTGACCAGCTCGCACGCGAAAGAGGTCGCCCAGCGGCTAGTGCTCGTAGCCCGCCCAGAATCTGGTAATAGCGGATCGTTGCATCCCTTGGACAGAGCACCCATAGCCGTGGCTCATAACCTGCCCGGGAACGACCCTCGCCGCTTGCGACCAGCTCGCACATGGAGGAGGTCGCCCCGTGGTTGGTGCTCGTAGCCCGCCCGGAGACTGCAGTAGCGGATCGTTCCACCCCTTGGATAGGGCATCTGTGGCCGTGGCTCATAGCTCGCCCGGGACCGCCCTGTCAGCATGCGACCAGTTCGCACACGAAAGAGGTCGCCCCGTGGCTGGTGCTTGTAGCCCACCCGAAGCTGACCCCGATCGCTTGTGACCAGCTCGCACGTGGAGGAGGTCGCCCACAGCTGGTGCTCACACCCTGCCTGGCGACTAACTCGCACGTGGAGAGATCGCCCCTTTTGCTAATAGGAAACTTAAAATGATATCTACGAACACCCACAGCTCGCTCAGGAGCTCGTCAAGCCGAACACCCACAGCTCGCTCAAAAGCTCGTTAAACCCAATACCCACAGCTCGCTCAGGAGATCGCCTGCTCACGCCAACAGCCAAGAAGATCGCCCCCTTTGCCCACGGAGGTCGCCTACAGTAAGGCGGTGCCAAATCGACAGGTGTCACTATCCCCATGGAGCTATGTGGACGATTGCAGTCCACGGAAGCCGGCAGAGTCGGTCTAGGACCTCCCATACTAGAGCTTTCTAGAATCTCCACCTGGCAAAGACAAGACCAGTAAGTCTCCTCTCGCCACCGCCTTGTAGGCTAAACAACAAATGCCATCAAAGACCCATGTGGGTTAACACATGGGGCCGTAGAAGGTGCGGGAAGAAGCCACCACGTGTCCATCTCTGGCGGTCTGCAAAAAGTCTATAAAGGTACGACCCCCGGCTCCAAAGTACAGGTTCAAAACCCAAAACCCTAACACTTTCCAACTACTACAGCTCTCCCCTGTTCGTACATGTTCTTACTTGAGCGTCGGGGGTTTGCGCTCCTGAGGGAGCCAGTCGTTCTCACGCTTTTTCTGTCTTGCAGGGCGACTGCTCGGACCAGCGAAAAATATCCCCCAATAGCTTTGAAGGCATATATCCAAGGCCTCAAGCCATCCAGTGTAGTACTTTGTATAGTCTTTCTGAAGTTCTACAACACGTCTGCAAAGACCGGCAACCTCCTACTCCCTAGCAACGATAGACATCTGGCTACTCACCCCCAGATCCTCGATCTGCCTTAGAAGCTCAAACTCATGCTCGCATAGACTAACGACCTCCGCCTCACTCGCCTCAAACTCTGGGTCAGATCCCTTTCCTCCAGCTCGGTAACCCAAGTTCGCAGAGCAACCACTGATCCCTCCTCCTGCTCGCACGTGTCGATCTAAAACTGCATGGTAGCAATGGTAACCGCCTGATCCATAAGCTTTTTTGCTTCAAGGATCTTGTCCTTCTCAAAACCTTTCGCCCGAGTGCGCCACATCACCGTTGATCACTTTTTCTTCTTGAACCCAATAAAAAGCTTCTTTACCATCCTCTCGGAAGACTCAACACATCCCCAGACTGCCTTGACTTCCTTTTCAAGGCTTTTGACCTTTCTAAAGAGGTCCATGCATCTGTTGTGGATCATGACACCCAGAAGGGATGACTAACTCAAAGGATCAACGAATTAGTACAACCATACAAAGAGAAAAAGAAGAGAAGATCAAGAGACAGCTTACCATATCCTCAAATCCATCCACCACCTTTAGATGAGGGGCCTGGGGCAATCCCAAGTTACTCCTAAAAAAGTGGTAAGCTTAGTGGGCAGTGTGGGGCGATGAGTCGGCCTCTCCGGCAAAGGCCCTAGTGCCACAGCTTTTTCCTTTTCCATCCGAGGCACCGAAACAATAGCAGACCTCCCCTCCTTCCTGCCTTGTATAACCTCTCTCGGGATGGAAGGCTCCCCAATGACACTCTAAACAATGGCCTTTTCCGACCTAGCCACCTGCACGCCCGAAGCCGAAAGCGCTACATCTAGCACCTGAGTGCCCCTAGCAGACACTACAAACAAGTAGCACAATCAGAACAAAAAACCCAGAACTACCCGAGAAAATTGGAAAAATGCGTAAAAGAAAAATATCATCAATAGTAATCGGACGTGAAGCATCAACACCTTCAGCCTCAATAGGGTCGTCGGTTGCTTGCCTGGTCAAACAACCCCCACCCCTTGGGGCATTAAGCTCTACCATCATTGCTCTCATCTGATCTGGAAGGATACTTCCAAACAAAGGTCCCGAATCCACTACTACAACTGTCCTCGCAAGAGGGGTCATGGGCGCACGTGCGGCCAAGGCGCCTACCTCGCCGGAGGGGTCACCATTTCCCTTTGCTCTCCCAATCTTGATCCTACACACCAGGCACCCAGGGTAGCTCGGCATATCGGGCTAACCGTGGTCAACCGCCTCCTCAAGACTCCTCTCAATCATGCGAGATTGAGGATTTTGAGAAAGAGAAACCACAACCAATGCACCAGCTCTAGGAGACCGAAGCTCGTCATCCCTATCCTCTCCACAACCGCCGGAAGCCCCAGAGGATACGCCTCCATTGTCCTTGCTGTCAATACCTAGAGCTGCACTGCCTGCACTTCCCAAGGTGGCAACCCGAGGAGTAGGGACGTGGTTAGCTAAAGTAGCGCACACCTTCAAATTCTTCCCTAGAAGGTAAGAACCCTGAACTCATGGGGCCTGAATGATCCTCTCTTCACCCACCTTTAGACCGAATGACTCTCTTTATTTTATTCCGCGCACCTTGAATTCCCCTAAAAAAACACTCTCTGTGACTCGTGCTAGCTCGATCAACGACTTAATCAAATCGGCACATGATGGATCATTAGGACCATGAGAGACCTCATATTCATAATCGGAAAGCACTACCCCATTTCCTAGCATCCTATGGCAAGCATAGTCAAACTGACCCCTGTGGTTAATCCACCCAAAGGTTGGTACCAATAGTGAGCCTCCTAAAGATCTTGTCAAGATTTTTGCACCAAGCTGTCGTCCACGCCCGCTCGCCCCTAGGAAGATACCGCCAAACCATGGAGTCAACCTCTATCTCAGGCGTGTCAGCAACCCTGATAACTAGAGACCAAGCACCAATGAAGGACATGGAATACATTCTGAAGTACTTGTCCGACATCTCCAAGCCCTGTATGGGACGACAGCTAGCTGAGTGCCCTTGAAGGTTAAATAGTTGAAACTTTGAAACTTTCTTCCACTGGTAATGGTGAAAGAAGTATCCCAGCTCAATCCTTGGAAGCTCGCCATCTGAAATCAGAGAGTAGCAGACCCTCATCTCCTCACGGTAGTCAGACTCGATGCGGCAGAAGGCATATATCACCTTCCATGTGTTGCCACTCACCTACCCAGGACAAAGACGCGACATGGACAGTAGCCTGGCCGTGAAGGGAGGAAGTGGCAAACGGAAACTACTATTCATCTATCCCACTGTGACAATTGTCCCCATTATATTCTTAAGACTCGTATCCGCTAAGAAAATGGCATCTCTGCTGATGTCGAAGGCCCTATACAAGCTATCTATAAATTGCCTCTCCTCATCCTCTCGGAGTTGCAAAAAAGGTTTCGGCTATACCTCACGCCTCTTGTCCACACGGACGTGAGCAGGAGCAGCCTCCTTGAGCTCCTTATCCTCGATCGGCACAGCGGCCCCAGCTCACCATCTTAACTAGAGCCCTCCTTCCAAGGGGGAAGAACGTCAACAACCTCTCGGGACAACCTATGACGCTTTCCGGAGCCGCTCGCACCTACATCGACCTCCATCGTAAAAACAGACAAATAGCAAGTATAAGGTAGCCTGCAAGTAGAGTAGCAAAAGGCGGGCAGTAAGCACTAGTCAAAGTAAGGAATTAGCATCTGGTACTACTTATAAGCAAAATAGAGCATGAAAATCTCCCCCTCTAATCTGGGGGTAGGCCCGCGACAATCGTCAAGTCATTACTGGGGCCCGACACCTGTCCCTAATGAACACAGTAACTAGGTGCAGTTGAGCATCGAATAATAATGGATGAATTACCACGTGTCAATGCCTCTTTAAGATGCTAGCCTAAAACCCAGCCGGTGCACTCTTTAAAGTCACCTTTTTATGAAGGTGAATACCGAAAAGGTTAAATATCAAGGTGCAGCATGTTTCACGTCCGCTTTGATTGATTTTTCAACACCGACACAACGACACCTTATAAGCATTGATCCGACGCACGTATGAAAAGTTACGGCCTTCAAAAGTTTTCAAGACCCTTTCTCTGAAGACAGGCATCAGAAAGGTTACACATCAAGGCGTATCATGTTTCATGTTCGCTTTGACCGATTATTTAACGCCGACACGACACCTTATACGTATTGATCCGACGCACGTATAAAAAGTTACGGCCTTCAGAAGTTTTTAAGACCCTCTTTTCTCCGAAGACATGCATCGAAAAAGTTATACGTCAAGACGCACTATGTTTCACATTCATTTTGACAGATTTTTCAGCACTGACAGTATAAATTCTGGAGGTATATAACACGCTAAGCGAGTTCTACCACCCGAGCGATCGATCAACAGGCCCCACGATGGGCACGACCAGTCGATGAACAATCGATAGACCGGTCGACAGACCTCGCGCAGGATCGAGCGGTCAATCAGTATAAATCCGAGAAATATATAACACTCTACGCGAGCTCTACCACCCGACCGACTGGTGACAGGCCCTACAATGGGCACGACCGACCAGTGAACAATCGATAGATCGGTCTACAAACCCTACGTCAGGTACAACCAAGCAATTAGTGTGAAATCCGAGAGGGTACATGTTACCCTATGTGAATTCTACCACATGGCTAACCAAATGTAGCATGGATGGGTAATTGAAGGTTGGTAGAATGCAATCAAGCGCAAATAGAATTAAAAAGGGAAGGTAGACAACCACTTCTATTATAGGCAAAAAAAATAGTTCCTTGCATTACAAAACTAGGGGAGGGGGCTCGAGTACATCAATCCTTTAGGGGATTCTTCCCTTTCTTCTTCGACAGCTGACCCCGCAGCTTGTTGACTTCCTCCTCAACTCGGCCACCTGAGCGTCGAGAGCCGTCTGTGATTCCTTGCCGAACTCTTCTAGCTGTTAAGCGAGCGCAGCCTTATGTGATGCAGTCAACTTCTCTATGGTAGATCCAATAGCCAAGAGCCAAGACTCCTGAGGCCGTGGTGCCAAGATGGATGAGGTAAGGTGAGGTGAGGTGCGGTGTATAAGGTCACAAGTTAGCCCCACATCGCCTGGAGAGAAGGAGATCCTGAGCTACTTATATAATTTCCCCTCCCAAACATAGAAGATGCGTTCTAAGTGGTTCGATGCTAACCATGCTATTACAAAACCTTGAGGTTGAAGGTTCGATACCCAATAGACCAATAGAGAATAATATCTTGTGTTTGGGGGCACACCACCTTTCCTGCCAAGACGCGTTTTAAAACTGTGCGCCACTACGGATTTCGTAAGAACTCCGTAGTTAAGCGTGCTCGAGCGAGAGCAGTACTAGGATGAGTGACCTCCCTAGGAAGTTCTCGTACGGGAACGGGCATAGCAGACAATATCTTGTGTGTTTGGGACGGATGTTACAAAATGGTATCAGATCTGGTTCTCCTCGCAATGGGGGGGTAGCCTTACACGAGGACGTGTAGCCCTAAGGGGGGTGGATTGTAACGACCAAGAGCCAAGACTCATGAGGCTGGGATGCCAAGATGAATGAGGTGAGGTGAGATGAGATGAGGTGAGGCGTACAAGGCCACGAGTTAACCCCATATCGCCTGGAGAGAAGGAGATCATGAGCTACTTATATAATTTTCCTTCCCAAACATAGAAGATGCGTTTTAAAACTGTGTGCCGCTATGAATTTCGTAAGAACTCTGTAGTTAAGCGTGCTTGGGCGAGATCAGTACTAGGATGGGTGACCTCCCAGAAAAGTTCTCGTGTGGGCACAGGCAAAGCAGACAATATCTTGTGTGTTTGGGGCAGATGTTACAAAATGGTATCAGAGCCAGTTCTCTTCGGGATGGGGGGGTCTAACCCTACACGAGGATTTGTAGCCCTAAGGGGGGTGGACTGTGACGACCAATATCCAATAGGCCAAGAGCCAAGACTCCTGAGACTGTTATGCCAAGATGAATAAGGTGAGGTGAGGTGTACAAGGCCATGAGTTAGCCCTATATTGCCTGGAGAGAAGGAGATCCTGAGCTACTTATATAATTCCCCCCCCCCCCCAACATAGAAGACGTGTTTAAAATCGTGCGCCGCTACGGATTTTGTAAAAACTCCATAGTTAAGCATGCTCAGGCGAGAGCAATACTGGAATGGGTGACCTCCCTGGGAAGTTCTCGTGCGGGCACGGGCAAAGCGGTTAATATCCTGTGTGTTTGGGGCGGATGTTACAAAATGGTATACAGCCAGTTCTCCTCGGGATGGGAGGTCTAACCCTAAATGATGACGTGTAGCCCTAAAGGGGGTGGATTGTAACGACCAAGAGCCAAGAGCTGAGGCTGGGATACTAAGATGGATGAGGTGAGGTGAGGTGTACAAGTCCACGAGTTAGCCCCACATCACCTGGAGAGAAGGAGATCATGAGTCATATTTCAATATTTACCAAAATACTCCTATGGATCCTAAACACATGTGAATTAGGTTCTTAGGCTTCAGGCTTGTGCTCCATCGCGCTACTTCGCATCGAACGTGTCCAACCGGGTCGAAAAATAATTTATGTACATAACGACCGGGTCAAACCTTAAGTGTTCAGGATCTCTAGGTCTAACTGGATCCCTGATTAACTATTCCGGTGACACACCAAAAGTTCCGCTAATCAGCCCTAATCTGATTAACTTGCGTTGCCACCCAGAGTGCGACACGAGTTAAACTCTATTGGTCCTAAACTTATGTTACTCCCTCGTAACCATGTTTTTATTGGAAATAATTCCATGGTAGAGGCTCACAGCAAAAACAATTTTGCGGTCGAAAGACCGTTCATGGTGCACGTTACATGATTTAAACTTTCATTGAAACTAATCTACATATATGTGCATATGTATGCACGTGAATCGAATACCCTAACGGCAATCTAGCGTGATGATTAACTAGCATGCATGCAAATCATAATGCTCACTAGATCTACATGTTAGATTACACATACCTTTCGTACGGATCTTTTAACCGCGGAGAATTGTCTTCTTTGTCGATGGAGACGGAAGATCGTTCGTGAAGATGCCGATGGTACGAAAGGAGACGATGCCTTCTTGTTCACCCGATCTCACACGATGCACGGAACGTTGCTCTCAGATCTCTGAGTGCCTCTGAATAACGACCCTTCTCCTTCTTCGAAACTCCACTCGAGGAATACGAAGTTGCAAGCGAGAAACGGGAGAAAGATTAGGGAGAGAACTAGAGAGATGAGAGAGGGAGGGGGTTCGATTTTTTGCATCAATATGGCCGGCCCCATATAGCCCCTTATATAGGGCCGGCATACCCCCTTGGATAAGGATCCAAGGGGATAAAGATTTCCCACAATTATCTCTCCATTATCGCCCTTTTTATCTCTTCTTCTATTTATCCGTTTTCCCACTTTTTAGGGCTCGATTTTGACCAATTCAAACCCTTATCCCTATCTACATGGCCGGCCCTATAGATAAGGGATTCTCATCCCTACAACATAGGGTCGGCCCTACCAAGGTCTCCCACTGCTAGGGTCGGCCAAGAATGAGGTCCGGCAGAGTGAGGTTTTTACCAAAATGCCCTGACGCCTTATTTTGACCATTTCTAGCGCGCGAGACCTAGCGGCCATTACTTAAGTGATTTCTACTAGTTACCTTACTATTAACTGAGGCCACCGGAGGGTGCCTCTAGCAAAGTCAACTAGTCAACTCGCAATATACTCCGGTGCATCGCACCTATGCAGCGAAGTTTACTTATGGCTAGGGATTACTACCTACGTATCTGTACTAGTCTCGGGCATACCCCTTAGTACTCGCATGTAGTTACGCATCTACCGTGCTCTAGTGCTAAGCACACACGGAGCGTATACTTCTTTCTTTCTCTTAGTGCTTAAGGTGTTCCAAGGAGGTGGTTCAAAAACCGTACATAATATTGATAAGGTGGAACCATCAGGGACCGGGATTCATGGCTTCCAACTCAAGCTCGATCGACACACTACCCAAGTGTACCATTGATCCTCTGAGCTCGAGTTAACCTGCGTAGCTACCCAGAGTGCGACACAGGCTGCACTCCAATTCACCCAGACTTACTATGTTCTCCATCATACCCCTGCTCTCCGCTTAGTAGTGGTAAACACGTTGTCCCTCCACTTGATGCCATGATTCACTTCGAGCGGTGGAGACTACCGTCAGACTCGAATGATCATATGACTTGGTTCCTTCCAGGTTGACTTATACATCGTACCTCTGATTACCCCGTCGAGTAATCGAACCCGATCAACAGTCAAACTGATAACCACCAGGCCTGGGTTTGGTACAGTGTAAGTCACACCAAGGAACGCACCTCCCTTCAGGGATGTGGATGGCCTGCAGGAGTGACACGCTAATGCAACGCCAGCCGGGTAACCCAGTATACCGTG
Organism: Chamaelirium japonicum; assembly: GCA_947650365.1. Taxonomy (NCBI): domain Eukaryota; kingdom Viridiplantae; phylum Streptophyta; class Magnoliopsida; order Liliales; family Melanthiaceae; genus Chamaelirium; species Chamaelirium japonicum. The sequence goes on from OX393550.1 coordinate 119,142,671, forward strand.
GTTTTGGATCACTGTATACGGATCCTCACACATTGGTGCGCCAAAGCACCATGCAACTGGTTAGTCTATCAGACGTGGTTCCTCAGGGTTTAGGACCGTTTTACCCTAAGTAGAAACACGGCTTAGTGTACCAGTGTCTGCTCACTGATCTGTACACCATGTTAGTTCCGTTCAGCCACAGACACTGTACTTGGTGATGACCATAGTAAAGACTTCCCATGAACTGTCATCCTCAACAGCTTATCATGATGAGGCGACCAACCTGATCATAGCTGCGAACTGATTTAGATTATATGGGACCAATCCACTCAGTCTTCAACTCAGTGGACTACCATATAATCATGGCTCTCTGTTCTTAAAAGAACACATAACTATGTTACGTACCTATATGCATCTCATATAATAACTATCAATCTTTATTAGACCAAAACATAAAGTTTTACAAGCTTAGAACACATCAATCCTAACAATCTCCCACTTCGTCTAGCGAAGCAAAATGGTTTTGACTCCCATCGCGTCCACATGTCGCTCGAATGCCTTGATAGGTATTGCCTTGGTGAAAGGATCAGCAACATTATCTGTAGATGCAATCTGTGTCACCGCTACTCGCCCTTGCTTTTGAAACTGCCGAATTAAGTGGAATTTGCGCTCGATGTGCTTCCCCTTTTGGTGATGTCTTGGCTCCTTTGCTTGTGCTACCGCCCCACTATTATCGCAGTAAAGCACAATAGGTAACTGGGCCTCTGGTACGCATCCCAAATCCATAAAGAATTTCTTGAGCCATACCGCCTCTTTGGCTGCCTCGCACGCTGCAACGTACTCAGCCTCTGTGGTAGAGTCCGCGATGCATTTCTGATTCACACTCTGCCAACTAACCGCTGCTCCTCCTAACATAAACACAAAATCTGATGTCAATTTTCTGGATTCCAAATCTGACATAAAGTCAGAATCTGTATATCCAATCGGTGTCAGTTCTTGTGCAGTGTAAACCAACTCATAGTCCCTTGTTCTACGAAGGTACTTGAGTATACACTTCACTGCTGTCTAGTGATCTGGACCCGGATTCGACTGAAACCGACCCATGATGCCTACTGCGAAATAGATATCTGGGCTTGTACAATGCATAGCATACATTAGACTACCTAATGCCGAAGCATAAGGTATCTTCTGCATTTCTGCTCTCTCCTTAGGTGTCTTAGGACATTGATCCTTAGATAGTTTTATGCCATGTTTAAATGGCATAAAACCATTCTTGGAGTTTTGTATGTTAAACCTCGCCATAACCTTATCTATATACGCTGCCTGTGATAGCGAGAGAATCCTGTTCTGACGATCTCGTGTTACCTTGATCCCCAAAACATAACTCACTTCACCTAGGTCTTTCATATCGAATTGTGTTGACAACCAGACCTTTACCGTTGACAATGTTCCAACATCATTCCCAATGAGTAGAATATCGTCTACGTAAAGTATTAAATATACTACTGTAGTCTTATCACTCCTCTTGTATACACATGGTTCATCCTCGTTTTGAGTAAATCCATATGACTGGATTGCCTGATCAAAACGAATGTTCCAACTTCTAGATGCTTGCTTTAGTCCATAAATGGACTTCTGCAACTTGCAAACTAGATGTTCCTGACCCTCTGACTCAAAACCTGGTGGCTGCATCATATAAATGTCTTCTTTCAAATTTTCATTGAGGAATGCTGTCTTGACATCCATTTGCCAAACCTCCCAGTTATAATGGGCTGCAATGGATAGGAGGATCCGAATAGACTTTATCATAGCTACCGGCGAGAAGGTTTCGTCAAAGTCGATTCCTTCTCTCTGGGTATAACCCTTGGCAACTAATCTAGCTTTATAAATCTCAACTGTACCATCAGATCCTCTCTTCTTCTTATACACCCACTTACACCCAATAGGTTTAATATTGGATGATGGTGTAACAAGAGTCCAGACAGCGTTATGGGACATTGATGCAATTTCTGCCTCCATAGCTTTTTGCCAGTCAGAGATGTCAGAAGCTCCCACTGCCTCATCGTAGCTCCGTGGTGTTAGAATTGGGATCCGTGTAACAGAGTCACAGCGGAAGCAAAAGAAAGATCCGAAGATCATACGATGTATGTTTCATTACAATTCGTGATACAAAATAATCTACATGCAAATCTACGATCTTAGCATATGTGCAGACACCCTAGAGGCATACTACGATCTACGGAAGACATGCATGCATCTACTTAGGTATTTAGATTCATCATACCTTATGGATCTATGATCCGGAGATTACGGAATGATGAAGAACCGCACTTGAATCGCAAGAGAAACTGTCGGATAGCACCTTGTCCTTTGCGAATTGAAGAATCCTCGAAATCCCGTCTCTGAGTGCAAGGATTTCGAGCCGGCGAAAGAATCCGTTGCGAAGACGATGGCGAGCCTCGAGATTTTCTCCTCCTCTTTCTTCTTTCTTCCTTCCTCTTCCTTCTCCTTCCTTCCTCTTCCTTCTCCCTTCTTCTTTCTCTCTTTTCCTTGGCCGAAACCACAAAGGAGGAGACTAGGGGACAGATTTTGCAAAGGAGAGGGGGAAGCACCGTAGGGCCAGCCCTCCCTCTCCCTATTTCTTATATAGGGCCGGTCTCCCATGGCTCCAAGGAGGTTTGGGCCGGCCCTAGGTAGATAAGGATGAAGGGGGGGGTCGGATATAGGTCTCCCGGGTGTCTATCATCGTGAAGCCCGGACGAAAACGCCCTTCACGAAAAGCGAAAAACTGAAAGTGAGACTGAGTGAGGTGCGCTACTCGGAATCGAGTTCCGTCAGCGCCTGTGAGCTTCTGGAATTATTCCGCTCAATCTAAGATCCATATTCAATATCTTCTGAGCCATATTTTAGTATTTACCAAAATACCCCTACGGCCCGTAACACATGTGAATTAGGTTCTTTGGCTCCGGGCTTGCGCTCCATCGCGCTACTTTGCATCCAACGTATCCAACTAGGTCGGGGAACAATTCCTATACGCAACGACAGGGTGGAACCTTCAGGGTTCGGGATCTCTAGCTCCAACCGGATCCCTGATTAACTGTTCCGGTGACACACCGAAAATTTAGTTAATCAGCCCTAATTCGATTAACCCGCGTAGCCACCCAGAGTGCGACGCGAGTTGAACTCTAATGATCCTAAACTTATGTTACTCCCTCGTAACCATGTTCTCTACTATACTCCGATAATCCTTATCTCTCCTATTACTGGTGCCATGATACGACTCGGGCGGTGGGGAGCACCGTCAGATCCCGATCGATCATCTGACTAGGGTTTGATGACTTGTCATCTATAACACCACACACCTTCCGGTGGTATGCCTAGCATCCGGAACATCATCAGTCATACTGACAACCACCAGGCCTGGGTTAACTGTGTGGATATATTGACTCATCAAAACGCACCCATCCAACACTGGACGTTGGATAACCTGTAGGGATTACATGTCACTCAAGCGCCAGCCGGGTAACCCAACGTACCGTGGTATTGGACTATGGAAGGTTCGCACATGTTGGCACATCAAAGCACCACACAACTGGTTGGCCTAGTGAGCATGGTCCCTCAGGGTTAAGGACAGATTATCTATAGTAGTAAGACGGTTTCTGCACCAGTGTCTGAATCACTGAACTGTGCACCGTCTTGGTTCCTGTTCAACACGATCATCGTGCTTGGTCAGGTAAATGGGAATCCCACGTTCTGTGGTGGAGACTTCACCACATCCTCTACCTGCCAACAGCTTATGCTCGGTGAAGCGACCAGCATCACCAAAGCTGTGAACAAGTTCTAGGTCTACACAGAACTGGTCCACTGGGTCTCCCAAGTATGGATCCTCCATGCGCCTCAGTGACCTACTGTGTTCTCTAGGGTCCTTTTATTATATGAGTATTATCATACACCAGAGTAGTATTCTAATTAAAGCAATAACCAAAGTCATCTTTATTAATGTTAATACAGAAAATCCATGCTAAGGACAGACGAGCTACAACAATCTCCCACTTGGCCTAGCGGGGAACAACAGTCTTAACTCCCATGCCATCCACGTGCTTCTCAAAAGCCTTGGTCGGTAACGCCTTTGTGAAAGGGTCCGCCATGTTATCTGCAGACGCCACCTAAGTCACTGCTACCTCCCCTCGCTTCTGCAAGTCCCGGATTATGTAGTATTTCCGCTCGATATTTTTGCTCTTCTGGTGATATCTTGGCTCCTTGGATTGTGTTACCGCTCCACTATTATCGCAGTAAAGGATAATAGGATCTTGAGCTCCCGGTACGTATCCTAAGTCCATGAGGAACTTCTTGAGCCACACCGCCTCCTTAGCTGCTTCGCACGCCGCAACGTACTCAGCCTCTATCGTCGAATCCGCGATGCATCCCTGCTTCACGCTCCTCCAACTGACAGCTCCTCCTCCTAATGAAAACACAAACCCTGACGTCGATCTCCTGGATTCCGGATCTGATGCAAAGTCAGAATCCGTATATCCAATCGGCATCAAATCCTGTGAAGAGTAAACTAACTCATAATCTCTCGTCCTACAGAGATACTTGAATATACTTTTCACAGCAGTCCACTGCCCTGGATACGGATTTGACTGATACCTGCCCATCATGCCTACTGCATAGCATATATCTGGTCTCGTGCACTGCATGGCATACATCAGACTCCCTACTGCCGAAGCATAAGGTATCTTCTGCATCTCTGCCCTCTCCTAAGGAGTCTTAGGACCCTGATCCTTGGACAACTTCATTCCATGTCTGAATGGAACCAGTCCCTTTTTGGAGTTGTGCATACTGAATCTGACCAAGATAGTATCTATGTAGGCTAACTGTAACAGCGAGAGAATCTTGTTCTGGCAATCTCGAGTTACCTTGATCCCCAGAACATAACTCGCTTCACCCAGGTCTTTCATGTCAAATTGAGAGGATAACCACACCTTCACTGTAGACAACGTTCCAATATCATTTTCGATGAGCAGGATATTGTCCATGTAAAGCACTAGAAAAACTACTGCAGTCTTATCGCTCCTTTTATAAACACATGGTTTATCCACGTTCTGTTCAAATCCATAAGACTGGATAGCCTGATCAAAACGCATGTTCCAACTTCTGGATGCTTGCTTCAGTCCATAAATGGACCTTTGCAACTTGCACACCAGACCTTCCTGACCTTTTGCGACAAAGCCAGGAGGCTGAGACATATAGATGTCTTCTTCCAAATCCCCATAGAGGAATGCGGTCTTGACGTCTATTTGCCAGATCTCCCAATCATAATGGGCTGCAATGGACAAGAGGATTCGGATAGACTTAAGCATAGCCACTGGCGAAAAGGTTTTATCATAGTCGATCCCTTCTCACTGGGTATAACCCTTAGCGACTAGTCTAGCTTTGTAAGTCTCAACGGTACCATCCGGACCTCTTTTCCTTTTGTACACCCACTTACACCCAACAGGTTTAATGTTGTGAGGTGGTGTTACAAGTGTCCAGACCGAATTTTGGGACATCGATGTCAGTTTTGCCTCCATAGCTTCCTGCCATGCTACATGGTCAGTGGATACCATCGCTTCGTCATAGTTCAGAGGATCATTCTCCTAAAACTCTGGATCAACCATAAAGGCTTCTCCAATGTATCTATCAGGAGCACTTGTGGTCCTCCCACTGCGACGAACCTACGGTGGTTCCATAGGAGTCGATTCTACAGTACCGTTAATCTTAGTGGTATTGGCTCCCACTACGTTTTCTGTCTGCGCACTCCCATTAGTACCAAGCAATTCTTCAAGAACTACTTTACTGGTGGGCTTATGGTCTATTATATAATCCTGCTCCAGGAATACGGCGTTCGTCGAGACGACAACCTTTCTATCCTAAGGATCATAAAATAAACCACCCTTTGTCCCTTTTGGATACCCAACGAACAGACATACCTTTGTTTTTGACTCCATCTTATCTCGTTTGTCCTTCCGCACATGTGCTGGACAACCCCAAATCCTAAAGTGCTATAGGCTTGGCTTTCGCTTCAACCACAGCTCCCAAGGAGTTAGGGGTACTGACTTTGATGGAACAAAGTTCAAAGTATATGCTGCCGTCTCTAGGGCATATCCCCAAAAACTAGATGGCAATGTTGCATAACTCATCATAGTCCGAACCATGTCTAATAAGGTTCGGTTTCTCCTCTCAGATATACCGTTTTGTTGTGGTGTCCCTAGTGCAGTCAATTGGGATACGATCCCATGCTCACGTAGGTACCCAATAAATTCATCCGATAGGTATTTGCCTCCTCGATCCGATCGAAGAGACTTGATATTTTTACCCGTCTGCTTTTCTACTTCAGCTCTGAACTCCTTGAACTTATCAAAGGATTCAGACTTCTGCCGCATTAGGTATATGTATCCAAACCTCGAGTGATCATCCGTGAAGGTGATGAAATACTCGAAGCCCCCTATAGCACGGACACTTATGGGCCCACATATATCAGTGTGTACTAACTCCAATACCTCCTTAGATCTGCTACCTTTGGCTCGGAAAGACCTTTTAGTCATCTTGCCTTCCAAGCAAGACTCACACGTCGGTAGGCTTTCTGAAATATTTGGACTTAAGAGTCCTAGCTTAACCAACCTGTGAATCATGTCTGAGGCTATGTGTACAAGCCTTAGATGCCAAAAGAGTGTTGGATTATCTGAGGGATTTTTTCTTTTAGATGAATTAATTACACAAGCTTCGGTTATGTTATCCTGCTTATGATTGGAGTTAATTACATAGAGACCATTATGTATCTTTCCCTTACAAACAAAGGAACCATTCAATTTAATTGACACACCAGAAGCATCAAATAAAACTGAAAAACCTTCATTATTCAATAAGGAAACAGAAATTAAATTATGTCTCAAGGATGGTACATAAAGTATGTCTCTAAGTAATAAACTTCTTCCATCAAGGAACTGCAAGATGACATCTCCAACTGCTTCAGCCTCTGCCACGGCCTCAGTTCCCATACTTAGGATTATCTCCCCATCACCCAGTTTTCTTGTCTCCTTGAACCCCTGCAAATTATTGCAAGCATGGTTAGTGGAACCAGAATCCACAATCCATAAAACTAGAGAACAACTGGATGCTACAAGGGATTCCACTATATGGATTTGAGATATACATGTCTCAGCCTTCTTGGGAGCCGTGCGGCAGTCACCCTTCCAGTGCCCCTTCTTGCCGCATCGGAAATATTTTCCTTTGGGCTTCGCCGGACCATTCTGCTTGGGAACCTGCAACTGCACCTGGCCCATCTTCACAGGCTTCTTAGACTTTCTTTTCTGAAACTTGCCCTTGGCTTTCAGAGAAGAATTCCGCTCTATATTTAGGGATTGGGCTCCTACCTTCATCCCGTCCTCTGCCGCCTGGAGCGCCGCTAGGAGCTCTGCGTTAGACATCTCCAACCGGTTAAGGTTGAAGTTGGTAACGAAGCCCTCAAACGCTCCTGACAGAGACGCGAGGAAAATGTCGGTTTGGATCTCTGCATCCAAGATGACATCGAAGGAACCAAGCTTGTTCACATAACCAAACAACTTCAGTATATGATCCCGAACTAAATTCCCCTCTGCCATCTTCGTGGACACCAATTTCTTGATGGTCAGGTAACGAGTTACCCGACTACGACCCTCGAATATTTCCTTCAGGTGGAGCATCATGTCTGAAGCAAAGGCCATGTCTTCGACTAGCTTCTGAAGGACGGTCTACAAGGATGCCATAATGTAGCACTTGCACATCTCATCAGCATCTAGCCAGTCTTTCTATTCCTTTAACTGGGCCTCAGTTACACTTGGTCCCGGTATGGCTGGTTGAAGGGTACTTAAGGCAATTGTGTGTTTGCCAACCCTTAGGACGAGTATTAGGTTACGCTTCCAGTCCTTGTAGTTTGGTCCTGTAAGTTTGTTATCATTAAGTATGGAGGCAAGGGGGTCGAGTTTGGTCATGATTTCTGTAAACAATGGTTTAAAGCAATAGTTAGGGTCTACTACAATCTATTTCATAGAATTTAGAAATAGATACTGTCTACTCCAGCCGCTATGTCTTCACCACCTCAAGTGGAGACATCCAGGAATCTAAACTCCCTGGGCTCGAGCACTGAGACTATCGGCCCTGAATTGGAGACATCATCTCGATGAGAGCATGCAACCGCTTTTGCCAATGAGATTTTTACGACCCAATCTTCATCAGAATTACCCACGGCAAACTAAAAGACCTCCCAGTCTCCTTTTGGCCAGCTTTATATGACCCGCGTGCACAGCAACAGCGGCTTCACACAAGCTTTCGGATGCTTCCCACAAATCTAGGTGGTGTCGGCAGGGGGGTTCATAGGCTCCCGCGGTGCAGGATAAAACCGTCATCCATTGCCACCAGCATCCGCCATGTCCCGAAGGAAACCACTAGGCGAACCAGCATGGAAGGAAACACAGCTCTCACTCGGTGGGAATATCGAACTACGTACCTCCCACCCAGACCCTTAGCCGGTTGATTGTGGAGGCCAGGGGCTCCCCTTTGGAGGGAACCTCTTACATATCCCTTCTTTATGAGGTTTTATGTATATCTAGAATGGTCACGACCTCCTAGACATAGACCCTAGTCTACCGTGCTCCCACTAGGATTACAAACCCTCTCGCAAAGCATTAGTATCCTCGGAAAATATCATAGTCCCTACCTTGAATACTCAGCTTTCACCTTTCTTGCAAGGATCACATTACATAGATTCCAAGGATCCTGATACTTCACTAGTTTGCCCACAATCCTAAGATCTGGAGCCTAGCCTAAGGTCAACGTGGAAAGGACTCTCACTACGATGACGCCCCGTTCACAATTTGATGCCTGATGTCATAGTAGACCTTATCTCATTACAGGTTTTGATGCTGGCCAAATAGGGACATCTGACAACCTCCATCGGACCTCAACCTAATGGTGGCATAACCAAATCGTGATGAGTTCATACTACCATCAAACGTCATCTAGAAACGGGTATCACACAGTGAAATCCTAACCTAACTTGGTCGCTAGGACCATGTGGGGAAAGGGCATCCCACTAGGGTTATCATACTTCTTATGGAGACATTAGTTAATTATCACTAAACAAATCTAACACTGCGTCTATCTTGGTGCACAGTACTTGGCTACCTGAACTACTACGAGGGCGGCTATCATCTTTCCTTTTAGCTAGCCACCGGATTCGCACGTGTTAGAAGCATTTAGAGACACCGATGAATCCATAAGCTTAGTACTAACCCTAAGCCTGATCTAGAGACAAACTCACAAGCTAGATAATCATATTATCATCGGGGTTCTCTAAATACGAAATAAAGAGAAACAACAGAAAAACATCCAAACTGAATCAAGTCCAAGGTCCGACCCCTGAACCTGAATAGCACAGCCAAGATATCCCACTTTTCCGTTCTGCACAATCTCTGACGACGATCCCCTTCATCGCCAACGTGCACACTTTCGCCGGGTCTTTGCACACCATGGTACCGCTTGCCCGAACCGTGGATATAGCATCATCTCCTTCTTTCTGTGACCGAAAAACTAACACGCTCCGAGCAAGTGCTAGTTCGTGTACAATTTCGCTAGAAAGTAAAGAAGACAATCCTAGAAATATGGCCAAGGAACCGAGGATGGTCAACCCCCACCCTCGCCCATCTAGAGCCTTACAATCCACAATAATAATCAATGCAAAATTAAATCCGGGGTCCGACCCCCGGATGCATGCAATCACAGATTACTATTCAGCGCGGCACCTGCAAAAAGACAATACATAGCACAATCCATATGCATGATCTATGCCGAACCCCGACGAAAACATATGTCTTCATATATTCACATAATGTTTTCACGAATTCATGCATGAAACATACACCAAAGCGTGCTCTGATACCAATTGTTGGAATTGAGATCCGTGTATCAGAGTCACAGCGGAATCAAAAGAAAGATCCGAAGATCATACGGTGTATATTTCATTACAATTCGTGATACAAAACAATCTACATGCAAATCTACGATCATAGCATATGTGCGGACACCCTAGAGGCATACTACGATCTACGGAAGACATGCATGCATCTACTTAGGTGTTTAGATTCATCATACCTTATAGATCTATGATCCAGAGATTACAGAACGATGAAGAACCATACTTAAATCACAAGGGAAACTGTCAGATAGCACCTTGTCCTTTGCGAATTGAAGAATCCTCGAAATCCCGTCTCTGAGTGCAAGGATTTCGAGCCGACGGAAGAATCCGTTGCGAAGACGATGGCGAGCCTCGAGATTTTCTTCTCCTCTTTCTCCTTTCTTCCTTCTCCTTCCTTCTCCTTCCTTCCTCTTCCTTCTCCCTTCTTCTTCCTCTCTTTTCCTTGGCCGAAACCACAAAGGAGGAGACTAGGGGTTGGATTTTGCAAAGGAGAGGGGGAAGCACCATAGGGCCGGCCCTCCCTCTCCCTATTTCTTATATAGGGCCGGTCTCCCATGGCTCCAAGGAGGTTTGGGCCGGACCTAGGTAGATAAGGATGAAGGGGGGGTCGGATATAGGTCTCCCGGGTGTCTATCGTGAAGCCCGGACGAAAACGCCCTTCACGAAAAGCGAAAAACTGAAAGTGAGACTGAGTGAGGTGCGCTACTCGGAATCGAGTTCCGTCAGCGCCTGTGAGCTCCTGGAATTATTCCGCTCAATCTAAGATCTATATTCAATATGTTCTGAGCCATATTTCAATATTTACCAAAATACCCCTACGACCCGTAACACATGTGAATTAGGTTATTTGGCTCCGGGCTTGCGCTCCATCGCGCTACTTCTCATCCAACGTATCCAACTAGGTCGGGAATAATTCCTATACACAATGACAGGGTGGAACCTTCAGGGTTCGGGATCTCTAGCTCCAACCGGATCCCTGATTAACTGTTCCGGTGACACACCGAAAGTTCCGTTAATCAGCCCTAATCCGATTAACCCGCGTAGCCACCCAGAGTGCGACGCGAGTTGAACTCTAGTGATCCTAAACTTATGTTACTCCCTCGTAACCCTATTCTCTACTATACTCTGATAATCCTTATTCCTCCTATTACTGGTGCCATGATACGACTCGGGCGGTGGGGAGCATCGTCAGATCCCGATCGATCATCTGACTAGGGTTTGATGACTTGTCATCTATAACACCACACACCTTCCGGTGCTATGCCTAGCATCCGGAACATCGTCAGTCATACTGACAACCACCAGGCCTGGGTTAACTGTGTGGACAGATTGACTCATCAAAATACACCCATCCAACACTAGACGTCGGATAACCTGTAGGGATTACATGTCACTCAAGCGCCAGCCAGGTAACCCAACGTACCGTGGTATTAGACTATGGAAGGTCCGCACACGTTGGCACATCAAAGCACCACACAACTGGTTGGCCCAGTGAGCATGGTCCCTCAGGGTTAAGGACAGATTATCTATAGTAGTAAGACGGTTTCTGCACCAGTGTCTGAATCACTGAACTGTGCATCGTCTTGGTTCCTGTTCAACATGATCATCGTGCTTGGTCAGGTAAATGGGAATCCCATGTTCCCATGGTGGAGACTTCACCACATCCTCTACCTGCCAACAACTTATGCTCGGTGAAACGACCAGTATCACCAAAGCTGTGAACTAGTTCTAGGTCTACACAGAACTGGTCCACTGGGTCTCCCAAGCATGGATCCTCCATGTGCCTCAGTGGCCTACTGTGTTCCTTAGGGTCCTTTTATTATATGAGTATTATCATACGCCAGAGTAGTATTTTAATTAAAGCAATAACCAAAGTCATCTTTATTAATGTTAATACAGAAAATCCACGCTAAGAACACACGAGCTACAACACGTAGGTCATCCTCCTGACCTTCTGGATCAACCAATAAGGTTTCTCCATAGTATCTATCAGGAGCTCTGATGCTTCTTCCACTGCGATGAGGTGGTGGCTGTGTTACAGGATGAATTGGTTCTACAGTTTCTGGTATATTAATGTCTGTGATGTCAGCTCCCACTATGCTTTTGGATGCGCTATCTGTAATAGTACCCAGCAGCTCATCCAGAACTACCTTACTAGCAGGTTTTTGGTTTATAATATAATCATGTTCTAGGAAAATGGCATTCGTTGAAACGATTACCTTCTTTTCCTCAGGATCATAAAATAGTCCACCTTTAGTCTCTTTAGGATACCCTACAAACAGACATGCTTTGGACTTTGGCTCCATCTTTTCCCTCTTGTCTATCCGCACATGTGCAGGACATCCCCATATTCTGAAATGCTATAGTGTTGGCTTTTGCCTTGACCACAGTTCTCTAGGGGTCTGAGGTACTGATTTAGACGGAACGTGGTTCAGAACATATACTGCTATCTGAAGGGCATATCCTCAAAAGGTCATTGGTAAACAGGTATAACTCATCATGCTTCGAACCATGTCCAACAAGGTTCGATTCCTTCTCTTAGAGACTCCATTCTGTTGTGGGGTACCTGGAGCAGTTAACTGGAATGTTATCCCATGCTCCACCAAATACCCAAGGAACTCGTCAGATAGGTATTCACCTCCTCGATCAGATCGAAGGGTTTTTATACATTTATCTGTCTGCTTTTCTACTTCAGCCCTGAACTCTTTGAACATGTCAAAGGATTTCAACTTCCGATGCATCAGGTAAATGTAACCATATCTTGAGTAATCATCAGTAAAAGTGATAAAGTACTCATGGCCTCCTATCGCCTTGATGCTCATGGGTCCATATACATCTGAATGGATTAACTCCAATACCTTAGTAGCTCTTACTCCTTTGCCTTTGAAGGCCCTCTTGGTCATCTTGCCTTCTAGACAGGATTCATATGTGGAAAGGATCTTCGTAGGATTTGTTTCCAGAAGCCCAGCCTTTACCAACTTATGGATCCTGTCTAAACCAATATGCCCAAGCCTTAAGTGCCACAATTGGGTTAAATTCTCCGAAGGTTTATTACGCTTATATGAATTCACATTAACTGCTGAAGTTATTATGTTATCCTTTTTCAAATTTAGGACTGACAATATAGAGATGATTCTGAACCATTCCTCTTATTATAAAAGTTCCATTCAGCTTAAACGACACACCAGAAGCATCAAAATAAACTGAATAACCTTCATTAACTAAAGAAGAAACAAAAATCAAGTTACGTCTCAAGGACGGTACATAAAAAACATCTCTAAGAGTCAAAATCTTATTATTCGAAAAACTAAGATTAACATCTCCAATAGCTTCAGCAGCAGCCACGGCCTCAGTCCCCATGCTTAAAGTCACCCCTCCATCAAGCAACCTTCTGCTTTCCCGAAACCCCTGAAGAGAGTTACAGGCATGGTTAGTGGATCCTGAATCCACAATCCAACTAGCAAAAGAATTATTACTTGAAAAAAATGATTCAACAACTAAGAGTTGCATATTACCTTCACCAGCATTCTAAGGCTTCTTGCAGTTCTTCTTCCAATGTCCCTTATGGCCACACCGGAAATACTTCGTGCCCGGTTTCTTTGATTCTCCAGACCAAGAGGCTGTCACGCCCCAGAAATCCAGAACCGACTCCTGGGGTGTGAGTTGAGAAGAACCAAGGTTTTTTGGGTTTGGTCGCCTAACTACACCAATTAGGGTTTCTCACAGGACTGCAGCTCTCTCTTAAATGAAGGAGGAGGAGGGAGAAACAAGGGGTATTTTAAAACTTGGTTTTTATGAAAATATTTTTATTTTAGAAGAGAGATAAAATTTTTTGTTGACTGAGAAATGATCATGCTCGACCTTCAACCGGGTCATCCTCTCAGCATGTGCGGTCAGCCGGTGCCCCACATGCTGACAGAAGTCCCTTTTAAGGGAGCACAAGGCTCAAGCCTCTAACGGTAAGCCGAGTAGCCTCGCCCGCTTCTCTAGCACTCGGGCACTGGTTTAGAGGTCCTATCTACAGGGCTAGTCAATTAAGTTAATTATTTTTCTTATATTTCTATTGTGATCTATCCTAGGCTTGGGGCCTTGAGGAGAGACCTACCCAAAATAATTCAGCTGGATCTTGCCACTAAGTATCTCAAAACACTAAAACTAGATAGCTCTAATATTTATCCAATTGATTACAATGCCAGAATAAGGAAAGACTACAAGACGACAAACTAAAGACATGACACTACTGCAACCCTAACTCTGCCTTGAGCCTCCCCATTGCTACTTCTGAACATCCGAACCTGCAGGAGAGTCTACTCGTGGGAAAGAGTAGCCCCCAATGGAAAATTAGGAGATTAGCCAAATTAATGGCTAGTGACATCTAATAGTCTTTAATACTATAAGACAACCGGGCTAATTGAATTAATTTTAGCAGTCCTATTACATAATATAATATTTACAGTTGAAAACCCTAATCCTACCAGCAGTCTATGTTCTCATGCAATACATACTGTCACTAGATTGTCTAACATAAAGTTCACTCAATATTTTATAGTATTAATAAACTATTTAAACAAACAGATCATCTAAATGTTACCAGATTTGTCAATGCTCTAGAATTCCACAATTCAACAGTAAGACTCCATACTTGTCAATTAGTAATCATATAAAATATCTATCCTAATGTGAACCCCGGATATTTTGTTCATCCTGCCCCCGGTCGGGCATTACTATAGGGCCTTTTATTTCGATGTAGAGGGCCAACTCTCTCGCCGCGCATACTCCGCCACCATGCATAAAGTCACCCATATGATCATAAGGGGTTTCCCGTCTTTCACGGTGGAGCTCTACCGCCCAACTTGCTTTCTTTAGGGTCTTCAACTACCCCGGGACAGGAATTGCTAGGCCAATCCCTACTCGAGGGCACCACCTATTGGCTTTACCACAATCTTTGCCCGTGACCCCATAGCCTACTGATCTTCAGCTGTGCGCACAAGGTGGTTCACGGCCCTTGTGCGCACGGGGTCCTAATCTTCTCAATTTCACCCATTTTAACAAAGTATTAAATGCTCATTACAATAAATAATTATTTTTACATATATATTGAGACAATTAAAAAAAACATACAGTGATTAATAATTTGCAACATTTTAACCCGGGTCCCGCACTGCTCTCGCAACCCATAATAGCGCTACAGCTAAAGGTCACATCGCTCTTAAATCGATTCAACCTACACTCCCCCAAAACCAGTATATTAGGGTTGCCACTCCTTTTAATAGGGTGGGTCCCGATAATCATTATTATATTTTAAATTAAGGGAATACCTAATTACGGTGTCCATGAAAATTATAATTATTCTATTAATATTTTAAAGCATGTTTATTTTAATAATAATTTAAACCATGCGTCGTCAGACTCGCGACTTCGCATGCAAGGAGGGGTCCACGTGACCACATGCGGCGATGCCCGGCGGGACCCGCATGCAATACCATGCACACCTACCCTAGTTGTTCTTATTTCCCACTGTCAAAGACCACGGGAAGGGAGTAGATGTCACCTGATTGTCGATCCCGCACTAACTCCCGTTAACTGCTCTTGATCCGTCTCTGCTCTATCCACGGCTGGATTGTCCCGGTTACGCACTGCCAAATTCACACATAGCGGACCCATGGTCAATGTTTGCTACCAAGTAATACGGGTTTAGGGCCGAGTTGGCCGAGTCGAGAATTTTAGGTATCAACGGATGCCGGTCTATCGGCACGCATAACGATGCTACAGTCTCGGTTAGTCGGCATTATCGATGCGAAGAATCGTACTACGGCTCAACTATACTACCATGCCTAAACGGTCGCATCCGCATCGGCGCCGCTACTAGCGTGACCTCATGCCCCAACGAACCTTCGGCATTACGACTATGGTGTGGATAGTCGGGCCTGGTCCCATCATGGTAAGTTAGTTGCGACCAAGCACCACAAGTGTCAATGAATGCAAATAAAATCACTGGGAAAGAATCGAGCCTCGATGTCGGGCACGACTGCCTGACCGAGGGTTGTTGACACCAAATCCGACAAGTAAGGTAGGGGGGGTCAACCTTAGGTAATAACATCGGAGGTCGAGGTGCGGTTCAACCTTCACCCGAGTCAACCTCGGCTCAAATGTTAATATAATTTGGTTTGCGCCACGATAAACTTATAGAGCCTTACTAAGCCTATGCTTAGATTGGCAAAAAGACTCATACCTTGCTCGGTCGAATTCCGATGTGCAATGGCCGGAACAATTTCCGACACTATGCAATATATAATAGTAGGGCCCGCTATTTAAGAGTTGTTGCCCACTCATGTCATCACTTAACGCGAGCTCGGGGAAAAGTTTGCCCCGCTCTCGCGCGCGCGTGTGGAGGTTGGCCGACCATCTCATTGACGATGGTCCAAAGAGGGTGCTAGGGTGAGCGGCCCAAAACCCTCCATGTGTGCCGGGGCGATCTAGCCGGCGGGGTTCAGAAAATGGCCCGGAGTTGATCACGACGAAAAAATAATACGTGCATAATGCGCTGAAAGTGGAAAACAAGGACTGGGTGTCGAAGGCCGTGAGTTAGGGTTGGAATCGACACTAGTTGCATCACCAGAAATGCTCGATTGAGCTTCCGAATTTGTGGCCAGGGAAGGATACTCCATCAGTTATTTCTTTTAAAAAAATCCCTTTTGAGTCCCCTTATTCGAAAAATAACATATTGGGTCCCCAGTACAATTATATGTAAAAACATTATAAGCACACTCCCTTCAAATTTTATAATTAAATTAGCAAATTCCTTAAATGCCCTTAAGGGCTCTTTAATTGCAAAACATACCCCTCCCCTCCTCTACACCGACCCTAGCAAACTAGAGACATGGAGGAAGGGCTGGGCCTAGTTCGATGGCAGATGGTGAGTCGGACTCTCCCGCACCGTCCATGAGATGGAGGTGCCAATAGGAGCCCCCCATAGGTAGCTGTGACCCATGAGAGAAGAGGGAAGAGGTGGGCACGGGTCGGGTCAACCTCGCTGACTGCCGGAGCTTGGCCGGGGAGCTCGGAAATTTCACCACAGGCTCGAACCCATTCCGGAGTTGATGGGTTCGTAGCAGTAATGATGAAGGGAAAGGTGTAGTGGGGCTCGCCTTTACGTGGAGAAGAGGCCGGGCCGGTTGGGCATCCGGATTTCGGGGTGGAGGAAGAGGTCGTCGGAGCTCGAGGAGATCGTCGGTCGTCGGGTCGGGGCTGCTGGGTGTCGGAGGTCGGGCCGGGTTGGCAATGCAAGGAATGGGAGGCCGAGGGGACCTCATCACCTGAACAGCGGCGGCCGTCAGGCCGGACCGCATAAACCGAGATAGGGTGAGGGAAGGAGTGAGAGATGTAGAGGAGAGAGAGACATGGGTTTGAGAGAGAGAGTGGGGTGGCTCAGACCTGGGCGGCGGCGGTCGTCGGGCGGCGGCAGTCGTCGGGCGGCAGCGGCAGAAACCAAGAGAGGGAGGGTGAGGGAGATGCAGAGGAGAGAGATCTGAGAGGCAAGAGAGACATAGAGAGGTCGGGGGGAGAGAGAGAGGGGTCGGATCTGGGTTTTATAGAGTGAAAGGGGGCGGCGGGTAGGGACTGTTAGGGGCGGCGGGTAGGGCTGATAGGGGCGGCGGGTAGGGGCTAACAGGGGCGGCGGGTAGGGGTCGACGGTCAGCTGGGTAGGGGGCGAAAGAGAGAGGGGTCCGGTAGGAGAGAGGGTCTGATGAGAAGAGAGAGAGAGAGAGAGAGAGAGAGAGAGAGAGAGAGAGAGAGAGATCAGAGGTAATAGAGGATGAGAGAGATCGGTTTGAGATGGGGTGTGGGGCTGGGTGCATCCGATCTCGATCGGATGGTAAATCGGTTTAGGGGGGTTTGGGTACTAGAGATCTCTTTAGATCTCTTGAAATCTGATTTGAATATCAGGGTGTGGCTGATGTACGGTAAGGTATGGGTTTGGAATCCAAACAAGGGTTAATCTGATCCTTAGGATCAGGTTGGTTACAATATGCTGATCTTCGAGGTGTTATGAAAGAATGACTTCTCAAACACCATTATAGCCATCAGATGTTGAAGCAAGGATATAAAGTTGACTAAATTTAAATTCCAAATTCGTTTAATCCAGGGAAATATAAAAATCCTGCCAAGGACTTAGAAATGAGAAATCCAAAGGAATCGACATCCTAGGGTTTATCGCATGACTTGCAAACTCGACGGCCGGCACAAACAGGTATACTAATCCCAACGAAACAACTATATTTTATTCTTAAAATTTACATGCGCATACATTCACAATGGCACACAAGCAGCCATTTCCAATATTACTGTCGTCGCCTCGTGACTTAGACCCGGGATCCATGGTCCTGTCCAACTTAGTCCAAACACAATCACATCGCACAAGCACTACAAAATCCCAAGTATCAAATAGTAAAGATTTTTATTCATATATTTTATCAGCAACCAAAATGTTTTTTTTTTTTTTTTTTTAAAACACAAGGGTGCCCATATCATTAATGAACCCGGGGTTTTCGGTTATTACATCCTACCCACCTTATTAAAATTTTCGTCCCGAAAATTCAACTTCTAACCCGAGGATAAGATTTTATCAACATCTATTATCAAATAGAAAGTTAATTATGCCTAGTACCAAAAATCCTCAGAACATTGCCAACACGGAGGCTTAGTAATAAAACAAACCTTACCAAGGGAAAACTCTGACCCTTTACCACTCACAATTCTACTTTCTCAACAATTCTAAATATTATACGAATCAAATCTCATAATTCTTAGGATGGAAATGAACCTCCAAGTTCTCGCATCGCGAATACGAGTCTTAGTTTTCAATTTCCATTCTAATTATTAGAGCCTAAATCAAAATCATGAGCTTTGATTTTTTTACCCTGTCTAGATAAGGGGCATCCCCCTTACTAGTATTGCCGAGGGGTGTCCCCCTCGGTAGGGTAACCACCAAAACTCATAGAATCAAAACTTAGGATGCATTCCATTGTCAATGCTGATATAAAAGGTATATATCTTTATATGAGCACACATACACTCATATATAATTTTATACTTTCAGTATCAACATTGCAATCATAAGGATGTATACTATGTATATGCGCCCATACACATATGCGTAAGTATACATTTCAAAATGATTTGACAAAAGGAATGGCTCACCTAATACGACTAACAAGACTAAAATCCTATAAGATATATATCAGCTCAATACTTACACTAATCGAACTAC
This sequence comes from Chamaelirium japonicum, assembly GCA_947650365.1. Classification (NCBI taxonomy): domain Eukaryota; kingdom Viridiplantae; phylum Streptophyta; class Magnoliopsida; order Liliales; family Melanthiaceae; genus Chamaelirium; species Chamaelirium japonicum. Next base: position 119,161,915 of record OX393550.1, read on the forward strand.
CACTATACTATTCTGTTAACCTCAAAGGAAATAAAAATTCTGAGATCATGAGAAAAGCAGACAAGTATACTAGCTGTTTAACTCATCCAAAGAAATGATAACTCCAAAGGTAACAACGAATTATTCAAATTTAGAAGGGAGGGATAATGAGTAGAGAACACCAAAGATGACCGCTAAGAGATAAGATAGTCAGGTGCAGACAGATGCACCTAGAAACTTACCAGAGTGACAAATCATACAGGGTATTAACTAAGAAGAGCGGATAGATAACAATACTAAACTTAATCATTAGAGGATCAAAAGATAAAATGATAGCCTACGGAACTCCCCAAAAGAAAGTACAAAAGCATGAACCAAAGATTTTTCTACGCTCTAGCCTACAATCTTGAACCATGATAAATAGAAAAAAGTCCAAGAGAAATCATAAACCTTACACCCGTAGGATAAAATACTAATTAATATTAAAAAATAAGATATAAATTAACTACAGGCTAAAAGGTCACTGAAAGACATTTGTGGTAACTATAGCTAAGGACTGGGGATCAAAAGAAATGGAAGATGGGACGAAGGTATAATACATCCCACGGTAGAAATCCATAGTAGAGCTCTAGGTTGAGATCATCCTATAATCAAGTCTATTTCCTCGAATCCTAATAATCTGAGAAAGGCGATTAGAGAAAAATATGATCTTTAATCCATGCAATAGAACCTCGTATCTGACACCACAACTAAAGGGAAGATACCCGTGAATAACATGCTATGATCCTATATAAATATATCAATAAGCCGAGATAAACTAAGAATAAAAACACTAGGCAAGGCAAAATAAAATCACGCATTCAGCCTCTCGGGTCAAATGCACATGCATAGAGAAAACTTGAAAACGCTAAAATAGTTACCAGAACGTCCAAGAATACCAACGTAGGTCAGGAGAGATACCTTAACCAAAGCCACATATAAGCAAACAAAGATCCAATCTCCATTTTGCTCATTAAAGACCTTATGCTAGGAATTAAAAGAATCCAATAAAACATCTAAGGACTCACATCAACATCCTAAGTCTAAATACTAGGATACCGACCTAGAAACATATCTCTATGCTCTGAAAAGATAAAGTAAAACCTATGGTAGAATCGTATACCGAAAATGACTAAGAACATACTCTACAACAGCTTCTAGTACCTACCACCTGAACGAAATAGTTCTAATATCATATATCTACTAACTAACTACTAAGACTTAAGACCTAACTCCTAATTCTAGAAACTAACCCCTAGGAACATATCCCTAGACTCTGATACCAGCTGTCACGCCCCAGAAATCCGGAACCGACTCCTGGGGTGTGAGTTGAGTAGAACCAAGGTTTTTTGGGTTTGGTCGCCTAACTACACCAATTAGGGTTTCTCACAGGACTGCAGCTCTCTCTTAAATGAAGGAGGAGGACGGAGAAACAAGGGGTATTTTAAAACTTGGTTTTTATGAAAACATTTTTATTTTAGAAGAGAGATAAAATTTTTTGTTGACTGAGAAATGATCACGCTCGACCTTCAACCGGGTCATCCTCTCAGCATGTGCGGTCAGGCGATGCCCCACATGCTGACAGAAGTCCCTTTTAAGGGAGCACAAGGCTCAAGCCTCTAACGGCAAGCCGAGTAGCCTCGCCCGCTTCTCTAGCACTCGGGCACTGGTTTAGAGGTCCTATCTACAGGGCTAGTCAATTAAGTTAATTATTTTTCTTATATTTCTATTGTGATCTATCCTAGGCTTGGGGCCTTGAGGAGAGACCTACCCAAAATAATTCAGCTGGATCTTGCCACTAAGTATCTCAAAACACTAACACTAGATAGCTCTAATATTTATCCAATTGATTACAATGCCAGAATAAGGAAAGACTACAAGACGACAAACTAAAGACATGACACTACTGCAACCCTAACTCTGCCTCGAGCCTCTCCATTGCTACTTCTGAACCTCCGAACCTGCAGGAGAGTCTACTCGTGGGAAAGAGTAGCCCCCAATGGAAAATTGGGAGATTAGCCAAATTAATGGCTAGTGACATCTAATAGTCTTTAATACTATGAGACAACCGAGCTAATTGAATTAATTTTAGCAGTCCTATTACATAATATAATATTTACAGTTGAAAACCCTAATCCTACCAGCAGTCTATATTCTCATGCAATACATACTGTCACTAGATTGTCTAACATAAAGTTCACTCAATATTTTATAGTATTAATAAACTATTTAAACAAACAGATCATCTAAATGTTACCAGATTTGTCAATGCTCTAGAATTCCATAATTCAACAGTAAGACTCCATACTTGTCAATTAGTAATCATATAAAATATATATCCTAATGTGAACCCCGGATATTTTGTTCATCCTGCCCCCGGTCGGGCATTATTATAGGGCCTTTTATTTCGATGTAGAGGGCCAACTCTCTCGCCGCGCATACTCCGACACCATGCGCAAAGTCACCCATATGATCATAAGGGGTTTCCCGTCTTTCACGGTGGAGCTCTACCGCCCAACTTGCTTTCTTTAGGGTCTTCAACTACCCCGGGATAGGAATTGCTAGGCCAATCCCTACTCGAGGGCACCACCTATTGGCTTTACCACAATCCTTGCCCGTGACCCCATAGCCTACTGATCTTCAGCTGTACGCACAAGGTGGTTCACGGCCCTTGCGCGCACGGGGTCCTAATCTTCTCAATTTCACCCATTTTAACAAAGTATTAAATGCTCATTATAGTAAATAATTATTTTTACATATATATTGAGACAATTAAAAAAAAACATACGGTGATTAATAATTTGCAACATTTTAACCCGGTTCCCGCACTGCTCTCGCAACCCATAATAGCGCTACAGCTAAAGGTCACATCGCTCTTAAAGCGATTCAACCTACACTCCCCCAAAACCAGTATATTATGGTTGCCACTCCTTTCAATAGGGTGGGTCCCGATAATCATTATTATATTTTAAATTAAGGGAATACCTAATTACGGTGTCCATGAAAATTATAATTATTCTATTAATATTTTAAAACATGTTTATTTTAATAATAATTTAAAGCATGTGTCATCGGACTCGCGACTTCGCATGCAAGGAGGGGTCCACGTGACCACATGCGGCGATGCCCGACGGGACCCGCATGCAATACAATGGACACCTACCCTAGTTGTTCTCATTTCCCACTATCAAAGACCACGGGAAGGGAGTAGATGTCACCTAATTATCGATCCCGCACTAACTCCCGTTAACTGCCTTTGATCCGTCTCTGCTCCATCTACGGCTGGATTATCCCGGTTACGCACTGCCAAATTCACACATAGCGGACCCATGGTCAATGTTTGCTACCAAGTAATACGGGTTTAGGGCCGAGTTGGCCGAGTCGAGGATTTTAGGTATCAACGGACGCCGGTCTACCGGCACGCATAACGATGCTACAGTCTCGGTTAGTCGGCATTATCGATGCGAAGAATCGTACTACGGCTCAACTATACTACCATGCCTAAACGGTCACATCCGTGTCGGCGCCGCTACTAGCGTGACCTCATGCCCCAAAGAGCCTTCGGCATTACGACTATGGTGTGGATAGTCGGGCCTGGTCCCATCATGGTAAGTTAGTTGCGACCAAGCACCACCAGTGTCAATGAATGCAAATAAAATCACTGGGAAAGAATCGAGCCTCGATGTCAAGCACAACTGTCTGACCGAGGGTTGTTGACACCAAATCCGACAAGTAAGGTAGGGGGGGTCAACCTTAGGTAATAACATCGGAGGTCGAGGTGCGGTTCAACCTTCACCCGAGTCAACCTCGGCTCAAATGTTAATATAATTTGGTTTGCGCCACGATAAACTTATAGAGCCTTACTAAGCCTATGCTTAGATTGGCAAAAAGACTCATACCTTGCTCGGTCGAATTCCGATGTGCGATGGCCGGAACAATTTTCGACACTATGCAATATATAATAGTAGGGCCCGCTATTTAAGAGTTGCTGCCCACTCATTTCATCACTTAACGCAAGCTCGGGGAAAAGTTTGCCCCGCTCTCGCGCGCGCGTGTGGAGGTTGGCCGACCATCCCATTGACGATGGTCCAAAGAGGGTGCTAGGGTGAGCGGCCCAAAACCCTCCATGTGTGCCGGGGCGATCTAGCCGGCGGGGTTCAGAAAATTGCCCGGAGTTGATCACGACGAAAAAATAATACGTGCATAATGTGCTGAAAGTGGAAAACAAGGACTGGGTGTCGAAGGCCGTGAGTTAGGGTTGGAATCGACACTAGTTGCGTCACCAGAAATGCTCGATTGAGCTTCCGAATTTGTGGCCAGGGAAGGATACTCCATCAGTTATTTCTTTTAAGAAAATCCCTTTTGAGTCCCGTTATTCGGAAAATAACATATTGGGTCCCCAGTACAATTATATGTAAAAACATTATAAGCACACTCCCTTCAAATTTTATAATTAAATTAGCAAAAAGGGCTCTTTAATTGCAAAAGATACCCTTCCCCTCCTCTACACCGACCCTAGCAAACTAGAGACATGGAGGAAGGGCTGGGCCTAGTTCGATGGCAGATGGTGAGTCGGACTCTCCCGCACCGTCCATGAGATGGAGGTGCCAATGGGAGCCCCCCATAGGTAGCTGTGACCCATGAGAGAAGAGGGAAGAGGTGGGCACGGGTCGGGTCAACCTCGCTGACTGCCGGAGCTTGGCCGGGGAGCTCAGAAATTTCACCACAGGCTCAAACTCATTCCGGAGTTGATGGGTTCGTAGCAGTAATGATGAAGGGAAAGGTGTAGTGGGGCTCGCCTTTACGTGGAGAAGAGGCCGGGCCGGTTGGGCATCCGGACTTCGGGGTGGAGGAAGAGGTCGCCGGAGCTCGGGGAGATCGCCGATCGTCGGGTCGGGGCTGCTGGGTGTCGGAGGTCGGGCCGGGTTGGCAATGCAAGGAATGGGAGGCCGAGGGGACCTCATCACCTGAACAACGGCGGCCGTCGGGCCGAACCGCAGAAACCGAGATAGGGTGAGGGAAGGAGTGAGAGATGTAGAGGAGAGAGAGACATGGGTTTCAGAGAGAGAGCGGGGTGGCTCAGACCTGGGCGGCGGTGGTCGTCGGGTGGCGGCAGTCGTCGGGCGGCGGCGGCCATCGGCGGCGGCTGCAGAAACCAAGAGAGGGAGGATGAGGGAGATGCAGAGGAGAGAGATCAGAGAGGCAAGAGAGACATAGAGAGATCGTGGGGAGAGAGAGAGGGGTCGGATCTGGGTTTTATAGAGTGAAAGGGGGCAGCAGGTAGGGGGCTGTTAGGGGCGGCGGGTAGGGCTAACAGGGGCGGCGGGTAGGGGTCGACGGTCAGCTGGGTAGGGGGCGAAAGAGAGAGGGGTCGGGTAGGAGAGAGGGTCTGATGAGAAGAGAGAGAGAGATCAGAGGTAATAGAGGATGAGAGAGATCGGTTTGAGATGGGGTGTGGGGCTGGGTGCATCCGATCTCGATCGGATGGTAAATCGGTTTAGGGGGGTTTGGGTACTAGAGATCTCTTTAGATCTCTTGAAATCTGATTTGAATATCAGGGTGTGGCTGATGTACGGTAAGGTATGGGTTTGGAATCCAAACAAGGGTTAATCTGATCCTTAGGATCAGGTTGGTTACAATATGCTGATCTTCGAGGTGTTATGAAAGAATGACTTCTCAAACACCATTATAGCCATTAGATGTTGAAGCAAGGATATAAAGTTGACTAAATTTAAATTCCAAATTCGTTTAATCCAGGGAAATATAAAAATCCTGCCAAGGACTTAGAAATGAGAAATCCAAAGGAATCGACATCCTAGGGTTTATCGCATGACTTGCAAACTCGATGGCCGGCACAAACAGGTATACTAATCCCAACGAAACAACTATATTTTATTCTTAAAATTTACATGCGCATACATTCACAATGGCACACAAGCAGCCATTTCCAATATTACTGTCGTCGCCTCGTGACTTAGACCCGGGATCCATGGTCCTGTCCAACTTAGTCCAAACACAATCACATCGCACAAGCACTACAAAATCCCAAGTATCAAATAGTAAAGATTTTTATTCATATATTTTATCAGCAACCAAAATGTTTTTTTTTAAAAAAAAAAAAACACAGGGGTGCCCATATCATTAATGAACCCGGGGTTTTCGGTTATTACAGAGGCCCCAGCAGAGTCCTGCACAGGCACAGACTTAGGTTTCTTCTTATGTTTCTTGCCCTGAGGTTTACCAGACTTCTTGAAGGATCTGTGTTGCACGTGAAGTGCTTCACCCTTCTGCTTGAAGTCATCCTCAGCTGCCTGGAGAGCTCCCAAAAGCTCTGTATTTGTCATAGCCAACTTGTTCAAATTAAAATTGGTGACAAAGCCTTCAAAGGCTCCAGACAGTGACGAGAGGAAGATGTCTGTCATCACCTCGCCATCTAGCACAATGTCTATGGTATCTAGTTCGTTCTGGAACCTAAACATTTTCATCATGTGTTTCCGAACTAGTGTCCCATTAGACATCTTAGTGCCGACGAGTTTCTTGATGGTAAGGTATCGCGTAACGCGATTATGACCTTCAAACATTTCCTTCAGATACATCATATCAGAAGCGTCGGGCATCTTCTCGAACTGCTTCTGCAGAGTTGTTTGCAAGGATGCTATTATATAGCATTTACATATTTTATTAGATTCCTTCCAGTCAGTGAACGCCTTTAACTTTACCTCTGTGGCATCAGGTCCTGGAAAATCTGGCTCAGGGTCATTCAGGGCTGTCATATGTTTACCAATCCTTAAGACCAGGTACAGGTTGCGCTTCCAGTCCTCATAGTTGGGACCGGTAAGTTTGTGGTCATTTAGGATAGTGGACAGGGGGTCTAACTTGGTCATCTGAAAATTAAAAGATTGAATAATGAGAATGCATGAAAAACTTATTTTATGGATTTTTAAAACAAGCTAATTATATCCATATGTCAACGCTACCCTCAAGCGAAGCCATCTCTATGGATTAATTAACCATGTATGCAAGATCTCGGAATAGGCTACACCTGTCCGAGGGGGCAGTGTGCAGGTTTTCCGCTTACACGGGTCTTTCCCTTGATCTATCCAAATCTGCCAACTACGGGCTTTGATGGACCATGGTTATCTTTTGGCCAGTACCACGTGATCACCGTTGTCTTCGCAACGAATACCTTATGTGTACTTAGGATGCTTACCCACGAGCCTAGGCAATTACGGCACGGGAGTTCTAACGGCCCCCACGAGGGTGAGTAAAGCATGAATACTTGGCACCGTAACCGCTATATCCCGAAGGAGATCACTAAGTAGCTTGGCATAGAAAAAACAAAGCTCTCACCCGAGGGGATTGTTGAGTTATGCCCTTCCACCCAAGCACGAAGTGATTAGCCGTGGAGGCCAGAGGATCGCTAAAAGTCCTTTCTTACATCCCTTATAATATATGAGGGTTATTTTGCGAGTATGAATTTATGCAAATGCAAAGGTAGCGACCTCCTATATACTAGACCCTGGTCACACCATGCTCCCACTAGCATTTAAGCCCTTCGCCTAGCATTAATCATTCTCGGAATATCATAATCCCTGCCTCAAGTGGATTTCTCCATTCAAGGGTCACATTACATATTCCGAGAATATCGATGCTCTGCAAAATTGATTATCACACTAATGCTCTGGAGCTTAGCCTAGAGTCAGACTCACTGGAAAGGACTCCCACTAGTCATGGCGCCTCGCTTATAAATTTGACAATTAATGTTCAATGGATCTTCATCTCATCTTTGATTTCGATGCTGGCCAAATAGGCACACCCGACTAGTCGGGCGTTGACCTAATGGTGGCATAACCATATGTGATGGGATCCCACTAATATCAAAAGTCAACTAAATAATAGGCGTCATCTAGCGGGATCCTATCCTCAAAAGGTCGCTTGGACCGAAGGGGAAAGGCATCCCTCTGAAAACTGATAATCACATTATCTCATCGGGGTTCGATATGAAACATAAAGAACTAATAAAGAAAGTAACCATAAAGACTTAATTAAGTTCAGGGTCCGACCCCTGAACCTAATTTGCACAGTGCAGGCTTCTAGCTTTCTTTGCAAGATCCCTCGGTCCGGCTCCTCCGTCGCACTCGCGAACACTTTGCCGGATCGTCTTCATCCTCCAGGGTTCCGCTTACGCTCCCGACGGTAGATTTTTTTGGCACATCTTTCTTCTCGATCTGTAACCGAAAAAGTCTAGTACGCTTCGAGCAAGTGCTCGCTCGTACATAATTTTCTAGAAAGAAAAGAAAATACACCTAGGAAAAAAGCCATGGGAACCGAGATGGTCAACCCCCATCACTCGCCTAATCTACGGCTCTGATTATATATTCACACATATAGAGAGCAAATCTAGACAATGGCTAACCCGGGGTCCGACCCCCGGTAGCAAGCACAAAACATAAATCTAGATTTTATAGCGGTGCCCTACAAGAATTATTAATATAACAAGCACAACATATACATATGCATGATCTAAGCGTAGGAACCCCGATGATCTCACGCATTCATCATGCGCACACATGTTGGTTTCATGAATAATCGTGAAACGCACACCACTAATTCGGCTCTGATACCAATTGTTGGAAATAATTCCATAGTAGAGGCTCGCAGCGAAAACGATTTTGCGGTCGAAAGACCGTTCATGGTATACGTTACACGATTTAAACTTTCATTGAAACTAATCTACATATGTGTGCATGTGTATGCATGTGAATCGAACACCCTAACGGCAATCTAGCGTAAAGATTAAGTAACATGCATGCAAATCAAAATGCTCGCTAGATCTACATGTTAGATTACATATAACTTTCGTACGGATCTTTTAACCGTGAAAAATTGTCTTCTTTGTCGATAGAGACGGAAGATCGTTCGCAAAGATACCGATGGTACGAATAGAGACGATGCCTTCTTGTTCACCCGATCTCACACGATGCACGGAACGTCACTCTCGGATCTCTGAGTGCCTCCGAAGAACGACCCTTCTCCATCTTCAAAACTCCATACGAGTAAGATGAAGTTGCAAGCGAGAAACGGGAGAGAGATTAGGGAGAGAACTAGAGAATTGAGAGAGGGAGGGGGTTCGATTTTTTGCATCAATATGGTCGGCCCCATATAGCCCCTTATATAGGGCCGGCCTACCCCCTTGGATAAGGATCCAAGGGGATAAAGACCTCTCACAATTATCTCTCCATTATCGCCCTTTCTATTTCTTCTTCTATTTATTCATTTTCCCACTTTTTAGGGCTCGATTTTGACCAATTCAAACCCTTATCCCTATCTACATGGCCGGCCCTATAGATGAGGGATTCTCATCCCTACAACATAGGGCCGTCCCTAGCAAGGTCTCCCACTGATAGGGTCGGCCAAGAGTGAGGTCCGGCAGAGTGAGGTTTTTACCAAAACGCCCTGACGCCTCATTTTGACCATTTCTAGCACGCGAGATCTAGCGGCCATTACTTAAGTGATTTCTACTAGTTACCTTACTATTAATTGAGGCCATCGGAGGGTGCCTCTAGCAAAGTCAACTAGTCAACTCGCAATATGCTACAACTTTAAGTAGTCCTAATTAAGGGACTAAAAAGTGTAATTTAACCTCAAGTATAGGGTGTGTAGCGAAATAGTAATCTCGGTGAGTCCGAGGTCGATTCCACAGGGACTGAAGGACTAATGGAAACTAATGTGATGACAGTGCGTGAACATGAGTGCAAATCAGGGTTTTTCACTGAGAGTGGAGCACGAATGATGAAACTACGTTACTAAATTAAATAGAACTAAATATTGCAATTAATTAAAGGAGGTTACGATGGAGATGAGGCTAAGGCATCCGGGTTCAACCTAGTAATATATTATGCATTCTTTTGATCAATGAGTATGTATGAAGATAGCATGAAAATTAAGTTCGGACGCATGCTACAGAGGTCTTTAAGCATTACACATGCCCGGAGTCGATGTGAAATCAAAAGGACTTATACACATGCATCGATTTCTAAAGATATGCATTCGTCATATTTAACTAAATAGACTGAAAATCATGCGAAGAGTGACTCGTTATGCTTGTGTTAACATACCACAGGGATTCATAAGTATTCTGTATGCCCGGAGTCAATACAGAATCAAACAAATTTGCAAGTAGGTTAACATACATCATCAGGTAGTATTATTCATCATGAGATTCAATCATAAAGAAACTAAGACTTGTCATTGATCAAACAAAAAAACATAATAACCTACTAGGCATTCCCCATAGCCTTAGCTAGGGGTTTAACCGCACATATAGTTTGACATGAAAATACAAGTACGAATAAACTTCATAATGAAAACGGATCGAAAAATCAAAAGATGATCGCGGATGAAGGCTTCTGGCGAAGATGACGGCGTGCGACGATGGTGACGGCGTGGCTCGGAGACGATGGTCCGGGTGCGTTGATGACGATGTCGGGTGGAGGACGATAGTAATCCCTCGGACAAGGGATTTTATTCGAATGAAGGTGCCGAGTGGTGACGGTGGATGAAGTTCAGGCTCTTGATGATGGGAGATGGCTATGGTCCGGGTGGTGGTGGTGGAAGATGGTGAAGTTCCGGGGTAATGGTTCAGGCTAATGGTTCCGTCCCCCCATGCTCTATAGTGTATGTAATATATAGGGACTTAAGGAGTAAGGGAGAGAGTTACGTGCCCGGTTTAGAATGAGATAAATCGGGCAGGAGAGAGAGGAGTTCGGCTGTGAGTCCGGGACGATCGCGAGGAGAGAGACACGGAGGTGATCGGGTATACCGGACGGCTGTGATGTTGCCTGCATGGGCGCATGGGTCTCGCGGGTTTTAGAGAGAGAGAAACGATCGGGCAAAGAGAGAAAAGCTGGGCGTTCGGGTTTAGACTTTAGAGTTTAGAGAGAGAAAGAGATTTTCGGGGCTGTTAAGAAAGGAAAGAGAGAGAGAGAGTCAGTTTTAGAGAGAGAAAGGTGCGGTAATGAGAGAAGATCGGTGCAGTTTTTAGAGAGAGAGAATCAAGGAAGTAGTTATGGAAAGAGAGAGAATCCGAGAGAGAGAAAACCGGATAGGAGAGAGAGGGACGTCCGGAGCCGATCGGGTCGGGGTTGAAAGAGAAGCTAAGACTGGAGAAGAGAGGCTGGGCGCATGGGCTGCATGGCTTCTCGGTGCACGGGCGGCTGTGATTTAATTACGGATGAGAAAGAGAGAGATCGGGAAAGGAGAAGGATGGTTGTGATGGGTTTCAAGGAACGCGTGGGACTCGACTTGCTGGGCTTGTGCATGGGTTCCGGGTTTCAGTTATGGAAAGAGAAATATGGGATCAAATCATGGACGGCTGGGGTTTGGTTGAAACTAACGGTTGGGATTTGGTTGTTAATAAAATAAGAGAAAAATAAAAGAAAGAGAAAAGGTGGCAGCACAGTTGTATGATTGGTATTTCATGATAGGGCTGTGTTTGAGAGATTAGTGTGGGCGTGTTGGTTGCAAAACCTGGTGTTGCAAAGGAGTGAAAGAAGTGGCCGACATGAGAGTTTTGTACATTCATGGGTTGGTGCACGGATGGCAGCGATGGGTGAAGGGGTGCAATGGATGGTTAAGATCGGGTAATAAAAAGATGAGAGAGAAAGGGTAAAAGAAAAGGAAACGATATGCTTCGGTAACCATTCGAGCCATTCAAACTCGTCAATTCTTCCATGTTAGGCCTTTTGCATATGCGTCGTTCTTCAGCGGTCCGCAGCTAGTGATGTGTTGCCGGTGACATCATCTCGGTCACTTTTTCACAACTATTATTCTCTGCATCATTCTTCATAAGGGCCTCCAAATGATCTGTGCATGCTCCATTGACTTGCCGTGAGAATGTCCACCATACTATCATGATGTCCTTTATCCGACCATGTCGAGTACCGGGTCAATTCCCTGAAAATCACACATGAAATGACGCGTGTAAGGATCCAATATGATTATCGATAAAAAGAATAATTTAGACTATCGGGCTTCGTATTTTTCATGCATGTAACGTATGAGTGGGAACCGATATACCATTATGCCCGTATTAAAGTCTACTATGTAGCGGTGCAAAGAAGATGATACGCTTTACGAGTATATGAGAAGTTTTACGTAGAAAAACGACGATAATGCAGTCAAAAATAAGCGATAAAATGTATTATTTGGAGACTTAACACACACCCTAACCAGCTTTTTGCTAGTCCTCGAGCAAAATAAGCGAGAATTCAATGCAACGATTTTCGATAATAATGCATGATTTCTATCCCCAAATTTTATTTATTTATTTATTTATTTATTAAATGGTAAAACTAAATAAAGCAAATTTTTATTTTTTTTTTAACAGAAAGTTTTGATGAATAATTTAAAATACTCAAGACTAGAGATTCTACGGCACAAAGTTTGTAGAATAGTATTAGCCAATTTCTAGTTTACCGAGTCATCGATTGAGGTCCGGTTATTAACCCTCCGTTAGAAATATCAAATTGCCTGTACTCGAGTGCTCGGTGATATCTGGACTTAACACAACTAGAGCTTTGGTTTTAAAGAGTGCGTCAATACTAATAAACACCAAGAACGGTCAAAAGACCTTAAACACTGATTCAAAACCCCGCTGTCTGTCCAGGTTTACGAGAGGTGTAGATGTTCACTTTAATACCACAAGGGCTTTATATGTGATATTCCATGCTTACTCGTGTTTTTACAGCGACGGCTTTCACACTATCTCCCTTTTCTCTTTTCTTTTTTTTTTTTTTTTTTTTTTTTCAGGTCTCCTTTTTTAAGGATCTAATTATGTATCCCTTCCTAATTTACACCATGGTAGCTGCACTCTGTACCCATGACACGCTGCCAACGCTCTCATAAGTCAGGTAGCCATCCCCATGTTGCTTCTACATTAAATTCACTATGTGTATATAGGATCATTCTCATAACCCTATACATCATGCTTCACTAATATAGTTGCATGTAAGTTAGGACTTTTACATAACTCAACCCTAGACCTTGTAATAGGTAGCCCTTTTTGTTGTACCTGGTCTAATCCACTAGTTGCCTTTTTTTTTTCTTTTTTTTTTTTCACCCTATCTCTCCATAGAGCAAACTAAGTGAACAAGACAGTCGTGGTTCATCAGGCCTCTAAGTATTATCATATCAACAATAATCTATCAAACCTAGACTCCAAAGGTGCAAGCCAGATGTGTAGTAAAGTTTTCAAAATACAATTAACCTGATACTCCATAAGAAGGAATTAATAAAGGGAACTCAACGTCAATACCTTTCGACTAGAACTTAAGCCTTTTATAATCTATATCACTAAGTGCCATATAGTCCTAACAAGAGTACACACAATTAGACTCCAAAACTTCCAAAGTAAATAAATTTTTTTTTAATAATAGATAAGAAATTAAAAACAAACAAATTTTATAATCATACGCAAGAAAAGAAGTTTTTTTTTTTTTGAAAAATGAATAAAAGTAATAAATAAATATTTTGAAAAGTATAAAAAATGCACAAAATTAGAATTCGTCAGGATTCCCACCCCCCAACCTAAATATGACATTGTCCTCAATGTTTTAAAAAATGATGCACATAATGATATTTTATAGAGATTCAAATATAGAAACATAAAGGATATATCATTTTGCAAGAAAGACATAGAGAAGGGTTAGAGATTACCTGAAAAGATGATTGCACATATTTCCACTGCTTTCCAAGGATATTTACTAGAAAGAAAATAGAATAACAAGAAAAACAAAACTAATATACAAGCAAAAGATCTCTAGCAGATATAGAGATTAATCCTGATAAACAGGATCTTTTGGAATTTTCAAAAAAAATAAAGAGTGGTCATACATAAAGAAGACATATCCTGAGATATATTGTGGATGCTTATATTCTCTCACCATATCATTTCTATTAGGGGTAATCTTACATTGTTGTTCATGAGCTGAATTTGTATTCTCTTCAAACTGGAGAATATAGATTTCATTTATATTCCACCCTATATCTTTTTTATGTTTATCCATTAATTTAGTTTCAAGATCCATATTCGATTCATAAGAAATCATCATAGAACATCTTTCTTGGCCCAAATATATATTTTCTAACTCAGTTGGTTGAATTTGCAGGTTAGGTTTTGATTCTTCAATATCAGATAGGAGAGTGATCATACCATTATTGAGTTTAGACATAGAAAATCTAGCATTTTCAATAATAATATCATCATCAATATTACATGGGAGAAAATTAACTTCTGCAAAATTCACATCCTCATTTATGTTATCAATATTAATTAGAAGAGCAGTGTTTTTCTCAGAGATCTCATCCTCATTGATATCATCAATGTTAATTAGAATGACATTGTTTTCTTCAAAATTTACGTTATTATCAATGTCATCAATCTTGGTTGGACAAGCTTCCAAAGGATTTAGAAAATCAAATTCCGAAAGCTTGTCTTCTATGGGGATGTCACTTGTGCTTTCCTCATTGCCTTTATCCTCATCATTCATGGGGTTAAATTGAGGTGGAGAGATCAAAATCTCTTCCTCTTCATTGTCAAGATAAGATTGATCGCTTCTGTTAATTGGTGTTTGAAGATCTTGAATAATTTGTATGGAATTTTTTAAAAATGATTGCAATGTATCTTCAAGGGATTTCTTATATGGTGGAATATAAGTATCATGCGCAGAATGCTCACGATAATATTATATAGTATGTTGATTAGTTTGCAAGCGTTCTTTAGATGTATCATTAATAGTCTCCATATGTAAACTTACATAAGGAGCATAAGCAGAAGGCACGTGATAATTATTCGTATTAGATTTATTCCACCCACTAGAATCATACATGTCTAAATAAGTTGAGCCATTTTGCAAATAATCACGTAAGGTCCTAGTCATGATTTCAATTGAATTAAGGATTTAAACATTCAGAATAAACAATTAGAAACGAACAGGTGGCCTAGTATAATCACAAAACAATATATGCACTACCTAAAGCCTTCTATACGAACGCTTTCGTTTGAAAGGGACTACAGACTAGACACACATACGCCTACACCGAGACGTATGTGCCGAGCTTTCCCACGAGAGCGTAAGTTGATGCAAGATAGCAAATACAGAGAATTTAAAGAACGAGTGTACCCGGGAGAAGCAGTTCTTGATTTAGACAAGTACGTAGTACTCCTCCTTCGCAATCAACGGTCTACTGCACTTCCAATATTCAGATCTTTTTTTTTTTACCTGAAAAGAATAAAAAGAAGTACTTAGTATATTAAATGCACAGAAAAAGCAAAGACTACTAAAAAGAAAAATGTGGATGCGAAGTTCCTATTTGTCCGTTGCAATCCCCGGCAACGGTGCCAAAAACTTGCTACAACTTTAAGTAGTCCTAATTAAGGGACTAAAAAGTGTAATTTAACCTCAAGTATAGGGTGTGTAGCGAAGTAGTAATCTCGGTGAGTCCGAGGTCGATTCCACAGGGACTGAAGGACTAATGGAAACTAATGTGATGACAGTGTATGAACATGAGTGCAAATCAGGGTTTTCCACTGAGAGTGGAGCACGAATGATGAAACTACGTTACTAAATTAAATAGAACTAAATATTGTAATTAATTAAAGGAGGTTACGATGGAGATGAGGCTAAGGCATCCGGGTTCAACCTAGTAATATATTATGCATTCTTTTGATCAATAAGTATGTATAAAGATAGCATGAAAATTAAGTTCGGACGCATGCTACAGAGGTCTTTAAGCATTACACATGCCCGGAGTCGATGTGAAATCAAAAGGACTTATACACATGCATCGATTTCTAAAGATATGCATTCGTCATATTTAACTAAATAGACTGAAAATCATGCAAAGAGGGACTCGTTATGCTTGTGTTAACATACCACAGGGATTCATAAGTATTCTGTATGCCCAGAGTCAATACAGAATCAAACAAATTTGCAAGTAGGTTAACATACATCATCAGGTAGTATTATTCATCATGAGATTCAATCATAAAGAAACTAAGACTTGTCATTGATCAAACAAAAAAACATAATAACCTACTAGGCATCCCCCATAGCCTTAGCTAGGGGTTTAACCGCACATATAGTTTGACATGAAAATACATGTGTGAATAAACTTCATAATGAAAACGGATCGAAAAATCAAAAGATGATCGCGGATGAAGGCTTCTGGCGAAGATAACGGTGTGCGACGATGGTGACGGCGTGGCTCGGAGACGATGGTCCGGGTGCGTTGATGACGATGCCGGGTGGAGGACGATAGTAATCCCTCGGACAAGGGATTTTAGTCGAATGAAGGTGCCGAGTGGTGACGGTGGATGAAGTTCAGGCTCTTGATGATGGGAGATGGCTATGGTCCGGGTGGTGGTGGTGGAAGATGGTGAAGTTCCAGGGTAATGGACCAATGGTTCAGGCTAATGGTTCCGTCCCCCCATGCTCTATAGTGTATATAATATATAGGGACTTAAGGAGTAAGGGAGAGAGTTACGTGCCCGGTTTAGAATGAGATAAATCGGGCAGGAGAGAGAGGAGTTCGGTTGTGAGTCCGGGACGATCGCGAGGAGAGAGACACGGAGGTGATCGGGTACACCGGACGGCTGTGATGTTGCCTGCATAGGCGCATGGGTCTCGCGGGTTTTAGAGAGAGAGAAACGATCGGGCAAAGAGAGAAAAGCTGGGCGTTCGGGTTTAGACTTTAGAGAGAGAAAGAGATTTTCGGGGCTGTTAAGAAAGGAAAGAGAGAGTCAGTTTTAGAAAGAGAAAGGTGCGGTAATGAGAGAAGATCGGTGCAATTTTTAGAGAGAGAGAATTAAGGAAGTAGTTATGGAAAGAGAGAGAATCCGAGAGAGAGAAAACCGGATAGGAGAGAGAGGGACGTCCGGAGCTGATCGGGTCGGGGTTGAAAGAGAAGCTGAGACTGGAGAAGAGAGGCTGGGCGCATGGGCTGCATGGCTTCTCGGTGCACGGGCGGCTGTGATTTAAGTACGGATGAGAAGGAGAGAGATCGGGAAAGGAGAGGGATGGCTGTGATGGGTTTCAAGGAACGTGGGACTCGGCTTGCTGGGCTTGTGCATGGGTTCCGGGTTTCAGTTATGGAAAGAGGAATATGGGATCAAATCATGGACGGCTGGGGTTTGGTTGAAACTAACGGTTGGGATTTGGTTGTTAATAAAATAAGAGAAAAATAAAAGAAAGAGAAAAGGTGGCAGCACAGTTGTATGATTGGTATTTCATGATAGGGCTGTGTTTGAGAGATTAGTGTGGGCGTGTTGGTTGCAAAACCTGGTGTTGCAAAGGAGTCAAAGAAGTGGACATGAGAGTTTTGTACATTCATGGGTTGGTGCATGGATTGCAGTGATGGGTGAAGGGGTGCAATGGATGGTTAAGATCGGGTAATAAAGAGATGAGAGAGAAAGGGTAAAAGAAAAGGAAACGATATGCTTCGGTAACCATTCAAGCCATTCAAACTCGTCAACTCTTCCATGTTAGGCCTTTTGCATATGCGTCGTTCTTCAGCGGTCCGCAGCTAGCGATGTGTTGCCGGTGACATCATCTCGGTCACTTTTTCACAACCATTATTCTCTGCATCATTCTTCATAAGGGCCTCCAAATGATCTGTGCATGCTCCATTGACTTGCCGTGAGAATGTCCACCATACTATCATGATGTCCTTTATCCGACCATGTCGAGTACCGGGTCAATTCCCTGAAAATCACACATGAAATGACGCGTGTAAGGATCCAACACGATTATCGATAAAAAGAATAATTTAGACTATTGGGCTTCGTATTTTTCATGCATGTAACGTATGAGTGGAAACCGATATACCATTATGCCCGTATTAAAGTCTACTATGTAGCGGTGCAAAGAAGATGATACGCTTTACGAGTATATGAGAAGTTTTACGTAGAAAAACGACGATAATGCAGTCAGAAATAAGCGATAAAATGCATTATTTGGAGACTTAACACAATATACCCCGGTGCATCGCACCTCTGCAGCGAAGTTCACTTATGGCTAGGGATTACTATCTGCGCATCTGTACTAGTCTCGGGCATACCCCTTAGTACTCGCATGTAGTTACGCATCTACCGTGCTCTAGTGCCAAGCACACACAGAGCGTATACTTCTTTCTTTCTCTTAGTGCTTAAGGTGTTCCGAGGAGGTGGTTCAAGAACCGTACATAATGTTGATAAGGTAGAACCATCAGGGACTGGGGTTCATGGCTTCCAACTCAAGCTCAATCGACACACTACCCAAGTGTACCATCGATCCTCTGAGCTTGAGTTAACCTGCGTAGCCACCCAGAGTGCGACGCAGGCTGCACTCCAATTCACCCAGACTTAATATGTTCTCCATCATACCCCTGCTCTTCGCTTAGTAGTGGTAAACACGTTGTCCCTCCACTTGATGTCATGATTCACTTCGAGCGGTGGAGACTACCGTCAGACTCAAATGATCATATGACTTGGTTCCTTCCAGGTTGACCTATACATCGTACCTCTGATTACCCCGTCGAGTAATCGAACCCGGTCAACAGTCAAACTGATGACCACCAGGCCTGGGTTTGGTATAGTGTAAGTCACACCAAGGAACGCACCTCCCTTCAGGGGTGTGGATGGCCTGCAGGAGTGACACGCTAATGCAACGTCAGCCGGGTAACCCAGTACACCGTGGCTTTGGATCACTGCATACGGATCCTCACACATTGGTGTGCCAAAGCACCACGTAACTAGTTAGTCCATCAAATGTGGTTCCTCAGGGTTTAGGACCGTTTTATCCTAAACAGAAACATGGCTTAGTGTACCAGTGTCTGCTCACTGATCTGTACACCGTGTTAGTTCCGTTCAGCCACAGACACTGTGCCTGGTGATGACCATGGCGAAGACTTCCCATGAACTGTCATCCCCAACAGCTTATCATGATGAGGCGACCAACCTGATCATAGCTGCGAACTGATTTAGATTATATGGGACCAATCCACTCAGTCTTCAACTCAATAGACTACCATATAATAATGGCTCTCTGTTCTTAAAAGAACACGTAACTATGTTACGTACCTATATGCATCTCATATAATAACTATCAATCTTTATTAGACTAAAATATAAAGTTTTAAAAGCTTAGAACATATCAATCCTAACAGTTTTGTACTATACTCTGATAATCTCTAATCCCTCCTATTACTGGTGCCATGATTCGACTCGAGCGGTGGGGAGCACCGTCAAATCCCGATCGATCATATACATAGGAGTTGATGACTTGTCATCTATAACACCATATACCTTCCAGTGCTATACTTAGAATCTGGAATGTCATCAGTTATACTGATAACCACCAGGTCTGGATTAATTGTATGGATGGATTGACTCATCAAAACGCACCCATCCAACTCTTGACGTCGGATAACCTGTAGGGGTTGCATGCCACTCTAGTGCCAGTCAGGTAACCCAACGTATTGCTGTATTGGATTATAGAAGGTCTGGACACGTTGGCACATCAAAGCACCACACGATTGGTTGACTCAGTGTACATGGTCCCTCATGGTTAAGGATATATTATCTACATGATAGATTATCTACAGTAGTAAGACGGTTTTTGCACCAGTGTCTGAATCATTGATCTGTGTATCGTCTTAGTTCATGTTCAACACGATCATCGTACTTGATTAGGTGAATAGAAATCCAATATTTCGTGGTGCCAATAGCTTATTCCCTATGAAGTAACCAGTATCACCAAAGCTATGAACTCAGTTCTAGGTCTACACAAAACCGGTCCACTGGGTCATGGACCCACCATGAACCTGAGTGGCCTACTGTATTCTCTAAGATCCTTTATTATATATGAATTAACATATACCAAAGCAGTATTCTAATTAAAGCAATAACCAAAGTCATCTTTATTAATGTTAATACAGAAAATCCAAGATCAGGACACATAAGCTATAACTACGTATTCCTCGCAACGGCAGCCTACGATGATGAAAGAGAGAGGATCCGGAACCCCCCGCCCCCTGGTCTTCCTTACGGTGGCTGACGATAAGGCGGGCGGGGTCGAGGTTGCCAACCTCATTGACGACGGGGCAGAACTTCAATAGGAGGCCTATAGATTTGGCGAAGTCTGAGAGATGCTTTCTGGTGGCCTCAAGGGCGTCCATAGCAGAGCCGAGGCCGGTGATGCGGATGCACCATGGGTGCCGAGGCCGGTGAGGCGGATGCACCATGGGCGCCGAGGCAGGAGGCGAGGATGTGGAAGAGACCGGGCCACTAGAAGCCTTGCATGATATCGAGGCGGATTATGTGGACACGGTCCTCACGGTCAAAGGCCTCTTGGATGGTCTGGATGGACGGAGAGAAGGAAGAGCCGCATGGGGTCTGGGCCCGTTCTCTTCTTCTCCACCGATCAATTCACAGATCGAGAGGGCACAAACCCTCCATTCTCCTCTATTCCATATAACAACAAAGAAAGGGGGTGGGTCGTCAACCCCACCACCCATCTTCTCCTACAGCAAAGAGGGGGGGTCGTGCCTCCCCACCTCCTCCTTTGTGTTCAATCCGTACAATCGTAGGAAGGAAGATCGATCCGGCTGCCCCCCCCCCCCCCCCCCCTTCCTCCCCCCCTCCCCGTCGTCCCCCTCGTGAGGACCAAAAATAATTAAAAAAAAAAAGGAAGAAGGAGGAAGGAAGCGTACCTGCACGGGGAGGACGCCGAGAACGAACGAAGGAAGAAACAACTTCAGATGCACTAGAAAAAGAGAGAACACGCACCCCAAAGTTTGGCGCACCGAAGCAGGACCAAACTTTGCTAGAAAAATTAAGTCTGGAATAGGCATCCCGAAGTATTGCACACCAAAGCAGGATCTGACTTTACCAGAAAAACTAAACCGGTAACACGCATCCCGAAGCATGGCGCACCGAAGCAGGGCCAAACTTTGCCAAAAAACTAAGTCTGGAACGCGCACCCCGAAGTATGGCGCACCAAAGCAAGGCCAGACCTCGCCAAAAAACTAAGTCTAGAATGCGCAACCCGAAGGACGGCGCACCGAAGTAAGCCCAGACTTCACCAGAAAATCTAAGTCTAGAATGCGCATCCCGAATAAGGCGCACCGAAGCAGTGCCAGACTTCGCCAGAAAATCTAAGTCTAGAACGTGCATCCCGAAGTATGGCGCACTGGAGCAGAGCCAGACTTCACCAGAAAAACTAAGCCTAGAACACACATCTCGAAGTATGGCACAGCGAAGCAGGGCCAGACTTCGCTAAAAAAACTAAGTCTAGAACGCGCATCTTGGAGTATGGCACACCGAAGCAGGGTCAAACTTCACTATAAAAATTAAGTCTGGAATGCCCATCCCGCAGTATGGCGCACCGAAGAAGAACCATACTTCACCAAAAAAAACTAAGTCTGGAACGCCCATCCCGAAGTATGGCGCACCGAAGTAGGGCCAGACTTCACCAGAAAAATTAAGTCTAGAATGCGCATCTCGAAGTATGGCGCACCGAAACAAGGCCAGCCTTCGCCAAAAAAACTAAGTCTGGAACATGCATCTCGAAGTATGACGCACCGAAGCAGGGCCAGACTTCATCAGAAAAACTAAGTCTGGAACGCGATCCCGAAGTATGGCACACCGAAGCAGGGCCAAAGCTTATTAATTAAGTCACAAACGCGCATCCTGAAGTATGGCGCAGTAAAGTAGGGCCAAACTTCACCAAAAAAACTAAGTCTGGAACGCACATCCCAAAATATGGCGCATCAAAGCAGGACCAGACTTCACCAAAAAATAAAGTCCGAGAAGTCTACTGCCTCGACCTTGATTGTATTGGCAGCTCTGTTGGCCCGAGCCTATCGACCCAGCAGCACCGGGTACTATCCAAACTCGAGCCACACCGCGCAGCAGGAACTTCTTTGCACCAGGAGATCCCAACCAACCCACAGGACCCTGGCCCGACTGGGAGGGGTAACTGTGGGTGCAAAATTTGTCTGAGACTACAATCAAGCCATTTGGGCCCCCGCAACGGCCCAAATGATGAGTTTATGTTCAAGAAGCATCGTCATAGGGCCCACAGACCAAACGGGCCTTATTTGGAGCTTGGTAGAGCCCCATATAAGGACCCAACGAGGAAGCCTAGGACCAGCGCCACCTCAGCATGGTCACGTCATCATTGCCATATCAGTACATACTTCAGCTATAAGATGACCGCTATTGCTTACAAAAAAAAAGGGGGTTGGTGGATTGATCAAGAGAAATGTGGATACCAGAGCCAGAGCTCTATTATCCTAGTTCTCTTCTAGTTGTTCCGTGCAACTACATTATAAGAAGCTTCTCTCGGTCTGTCGAGAGAATGCTCACTCTCCCATTCGCATACATTATAGTGCAAATCATATAGCACCTCTCGTCTGGAGACGTAGGTCGTAAGAATGAACCTCGACAACAACTCTACATGTCATCTCTCTCTCTCTCTCTCTCTCTCTCTCTCTCTCTCTCTCTCTCTCTCTCTCTCTCTCTCTCTCTCTCTCTCTCTCTCTCTCTCTCTCTCTCTCTCTCTCTCTCTCTCTCTCTCTCTCTCTCTCTGCAATATAGAAACCATCCACATTTAATCAAGAATTAGGGGGTGAGATTTCCGATCAAAATGGCACGGAAATTTCCCCCAAGTCGGTTCCGGATTGGGGCTTTGGTAGACCCGATCTAACCCGAGAACCAAACTCATATTATCACATATAATAGGCCACATAGATATGTCACGGGTTTGGGCATTTGGGCTACATCACACTAGCACCCAAGTAAAATTTAGTTGTTTGCTAATATTGAACCAACTACCCAAAGAACTCAACGGATAGCTAAAGCCTAAAGCCCACCGTGGACCACCAGCTTGCTAGTAAATAGCCAATGACCATTATTTTTTTAGACCAACTACCAAACCGAGAACTGACCCGACCTTAGTGTGGGTTGGGTTGGTTCGGGTCTATACCCAAGTCGGGTTGGTTCAGGTTTCAATATAGTAGAACCAAACTAGTTCGGTTCGGTTCCGGGCTTGCTTAGATCGGAACCAACCCGACCCGAGTTGCACCCATACTATCAACCGCGTACCATGCCCTAGCCTATCAGCACGCTCTGAGTATTGGGGGCCACTACCCCTATGTGTTGGGGCCCACTACCCCATGTCTCTTGAATCACAGTAGTCCTTGCGGTTGTATGGTACGCAGGATGTGTTGAAAATTTGTCCCCGAGGGGTCGACTCCTCTCCGATCACGGATCTCCAATCTCCGTTAGTGGTGCAACTTGGTTCAAGTAAAACCTTGAACCGACCCAACCTAATCTAAATGGGTCAGGTTGGTTTGGATATTTTGACCAAATGGGTTGGTTTTGCTCTAAGCTTTGTGAACCCGACTCAATACGGGTTGGTCCCGAGTTGAGGCTCGGGTAGACCCGATCCATCTCAAGAACCAAAGTCATATATATTAGTCCACATATATGATTAGCCCACATGCATATGTCACAGGGAACACTAGTAACCGCTTGTTGTTTGCAAACTATCAAGAAAATTCAACGTTTGGCTAAAGTCTAAAGCTCCAGCTTGCTAGTAAATAACCGATATTTATTTTATTATTTTTCAGACCAACTACCAACTCAAGAACCGACCCGACCCATCCCGACCTTAGTGTGGGTCGGGTCGGTTCAGGTCTATGCCTAATTGGGGTTTGTTCAGTTTTAAATATGGTAGAACCGAACTGGTTCAGGTTCTGGGTTTGCTCAAACCCGAGCCAAACCGACCTGAGTTACACCCCTAACCTCCATTGGTAGAGGCCGATGAGAGTGCTATGTATGTTGAAAGTTGGATCAGTAGTGCTCTATCAAAATGGTTACCCACCCATGACCGAAGTCAATGGAGACTCGGACAAACAAAGTTTTTTTTTTTTTTTAAGGGATCTCCCAACAACTACAGTGCATATTAATGCTTAGCACAAGATAGACCAATGTTCGAATCTTCTTACCTCTGATTAAATATTGCCACACATGAGCACAAATAAATCATTACTCACAGACAGAAGGAAGGTCCGTGGGCAGTGCTTTGTCACTGGGATGCGACCTCAATCACTTATGCAGATGAGTTTCAATGTAATTAGGGCAAACAATACTTTGTTTTTTTTTTCTCTGCCGGAAAAGACCACTACTAGTACCACAGGCCTCATACAAAAGACTCAATTAACATATCTGATCATACTTTTCAAAAAAGAAAAACATATATCTGATCCCATAGGCTATTGTCCTCCCAAATTATGTGCCAGCACACGATAGTAGTCCGCTGAATCTTGAATCAATATTTAGAGAGGACTGAAAAACTAGCTGCTGAATGCAAGAATTTAAGTCGAAAGTCAAAGCCGAATGTTGTTCAAAGTTCAAACCAATCGCTGCAAAACCCAATTCACATATATAGCACAGCCCCATGGCAAAACCAAACCACCCACCCATCAATCCAACCACCAAACCTCAAGTTGATAGTCCAACAATCAGGGAAAGGACCCCAGTCAAAATATCAAGAACTCGTTCTATAATCCAAAGCCAGCACAGAATACAAGTTTCACGAGTCGCGGAAATAGAAAATAGCAGATGCCTAAATATATCTCTGGGTCAGTAAAACTAAAGGTCGATAAAGTTGGCTACAGGCCAATGTAATACATACATAGCATGCCAACGGGGGAAGGAACCCCATTGCGTGACCGACCGGTATTACAAACCAAATCGAGAAGCAACTGAACGCCGGATTGCACATACAGGCAACATATGAGGCGTGATTTGGAAAGGAATGGATCATGATCTTGCAATCAAGCTTCCAACTCTTTGCCTACAGGTTTTGGAGTGTCTCCCTTCTCAGTATCTTCATCTTCGTCGCCAACTTCCTTTTCTTCAGCCTCATCAGCTAGCTTGGTCAGCTCCTCTTGAATCATGATTTTTATCGCTGCCTTTCTCGATGTTATATCGATCTTGTAATGCCCAGCTGAAATAGATTTGAATTACTATAAGTGAATATTATCTAAGGTCCAAAACAAAAAAAAAAAACATAATTCGATTGAAAGAAGGCTCACCGATTTGCTTGATGATGTCGGTGAAAGTGGCCTGAAATAACAAGATAAAGATTCTTTAGAACCCAACAAAATAAAGTTGACAGATTTCTAGACCATGCAGCATCTATACAAGTTTTGTACATCATGTACAAGATAGTGTTCACATAGCTCACCGTGTTAAAATCAACCTTCTTCAAAATTTCACATATGGTCTTCCTCAGTTCCTCCTTGTTGGGACCAGATTGCTTTGCCTCTTCAGATTTACCCCGGCCTGTAGCCACCTTTTTACCTTGATCACAGAGCATACTTCAGAACAAGATCCATCAATTTTGAAAGCACTCGTGATTCACGAAAGAAAAAAATGTAAAAGAATGACAGTAGAAAGATGGGGCATGTTGTTCTATAGAAGCTCGCAAGAGACTTTTCGCTTTGCTTCATGAAGATTTATGAGAATTGACAGCATTTCAGCCAAGACACCAAGTAGTATCATCATGTGATAATCCTTTTCTTTTCGTTCTTTCTTTTTTTTATAGATCGGCAGGTGTCCCAAAACCTTTCGAGCAATGGACCCACTTCTGGCTCAGACTAATCCCTCCAAGAATGCACACCGACCCACTCGGAAGTTTCCCTGTTCATTCCTGGGTAACTCGAGGGAAGAGGGAGGGGGGGGAATCGAACCAACAACCTCCTCACCAAAGCATTATGTAGTTTACTATAAATATTAGACACAACAGAAAGGGGGCAAGAAATTCTCGAGAATTCAACTTATCTGGTAAAAAATATGCATGTGAAGAATAATTCAGAAGTTTCATAAAGAAAATAATGTCTTAGGCGACGATATCACCAGTTTAATAAGTAGCAGTAAGTATTTGTAAGCAGGCAGCAGTTGAAAATTCAAGGTTATATTAATCTTCTAATCATTCTACATGCAAATGAAAATATTTTGATAGGTCAGTTTCTTTTAGGGTCCATTCTTTTGGCGACTAAATTAGGTTGGACATTGATTTACCCGGATAATCTCACTTTGTATCATGTTCTTTTGTCCAATGTTCCAGGTAAATGATTTTCCAAGATTCCTTTTTTTCCTAATTTGGTAGCACATTAGAGTCCCACCAAAATTGGTCGGACAGTGATTGCCACTTTGGGCGAGACATTTTTTGCCAACATCTATTTGATCCACCGAAAATTTAGGTGGATTTGCCCAGCTAAAAAAACATGAGACATCTCATTTTCCAAGACATCATTGTCCTTGCCCATGAATGTCTCAAGCAAATGAATTTCCCATCCTATTTATGTCTCGCCAAAAGAACGAACCATCAGGGAAAATTCTTTAGGGTTTCATTTTCAGGGAAACTTTTAATTAGGAATTTAGGAATAAGGATATATGTTGTGTTACTATAAAAATCCAGGACTCCAATGTGGATAGTCATATCTCATGGAACATGGAACATAACCATTACCTTCATTGTGCCTTTATAGGATCTGCTAGGCAATAACTTCTAAAGAGAGTTGTTTCCAGTGCAGTTAAGTGAGGACGCTGATCTTTGTAGTGTTGAGTAAGCCCCGACTGAGCAAAATGGAACATGGAAGAACAGTCCTTGTGCAATTTGGAGAACTATAGAAGATAAAATATTTTCAAGAAACAAATAATTTGTGCCATAAGGTTGAGATGAGAACGGTCTCATTGTTTAAGCTCACATAAGCATGGCTGAAGAGAGAACAAAAGATAACAAACAAAAAAGAAATGGTACATGAAGAAAATTATGTACATGCTTTAGAAGAATAATGAGATCCACTTTCCATTTCTAATTTCATATGAATAACTAGGCACAAAATAAAACAGACTTTATATAGCTAGCAATTTTACTAGTTTGACTGTTGCAAAAGAGCAAGGATCCAAGTTCCAGCAAAAAAAAAGAGTAATGATCCACGTACATCAAATGGTATTGCAGTGATCAGATGCCAAGTTCATTAGATAAAGAGGGGCATAATGGGAGCCGCAAAGACCAGAGAATATCGGAAAATATAGAGGTTGAGTCTGTTGAGATAAGTTCTTTGGAGGAAGTTTAAATATCGCTAATAGAGGATGAATAAATGGAGAAATGATTGAGATGGTGAATCACAGGCTACAATAACTGGAGGCCGCCCACAAAGAAGACAGAAAGGGTAAAGAAAATAAACTAAATAACAAATTTAAAAAAGTTGTAAAGACCAAAGAAAGGAAACAAGGCTAGTAAAGTCTTTGTTGATGTAAGTTTCCTGTTATAGGAAAAGAGAGTGAACCAGAATCCTAAAAGCCAAACCGATACTGATGAAGCTAGACTTATTAGGTAACAGTATGGCTTTCGAAACGACTGAATAGTCCTACCACATAAATTCAGGGGAAATAACATAAAAAATAAAAGAATCAATTATAATTAAAAATCGTAAGATGATACAAAGGAAGGGGAAAAATGGAACGATTGGAAAGGAAATGATAAAATAGTAAAATTGACATAAGAGAGCGTTGCCACATGCT
This sequence comes from Chamaelirium japonicum, assembly GCA_947650365.1. NCBI lineage: Eukaryota > Viridiplantae > Streptophyta > Magnoliopsida > Liliales > Melanthiaceae > Chamaelirium > Chamaelirium japonicum. The sequence goes on from OX393550.1 coordinate 119,189,570, forward strand.
GATCTTTTCAAACTTTTCGAGCAATCAACTAGGACAAGACTGCAAGAACATGGAAAATTATGGGGGAAGGGTTTTTAACACTCCCAAAACATTTGACTATCAAATATTCGAAATCCAGGAATTAAAAAGGCTCAACCTTTTCAAGGAAACACAGAAAGGCAGAAAACAAAAAGATGATTTAGCCAAGAGCATCTTCAACAAGATTTTATTCAAATGAACAATAAAGAACTAGAACTTTTTTCACTTGCTGACCACAAGGAGCAATTGGGGTAGTCGTCAAGGCTGGGCACTTGCAAGCTAGAAACTGAAGTTTTCCCATCAGGTTCTCAAAGTTAAGCAGAGTTCTTAAAAAGGTATGTGTAAAACATTAATTGACATTCATTACAATGAACTCTAAAGTGAACAAAGAATTGACAAAAACATTATTGCCACATCAGACACATTCTGTTTGGAATGTAAATTTTCAAACGGCTTTCTGAAATTTAACTATTAAAACCCCATGCCCGCCGTCATTCGATCAAGTAAAAATGTCACCATATAAGTGGGAACATATAGTTCGGTCTGATAATTTGTATGGTTCTCTTAATTGGAAGAATTAGAGTCTGAATAATTGAATAATTGCATATTAGGTCAAATGTATCCAAAAACGTTGTGAAGTGTAGTGATGTCAATAAGTTCAATCATAAGAGCAAGTCACACGACTCACATACTTTATTGGCCCTACTTTCCACTTTAATATTTTAGCAAAGTTAATATGGACCAAAGGCATACCGGTAGCTTTCTCCTTCTTATCTGGTTTAGGACTTGATTTCTTCTTAGGTGCTTCAACATTTTTCTTCTTCCTAGAAAATACCTTCGCACCTACATCATCACCCTCCTCATCCTTGGGTTTGGTGGACGATTTGGAAGGGCTCTTCGCAGGTGTCGGTGGAGGGGCCTTCTTAGGGATGGTCCCCACCTTCCTCCTCACTTTTCTAGCAGACCCTCGTTGTTTTGAAGATTTCTTCATATCCTGTTTGCCTTTTTTCTGGTCTTCATCATCGTCTTCATCTTCTTCACCTGCTTCTTCTGATTCACTTCCCTTTACATCACTATCAGAATGCCCAAGTGCTTCATCCTCATCAGGGACACCATTCTCATTATCATCCTCATCATCATCCTCTTCATCTTCTGTTTCTTGTGCATGTTTTCCTTTTATAGTTGATGTGCCCTCGCTCTTCATCCCTTTCTGCCAGAATTAGTTAGCAAAACTAAAACTGTGAGTGAAATGAAGTATGCAAAACTTATAGGAATCTTTAAAATAAGGTACTAATCAGATAAACAAAGATGCTTAGATAAAATTTGTAACAGTTCAAAAATTGAAAAGAAGGCTTCTTGCATAAATGAATCAATGTGCAATCATCAAGTAAGGTTTAAGGGAAAACTGTAAAAGAACAAGCGAACATAAAGCCACACAAACCTTTCTAGAACGCTTCACCGCCGTGTCGCTCAAGCTTTTTGATGCCGATCCTTTAGTCACCCTCTTGCGCTTCCGAGATTTTGTTGATTGCTACAAGAAATGGAGAGCGAAAATGTAGTTCATGAAACCAAATGTGTTCCACATAAAGACAGTGAGGACTTGCACACAACAATCACAATTCTTCACATGAATTTCAACGCAAAGAAAAAAAAGTTCGCCTTAATGGGAATCCAACAGCAATGCTCAACACTTCCAAATTTCACAACTCACAAACGATATTCCAGCTTTTGCGACAAACCTGCTCCTCCTCAGTAAGTATGACATCAGTTGTAGCATGAGGAGTGGCCATGAAGTCCAATAGCTTCACCACAAGGTCTTCCTGCATGTACATTAAACCTATTATTCGACTATCACTACTAACCACAATGGGTTGCAATAACAACTCAGCTGGAGTTTTGAGTAATCATACACTACAAAGTTATGATGACAAAGCCAACAAACCTTCCTCGTAGTTGCTTTTGAAACAGGAATATCAAACAAATCGCAAAATTCCACTAAAGTATCTTTTACACTTTTGTCAAGTTTCTCCTTTACTTTAGCTTTTTGCTTTTCCTGTAAGCAAGGAAAAAAACAAATAGGCTTCAAAGCATAAAATATACAAGAGCAAAAAGGAGAAAATCAGCTTATCAAGAGGTTTCTGTAAATAAGGAACCCTACAAATTCTCATCAATGAAACAACTGCTTACATCATTCTCATGCCACACAAATCCAGAGAATTGGAGGATGTGATTTTTATAATTGATTGCCTGCAAATAAAATAGGTAACAATCTTCTTTCATAAACGAAGAGACAGAAGGCAAACTGTATTACTATAATGCCATAAGAAAAGCAGAAAAAAAATGTTGCATTAACAACAAATAAAGAGAAACTAAACCCAATGGACACAACTCATACATGATAACCAATATGGAGAAGTTGTCAGAGCTAGTGACAACCTTTTTTTTTTTAAAGGTCGCTAGTGACAACCTAAGCTTTCTCCATAATTATGAAAAAAATAGCTAAGTAAATAGAGGATAAATAGAGGAGAGGAAAAAAGCAGATTACAGAAGAGAAATATTGTGCCGAATCAACAGTAAATAAATCTAATTATTTGTGTTTCACAAATAAATCAAGACAAATATATTTTTTTTAAACCTTTTGAACTGATATTGTAGAAGTATCTGACCTGTTGCAGGGAGGAACGACTATAGTACTCTTATGAACAGGGGATCAGGGTGTCATAAGTCATAACAAAAAGAAATATTTCCATAACTTACAAATACATTGCAGTATAAGCTTACCCCCCTACAACAGTAACGTAGGCACCAAGAATCATAAGCCAAGAGGCCTCTCTTGATCAACAAACTAGAGGTTATAATCAATATAGCACGTAAATCACACCCAAACGTTGACAATTCAGCAGTACTAATCATATACCTAATGAAATATGAAAAGAATCTAAGCACAGTTCAAGACATAACAAATAGAGACATAATGGCATCAAAAGATATGAATTTTAGCATATAATAGAACCAATCGCAGCAATAGATTTCAGCTTTTAAGAGATCATAAAATAACAAAAAGTACCTAAATCAATGTTCTCTATTTTCAAATGGTTCACATTCAGCTGAGGATGATTCTTGGACTTCCTAAGCAAACTTGGATCCAACATGCAATTGATTAATTATATAATTCCATCAGATAAAGACTTAAGGATATAGAATCTATTTTTTCACTTGTCTGTTCATTTGAATCTATTTTTTAGTCAGCAGGAATTCTTTTGACCTACAACGTTTGCATGTCTAAACAAATCCAAATGTGTATCTTATCATAGATAGAAATGTATAATTTTTAAATAACTGAGAATACCAAATCTTGGAAGTGCAAGAAATGGCATCCAAAAGAACTCCCAAAACAAAAGAATAAGATAATTTTAGCTTGAGAATTCCCCATATAAGCAGGACTTTAAACAATGATCCAAATTTAATAACATTGAAATGAGCATTTGGCAACTACAGACAATTCCAAGAAGGAGAATATTAACTAAAAAGCATGCACATGCAGTCCCCCGACAGCAACAAGGCACCAATAACAAATAATCCGAAAAAATATTGTAACCAGCATGAACAAGAAGGAAAGCACCAATTAAAGTATAAAGCTCAAGGATATTATGAATCACCTTTCCTTGTCGTCCAAAAAGAATCTGATGAAGCAGTTTAAGATCAGCAGGCTTCTTTCTTCCTAACTTATAAGCAACTGAAACCATGGGATACACCAAACTTATAACTATGACAGAAAGACTCATATATATGTCAAACCATAAAATGATAAATGAGAGATTTATAAGGATGACAAAATATGATCTACTAAAAAATTAGATGTTACTATAATAATGCCATGCTGCGAGACAATACAATCAAAATAACAATAAGGGATTCTAAACATGAAAATAACATTAACCGGTTTAACCCTGGTTCCTAAAAACCTATGTAACTTATTGGTATTATTACAGCATGCAAATTGCAGCCAATAGCTTTAACTAGTAATCAAGATTTAATAGAACAACACCGACCATTAGTTATCCCAAACCTAATGGCAGAAACCTGACTTGAAAATCAAATGAAGATACCTGAAAAATAAAAATACACGGACACTACTGCAAACGTCTGACACGTGTTACCTGAATAAGATACAGGTACCGGAATCGGAGACCCTATACGTGCCCAACATGGTGCAAGTCAAAAATAGGATTTAGACACTTGCTAATAAGAACTAAAAGGGTTCGTATCAACAGTAGAAACTACCTGATTCAATCTTATTCTGGATTTCATAATAAGTGTTTTTTCATTGTATATATTGAAGGCATTGTTTGTATTTTAATTTAAATTGTAATAAGACATGAATAATCATACTGACATATCGTCATGTTTTACAGAATTCATGTTACTTATATACACAAACTTCTATCATGGTTATCCATAAGGATCATAACTACATTCTTAAGTGGCAAAGCAATTCTAAAAAGATAAATATATATATATATATAGAGAGAGAGAGAGAGAGCCCCCCCCCCCCTCTAGCGCAATCCTGTTGGTGCGATCCGACCATTGTGGGCCGTCCGATTTGATTTGTATGGTTATAATGTATTGTTTGGACAATGCATGTATCACAACTAACATATGTTGGCTCGTTGTGGGCCATTAGACTTAATTTATATGATTGTGATGCATTATTTGGGTTGTTCATGCATCACATCTAACGTATGTTTGCTCGCAAATATTCATATGTTGTGATGCCCCATTACGTATGTTGCACTACTTTCATTGCATATGTTGCACTAGGCGGCTGGGCAGACTAGGTAGTGCATGCACGCTAACATAGTAACATCCACATGATGGGCTCCGCTGCATATGTTACTCGTCATGATCGCACCAAGTGGATCGCACTTGAAGGATTTTATATATATATATATATATATATATATATATATATATATATATAGGGTCAGGATCGGATGACCCAGCAAAATTTGACCCAGCAAATAACCCAGCACCCTTTGAGGCACCTAGAGGTTTTAGAATTGACTAATTTTTTGTAGACATGTTGTCTATGATATGTTGATCTTCCTCACAAAAAATCAGCCCATTCTAAAACCTCTAGATGCATCAAATGAGATCTTCAAATCAACGATTAAAATTGATAGTCAAAAACCGTTGATTTGAAGAGCGCATTTGATGCACCTAGAGGTTTTAGAATGGGCTGATTTTTTGTGAGGATGATCAACATACCATAGACGACATGTCAACAAAAAATCAGCCCATTCTATAACCTCTAAGTGCATCAAAGGGTGCTGGGTTATTAATGGGTCAAAATTTGCTGGGTCATCCGATCCTGACCCATATATATATATATATATATATATATATATATATATATATATATATATATATATATATATATATATATATATATATATATATATATATAACATTTCTACAAAAGAATATTAAGGTGGCATTGGGACACAGCCAGATTTTTACAACTTAGATCAAACTGAACCTAATTCAAATGACCAATATTGTGCATCATGTTTGAGCCCTCTGACAAAGCAGAGTTAAAGATAAAGGCATGTGGAAAATACAATCCCATGAATAATAAAGGAATATGCATGTAGTGTTGTCATGTGCAGCCACATTGTGATCCGGACAAGGTAAACCGCATGTGTTGTTACAGCAGACAATGTTTAAAAAGGCGTTTGAGGCTTACGCCTCGAGGCCCGCCTCAAGGTGAGGCGGTCCTATCTTGCCTCGAGGCCCACGCCTCAGCAACCACATATAAAAAGCCTACGCCTCAGCATTAACAGTAGTACACCTTCATCTAAGGCGCGCCTCAAGACGTACGCCTCTTGCACTAGGCGTGAAACATAGGACAGGGAGGGGTTAAAACCAATGTTTGGTGTGGGAGGGCACTAAGGGTTTTATATGTAAATCGTCCAGATGGATCCTTTTTTCACCCATTGAAACCTCATAAACCCTTTAAGATCTATTTAGGTTTTGAAACCCCCATTGTCTCCAAAAACCCAAAATCAAGATCTAGTGCTCATTTATTTTCCTATTTTGATTCCGAAGTTGTATTCTTCTTCTTTGTGGATCGTCTACCAACTACAGATGAGACTGTGAGAGATAAAGATTTGTTTCATGTTTAGAGGGATGGATCATGATCTTGTATCTTCTACTATGTTTTTCTATGTTTTTTTCTTTGTATTTTACCATTCTCATGTATTTGTATAATGTATTTGTTTTTTTTTTAATCTTGACAATGTTAGTTTTATATTCGTATTTTATTGTTTGTTATTAATTGTTAGTTGCTACTTTAATTATTATCTTGAATATTAAAGAATTAAGTGTGTTTGAGCAATTTGACTTTCTATTTTGTTCTTAGATTGCTCGATGGAGTCCTCAATCGTGTCATATAAGATATTTTCTAACACATTGTGATTATTATGCATATCTAGTTCAATTATTATTACACATTCAATAATAGTATTTATTATGATTTTTTTCTTTTTTAACTTTTTTTTTTACCAAAACGCCTTGAAAAAATTCGAGGCTTACGCCTCGGTGCGCCTTGAGGCTTACGCCTCGCCTCTCCATAGGAAAAACGCCTCAGTACGCCTTTCGCCTTTTTAAACATTGACAGCAGAAGTGGCATTGGGGTTCATGCGATCACACAATGGATTAAGCGTCCACATAGTGATGCAAGGCGGGCCGTCATCTTCATTGTGAGATCAAAAACACAAAGAAAGAGAGGGAGAGGATGTTTCACGCACAAATGAAGAGAGGGAGGAACCGAGAGTCTCTCACACAGATGAACAGAGGAGAGGGGCATGGATTCCAATCGCATGAAACGAAATAGCATTCATTCATTAATCTTCACGAACTTACAAGAGGGCTTCATGGCCTTTAAATTAAAAATAATAATAATTGATAACTACTCTTCGGGATAAGCTCTCTACTTCGAATTCAAAACCTAATATTTATCAAAATGACATGAGATAACAACTACCAACCCACCATACTTATCCAAAATCTTAATTTAAATTAACCTTAAATAATTAATCCGAAAAAAAATTTATTTATTTGAATTCCGCCTTGAAATATGTGCTGAGTGTGCCAGCTAGGTGGGCAGTTGGACCAAAACACATGGGCTATCCAGATGCTCCCGCATCATACTCCCCAGCATAAAAGAATTCGATCTCGAGTTTAGCAGCTGATGGTGGAGGCTCAGAAAATAATATCGCAAAATCTTGTAATCTCTTCTCAGGTCCCGAGAGAACAGAGTGTGACCGTCGAATTGGAACCGATAGTCAGGAAAAAGGTGGCCAAAGTTGATGATGACAAGATCCTAGGCAAAGATACCCAAATATCACTGTAATAAAGGCGGAGCTACATATTGTCGATCCGTCCCAATAAAATCCACATGTTGTAGTAGGATGAACCTGTTGTAGAGTGGCAACTCTACTAGAAGGGGGGCTCCATTAATGGTAATGGCAAAAGTGGCAGGTCCAGCGATGGCGCTAGAGACAGTGGTAGCACGAGCGGTGGAGCAAACTCCTCTGGTGGTCGCAACTATACTAAAGGCACTAGTGCAGGTGGAGTCATTGGTGCTGGGGTTGTTGTCTGATGGATGCAAAGAGACAACTGATGAAAAGACATCAAAGTATTCATATTGAGAAAGCGCATGTTTAGCTATGGCAATGGGAAGGGTTTGGGAATTGATTTTTATGATTTTTGAATAGGCCCGCCCCGAACCCACCCCGTTTACAAAAGGAATGTAAAACCCGAACTCGACCCATTGCCATCCCTACACATGTTACTCTCTTATGCTTCTCTTGCACAATGATCTTCCTAGTTAGCTCGTTGCCACGAAGGAATCGGCTGGCCCCAATCAAAGTTAAAGTCCAAGATCAAGAGACAACATGCATCCACGGTCCATCAGAACAATGGACATATGTAGCCCACTATAAATACATGAGCTTCCAGAGGATGTATCTTCTCGCTCTAATATTTGATTTCAACGATCTTAAACCCATTGAAATGATCTTTTTGAGAGCCAAAACTTTCATTTTTGGGTCCCTGGCCAGATTTGGACGTTTAGGGGCCAAATGTTTTTGTAAGTTTCAATAGATTCATATAGACATTTTTGGTGGATTTTGTGCCTACCTTGGAAAGTTCTTAATTGGTAGCTTATATAAATTTGCATTGGTGCAGAAATTTTCTAGCTTGCTCAAGACTAGTTGGGACTTCTTCTCAGTGATTTCTGCATATTTCATGTATTTTTTAATTTTTGTATTGTAGGGCTCGATTATAAAAGGGGGTCCAAGGGGTTGTACCAAAGCAAACTTTTAGACTTGTTTTCGAATACAATTTGATGTTTATTTTTTCCACTTCTATCTTTCTCTTTTTGTTCCTTATGGTTCCTGTCCATGAACAAAACGTAGGTTTCGTCAAGCGTCACATTGGCACAGTCATATTTAACTTTCATGGGTACCTTCAAAGTATTTGGATTGTTGGGGTCGTGCAAGATACAGCCTCCTTTCATATGACACATATTTGAAAAGCATGACGTGATTTCCTAATAATCCGGTGCGTGCATACATTGGAATACAGGTCAACTCATCAATTTTCCCCAACTATGAGTGTCCCAGTAACACAACGAATCAACGCCGATGAGTTCTAAAACTTTGGAAAGGATTCTTGGAGTGGGTATAAATACACCTACATTAGTTGCTCAACTACCAGTTGGAACTAAATTAGTTTACAAATATTAAGATGCCAAGCATCCATGCAGATGTTCTTGACAAAAATCAAGCAAGCTTTCACTTTTGACCAATGCATGCACGCGTGGCACGCACACAAAACCACACACCCATTTACGATATGCATATGTTCCTTCATGAATACAAGGATTCTGTTATAAACATCCATTCAAAAATTATAACACAAATATGGAGTCAGATTCTATTTAAAGAGTATGCTGAGATTTTTGAATTTGAAATTTATCAAAATTTGGACATCACCTGAAACAAGCTTAATAGCTTATCCATTAGGTAAATGGAGGTGATTCAAATCTATTTTAAAAAAATCCTGATTTGTGACATACTTTAAAGATGTTACACAAGTAGCGGTTTCCTCATATTGTAGTAGTTATCACTCAGATAGCTACTATCAAAATTTCAAAGAAGTAATCACTCTGCATATGTTACCAATAACTTTTGATACACGTGCATACATTCAGCCATACTTGTCATGCATCACATTTCTAGGATCGCATTGGCTACTGAAGGGGGAGCTGGAAGAATTCATGACATAACACCAGAAAGGGTTCCGTGCGTGCTTATCGACAATGTTAGCAGAGACAGGAGGTTTGGATTTTTTGGAGAACTCGATAGTACTGTGTTGTTTATTTTGTAGGTCTGTAGCTTGCTTGCCCAAAAAAAAAGGATTGCATTGCATTAATGCAAGCATGCTTCAACTTATATGGCATGCATGCATCCCAATATACATGTGTACACAGATGCCTCAACAAGTGCTTGTGTCCAAGGGATTCATGTCAGGCAGGCATACATCTAAATAATCCTTCAAGATCCAGTACAATGTGGACTTGGAAAGTTCTAGGAAATAGGTAAGGAGAATGAGTGGGTAAACAGTTAAAGAGCGGAAAAAAATACCCTTTCTGATCTATTTTCTTTCAACTTGACTTTCATTTGTTATAGATTTTTACAGAAGATAATGTAATACTTCGAGAACTTGTTCTTTCCCCTTCATTAAATATAATTCAGGTGCACAACCAAATTTAATCGGTATCGATTTCAATTGTAATCTAAATTGCATGGAAAGCTTCCTAAATTGCAATTTCTTCTAATTGTAGCAGTCAACTAGTATCAAGTCTTGGTGAATCACTTATGTTTGCAAGCTAGTTAAAACTGTAACATTTTATGCATTACATGAAAGTCATACATTCATATGTGTATGGTATCCCAGATCGCACCCATAAACCTCCCGAGTGGGCCATCTCGTTTCGTGCAAGAGGATATGGATTAATATCATATTTACCCTAAAGATAGCCCTTTTTGTTCACATATTACAGACCTTCCAATGGACGCGAGCTCCTCTCACTAATTACTTCCAAATTTGGAGAACCTCCAACTAAAGGAACTCACACATTAAAAGAAAGAAAATAAAAGAAAGGGATAAAAGTTTCATTAATCTAAGATATACATAGCTTAACTAGAGGCATACCGCCGGTGTACATTGTTTGCAGAAGTATGTACAAATAGAATCTACATTGTGCAAATGTCAGTTAAGGGATAACCATAGATTTACCCACAGTGGTCTACCGATTTAGATTTCAACTTTTTTCCTTCGATCCAGTTTAGGGACATTGGTCCACAGCACTCACGCCACGGGCTAGACTTCTCATATACCCCATTGAATAACAAGCCAATATACAGGAAACGCTAAAAAGAGCCTCCCTTCAAAAAGGGCCTAACTCGAAGATAAAACACCCCAAGGATGATTACTTGCTAAATCAGAATTGAGGAGGAAGAGAAAAGCCCAAGACTTGTACCTCCAAAGGTAGATCTCTCAGATCGATCACAAAAAGGCCCGCACATGGACCTTGATCCACCTCATACAAGCATGTCTAAGACAACACAAAAGTAGCCCAACCATGGACTTGGAACTAGATAGTAGACATGCCTCGACAGGACATACGCCAAGGATAAGGGGGCCTAAAGACTTAATTTCTCCGCCAAAGACTTTGTTTTGCTTTGACTTGGCTCGATTTGACTGGACAATTGTACATGACAGTTTGTTGACTTGTGTCTCGACACAACCTAAACCAAGGGCATACAATTTCAGATCACTCAATCTCAAACTAGAGGCTAAACTTAATTTGTTCGGTTTATTTTCATTGAAAATCGTATGAGATAAACAAGGTCGGATGACTCATTTCTCTACCTAGAGGTTAAACTTAATTTGTTCGGTTTGTTTTTTTTTAAAATCGTATGAGACAGTCTATTGTGCCTCGACACTATCAGAACTATGGGCAAGGAAGGTCGAAAGAACTCCCTCTCAGAGGCTCAACATAGGCCCAATTTACTTCTAACTTGGTTTGTTTTGACATAATAATCACACAAGATGGTCAGTTACTTGTGCTTCAGCAAGATCTGAGCCAAGGGTAAAAAGGCCAAAAGGCTCATTCCTTCTCATGCGATTAATTTGCTGACTTAAATTGACTTTGGATTAGTTTGATAAGCTTAAAATTGACATAAAATCCACCTTGACAATTAAGAACGTCCTTACATCATATTGGGTTTGCTTGCAGATTTAACTTTTCCTTAAGAACCACATAAATAGCTCAAGGTGGTCTTACACTCTTACTTAGTATGTGACATCAAAGCTTAAGTTTCAAACACGAACCACTCTAATTGTTGAAGATGGCATAACTTAGTATTGGGATTTACTTAGAGAACATTGGGGTACAATTATCTTCGAGCGATGAGGTAGATTAGCAACTACTCTTTCAATACAAAATAATTATGCTCATTTGCATACCTTGGGCAGCTTCATATGGATAAACTCTCTCTCTCTCTCTCTCTCTCTCTCTCTCTCTCTCTCTCTCTCTCTCTATGTGCGTGTGAATATAGAAAAAGGGAGTATGTGCACTGATATCCAACAGAAAGGCCCAACCCATAACAAATGAGACGATTTATGACTCAGTTCCAGCATAATTATTCTGATACATCTGGCCCTTTGGGGTACTTGAAGATTTCCCAGTTGTTCTTCTGCATGTACCGTTATTGTTGCTGTAAACATAGTAGCTAAATAATCCCAATGTGTTACATAAGGTAGGTTTTGTATAACAATTCGGTTTTTTGCTATTTTCTCCACCCTCTCTGTGTAAATAGCCCAATATGGGTTCACAGCCAAAGGCATCTTCACCAACTAGAGTAATGATTAGTCGGAGAACACCATGCATTGATGGGAGGTGAGGACCCATATTGAGTATCATGAGATCTTTTCTTGTGGCCAGTCTAAGCAAATCTTTTATTCCCTAAATCATTTTTCCATCAGTACAATTCCTCAAAATTTATTAACAAATATAATGACAACTAGAAAGAAAAAATTTAAACGAATCTTCAAATTAACGTGTTTTCAGCTCCCTAATATCGAATTGACTAATTAACATATTGTAAAAAAATTATTTTTGCTTGACAAATAAGTCAGCAGTCGTTGACGTTTTCCAAAATTCTTCATATAACTCTTTACAATTTTTTTAAAAAATCCATTTTGTGCAATTCTAGTTACGAAGTAAGCCACTATAACTTATTAGTGAAATTGAATACTTGAAATTCAACATACCCTTTGTTGTTTATTTTTTTTTTCTTCTTATGGAATATGTGAATAACTGAGGTAGATGACTTTTTTACCATAAATTTTAGGCATAAAAGTACAAGTACAAGCTTAGTAGGACAGAAGAAGAAGCCCCACTCAAAGTAGCATCCAAGAGAGATATCAGGAGTGATTGCTTATTTGCTTCCATTCATTTTGATGAAAATTGCTCGAGACCGGAAAAATAGGATGTTGAAGCACCAAGAGATATCCAAATAAAATAATGTTAACTTTACTACAATAATAACCCTCATCATTCGATTGTAAAACAAAAAATGATACAATGGTGACAAAATGAAGTTCGACTAATAAAACTTTCGCAAAAAAAGATGCTTGATAGAAGAGCTGAAGAGGTGATGGAATCCTTAGATAGCAGCGAGCAGAGGCACAATAAGAAGATTCCAGAGAATTGTGGCACCTTCAATAAGAGATTCCAACTACCAAAATTTCAATTTATTAAATAAATTTAAAATAAGTATAAGCGTACCTAACAGAATTGGCAAGGGCCAAGGGGTTGAAGAACAAAAAGGAGGGTGCCTCAAGTAATGTTTGTCGCACATCAATGAGAACAGAAAATAGTACAAGGTAGTGTAAAAGGCTTATGATGTTGTATCATGTATGGATCAAAATTGGTGGGATATTAAAATAAATGCCTAGCATATAAATGAACATCGCAAAGTGATAATGGTTAGGTGAGTAAGTGGTGACAGCACAATGGTTAATTAAAAGTAGCAAAAAACAAAATAGGGTAACCATGATGGAAGTGAAGAGGGAAGATTCAAAATATTGAGTTGACAAGGATGGCAGCTCTTTATAGAGATAAATGTTGAAGGAATCATAAGGCCAACCACGTTCAATTTGGCTTAGGATTGTTTTTTAAACTCATGGTTTGACTAACCGAATTGAAAAACCAATCTTCAAATAATACATTAGGCTTGGATACACATGAGATCAGATGATCACAAGATCATGGCATGTAATAACATCAGGAAGAAAGAACACAAGCACTTCTAGTATTCTACAGAATATAGAACAGTAAAGCATGAAGCTCGCACAGATGAAAATCATGAGGTAACAACTTGAATGCCAATCACTTGCAAATAATAACATCGACATAGTCTTAGCCCAGCATCCACAGATACACATAATAAGCAACCATTGCAAATCATGGTAGTTGAGAACCATACCATTTGGTATATCCTTTAGAGGTGTTCCAAGACCCTACAGGTCAAAAGATTGGAAAAAGATAAATATCAATAAAACAAGAGAAGAACATGATCCTGAAAAAAAATATGGGGGAGCATCGAAATGTAAGAAGCACCTTTTTTATTAGGAAACCCTTATTTGGCTCTTTCTCTATAACTTCCACAAGCCGCTCCACAGTTTTTCTCTCGCGCACGGGCCGTTCAATAGAAGAAGTCATAGGAGTACTCGTTAACTCCTTGACCTTCATCCCACCCTCTTCCTTCTCCTTTGCTTCCCCTTTCCCAACAACCTTCTGCCCCCTTTTCCTTTTTCTTGCCGACACTTGTGCCTCCTTATTTTCATCAACCTTCTTCTCAATAACCCCACTGTCTCTCTCTTCTTCGAGCTTCAGCCCTTCTTCTTTGACCACTTCCTCTTCATCTTTCACATCCTCAGTTTTCGCCTCCTTTCCGTCCTCAGCTCCCACCATCTCCACCTCTGTTTTGTTTTCGTCTTGTTCCGCTTCTTCCTCTTCTTCTGTGCTAGCACCATTTCCTTCCCCGTCTTTCTCTTCTTCGCTGACTTTATTTTCTTCTACAATCTTTGTTTCTTCACTGTCTTCCTTTTCTTCTCCGTCCTTTTCTACACTGTCTTTCTTTTCTTCTCCTTTTATTTTTTCTTCATTGTCCATTTCACCCACATCCTTCTTTTCCTCACTGTCTTTCATTTCTTTTGCATCGCTCTTGTCTTGCACATCGCTGACTTTCAATTCTTCCTCGCCCTTCTTTTCAGAAAGGGTCTCAGCACCTCTATCCTCCAGTGGACCAGAGCCATTCTCGACAGCCGTTGACCCAAATTCAGCTGTTTCTGGTTCGGACATTTCCAACCAATGTAGCAGCTCAGAAGCAGGAAGCTTCGTCTCTAGGCCAGTTTCCTTCTATGAGAGGACACCTGAAATCGCAGACCATAGAAGCTCATAAGCAGCAATCCACACTGAAAAGTAGTTTAAACCTAGCATCTGGTCATCAGAACTGCAGGAAGTAAGGTGTGAAACGGAAAAAAAAAAAAAAAAACTCAAAATTGCATCTTTACCAATAATTCAATCTGTATTGACCAACGAAGTGCAGAAAAAACATCAAGTTGAACAGTGACATCTACGAGTGGAAAGGGACTGAAGCAGTAGAAAGCGAGCTGCTTTCGCACTGAAAAAATGGTAAATTAAAAGCACCCTCTGCTCCAATCTCACGATCTTACAGAAACCCATTAAAAGGTTATCCAGATTTCATAAGAAGAAGGAAAACAAGTTTTAAAAAAATAAGAGAGAAATTCGTTGAAAGGCATCATCTTGCAGACGAAACCCTAAATGACTCTCTGTACACACAAACAGCTTAAAAGAATACGAAATTACCGAAACTTCACCGTCGTCGAGCATCAGAAACAGTCACTTGTGATGCCAATCTCGGCTTCGAACCCTAGAAAGAAATCACATCGATCGAGCGAGCGAGCGAGCGAAACCTACTGACATGAGGAGGCCAGCCCCTTTTCCCTCCTCGACGCCCCCAAAAGAGCCTTTTTTTTATTCCCCCGGGGGTTCGGATCCCGGACACCAAACCCGGAATTCAATCGGGCTTATTGCGGCCAGTTTTTTGAAACCCCTCTCATCGTGCGATCAAGATCTTCTGGTGTCAGGTCGCTCGGTCGTGCCACGTGTCCAGGGTAAGAGGAGGGAGATCAGGCGGCCGTCATTCCATCCGGGTTCCTAATTGCCACGCCCCCAGATTCGCAGATTTTAAGATACTAGTCTCTCCAAAGAGTCTTCCGTGGAAGTCGGGCTGGCAATTTCGGACCCGACACGGCAGACCCGACACGACCCAACACGGAGTTAGCGGGTCTGGGTCAGGGCTAAACGGGTTCGGGTCGTAAATGATAGGCCCGTTTAGTAAACGGGTCGACACAATAGACCCGTTTAATAAATGGGTCGAGTCCGGGTTTAGGGTCTGGACACGGTAGACCCGTTTAAAATTCAACGGGTCGTGTCGGGTCTATCCGCAATACGATACTTTAATATATAGTATCAGTGGGTGTATGCGCGAAAAAAAGATGTGGGTCGTCTTTATTGCGAACACACGAGATTACAAGAGTGGCCGGGACCCGGGTGGCTCGGGTGTGGCGAGTCCGGGTGCGGCGAGTGTTGATCAGGAGATTAGTGGGAGAGATCCTCTGGAGGGTCCCTTTGATCCACGTCTCCACGTGGTATTCGTGTGAGAGCTCTGAAGGGGTTGCCCAGGACAAAGGTCCTTACAAGGTGAGGGTTTTGGAGAGGCTAAGGAGCATCCGCCGTTTCTTTGGTCCCTTCCGTGCTTCGCGTTTCCTCGGCTAGGGGGTCTTCAGCTTCGTTCCTCGGTCTTCGTGTCTTCCTCGCTCCTTGCTTGACCTCGGCGTACTTGATCGTCGGTTCGCGGCATCGATCGTGCTTTTGGCGTCGGCTTTGGCTTTGGCTTTCGGCTTTGGCGTGGCTTTGGCTTTCGGCTTTGGCGTGGCTCTGGCTTTTGCTTTGCTTTGGCACTTGCGCTTGGACGTAGATGGGAGAGACTTGCGATGCTTTCGTTCTTCCGAACTTCGCGTCGTATCGGCTAGAACGTGTGGTGCTTTTGCTCGTGGCCGGCGTAGTCGCTTGGCTTTGGCACTTGCGTTGCTTTGGCGCGAGCTTTACCGGGGCTTTTGCTCTGGCTTCTTGCATGGGCTTTGGCTTCAGCGTCAACTCGGTCTTCTTCTCGAACGACGTGGGCTACTTCTTCAATGCTTCGATGGTTTGGGTGTCGGCTGGACTTCTCTTCTTCTCTGAGCTTCTTTGTCGTGACCGGGGTCGAAGGGTACTTTTGAAGATGGCGGGGGTAGCACCGATCTTCGTGCGACGGTTGTAGCACCGACTTTGCTTTGAAGGAGACGGGTGTAGCGACGCTTCGGGTGTTCCTCTCCAAGCTTTCTTCTTCGTGGATGGAGCGGGCGTTTTGTCGAAGGCGACGGGGTGACGACGCTTCGGTCATCTATTTTGCCAAGGATTTATTCTTCAATTGAAGAGAGGAATAAACATTTATTTGCTTTCCTTTCCTGGTGGGGTAATTATAACTGAATTTTGCACACGAAATCGATGGCGACCCGGCTCTTCTTCTTGTCCGTCGGATCGAGGGATCGGTGCAGATCCGCGTGTGAGCAGACGTCATACGCAACCTCCCCCCGCGCATGGCGGTAGTTCTTTCCTTTTCTTTCTTCTCTTTCCTTTTATTTTCTTTCCTTTTCTTTTCTTTCCTTTCTTTCCTTTTCTTTTCTTTTTCTTTTAAGGCCGGCCGGCCCCCATGGGGTTCGGATCCCTACTAGGGGCCGGCCCCCATGGGGTTCGGGTCCCTAGTAGGGGTCGGCCGGGCGGGTCCCACTTAAGGGTGGGCCCGCCCGGTTCCCTTGTCGGGCGCGAGTCGGGTCCGGGTCCGCATTGGTGCGTGCTAGTCGGGTCCGAGTCGGAGTGCGCGTCGGGTTTGTATCCGCATTGGTGCGCACAAGTCGGGTCCGAATCGGAGTGCATGTCGGGTTTGTATCCGCGTGGGTGCACGCAAGTCGGGTCCGGGTTAGACAAAATTCGTGTGTCTACAAATGCCCCCTCAAGGACGAGTGCAATGGTGAGAACGTGTCGGGTTTGGACACGTAGGAATCGTAGAGCACTTGTCCTTGATTCCTTTTGTGGGCGGGGTTGGGGGTCTATTTAAGGACCCCTACCCCCTTCATCCAATATTCTGCTCTTGCGAAGGTTCCGTCAGCTTTTGGAGACCGCCGTCGAAAGAGAAGGGGTATAATATATATATATATATATATATATATATATATATATATATATATATATATATATATATATATATATATATATATATATATATATATATATATATATATATATATATTATATACCATATATAATATATATGGTATATATATTATATAATAAATATATAGCATTCAAATGGGCTTTCAGACTTTCCTTTGGGAAAGGCCATTTTAACACCCCTAAGTAAATATTTTGAAAGCAAAGTTCTAAACTATAATTTACCACAACCTAATACAAATATGCTTAAGTAAATTTAGCTGGTATTCCTGAATAAAAGAACAAAATAAGAGATGGTGGAAGTAAAGACACGTTGTCGATCTTGCGAGGCTGCCTAGGGTTGCACGCAACTTACTTCGTCTTCCCGGTGTCGCCTCTTTCGTCGACGGCGGCGATGATGGTGCGTGATTTGAAGGTCGTTGCGAAGACGGGCTCGAAGCGACGATGCGACGAGGACCGAGGCGAGGAGGATGGAGGAGCGCGGCTGAGGTGCGGGTCGCCTTCGCCACCTCTTTCCTCCTCTTTCATCTTCTTCTTCTTCTTCTTTTCTTTTTCTTTTTCTTTCTTTCTTTCTTCCGGTTCTGGACAGCAGCGGCGGCGGTTTGGTCGGCGGCGGGGCTGCAGTGCGGCGTGCGGGGCGGCGGCGGGGCAGCGGCGCGCGGGCGTACGGGCAGCAGCGCGCGGGCGGCGGCGGCCGGACCGCGGGGTAGCGGTGCGCGGGCGCACGGGCAGCAGCGCGCGGGCGGCGGCGGCCGGAGCGCGGGCACTGGGCAACAGCGGCGCGCGGGGTGGCGGCGACCGGCGCGGGGCTGTGCTCGGGCAAAGGCAGCGCGCGGGCGGCGTGGCGCGGGGCCCCGATCGGGTCAGTCCGGGGTGGCTGCCGGCCCCGATCGGGTCGGAGGTGGCTGCGGGGGCCGCGTGGCACACGGTGGCGACGGTTTGGTCGGGCCCGGCCCCGACTGGCTCGAAGGAGAAAGGGGCAGCGGGTCCCCCCCCCTCTCTCTGTCCGGCTCCCATTGGAGAGAGGGGGCTGTGGGCCCCCCCCCCCCTTTTTTCACCTTTGTCGAGCACTGATTTGGGGAGAGGGGGCTGCGGGCCCCCTTCTCTTTCTGCTACTGTTTTTTTTTTTTTTTGCTCTATCTCTGGATGGAGAGGATTATGACCTCGGTTGAGGCCGAGCGCGCAGCGAAGGGGTAGTCAAGGGTGTCGTTGCGGGAAACACGCGGACCTTGGGAGTGCGGCGTGAGGACGTCGTTGTTTGGGCGGTCCTCCAGGGGAGGGCTGTAGGCCCCCTTTTTTTTTTTGCCCCCTGCTTGTCTTGACTTGCTTCTTTTCATGGCTCTTCAGGATTCGAGTCTTCGAGAGCTTGACTTCGCCGGGGTGGATAGCTGAGGACCTCTCCGATGGGAGGAGGTGCCTTCGCTTCCTCCTTACTCGGGTGTACCATCACCGCAACTCGAGGCGAGAAGACCTTCTGTCGTTGTTTCGTGTTTTTATCCACGAGCGTATCACGGAAGATGGAGTTGCCGACGCGACTTGTGGGATGCTGAAGCTGAGCGAGAAGATCTATACCGACGAAGGGATTTCCATGAAGCTCCTCCGCCTAAGTTTGAGTACTCCCTTCCACCATTGTGACGAAGATTTCGTGCCCACTCCGGTAGTTGCCTCGAAGATATGCTCCCGATTGACCCGATGGGGTACCGACTCTTGGCCTCGGGGAGACGTCCAATACCTTTGCGGTTTTCATGAATGGATGAGCGAGCTCTACGAGGTCTTTGGCGCAGAACCCGAGATAAATTCATTGGCCAAGTTTCTGGCGCCGGCTTGTCGAGAATACAGCCGTCCTGAGGGGATGTATCGCGCTCTTTGTGAACTCTGGTGCCCGGCCACCAACACTTTTCTTACTGGAGCGGGAGAGATAGGGATCTCACTTCGTGACGTCCACATTGTCTCCGGATGCCCTGAAGTGTAGAATTACTACCAGAAATAGGTGCCAGCTTTGAAGGACCTGTTGGACAGCAGCTTTGCTCCGAGCTCCTGCCT
Source organism: Chamaelirium japonicum (assembly GCA_947650365.1). Lineage (NCBI taxonomy): Eukaryota > Viridiplantae > Streptophyta > Magnoliopsida > Liliales > Melanthiaceae > Chamaelirium > Chamaelirium japonicum. Next base: position 119,209,125 of record OX393550.1, read on the forward strand.
TCTTCTGTTCAAGGCATATGCCGTCATTGCGGCGCGGGATCAGTCAAACCGAGTATGTCCTTCTTCCTGGGTTGATTTTTGGTTTAGAGGCGAGTACAGGTCCCCGTCACCTTTGGCTCACCCGATGTGGAAGGTCGCTCAAATGAAAAGGCCTCCGCTTTGTTCTTTTGTGAGGCCCATCGAGTCCTTAGCTCGAGAGAGGCACTCAATGGAGGGAAAACAATGTCCCTGGGAGATCCTCGGCCTGAGACGTGACAGCGAGGAGTGGTAGGGGGTTTATCGAGCCGCCGGGCTGGTCATCTTTCTTTGCCGGTTCATGCTTCCCTGTCCTGGCGAGGTCATCCATCCGGGGACCTTTCTTGCAGCTTACAGGATGACGAGGGGGGAGCTTTTCAATCTAGCCCCGGCCATCTTATGCGCCTTGTATCGGAGTCTCAGCAGGACTTACTGGGACTTGTCCAGCTCGGATAATGCCAAGGAGGAGCTTGGCCGGTCTACTACGTTCGGACCTCTGCACTACCTGTATGGCTGGATAGCTCTTCACTTCTCGAAGAGGATCTTTGCTAGACACGGACATCCAGCGGACCTGCCGTTCCTGCCTGGGATAGGCGGGATCCTAAATGCTTTTATTAGTTGGGAGCGCCTGAGGGAGTGTGCTCGCACTCTTTTGCGGAGGATGGGAAGCGTCGACTTCGAGTTTCTGTCAGAGCATTCGGTGCTACCTTTGGAGAGGTCGACTGTCTATGACAATGAGGAGCTCTCGGACAGCTTATATTGGAACATGGTCAGTTGTCGCCCTGGCTACTTGGTTTGGCGAAAGGGGGATGTGGTGGAGGTGGAGCAGTATTCCCCTCATCGCTTCGCTCGTCAGCAAGGGTTTCGACAGGAAGTCCCTAGTATGCCCCAACAGTTGCAGGAGCGCATTAGTCCGCAGGAAGGTTACCGCCTCTGGGCTTCTCTTTATGCTCGATTGACTGGCGGTAGCTTCTTCCCCGGGACCAAGTCGGGGTCTCGGGATGCCGCCACTCCGGAATACTGCAAGTGGATTGACGAACGAGTTTCCCCCTTGCTTGCGAGTCTCCCGGTTGACGTTCTAGCAGGCAGTGAGTTTAAAAATTTTCGTTTTGATCCCGCTGCGGGAGTGGAAGATCGTCGCCTCCGTTTGGGGCTTCAGAGGGCCCAGAAGAGTTGCAGCCGCCTTTCCAGTGCTCGCCGTGTCCCTTCTTCGGCTCCCGTGTTGGAAGCCGACCTTACTAGTGCCCCCGGGCCATCCTTTCTTTTGAAGACTGCTGTTGAGGGCGCCCCGCCCAAAAGAAGAAAGGTTTGTATTCCTCACGGGATGACCTCAAGGGTCCCTTGTCCGGTGGAGGATACCGAGGAGCCCGGACTTCTAAAAGATGAGGTGATCCCTCCGTCTAGGGCTGCTTCGTTCGACCTCGCAGGTATGGAGTTCTCTTTATTTTACTTCCTTTCTATGTTCGGGCAGTGCCATCATACTGAGCAGTGTATTTCTTTTGGACAGATTCAGTTATAGTGGTAGAGCGCGGGGCGGACTCTCCGAAGGTATCTCTTGGGCATTCGTCTACTGGGGCCGCGCGGGAAGTACCTGGGGAGTGCGGGCTAGATGTCCCTTCGGATGATCTGGACCTCCTCGGGGTTTGCGGGGAGAACTTCCCTAGTGGCGATATTGATCTGGACGACATTGATGTCGATACTTTATCTTTCCATGAGGAGGTCAAAGTTTCGAGTGTCGACAAGCGGCGTTCCCTGGTTGCTGTGCCCTTGTGCCTGTTGAGGAGACAGTTGTCGCAGCGGTGGCGGCGGTTTCTCCAGTTTTGCTGACTTCGTTGGCGAAGGCGGTCCCCGGCGTGACTGTAGCGGAAGGGAAGACTTTGCCCACCTACTCTGAGGCACCTCGACCGAGCTTAAGGCCGAGGAGTAGAGTCTCAGAGTTTCTTCTTGCGAGCTGCCAGCAGTATATCAAGTCAACATTGAAGCCCTTTCAAGATACTGGCTTTGGCGCCCTCCAGGACTGGTGGTCGATGGACGGTGCATAGTTATGCATGAGCCTGGAGGAGTTCAAGGTTGACAGTTCTTCTTTTGTCGCCCAGATGAACTTGCTTGTGACTGATAGCGAGGCTTATCGCTCCCGGCGAGCTTTACTAGAGGGGAGCACTCTTTCTGAGCTGGCGGCCGCCGAGGCGAGCTTGTGTCAGTCGGAGCAACAGCTCGCGGAGGCCGCTTCCAGCCTGTCGAAGGCTCAAAAGAAGATAGAATTGGTGCGCGCCTCACTTCGGAAGGCGGAGTCTCGTCTGGAGCGAGCTGAGACCGCAGAGAGTGCTTTGAAAGCGAGCTACTTGAAGCAGCAGTCAGACTTGGCGGCCCGCGGAACTTCAACGAGTGGAGGCTACTAGAGAGGAGTTAATGTGCCGCCTTCGAGCTCTGGATACCTTTTTCTAGCGGCTCCTTGTCTAGTCGTTTTGCCTTATAGCTTTCTTTTATGCTATGTACTGCCCTTCTTTTGCATTTATAATAATATTGCCTTGTTCTGCCGTATTTATGCATGGATCCTTGTTGCTTTTTTCTTTTGGTCGGACTGAACCTGAAGTAACTTCTCAGGCTGCCTACGTACCCCCTTAAAGGGGATCAAGTCGTATGTAGTTCATTTTTTTTTTTTTGCAAGGGGTGTGGCCTTGCTTTAGGCGTAGTACCTTTTGAGGTACTTGCCGTTAATAGGGCCGAGTGTCAGCCCTTCTGGCGTGGTGAGGAGATAGGCGCCGTTGGAGTAGACTTCCTTGATGGAGTGCGGGCCATCCCATTTGGCATCAAATTTCTTCCCTCCTCGATACGAGAGGATGATGGGGCGTTTGACTGCCAGTACCAGTTCCCCTATCTGGAATGATCGAGGACGGATCTTCTTGTTGAAGGCGCGAGACAGTCTGGCCTGATAACACTCCAGACGTTGCTGAGCTTGGAGGCGTCTTTTGTCCAATGCTTCCAATTCTGCTAGGCGGAGCTGGGCGTTGTCGTCGCTGGTGAGGCCTTCTTGGATTGCTATCCTGAGCGATGAGATCTGGAGCTCGAGCGGAAGAACAGCTTCTACACCATAGACGAGGGAGTACAGTGTTGCTTGAGTCGGCGTACGGAAGGACGTCCGGTAAGCCCATAGCGCTTCGCCCATGCGTTCGTGCCAATCTTTCTTCGTCTTCGAGACAGTTTTCTCCAGCAGCTTGCAAAGAGTCTTGTTGAAGGCTTCTGCCAGACCGTTGGCCGGAGCGTTGTACATCGTCGAACAATTCTGTTTAATGTTGTACAATGCGCAGAACTGGCTGACGGCAGCATTCTTGAATTGTTTCCCGTTGTCTGTTACGATGTAGCGAGAAACTCCATATCGGAAGATGATGTCATTCTGGATGAAGCTGATAACGGAGTGCTTTGTAACTTCTCGTAGAGGTGTTGCCTCAGCCCACTTGGAGAAGTAGTCCATTGCCGCCAGAATGTAAAGGTGTTGCTTGGATGACTTGGGCAAGGGGCCGACAATATCGAGTCCCCATCCGTCGAAGGGCCAAGACGCGATTGTTGGGTGCAAAGGCTCCGGTGGTTGACGGATGTAGTCCCCGTGTAGCTGGCAAGCGTGACATTTCTTCGCGAAGTCCAAGCTGTCCTTGACCATGGTGGGCCAGTAATAGCCCATCCTCCTGATGCGAAAGTGAAGCTTCGGACCGGACTTGTGCGATCCGCAGATTCCAGCGTGTACCTCTTCCAGTGCCGCTTCTACCTCTTCTTTCGCGAGGCACCTCAGGAGTGTGCCATCGTAGCTTCGACGGTATAACTCGTTGTTGAAGTGGTAGAACTTCAGGGATCATCGCCGGATGTCGACTTTGCGCTTCGGATCTTCGGGGAGTTTACCATGGATGAGATAATCCACAAAAGGCTGCCTCCAGTCTTGCTCTTCAATTTCGAGGACGTGCACCGCGTTGATTTTAACTGGAATTTCGATTGGACCTTCTTCCTCGGTGATCAATATTCTTCTGCAGATGGGGACAATGAGCTGACGTTCTTCTAGAAACAGGAGTGTAGTCGCCAGATTCGCGAGTGCATCAGCCTACTGGTTGAGGTTTCTGGAGGCGTGCTGAATGGAAGCGGTCTCTAGTTTGCCAAGGAGCTCCAAAGCTCGCACGTGCAACGGCACCAGGCCTTCTTTGTTGACCTCGTATGCCCCCAAGACTTGCTGGATAACGAGTTGAGAGTCGTCGAAAATCTCAAGTCTTTGAAGCTTCATTTCGTTGGCAAGTTCGAGACCGATGAGTAGAGCTTGATACTCTGCCACATTGTTAGAACATGATTCCGACAACAGGAATGAGAAGGGGAGTATTTCGTTGTCTGGAGAGACGAAGATGACTCCGGCTCCCGCTATATTTTGTCTTGCTGCGCCGTTAAAGAATATTTTCCAGGATAGGGCGATGTCGATGGAGAATACTTCTTCATCTGGGAGATCCTCTGGTAACTCCCATTCCGCCGGGAGGGGATATTCTGCGAGGAAGTTCGCGAGAGCTTGCCCTTTAACCGCTTTCTGCGGTACGAAGGTGATATCAAATTCGAGGAGAAGCAGCGCCCACTTTGCCAGACGTCCGGAGAGTACTGGTCTTGACATGATGTACTTGAGGGGGTCGGCCTTCGAGACAAGTCTGACGGTGTGAGCCAGCATATAGTGTCGCAGTTTTTTCGTGGCGAAGATGAGTGCTAAGCAGACCTTCTCGATCGGGGAGTAATTTAGCTCTGCGCCGACGAGAGTACGACTCAAGTAGTAGCAAGTCGTCTCATTGCCAAGTTCATTGTTCTGAGCCAGGAGTGCCCCCAAAGATTGCTCCTGGGCACTAATGTAGAGGACTAACGGCCTTCCTTGAACTGGCGCTGATAGAACTGGCGGCTTCAGTAGATAAGCTTTGATGCTTTGGAGTGCTTCTTGGCAAGCATCGTCCCATTTGAATGGCGCTCCTTTCTTCATGAGGCGATTAAATAGGCGGCACTTCCCAGCTAGGTTGGCGATGAACCTTCGGATGTACGCCAAGTGCCCTTGGAGGCCTCTGAGGTCTCGCACTGTCTTTGGTACAGGCATATTGACGATAGCATCAATTTTGGATTGATCTATCTCAATGCATGGCGGTAGATCTATCTCAATGCATGACGATAGCATGGCGGTAGTTCTTTCCTTTTCTTTCTTCTCTTTCCTTTTCTTTTCTTTCCTTTTCTTTTATTTCCTTTCTTTCCTTTTCTTTTCTTTTCCTTTCAAGGCCGGCCGGCCCCCATGGGGTTCGGATCCCTACTAGGGGCCGGCCCCCATGGGGTTCGGGTCCCTAGTAGGGGCCGATCGGGCGGGCCCCACTTAAGGGTGGGCCCACCCGGTTCCCTTGTCGGGCGCGAGTCGGGTCCGGGTCCGCATTGGTGCGTGCTAGTCGGGTCCGAGTCGGAGTGCGCGTCGGGTTTGTATCCGCATTGGTGCGCGCAAGTCGGGTCCGAGTCGGAGTGCGCGTCGGGTTTGTACCCGCGTGGGTGCACGCAAGTCGGGTCCGGGTTAGACAAAATTCGTGTGTCTACAGTGGGTCTATCGGGTTAGGTCGGATCGGGTCAACTGAATAAACCCGTGTAGTAAACAGGTCTTATCGGGGTCTACCCGTTTATAAACGGGTCGGGTATGGGTTTAGGATCTAGACACGATTAGTTAACAGGTCGGGTCCAGGTCTAGGGGTTTTGGACACGACCCGAAACTAGACACGACACAAACCCGACCCGACACGACCCATTGCCACCCCTACATGGAAGGGCTGTAATAAGAGAGATGCTATTCAGCCCAAAGGTTTTCCTGATTCCGCTCAACCCGATTGACGTGGCAGCATGCAACTGGTGGTGTAAAAGATTTAAATATCGCTAGTGGGTTTTAGCCACCAGCTGTATGCTGCCAAGTCAATCGGGCTGGCAAAATCAAAAAAACCTTCGGGCTGAAGTGAATAGCATTTCTCCTCTAATAATGTTTTGAGCGAGTAGGGGCGCCATAAACAAAATAGTTGGGTTGACCCGAGCCTTCCTCAGGTTTTCTAAATGAGGTGTTCTACCTGCACCCGTCTAATTTTAATCTTTTGTTTTACCGATAATTGATATTAGGTTCTAAAAAAACTTTTCCATTTAAGGCTTATTTGGTTATTGTGCAAATGTTGTCGTGCATTTTTGTTTGCAATTAAAGTTTCATATGATTAGGTGAAACGTCGTTTGAATAGATATATATGCAAATGTTGTGCAAATTTAGTAAAGTGTGCATCTGTTTGCACCGGTCACACCCCATTAACCAAACAACTCTATTATGTTTGCATATGTGTTTCCAAAAACACAAGCAAAAAACACATGAACCAAACAAGCCCTTAACATTAAAGTTAGATAGAGTTTGCAATTAATGTTAAGTCTTTGTGGTTAGACTTTGGTAAGCGTGAGATCCTTTTAACAATAATAACAGAATTTTCCAAATAGCAATTTTATCCCTATATTCAAAGATACAAAGAGAAACAACTAGTAAATAGTAACAATCTTGTAGCAATGAGTAACAATTTGATATGGTACCATGCATTAATTATAGACTGGTTATAACTTATTATAAATAATATTTATATGCATCTGATCAAAACATTATCTTTTTTGCGATAAAAAAATGCATTTAACTGTGTCAAACAAAGTCGATTTGATCTTGCATATAACAGAGTAACAATTTGGTAAAAAATAATAACTATTAGTTAAATAACGCTTTGTTTAATTAACAATTTTTTTTTGATTAAAATAAACAAAAAAAAAGAGATTATTTTGTGGTTTTACATTGACGGTCAGAGTGGTTTCAAATTGTTTTTCATGCAAGAAAACATGTGGGTTTAGTTGATGGTAGAAAATATAAATTTGATGAACTTTAGAGGGGAATTGTTGTCCTTTTTTCTTTTTGGATCGGTCGGATTTTGGGAGGCACCTAATGCAATATGGGACTTGTATGGAGGCCTTATTGCGAGTCTATACTTTTGTAAGGGACCTACCACTAAGTCCCCTTTTTTATACGAAAATTGCTCTCATCCCTAACCTCCAGCCCGCCTCACCCCCCCGACCCCAACAACACATCCACCCCTCCTTGTCGCCCCTTTCCAATGTTACACCCAGGCTCCGATGCCCACCTTCATCTTCCTCCTTTCTTTTTCTCCTTTGTCCTCCTCCTCCCCCTTCCTTCACCTTACACGTGGCGAAACCCAAGGCCAACCAAAAATCCTGTTGATGGTTGCTCGCCGATAGTATCGGTAGGGCAACTACCAATATTACCATGCCGATGCCGACCCGCCAATATTCAACATCAACATAATAATGTCGATGATTGTCCTCGCCAACTTTGTAGGCAAGCAACCATTGACATATGCTTCGGGGTTCTAAGTTGTGGAAATGGAGAAGGAAGGAGGGCGACGAAGGAGGCCGGACTTGGCATCAAAAATAGGACGACAAGGACGAAATGGTAGAGGGAAATGGGTCGGCGTTGGGGGTGGGGGTGAGGGTTGGCTGGAAGTTAGGGGTGAGGGCATTTCGGTATATCCAAGGTGCCAACATGAAAAAAAAAAAAGTAGTGTGGAAAAAATACAAGTGCCAGGCTGAAAGCGATGGGTGCAGATAGAACATGCATTTCTACAATTAGTTTGAATGGATGCCACGTTTTATAATCTTGTTGGCTAAAATTATGAAATATTATCCTAAGAGAAAGGATTCGTCTATTCGCACCTATAAAATTTGTGATGCACCCAAATCTTTCTTGGTCCTCAACCCATTTTGGCATATTTGTCTTGGCACCCACAATAACCTCAAAATGCCCCCCTTCACTCCCAGCCCTGGCTATCGTCGTACATGTCCGACCCCCCACCCCCTCCGCCACTACAGTCATCCATGCCCCATATGCTGCCCCCTCTGCTACCGTCCTTCCTCCACTCCCTTCTTCCTCCTCCTCCTTTCTCCTCTTTTTCCATGTCGGAACCCTAAGTCGATGGCCTCTATCTTTCCCACACCGGAACCCTAAGCCGCTGACCGTCCTCCCCCTTCAGACAAAAAGATGGAGGAAGAAGGAGGAATGAAGAGAAGGAAGGGGGCAACAACAAGGAGGCAGAGGAGGCAATGGGTGAGGTTTGAAAAGGAGGCAGAGGAGGCAGCTAGGGCGGCTGCTGAGGCAGAGGGTGATGGGGGCGGCAACAATGACGACTTGCTAGAGGTTGAGGATGAGGGTAAACGGTGTATAAGAAAAAATTAAGCTATCTGGGTTCCATCACTAATTCCGTGGGTGCAAATGGACGCACCCTAAGAGAAAACTTTTTTTTTTTGTGCTGTTGTTGGTACTGGTCAAGTTACAGCTTCCTGGTACAAGTAAAATCCCATACAAGATACGATTAAAATAATAAGTAATTACACATTGCATTTCTTCATAAATCATTAATTTTTTTAAAAATGTATATATAACCATAACAAATACACCCATCTAGTTGGGGTTGGACAACAAACTCAAAAGAAGGCAAAGAAAAATTACTCATAGCCATAACAAATTATCCAGAGAAAACATTAACAAGTCTTACAACTATATTAGATAGCAAAATGTATCCAAACATACAAAAGCTAGCAGTAATCCAATTCATGACACCCATGACATTGCTGATGGCCTAAAAGTGTTCTCGGAATGTTTCGTAACCGGGACATATCCCACGAAAACCCTATTAAATTTCTTTCCCGTTATACAAGAGAAGTGTCAATACTCGTTCAGGAAGCTTCTGATTTTGTGGATTGAGATTTAGATAATATGTACTTAGTGACATCAGCACAAGAAGCAAGTTTGTCTGCCTTCTCATCAGGGATTTCAATGGAGAACTCCTGCTCAAAAGCCATGACATGCTCCACCCTGTCCAAGCTGTCCAAACACAAGTCCTTCTGGAAATCAGCCGTCTCGATCACCTGCAAGGAGTCCAATCCTCGGCCTTAGTTACTCACGCACTTGAGAGGTGTCGCGTGTGTAGCATAAGGTTATAGAGTAATGGGAGAATAGATATCGTACGAGTTCCTAAGTATATCCCTTTCCATGCAGTTGGGCAATTCTTCCACTTCCAATGCATATAATCGATGCTTGCCAACATACCTAGGAAGCCACACTATTCACCAACGACTAACAGTCTGCAGACGTCATTGTTGTCGTTTGGCCACCTCAAATACTAGGTCTCAAAAAGTTCAATCACCGCCCTCAAATACTAGGTCTCGAAAAGTTCAATCACCGCCCTCATATACTAGGTCTCGAAAAGTTCAATCACCGCCTTAACGAGTTTCTTCAAATTTAAGTTTGCAGTAGTTTCACCAATCCGTACAAAATCATCCATTGCATCCTCCGCAACTTTGTACGAAAGCATTTTGATTGCTGCGATAATTTTTTGCATAGAACTCAATCCAAGGATTCCGACTACATCTCTCTTTTGGACAAAGTAATCATCATGTGATTCCACCTCTGCTTGAATCCTCATAAATAAGGAATGGCTCATCCAAAATTTTTATCTGAAAGAGTGAGAGGATATACATCGGATTGTCGCTGAAGTAGTCCCGGAAGAGTCTTTGGTGGCCTTCCAGTCTATTTCTCTAGATTGATGTACGGGTTGCAACAGAACCGTGACTTGATCCTAATCGATGACAACTTTCTTCTTCGATTGCAACTAACGTCAAGAGTTCCAGTCCATCGTCGGAGTCAGAATCGTCGAAAAAGGTGGTCGCCATTGGAGGAGGATGGAAGTTTGAGTGAAGACATGGATGAGAGTGTTTGCTCTCTATTAATAGAAGAGATCCTAACAATAAAAAAATTGTCTGTGAAAAAAGATGATCATCATTGGAATCCGTGCTGAATGGTCAAATAATAAAATGATATATTTATGAGGAGTGGCTTGATTGTAATTTACGTAGACATTGAGTGTGTTTTGGTCTTTAGGTAAAAAGTTGCTAAATGGAATATCTAGCCCACTGTGGACCTCTCATTTTGGGTGGCTAGCTATTCACATTTGGCTCGGTATTCCCCATTAAAATATAATATAGTAGCTAAAGTTTTAGCTAGCCCGATGTGGATGCTCTTAACCTTAGATAAGAAGCATGACCTTCCTTTCTAGTCATAGCTCTAAAACGCGTTGCAATGTTAACCCAATTGCATGACGATCGAGCAGTTCTAGGTGCATCAGTCGGTTTGGCATAAGAAGATGCAGCAACAGTCGTCGATCCGCTATATATGTATTTGCTTTTCTCCATAGTCTTTCATTCCTATCGCCGGACTATGGACCAGGCTTTGCTGCACCAGTCAACCCTTTTACTAGCACCACAGAATGGCAAGTAAATTGTATCAGTAAAAGAAGTCACAAAGGTAGCTAGACCAAGGCAGTTACCAAATAGTCCAGCTCAACTTGATCTTCACCGAAAAGCTTGATGATGAAGGCTACAACAAACACTTTGGTGATGGGCAATGGAAGTTTACTAAGGAGTCAATGGTAGTGGCAAAGGGGAAAAAACAAAGAAGGGTCGTGCTATGTACATTATATGAGCAAAGTTAAATAAGGGCAGAATAATGAGCCCAGATGCTGAGGAAGCAAAGTAAGTAACGGTGGGCATATGTGGCCAGGGATGGACCGAAGGGGGGGGGGGGGGGGGGGGGGGGGGCGTGTGGGGGCGATCGCCCCCCTAGATTCGAAAGAAAATCCCTTATTATATTAGTATTAGCTAGGACTATTTTAAAATTAAATAAGTTCACCCCCTCTGAATTTTTAACAAAATAGCTCATTTTACGATAAAAATAGTATCTCTAGGGATTCTACCGTGTGTGTTTTTTTTTAGATAGCGAGTCCTATTTTAGTAGGATTACCCTTGTGTAAAATAAATATCTCGCCACTAGTGGGCAAATAAAGTCCGACCAAAATTGGTGGGACACCAATGTCTAGCAAAAGTGGGAACAAATGGAATCATGAAAATTGATTTACCCAAGACATTGGGCTAAAGTACATGGGACAAATTAAAATTTTTCTGGATAAATCAATGTTTAACCTATTTTACTCGGCAAAAGAACATGTTTATTCTTTTGGCGAGACATAAATGAGATAAGAAGATCGTTTGCTTGAGACATTCATGGGCAAAAACAATGATGTGTTGTTAATCTGATAAGGCCTATCGATCTAAGTTTCAATCTGGGTACCGTCATTAGTTAGCTCGTGAATCCCATAGCTATTTATTGTTAAGTATGAGGGCTTATTGGCTTCTTGGTACGGTTAACGATTTGCTTCTTTGCTTTCTAGTTTGTCAGTCTGGTTAACGCTTTACAGGAAACTAAATGCCTCATGTTATTTTTGTTGGGCGAATCCAACTAACTTTTCTGTTACACTTGGGTAGGTATTTCTCTCTCCCTCTCTATCTTTTTTCCTATTTTTTGGTAGGGTAATTTTTACATGTAATTGTTTTTGGGTGTGGCAATTTTACACGTTGATCTTATCCATATCTTGAAAAAGAGGGTGGAGTTCAAATCTCCTCCAGTTGGTCAGCCCTAGTCGTCGACATGCAATGCAGCCATACGATGGCAAGCAACCCACAAGTAGGATTGTAAATTGGGCCGGGCTAGCTCAATACTCGCCCGTTCGACCCAAAAAATGGGATGAACTTTATTTGAGCTTGGGTTAGGCTAAGCTTGGGCATAATATCAAGCTCGAATTTGAGTTTGGTCTGAGCTCGGGCCATGTTAAGACCAACCTGATTTAGGCCCGAAACCAGATTAGTGAGGGTATTTTAGGATTTTCATTCATATATATAAAGAAGAGTGTAAGACCAAAACATTTCTTACAAAGAGTCACTTGTTTGATGACCTATTTTATATGAGTAGTGAGAGCCTCATTATATAGGCCCCATCAGGGAGCCCGATGATATGTCAACCATCCAACGGATTAACAATCTCATGTGAAAAAGATAACAAACTTCAAATTTATATCTTAATTGCCCTCATCAACATGCTCTATACGCGACAAGCATCAACTCATATATCTATCATATTTTTTACATAATATTTTTTGGGAGTTGGGGTTACCACTTTAAAAAATCCATAACTTCTTGTATACATATTAAAATTTTATAAAATTTGTATTTTTGGAATCTACTCATAAAGCTCTACAAAACTAGACCCATATTGCCTATGAAATTAAAAAAAAAAGGATATAAGACTATCCTATCATTAACGTTTATAGAATTAAATAATATTTACTGATTGTTATAAAAAACTGAAAAATATCACTTTTGAAATCTTGGTTTCACGTTAATTGACTAAATATCACTTAAAAAAAAAATATCATGTAAAACTGACAGTTGCAAAATCAAGAAACACTTTATCGAATACAAATTGCCGATAAAAGTGTCTCTTAATTTTACAAATGTCAATTTACGTGATATTTGGTTTTGAAAATTGATATTTAGTCAGTTTAGGTGACAATTTGATTTTGAAGGTGATTTTTTTTATTTGTAAAGATCAATATGTCACTTAATTATAGGTCACTTGTATCTGGTTTTTTTCCTTTCAGAATTTCATAGCCACAATGAGTTTAGTTTGGTAAATCTCAATTAGTACATTCAAAAACTATAATTTTTTTATAATATCGATGAGTATATAAAAAGTTATGGAATTTTTTAAATAAAAAACACAACTTCTAAAAAGAATAGTCACCTCATTCTTTAATACTTTTAAAAAATAAAGGTTAGACAAACAAAGAGTAAGACGGTCATCAGATAAATGGGTTTAGACTGCTACATTATGGGGCTTATTTGGGGACTATAGAAGGAGAGACCCGAATCAGTTTTCATTTTATATGAGTAGTGATAGAGAATCCCTATTATATAAGCCCCATTAGGAAGCCCCATAATATGACAATCATCCAACGGATTAACAATCTCATATGAAAAAGATAACAAATTTTAAATATCTTAATTGCCCTTATCAGTAGGCTCTATATGAGGTAAGTATCAGCTCCCATATCCATCAGATTTTTAAATAATATTTTTTGAGTGTTGGATTTTCCACTTTAAAAAATTCATAACTTCTTGTATACAAATCAAAATTTTATAAAATTTATATTTTTGAAATTTACTCATGGAGCTGTACAAAACTAGACCCATAATGCCTATAAAATTCTAAAAACAAAATTCAGATATAAGACTATCATATAATAAAGTAATATTTATCGAATTAAGTGATGTTTGCTGATTGTTTTAAAAAACTAAAAAATATTACTTTTGAAATTTGGTTTCACATTAACTGGCTAAGTGTTACTTACAAAAGCAAATTTCATGTAAAACTAACATTTGCAAAATCAAGAGACACTTTATCGAACATAAACTGTCGATAAAAAATATCTTTTAATTTTACAACCATCAATTTATGTGATATTTGGTTTTGATAAATGATATTTAGTCATTTTAGGTGATAATTTGATTTTGAAGGTGAATTTTTTTGTTTATTTATAACTATCAGTATGTCACTTAATTCGGTGTAATATCACTTAATTATAAGTTATTTGTATTTGGGTTTTTTTCTTCAGAATTTCATAATCAAAATGGGTCTAGTTTGATAGATCTTGATTAGTAAATTCCAAAAATATAACTTTTTTATAAATTTGATGAGTATATAAAAAGTTATGGATTTTTTAAAATAAAAAACACAACTCCCAAAAAGAATAGTTAGCTCATTTTTTAAATTTTTTTTAAAAATGAATGTAAGACAAACAAAGGGTAGGATGTTCATTAAATAAATGGATTTGGACTGCCACGTCATGGGCTTGCTTGGGTTCTATATAAGGTAAGACCCGAATAATTTTCCATTTTATATTGGCATATGATTTGATTGCTAAATATGTGTAAATGTTACAAAGAAGCATTCTGAATGCAACTTATTATAATGAATAAATCTTTGCCCTAGACATGTGTTCAACTTACTTAGTAGTTAGAGGAGAATGTCGTAGGAGTATAGAGAATTAAATCTCCATCATCTTTTCCCTATGCCCCTTATTTGGGCTGGCTCGAACTCGGGCTGGATCCCAAGGAAGAAAATGGGCCGAGTTGGAATGGCAAAACTTAGAATCGGGCTTGGGCTTGGGAGACCACCTAGAGTTTGAGCCAATTATGGGCAGTCCATGACCGACCCAGCTCGACCCGATTGAGAGGCCTACCCACAAGTGAGTTGCACTCCAGTCGACTGCATAATCATTGTGCGACTATGATGCATGTCGGCGAGCGATAGTTGCTTGATTGCGAATCACCGATCTGGTTGTGTGTAATGAACGTGATCGCGATAGAATGATTGCGAATCATCGGTCAGGTTGGTATGCCTTTTTCTTTGTGATCGCAACAGAATGTTGTGGCATCTAGAAGGATTGCAAATAACCGATCGGGTTGGGATGTCTTTTTCTTCGTGATCGCAACATAATACAGTGACATCAAGAAGGATTGCGAATAAGCAATAACCAATCGGGCTGGGATGACTTCTCTTCGTCCAATCACAACAATCCATTTGCAATCCGGTGAGGCTAAAATGCGATTCACTAATCGGACCCAGTACAATCGGTGGCTGTGATCACAATAATAAATTAAATCTTTTTTTTTTCTTCTATTAAATATAGCAATGCCGATTTTATTAGGATTGCTCCTATGAGAAATAGTGTCCCACCACTAGTGGGTCAACAATATCGGATCAAAATCGGTGGGACACCAATATGCCACCAAAATAGAAAATAAAAAGGAATCTTAAAAATGAGTTTACCTAGGACTGGGGTTGCAAATGAGCCGAGCCAAGCCGAGCTTTGGCCTGTTTGAGCTTATTCGTTTATTAAACAAGTCTATATTTCAGGCTTGGGCTCGGTTTGTTTAATAATAGAGCTGAGCTTTGTTCTACTTGAGCTTGTTCACGAGCATGTTCATGAGCCTAAACTTCAGATTAAGCTATGCTCAATTAGTGATGAAACAGTCCCTTATCAAGCTTGTTCATAAGCCTAAATTTCAGACTAGACTATATGTTAAGCCTATTCAAGCCATTTATGAGCCTATTCATGAGCCTCATTTATGAGCATATCAAGCTTGTTCACAATCTTTGCTCATGCGTCCTAAACAAGCATGTTTTGCGACGAGTTTTGTTCTGCTTGAGCTTGTCTCGTTTATTAAACGAGCCTAAACTCATGGCTTGTGCTTGGCTTGACTAGTAAACGAACTCGAAGTAACTTTTATCGAGCCCAGACGCGAGCCGCTGACAGAACAGGTTGGTTCGTCTGCAGCCCTACGTGGGACGTGGGACGTGGGGAAAGGAAGAAAGGTCGGCCAAGTTTAGTGACCAAAAGAACGAACCCCAAAATCCCAGCGCCCCCTCCGCCAGACCCCCGGCCCGCTCCGCCCGCTCCCGCATCTCCCTTACCACCGACGTCTCTCTTTCTCTGCCGCTGGGTAGCGCGCGCAGAGGCAGAGGAGGCGTTCGCCTTAGCAAGTAGGGAGGAGCCGAGGACCCCCCATGGCCAGGTCACCAAATCCCCTCCTCTCTATCCCCTTTCTTTTCTTTTCCATGTTGTTGTGCGATTTGAGGAACCGGCCACCTCCCTTGCCGTGACAGTCGCCGCCGATTGGCGGCCGGGAGGAGCTCCACCTCCCATATCCACCCCCATGTCTCTCTCTGATTTGTGGCCTGAACCACATGCCGACAGCACCCTTTGCCATCGCCTTTCCTATGGATGGCGGCTGTGCAGCCGGCGGTGTCCGACCAAGCCCCGACCAGGTCCCCCATGGGCTGACAGCCACCAGCCACAAGTCCGGGACCTCCATGCCTTTACCTCAGTTTTGTGGAATTGCAAGCGAGTCCCTTTTTCCCCTGTTTGTGTAGTGACTGCCGTCGTCCCGAGCGCCGGCAGCAAAGCGATAGCCCGGCCACCCCCGTTGCGTTTGATCGCAGCCGACGGACTTGCGTGTGTGCGTGTTGAACTGGGACCCTGGTGTCCGCGATGCTGACTACCCGTGGAGTACCCCCGGAGGCATCATTTTGTGTGACTACGGACCGGCACCGGCGCCCGATGGCGCCAAAAACTTTGATTCAACTTATACGGCGGTAATTGGCCTTGCCTTGCGTACCAAATCCCGCCAGTGTTGTGTGTTCATCATCGACCCCCGGCCGCGACGAGGCCCTACATTGTTGCAGAGTTAGACTCTGGCATCCACACCGTTTTCTGTGCTTGTTATGTAATCAAATATGGTTGTAGACCTAGTATTTTTATATTTAGTTTTTGATAAGAAAACCTGACAAACATAACTACAAAATCAAAATATATACCAAAGCGGACAATTTTCAAACAAAGCACCAAACCAGACAAAACAACCCGGGGGTAGTTGCAATGCTCATTATATTCCTCCAAACGGTCACACTATCAACCTATAGAGTATAGAGGCAAATTAACAATGTATTGAATCATATTTCAAAGCCTAGAATCGATTGTGACTCTAAAGTGTCTAAATATAATTGTGTAAGTTGGAAATACGACTCTATAGTCCTGAGTCCTACATATGTTTTGTCATTTAAAAAAAGGTATATGGTCATTTCATATGTCTGATCATTTTGAAATCTTTACAGCAATGCCATAAAAAAAATATTGACACTATTTGATAGTTAGTTTAGAAAGTGGTCCGACGCAGTATTTATTTAGTTTTTCTGCTCTAATATGGTATAACGCCCTTATTTTTGTTCTAAAATTTATTTTGCGACTCTTTTCACTATTTGTTGTACTACTTTTAATAATTTTTAAATAAAACTTCAAAGATTCGTGTGGCTTATGCCCCTCCAAATGGCAAATGTGAGGCAAAACACCCTGCTTCAGACCTGCGTCTGTGAAAAACACTGGATCTAATTGCCTATTGAACTACCACATTTTTCCTATGATCTCCCATTCTTTATGATTTGCATTTATGAATGATAGAGAAGTTCTCAGCTTCTTATTTCCATCTGTATTTTTTCAATTGTTGTAATTTATTATCTCAACTGTTTTGCAAATTTTCTATGAGATATGATTTTCTAAATCGACATCCACCATGAACCATAAATTATACGGGTTTTCTTGCGGATCAGGATAACTTTGCTACTCGATATCTAACATTTCTCTATTCATATTAATATTGAATTCTTATGATGAGACCATTGTCTCGTATTTTTCCCCTTCCAACAGTAATAAGCCATGCAATCACTGGAACCATAAAACCCGAAACACAAACCAACATACTCAGTCCCGTTTCCTGCATCAAATACATGTGATGTTGACTTATAATTTGCTGGAACATTACATAAATTGACTGACATGGTGATACTGTTCATACGTTGTGAAAATTGTAGTGCAATATTTCTTATCTATTCATGCTATTGATTTTGTAAATTTTTATTGTTGGTTTTGTTCACTTGGAAGATGCATCACAGTAGTTATGACACATACTTATTTCATTTTTTATATTCATGTGTTCCTTATTTTATATGTATCTTATGGTTTCCCAGTTACCCTTGTTTTGATAAATTTTCAGTTCATAGTATTTTATTTCTGTTCGTATTTAGCTAACTTTGTTTAATGTTAGGAGCAGAGGAGTTAGGCTGAGTAACATAAGTTTTGATTTTTTGAGCCGTGATGCTTTATAGGTTTTTGCTCTTGTGTAAACCTCAACCCCCTTAGGGTCCCTATCTTTTCATTACTACTATTGTGGAGGGCTTTCCTTCACATTTCGCCTTTACATCAAAGAATCTTTGCTTTGAGGATAATGTTGTTTATATTGACCTGCACTTTCAGGTCCAGTGCTGAAAAAAAAGACCCATCCAAAAGCTTCAGCCGCAAACTTGAGAAGAAACTTCACTTTTATGCAAGTAAGTTTACTTTTCATATTCTTCGAAAAGAAACTAAGTTTGCCTTTCATGTAAGAATATTATGTTTTAATTTCGATCTCTAATTTTTGTACTTTTCTCTGTTTGTCATGAGTTCCTTTTAAATTTAAATCCATTGAGAGAAAATGCATTTTAATCTTCTTGAATTTCATCCTCCCATGTTCAACGCTTTAATCTGTTCCCTGTTTTTTATTTTTGAAAATTATTACATGGTGCACAATTTTTTTTTTCTGTTACTTCATTATGCGAATGAGATTGTAACTTCGATGTCCTTTTCACCTTTGTCTAATATCTAGCTATTTAAACTATATCTGACATTTTTTTTAAAATTTCTTTCAGAGGTTAAAGATGCTGTTGTTTCTCTAGGTGTTAAGAAGGCAATTGGCAAGGTGATACACTCCATCCTTTTTTGTTACCTTGAAGTTTCAATATGTTCTAAAGTTGTTTCATACTATTAATTACTAATTTTAAGGCCGATCCTTTCTGTCGGTGAACTAATATAACTTGTCATATATCTATGATAACTCATGCTTGCTTACTGAAAGGTATTTGCTTTTCAAAATTTTCATGTTTTATATGATTGAAATTGGTTACTTCATGTTTTGCAGCTGCTAATGAGTTTTCACTAGGTTTTTAATGATGTAATGAAGTATTCATTAGATGACTCAGATCCATCATTTACTGATAGAAATGTTTGGAGTCGTTTTCATATTCTGCTCTTATGCATATTTTAAACCTTATTTTGCTCCCATTTTGGCTGGGGTGCATTGATATGACTTTGCTCCTAGTTACAAGTTACAACCATGCTATTTGCAACTGGTAGTTCCTGAATCTACTGCGTAGTTTTGCCAAGAAACCCTTTCAGCCTTTTAGAACCGATTCTCCTCTGAAGCAAATTCATATACCCTAAAAGCCAATGATCTACATGGATTCGAACCCGAATTGGTTGGTTTCCATGTGTTCGGATTTAAACTGATTGGAACCAATCAAAATCATAGTTTTTTTTGGGCAGTTTTCGTATTTTTTTGGGCAACTTTTACCTTTTATATCAATTTATATCTGTGTATCTGTTAACTTTAACTTCGAAATAGTGCATGATTATCCACGAATATGTTTTAGTAATAGTCGTGGTTCAAATCGTATGAAATTAATGGTGGAGTGTTCAGCTGAACCCGAACCAATTCGAATTTTGACTGATCCGAATCAAATCAACCCAGAAGCAAATTATGCCCCAATTCGAATCCGATTAGGTCGAGTCTGGTGAATCGGGCCCGAATTGAGGCTGAATGAGCTGAATCCGACCCTAATCAGCCAAACCAGAACCGAGTATGTTTTTTTGAACTTTTTTTATGGAGCATCTGAACCGGTTGAACCAGCAAACCTCTTGTTAGTGTTTTATCCGATCCGAACCCGAGCCCAAATTCTTAATCCCTGTTAATATAAGGATTCTAGGAATCAAAGCGGTTCCGAGTTCCGACTTATGGTTAACCGTTTTTCAACATGATGAGCCTTGGCATATATAAATAAGGATCTCAAACAAACATAGTTTCCGGTCTTCTTTATGCAAAGATCAAGCGCGTACGAACAATTTCTTTATTTAAGGCCTTTATGAAACTTCTTAGTTCTAGCTCAACCTTTGCTCACAATAAGGGTTAGACTATGACTCTATATACTTCGTTTCTTAGTCTTTAATGAATAAAGTTCTAGTTTATGATTAATAATGTATACGTGTAACTAGCATATTGGCTATCCTAATATTGATTTTGTTACCCTCGTCTAATTACCATTTATGTTTTATGTTTGAGTTGTTTTGATACTTAGTAGATGATTGACACAACAGTTAATTCATGATATTTGATTATTGAATACGTGAACCCTTAAAGTATTTTGTTACTTTTAGTACTTTATGTATCATAAACCTTGCACGTTTTATGTCGTGGATTATTACAAACTTTATATTAAGTATACTATAAAATAATTCCTACTATTTTAGTTGCAATCAAATTTTATCTTTTTATCTGTTTTAGCTTATGTATTCTATTTTTTTTGTAAATATTTCAGTATTGAAACAACTAAACTTGATTTGAAACTTTCAAACCGCCAATATTGCCACTGCCAAAACTTTTGGGAGTTACGTCGACCGATGTTGACATGGTGCCGAATCTTGATATCTTATTGGAAGCGAATAGATAGTAATACCATAGAAATTTATGCTTCAATGTGTTAAAAATATTTTTATGTAAGATTGGAAACTTCTTTAAGGTTAAATGTCTACACACATTTATTTTGAAATAACTCAAATAGGAAGAACTCTCGATTATTAGTAGGATTGTTTTTATAAACCAATCTTATTTGGATTTATCGTCGTCTGTCAATTTTTAATGCTTAGGGTTCTTTGATTCAAAACCCAAACACACCACCTTACTTTTGATCTTTAAGAAGTATTTTAATACTTCTCATTCTCCTTTCCATCTTATTTCCTTTGTGTAGTTTTTTTGTTTCTATTTTTCTTGATTAGGCTCAAGAAGAATAAACTAGGGCCTAGGCCCAAGAAGGCTAGGTGCTCATTGTGCTGAAGGACGCATGAAAAGGCCCGTAGGATTTCCACCCTTCTCTATATCTCAACACCTTGTTGTCCTTTCTTTTTTCTTTTTTCCTTATTCCTTAGCTAAATCATTGTTCTTGATACCTTATAAGGGCCTACTCACCTTCCCTTTACCCTACTGAGGACCTTACATCATTTCCTTAGAACCTTAGATATTACTAATGCTCCCTTAAGGCAACTTCCAATTTCGAAGTAGGGCACAGTAGACAAGTGTCTACAATGTGGCGACTCCAATGCCTAGAGCCTTTCATCCTCTAGGTTATGATCTTCTTTTAGCGTTAGCTTCCTTATTTCCTTTGGGTGTAGGTGGAGATCCATCCTCTTTCTTGCTAGCTTGTTGGGTGCTTTCAGGTTCTTTTTAGCTTGCTTTCATGTTAGGTTCTAGCTAGCTTTCTTTGATTTTGGCTTGTAGATGTTTTGGTAGCTTGCATGTTTGGATTCACTTCTTGCTATCTTGTTAGTTTGGATTAATCTCTTACTAGTTTGCATGCTTGTTAGTGTTGGGTTTACATCTAGCATGTTTTCTTGTTTTGGGTTGACCATCTATCATGCTCTTTTGTGTCAGGTTCACCACCTAGCATATTTGTTAGTGTTGGCTTCATAACCTAGCGTGTTTACTTGTGTTGGGTCCAAAGTTCATTAGAATGGGATTTGATTACATAAGTTTGCACACACTATTGCACTCCCATTCTCATTATTGCATCTCTTTGCTAACACTGGAGTTGAATTAGGGTCATTTTTGTACTGAAGGTAGAAGTAAGGCCGTCAAAGGATCTACCTACTCATGTAACAAATTCACTTGAGTGCCGAGGTCAAAATGTTTGATGCGAGGTATATCGAATAGGGACCCTACAACCATTGGTGACCCATGCATCATTACCATAAAGTTAGCAAATAAAGATTGGATTACCCTATTAGGAACCCCTAATAAGATCGATGCACCCACACATGTTTTCTAACATAGATAAGCCTTGCTTCGAAGGAGGAACCTTTTCACATACCTTCTCTCTAAATACCAAGGTTGTCTTTGGACCTACTTAGAGTTGCATCCCCAGGACCATGGATAAAAATACCGGTCACGGACAAATTATCGGTCGACCGAAAAAACGGTTCGAACCGGGTGGTACAAACCGGTATCGGTCTGAACTGGTCCATACCGGTGTGAATTGATTTTTGGTTTCAAAAAATTTTGAAAAAATAACCAAAAAATCCAGAATAATCTAAAATACTGGTTTGTGATGTTTTTTTTCATTAGTAAACTAGTTATAGGTATGAACCGGTCTTTTTAAGTTATAAAGTCACTGTTTTCACTGTATGATTCTAAATTGTGGAATTTGATATAGTTATTAAATTGTATGTGTTAGATTAGCCTAGTATTATGCTTAGGGATTACAAAACACAATTCATGACCATTGCACAAACATGAATTACACAACTAATATGACTACATGAGTCATATTTTACAATTTCACATAATAAACACAAATTCATAGTCCTAAGACTCCTAACATGTTTAGCAAATAAAATGCAAAAAAAAAAACAATAAAAAAAAAAAAACCCAAAATTTGCATGAACCGATCATGCAAATTTGGAGATGATGTTTATAGATCTATAGATCTAAGCTTTGATGGCATAGATCTGACCTATATCAACATTTTCACCACAATTATTTGGTTTATTTTTAAAAAAATACAAAAAAAGAAAAGAAAATTGAAAACGCCCCAAATTTACATGAATCGATCATGCAAATTTGGAGATGATGCTTATAGATTTAAGCTTTGATGGCATAGATCTAGCCTATTTCAATATTTTCACCACAATTATTTGATTTTTTTTTTTAAAAATGCAACAAAACAAAAGAAAAATAAAAAAAATTATGAAAAAATACCTTCAAATGTGATTTTGATCTTGCAAATCCGAGTTTTTGGCTTCAAATCTTTAAAATCCAGCTAGTATGGAGCTTCACCTCATGTGGGAATGAAGAAAGATACCCAAAAAAATGAAACTGGAATGAAAAAACCACCCAAAACCATGCTTCATACCCGGAACCGGTTCAAACCGGTCGGTATTTACGCGATTTAATCCTCGCGACCGGTATCGACTGGATACCGGTGCGGTTCGGTCCGGTTCCCGATTTGAACCGGCCGGTACGGTTCGTACCGGCCAGTATTTTGATCATTGCCCATGACAAGCTAGTTTGTGTCCCCATAATACACTTGTGGTCCGTCCATTGTTCTTGAAGGGGGGGTCCTTGATGGGTTCGTTGGGGGCATAGTTCCATCAAACATTAAGCATTGGTTCGTTTATATAATTCCATCAAGCATTAAGCCTTAGTTCTTTAGACTAAAGCTTATATTCGCCTTGGTTTAGTTCCAAGACACATGAACCCATGACCGATGGCCTTGTGTCCAAGGAGGAATTCAAAAAGGTCATTGAACTTATTGAAATAATCAGACCAAGAGTTCAGTTAATTGCTTGCGTGAATGCAAACCCTTATATGACCCGAAAGGAAGGGCACATACCTGAAGGGAAAGCAATCCAACCCTCCCATATGAGGGGAACCCCACTCTGTGTACCGCAACTAATGAAATTGAACCTGGAGTGGAACAATATTTGAACAATTGAAGGGAACCCCACGGGGTGCACTGCAAGTCATGAATCTCAACCTGGAGTAAAGCAATATTTGAATAATTCAAGTGGAATGGCCAAGACATCAGGGGTGTCGAGCTATCTGTTTCAACCCATGATTAATTAATATCCCTCAAAAATCAAAATCACCACTCTTGCATCCTTCTAGGAGAAGGTGATAATCCTAATTTCAAAGAAGCTAAATCGGTTCAACAGGGTCTCCAAATTGGTCATGTCCAACCATCGTCTCAATAGGGGCTCGATCCATTCATTCAAATCCAACCTCAAGGAAGCCTGAATCTAATTAGGCTAAATATTTCCATATTCCCGTTCAAAGTCGCTTGTACGAATTAAGATTCATATACCCAATTACATGATGACGTTTGTGTGAGCGCCAAAGGATGAGGTCCTGTATGTAACCTTCAACGTTCCTCCTGCAATGCGATCCTTCCTGTAAAATCAAGGCCCTGAACTTCCATATTTATGACAAAACTGGATGCCCAATAGCACATCTGTGTGTGCATGTTGTACCGACATGGCTCCATAGTAAATTATAAACAGACCATGATTTGTTTCTTTCAAAAGAGCCTTGTAAAACCTGCTTTCTGTTGGATTTCCATGCTCATATCATTATGAGATCCAAACCTTTCAAGATGTAATCAACATGTTCTTGAAACAATATTAATTTATTAACAAAACTTGGACATCTTTTTGGTAGAATCTCGAAGTTATAACTCAAAAAACTCAATAAATTGTTTGTCA
Source organism: Chamaelirium japonicum (assembly GCA_947650365.1). Classification (NCBI taxonomy): domain Eukaryota; kingdom Viridiplantae; phylum Streptophyta; class Magnoliopsida; order Liliales; family Melanthiaceae; genus Chamaelirium; species Chamaelirium japonicum. The sequence continues at coordinate 119,233,112 of OX393550.1, forward strand.
ACTACATCACGCTCATGGCATACCGCATACGACATACCATGGCATTACAAATGATCAACAATTTCACCACGCACAATATGGAAACAACGACGACTGGTCTTTACCCTCAAAACCAAGAAGTTGCCTTTCTTGAGTTCTGTAGTAAATGGGGTTTATCATCATTTCCTACATCTACTTCCAAGTTTCAGCGCCATCAGGTCTAGAAGATTGAAAGAGAACCGGGTGAATGCGAATAAAAAAGAAATGATGTCATTAAGTAAAGCACAAACTCTATAACAAGTTGTTAATCTTGTGCAAGATTTCATCTTCGAGGAACATGTATTTGTGGTATCACCTGCAGTCTATAAGTCGTTCTTGCGCAAGGACAAGCACACAGAAGGTGACCCTTGAGATATTTTACACTTACAGGAGAGCTTTTGATCTCAATTCTTCCAAGCTATAAACTCTAGGATCTTTGACATTATATCATAGACAAGGTTCAAAATCATAGTATTGGTTGGCCCTCGATCGGTACGTACCAGTCAGTACCAGTTGATGGGTATTTTTATATGATTCCTTTGCGTCTACAATGGTACCCATATGACATTTGTGCTTAGTTGAGCTTTCCAAAAGAGGGGTTAACTAGCTTTATTAGGATATGTCGATTAAGTTGATGTTAGTCTACTTTCTCCTTTCGAAGCATTATCATCGACATTTGCGGCTATCAAATTATCTCACTTAAACATATGCACTATAGTATTAACTTTTAAGTTAATGACTGGCCTAGTAAAACTAATTTATTGGTTCGAAGTATCATGTAAGGGAGAAAACAAGGAAAGTAACGGTACTGGGGGACATTACCGGTATTCGTCGGGCTTAAACCGAACCCCAGCCCGCCCCCGCCAAACGTTTCGGAACTCCGAAACGTTTTTGTCGTGTTATGAAACCCTAAGCCAAAGTCTATAAACTAAATAGTGAATCCTAACCCTAATTCTATAACTTAAATAGTGAACCCTAACCCTAATTCTATACTCGTAATAGTGAACCCTAACCCTAAACCTAACCGAAATCACCGTAGCAGTCCTAAAATACTGTAGCAATCCGAAATACTGTAGCGGTTCAAAAATACTGCAGCAGTCCAAAATCAATGTAGTGGTTCAAAAATATTGTAGCAGTTCAAAATCATTGTAGCAGCCCGAAATCACTGTAGCGGTCAAAAAAATTGTAGTAGTCCGAAATCACTGTAGCAGACCGAAATCACTGTAGGGATAGTAATAGTGATGCTGTAGGTTCTCGGGTAGAGTTGGCATTTTCATAAAAAATAGGGAGACATAGACTTAAGTCCTTTTAGCAAATGCTATATTAGTTAAAGGATAGGCAGCATTTCAATACTGCACCAAGTCCCTCGGACTCCCTCCTGAACATTGCGTGCTACCGCAAGTCCCTTGTCCTTATTTACCCCCTCACATGCTACAGAAAGAGTATCCATTCGCTGGTTGACACTGGGCATGTAGCGGTTGCTACAGTGATTTCACTATAGCTGCTACAATGATTTCACTGTACCTGCTATAGTGAAATCACTGTAGCAAGAGTATGAATTCAATTTGGTAAGATTATCAATTTAGCAAATTGTATGTTGCTGCAATGACTTCACTGTAGCAAGAGTATCAATTAGCCGAGTGGATACTCTTTCTGAAGACGAATGGATACTCTGGCTATGGTGAAATCACTGTAGCAACCGCAACATGCATAGTGTCACCCGGTGATTAGATACTCTTGTTGATGACGAATGTGTACTCTTTCCGGAGACGAATGTATACTCTTGCTACAGTATTTTCGTTGTAGTAGCTACACTGAAATCATTGTAGCAATCACTATATGTATAGTGTTAATCGGCGAATGGATACTCTTACTGGAAACGAATGGATTCTCTTACTGGAGGGGCAATTTTGTAATTTAAAGGATAAAAAAAGTCAAACATTTTCGATTAAGGACTTGTACAAACGTGTCCTTCAGGGAGGGACTTAAGCTAATATCTAACAACTTGTATCCTTTAGTTTAAACAACGACCTGTGGAGGGATTTATGACTAATTAACCCTAAAAAACGCCTCAAAGCTGTTTAAAGATACCTCTCGTGCGTTAAATTAGTTGTACATGATCACCTCAAAAAAAAGGGCGGGGGGAATTAGCAAGAAGCCCATCTTAGAGATCCTTTTTGAGCAGCAGTCCTGACCACCTTTTCATTTGAGCTGCAACCTCTGTGGACAAAAATACCCCTCATATCCCTTCGAATTTATACCTGCTGCCACTCATCTACTGCCACTGTCGCCGACTTAACCAAACCCTAGCCCCCCCCCCCCCCCCCCCCCTCACCGGACCTAACCGAACCCGTCCCCTGCCGCCCTCGTCGGACCTAATCGAAATCCCCGCCACCGCTGCCGGACCTAACCGACCCCCCCCCGAATCTACAGGTCATGGGATGAACCCCCATCCGTCGCTGGACTTAACTGAACAACCCCCCGAATCTACAGGCCATGGGATTAACCCTCAGTCGTCGCCGTCGCCGTCGCCGGACCTAACCGAACCCCTAGTCGTCGCCACCGCCGGATCTAATAACCCCCCCTCCCCGAATCTACAGGCCATGGGATGAACCCTTAGCCGTTGCCATCGCCGTCGCCGTCGCCGGACCTAACTGAACCCCCAGCAGTCGCCATCGCCATCGCCGAACCTAACCGAATCCCCAGCCGTCGTCGCCTCCGCTCCCGCCTGTGCGACCGTTGTCCGGACTTGATAGAGATGAAGGTAGAGGGTGGTCTCGGGATTTAAAAATAAGGGGATGATTTTTCCTAAAGTTTGGAGTGGTTAGAGGGGCTGGAGCTCAAATGAAATGTTTTCGGTGGGTTTATTCTAATGTGGGGTTGGTTAGAGGGGTCTTAGGCTAATAACCCCCCAAAAAAACAATTATGTGGACTGGATGTAAACCAAAAATTATGTCTTGGGTCTATTGTAAGTGCATATTGTTCTAAATAACCTGTACCTAATTTTTTTGAGAAATAGGACCTGCACCTAATTACCCCTCAAAAAAAATCCTTTAGTACTGTTTTTTTTCATTTTTAACGTAAATTTTTTCTAATGAGCAATGCTTATTTAATCAGAAGAAAAAATTAAGAAGCCGTCAGAAGAAGTTAAAGGCATATGATCTCTCGGCCCTCTCCGAGTTTCTTCCAGATTTGGATGCTCCTCAGATTCCATCAAAAGCAACCGACTTGAAGCTAAACTGCAAGTCAAGGCAGAAGCTAGTGTAAGCATTTTTCTTGTGCTCATATGCCCTTATACCCCTGCACCTCAGTACTTGATGCAGCTTAAACTGTACCAGGCTAAGAGAAGGTGCTCGTTTGAGGGCAATGCTGAATGATCCAGCACTCCGGATCGATCCATTCTCCACCATTCATCAGCATCTTGAGAAAACTCAGCCACCGCCTCCCGTTGTTCCTCGAGAGAACCGGCGAACGGGGAGGAAGAGAAAGAAGGGCAAGAGGAAGGCAGCAGAGGGACTACCATCCGGTTCTCAATCTATGGATATATAAGTCTCTCTCTCTCTCTCTCTCTCTCTCTCTCTCAATTGCTATGTTGCCTTAAAACTTGGTTATAACTTATAACTGAATGTTAAGCCCTAGGAAGCCATTTGTAGCTTCAGCATTGCTTTGCCCTGGCTAAGTAGCATGATACACTTGTCCATCAAAGACTGATCTGAAATGTACAGTGGCTTTGCATTTCTGTGGACTAAACACAAATTTCATAGTGACCCAAAGCATTCATCTCTCTATTTATATAGAGTGATGATCAGGCGGATCTCAGATGTAGCATCACAGTATGTGATTTTTGCCTTCATTTTTCATTGAACAATTTGATGGATGGATAAAGATTTCTGAAAATATATACCAAGAGCCAATGGGTGATGGGATAATTTGTGCTAAGAGCATGACCCAAGGCGCACTACGAGTTGCGCCTCAGACCCAAACATGCACATGACTCATCCCGACATAACAGGTCTGGCCGACATGGCTCGACCCTAATCAGGGCAATGAATAACTCTAAAAGCTTAGCCTTTTCCAGATATAAAGTTGGGTAATGTGAGAAGCACAATCCATACAAACCATAGGTTGAAGGAGGCATCCACGCCATCTTGCTCGAGTCCGCAAACTATATATATTCCAATTGGTATTGAACCTTGATAGTTAACTATTCTTTCTATTTTATTTGGGTCACAGATTAGTATGAGCCATGATTGGATAATTGCTGCTAAAGCCACTGATAACCAACGCATATGGCCGGCTTATAATAGCATCACAACACTTAATTTGAACGAAGTGCTACCTCCACTCACAAACGTACCATGAATGAATTGAAACCCTAATGGAAGTGTGGAAACTCTACTGTGCCAAGCTAGCTAGCGTGTGTGGCGTGCTCTACTCCTTGTTGGGTCACGCCTATGTACCCCTCCCTATATGCACCCTCCCTTATATATGTACCCGGACTCTCTCTCTCTCTCTCTGCATATGTCCATAGAGTTGGCTGCTCTTCTTTCTTTCTTTTAAATCTGATCCAGGTGGGGGTGAGAAGTATGGCTCTCAGGTGGTTACTTCGTATCATCAGTACCCAGATGGTCGGCCGGTCAGATGACGGCGGAGGAGATGGTGGGTGCAGTAGGGAGGCGAAGGGGGTAAGGATGGCCGGGGGCAGAGAGGAGAAGGGAACGTGTCGAAGGGTGAACGGGGGTTACGATGGTGGGTTCATGATGCCGTTGCACTACCCTCGGTACCGGAAGGAGGAGTACGAGGCGATGGAGGAGTGGAAGGTGGACATGGTGCTCAAGGAGTATGGACTGGCTTTTGATGGATCCCTTGAGGAGAAGAGGGCATATGCGATTGGGGCCTTCCTGTGGCCTGACGAGCTCTAGCTTTCTTCAATTCTCTATAGGCACAAGGAGAGAGAGAGAGAGAGAGAGAGAGAGAGAGAGAGAGAGAGAGAGAGAGAGAGATATGGGTTTATTGTTGTATTTAAGTTTGATCATGTATGATGTATCATTAGATTGGTGTGCTCCTCTTGTGCTTAATGCACCCACTTCAGCATCAGTGTGGTTGGAGGTGTGTGGTCGGAGGTGGGATGGAAATGGTTGAGGTTCATGTAGCTCTTGATTATGGCTTGGAATGGCAACATATCGAGTTTGGGATTGGTCGGCCCATCCCAACTCCGTCCTGCTAAGAAATATCTTATCCCAAATTTGTCCCAAACCCATGTTGGGTTTGAATGATCAATCCAAAACCCGTCCCACTCACACTAGTAAAAACCCAAGCCCATCCCATCCCAATTATGTTTATGCAGGATAAGTCCAAGCTAGTTGATTATATTTTGAACTAAATTTATTTTTGTTAAGAGAAGCAATGAAGATATTGAGATCTAAATTCATTATAACATAAAATAACAATTTCTATATTTTTGTTAATACATTGAATGAATTAAATAAATTCACTACAATGAAAATGTATAACTTATTACAAGTCTACAACCAGTTAAACACCATGAACATACTATTAGTTAAATCAGATATGTTCTAGAAATTTTATAAACAGAAGGTCTGAGTTGTATTATCTCCTTAAATAGCGAATTGGTATGACATAAAGTAGGATACAAAACTACATCCGAATTAATTATCAAATGACAAAAACACAGGGCAAATTTGGCTGTGGTCCCTGACCAAAAATACAGATTGTGTAAAGGACCAAAAATATGTGTGTTTGTTGTATAGTCCCAAGCTTAAAGTAGTGAACACGTAGAATCCTTTGACCCAGTTATCCGTTACATTCCGTATCATTAGGCGTGAGCCCCTACAAAATGTGATATTGTTATAAATATTAATGACAAAAGTATCCATAAACCGTATATATTGGAGACAGCTCATAAAAAATAATAGAATTATATTACGATTTGAAAGCGACATATTATAGGCATGTGTCATTATTTATAGGGTTTTTGAAACTGCGATGAATCATTATGTATATATATGTGCAACTGTCTTAAAATCCATTTATTAGAGATCTATTGACCAATTTATCCACTCCCAGTAGGTGGATACCACTTGCTGATAGATCATAGCTACTCCAACCTATTTCTAAAAGTTGGTGTGACGCTGGTCGCTCCCAACTTTTGCAAGCAGTTGGGATGGATCTGGGGGCTCTCGATGAGTGGTCCCTATTTTTTTTTTTTTTTACCATTTTGTCCTTATTTTTTTGCACATCAGTCTTTAGTGGATTATTTGTATATTTTTTTGACCGTTTTACCCTTATTTAGGAGCTCCCTGTTGGGAGATGGTTGGAGGCAACCCATCCCCTCACCCTCTCCCATCTTATGAAGCCGTATTTGGATCTCTCAGCCTTCGAATATGTTTGGAGATGCTCTAATACCCCTAGATGAAAATTATTTCTCCCCTCTAAAAATTATTATGTTTTATATGTGTGCATATTTGTCATAATGTTGCAATCATATTTTTCATTTGCAGCAATATGTAATTTAAAAAATTAAACAATAACTTTTATTATTTGAATAGTAACTTTTTGAAATTACTTAATGAATAATGAATTAAAAGTGATTTTTTTTTTGTTATCTAATGATAAACGAAAGTAGTAATATTTACTATTGATTTATTAAAAATAAATTTAGACCAGATATGTTATCTAAAATAAAAAACACAATGAGCCATTATGATCATTTAATATGAATCTCAATTGATTATAATTATGAAAAATCATATTAGTACTCATGAAGCTTACTATGTGTTTATTGTATCAGATAATAACTTTTGATATATCGAACGTATGAATATGTTAATTGCATAGAATAATAATATATTATATTAAACAATGATTTTTATATTTGGATAATAACTTTTGAATTTAAATGATTAATTAAACATTTAGATCTTATATATATATAAATTATTAATCAAACATCATTATTAAAGTATATTAAAAATTTTAAAAAATAAAAATAATAGTTTATTTTATAAAATTATATTATAAAATCAAATAGTAACTTTTTACCTTTGAATAGTAACTTTTATGGTTTTTGATAGATTTTATTATGAGAGTATTATATATGATATTTACTGATTAATGTGTATCAAAATAAATTATTAAAGACTAAAATTATGCATAAATAATGATAACTTATGAATATCAGGTCTTATAAAGCAGTTAGTATCTTTTATAAACTAAATAATTACTTTTCATGTATAGTGTATACTTATTATTGATGATCAAATATATATATTACAAATAATTAAAAATATTATATTACAACATAATAGTTCAATTTTAATTAAAAAAATAACATAAATGTATTAAAAAAGTGGTCGTACACTGTACTTTTCTTGTCAACACAATTAATAGTACTTATCATCAACATAATAGTACTTTTCTAATAATAAATAGTAACTTTAGGTCTATTATATTTTCTTCATAAATTTAGTTATTAAGTGATGAATATTATTTTAAAATATATTTAAAGAGATATAAAATAAATAAATGTTAATGGTTTTGCAATTATACAGCTACAAAGGTTAAAGGTTAATGGTCTTGTTCTGATTGATCAATTTTATCAAAGTAAACAAAATGACAATACTTTTATACAAAAGTTATATGTCATCCAATCCAAAAATTACTATTTATCTGAATATTGATTTATAGTAGATTTCACAAGTTAAATATAAAAATATCAGATATTTTTATAAAAAAGTTACACTTTATTCAAACTAAAAGTTACTATTTATCAGAATATTGATTCATAGTATATTTTATAAGTTAAATCTATAAATATCAGATATTTTTATAAAAAAATTTACACTTTATTTAATCTAAAAGTTACTATTTATATGAATGTTAATTTTTATTAAATTTCATATAAAAATCAGTTTTGATTCATTTATGTGCATATAAAATGTGAATATGTTTAATATAAGTAGTAGTTGATTTATAGATTTGGTTTTAAAAAAATTAAAAATTAGGATTTTATAGATATTTAATTTATACAATATTAGATTTTTTAAAAAGTAATCCATTGTTTTATAGTAAAAAGTTTATTGTTTTTCATCGCGTATATATATATTTAACTTTGCTCCTTTTTTTCGGACACATTTGGCATGGCGTGAGAACCTTATAAATATAAAAAAAGAAATTTCAGAAAGTGGGTATCTTCGATTTGATCAGTTCTGGCCTATTTTTTGTTGGATTCTTGTAAAATTCTCATTATGCTGCTTGATTTCAAAATCTAACTTCAAGTCGTGCTTTAGATTAGAGAGATCTGATTAAATTTTGGGGTTTTAAGAAAATGATATGTTGGGTTTTCGAACAACGATTTTAATGGTGGATAATGACATTAGTTATAAATTGAAGTAACAGGTAGGGACACATGGATAAATTTATCAGCCTTCAAAACCGGCGGTTGCAATTTGATAATAAGTGTTGTTTTTAGTAGGTGATACACTAAATATTAGTAATATTCTCTCGCGCACGGTTTGTTCAGAGACAGGACGGTAATTTGATCTTTTTCCATGCTTTATTAGATGATTTGATGTTGTTTCCTACAAATAATTTGAAAGTTTTAGTAGGGATTGTATAATAAACGGCTATTTTGACTGTCCTTTAGCCATCTTTCATCTTTTAGCAGGGACCTTAGGGTAAGTCCCCCCAAAAAATAACATATATGTAATTGGGTCGGGGAAGGCTTAATTGACCCCGTCCCAAACTCGATTGGGTTTTGTTTTGTAAATATCAAACCCGTCCGAACCCAATTAATTTCATCCCAAACCCATCTAAATAGGGTCGGGTCGGATCAGGTCGGTTTCCCATTTAGCTTGTTCCGTTGCCATCCCTAATTATGGCAAGGTGTGCATGTAGGTTCTCTCTCTCTCTCTCTCTCTCTCTCTCTCTCTCTCTAATTCTTTCCCGAATTGATAGAAACCTGAAAGGATTTGCATGGTCAAAGGGGGGAAGATCACAACCTCATTAAGAACTTGCATGCATGGGGTCTTTCAGAGCCTGCCATGCATGCTTTTAAATCCTCTCTCTCATGCGCTTGAATCGATAACCAGATTTATCTAGATCATTTTTGTTGATGAGTTTTGAGGATTTCAGACTTGTAATTATTGTGAACAGACGTAACATACTATATAGATAGGGACAAACAAAGAGATATTTTAGTGTTAGCTCATTCGGTTTGGAAAATATCCATTTTACCCCTACTTGTACAATGAAATCACACAGAAGAGTAACAATTCGGTAAAAAATCATATTTCACTGTAACAATTTTTTTTTGAGAAATCTTGTATTCTTTTTTTTTTGCAAAGATTGTTTACTCTTTTGCTACATTCTAATCACTGCAGTAAAAATCTGATTGTTTAAAAAAATCTCGCTTTAAAAAAAATTGCTACAGTGAAATCATTGTAAAGAGTAACAATCTACAAAGTACCGTTGCTAAAGAGTAGTAATTGTAGATTGTTACTTTTTACTGCACAGAAGATATGACATTTGTGATTTTAGTATTATGGGCAATTTTGTTATTTAAATGGGAGAAAAGTCAACAAAGGAACTTGTTGTAAATGCATCTTTTTCGGGAGGGACCTGCTGCAAAACCATCTTGTTGTATGTCCTTTTCATCAAGCCGATCTCTTGTCAGCGACCTAACACCTAAGTACCCCCCCTACGATAGAGGATCAAGATCACGATAAGGACGCCAAAACTTTCCCTATTAAATACTTAAGTCCCTATAACTAATTTTCAAATGAAATTTAATAGTAAAAGCCAAACTACGCGTGAGATCATATCCTATTCTGCCAAAGAGATCCAATCCTGCATGAAGTCAGTTATTTCAGACTGCTACAATTAGGGCTGCAACTTGAACGGGTTGGGTTGGGTTGGGGTTCAACCCAAGCCCAACCCAAGTACTAGAACCCTTAACCCTAATCCAACCCAACCGAACCTTCAGACCGAGATGCCCAGGCCAAGCCCAACCCAGGCACTAGAACCCTCAACTCTAATCCAACCCAACCCAACCCAACCCAACCCAACCTTCAAACCGAGATGTCCAACCCAAGTACTAGAACCCTCAACCCTAATCCAACCCAACCAAACCTTTACAAGCTCAGATTGGGCTTGGGTTAGCCCAAGTTGGTAGGACGGGTTGAGTTGTGTGGTTCGGTATACTTATTTCCAATGATTGTTTAAAATTTTAACATTCGAAGATAAAAAACCGAAAAGAATTATACTTGCTAAACACTACTATTCAATTTTTGTTGCATTTCTATCCATACAATTTACTAGATCATCATATAAATGTCTATTTGATAAGCAAGAAGCAAATAAATAATATGTGACTGGGTAAAACGGATGGTTGTGTAATTGCGTTCTCTCAACATAAGAGTACTCGGGATGGCTATGATTGCTACGTATATATCACAGACATACATGAGTACTCGGGTTTGGATTAGGTTTAAGGTTCACTATTTAGGGTGTAGAATTAGGGTTATGGTTATGTTTAAGGTTCACTATTCAGGGTATAGTAGCAGGGTTCGGGTTAGCTAGTTAGGGTTCATTTGTATGGTTAGAAAAGTCAAATTGGTAGTTGGGGGGATTTGTTTTTTATGGACAGATTGTATGGTAAAAAAGTTTGTCCACACTCCGTGAGCCATGCATCACATCACATTTGTGGTATGGTACTGGGTAAGTCCTACCAGCTTGGCGTGGGGCCATAACAAGTTAATGACTGATAAAGAAGTATTCATGCATAAATCGATTATAAATGGGACATGATTTGGTTGTTAGGATTATGATTTGTGGCTAACCAGGGGGAAATTGTCAGAAAAAACAACTTTTTATTTCATTTCCAGATGATAATATATTATAACTATATTTAGTTCCTTCTATATTTAAGAATTTACTATGAATAGATGCAGTTAGCTAATCATACCGCTAAATCAATATTAGTTCTTAAACTTAAGTTTTTATGGTAAAACAGTATGTTTAGACACTCATTTCAACATATGGCGCAGAGAGAGAGAGAGAGAGAGAGAGAGAGAGAGAGAGAGAGAGAGAGAGAGAGAGAGAGAGAGAGAGAGAGAGAGAGAGAGAGAGAGATTATTCACGGCTGGAAAGGTGAATACAACCATCTTCCATGTGAAAGGTGGGAGTGAGCCGGTCCGTCTATTCGCACCCATGGAGGAAGTGATTTGTCTTGGCTCCCAACCAATTTTGACTTGTTGGTCGTCCATATTTGATCGCCCACCGCTTCGCGATCATCCCCGTCCTGTCGCGGCGCCTTTCTCGTTCTTCTCAGTGCCAGAACCCTAAACTGCTGGCCCTCCGACCACCTTCTCCCCATTTCTTCTTTCTCCTCCTACTCCCTCCTCCTTATTCTTCTTATGTCTTCCTCGCGGTCGAATTGTGATGACCAAGATCCAATAGCTAAGACTTCTGAGGCTGTGATACCAAAATGAATAAAATAAGGCAAGGTGTCTAAGGCCACCGAGTTAGTCCCACATCACCTGAAGAGAAGGAGATCTGAGCTACTTATATAATTTCTCCTCCCAAATATAGTAGACGCGTTTTAAAACAGCACATTGCTACAGATTCCATAAGAACTCCATAGTTAAGCATGCTCGAACGAGAGTAGTACTAGGATGACTGATCTCCTGAGAAGTCCTTGTGAGGGCACGGGCAAAGCGGATGATATCTTATGTGTTTAAGGTGAATGTTACACGAACCCTAGTCATTACCTGAAATTGGTACCATCCCACTGAAGCTGCCATGGTGGGTACGTACCGACATCATCAAGGGGATGTTGGTAGTGTTGGAATTAAATCCTTGTATCAGAGTCGTAGTGGAAGCAAAAAATAGATCCGAGGATCTCGTGGTGTATTTTTCATCATGACTAATTCAATAAAACAATCTATATATAAATCTATGATCCTAGCATAAGTGCGGACACCCTAGAGGTATACTACGATCTAAGAAAAGATATGCATGCATCTAGTTAGATGTTTAGAATCATCATACATTGACCGGGTATTTTACCCAAGGAGAACAAATTCTGATGACGACATGCAGAAAATCATCTAGTTAAAACGTTGTTAGTTTTTCTCCAGATCTCTAATTGACTCAAAATTTTTACTGGACGTCGGCGTCGTCATTACAGAACTCCTCGAAGTGGAATCACCTTGATCAGAGTTTTGTATCTTCGAAAACAATTCCCGGATTGACTGCATGTCTGCCAAAATCTAGGCAGTAGAAATTGTCGATATCGCCTCTTAATGTATCGTTGGAGATAACGACCTCCATGTCGATGATTGAGATAAATTGTTGGATGACACCGAGTCTTTCGCGAAGGGAGGAACCCTCGATGACTCACCACTAGCTGCAGAGCCGACGAGCCCACCACCGGTCGGCTTGCAACGAAAAAGATGGAGTAGCCCTACGTCGGAGGATCCTTTCTTCTTTCTTCTCTTCTTCTTCCCTTTCCTTCCTTATCTTTTTTTCTCCTTCTTTCTCTTCTTCCATGGCCAAAACCACAAGAGATAGGGAGAGGATGAGAGGGCGGCAAGGGTTTTGGATGAGAGCTTGCTAGGGTTTGCCCCCTCTCTCTTCTTCCTTATATAGGGCCGGCGCCCTTAAGGATTTGACCAAGTCAAAACCCCTATGAGTTGTGGCCATCTATACATATCCAAAGGAAAGAGGGGAGCACGAAATTCCCATGCCCTATCTTCATTACATGTGGCCTTTCCCACTCCTAAAATTTAGGGCACAATTGCCCTTATGGAGAAGGCCCACTGTTTAGCTGAGAGAGAGAGAGAGAGAGAGGGAGATTTACTCGGCGAAATCACGAACCGATTTCGCCTATGGACTCCTGGAATTATTCCCGTCCATATGAGTACCATATTCCATATGTGTATGACCATAAATAGATATTAACCAAAATACCCCTATGGCCCATACATACATGCGAATAGATTTTTGATGTTTAGGCATGCGCTCTATCGTGCTACTTCGTATCTACCAAACCTAACTGGACAGGGTATATAATTTCTATACGAGACGACAAGGTGAAGTCTTCAGGGCTCAGGACTTCTAGCTCCAACCGTATCCCTGAATGACTATCTCAGTGGCACACCGAGAGTTTTGTCAATCAGTCCAAATTCGATTAACCCGCAACTTAACCTAGTATGTCCCACGGGCTGCACTCTAGTATTCCCAAACTTATATTACTCCCTTGTAACCCCTGTTCTTCACTTTAACATGGTAATCATTGATCCCTCCAATACCGGTGCCATGACTCGACTCAGGAGGTGGGGAGCACCTTCAGACCCGATCGGTTATATGACTCAATTCGATGACTTGCCAACCATAACCACACACTCCGGTGCTATGCCTAGCACCCGAACTAATATTAGTCTAATTGATGACCACCAGGCATGAGTTTAATATGTGGACAATATGACTCATCGAATGCACCCATCCATCTCTGGATATTGGATAGCCCATAGGAGTTACATGCCACTCCAACGCCAATCGGGTAACCCAATGTACCGTGGTATTGGATTATGGTAGTCCGCACACGTTGGCACATCAAAAGCACCACATAACTGGTTAGCTTAGTGGATATGGTTCCTCAGGGTTAAGGACATATTATCTAAAGTGATAAAATGGTTAATGCATCAGTGTCTGACTCACTGATCTGTATACCGTTCTGGTTCCTATTTAACACGATCATCGTGCTTGGTCAGGTGAATGGAGATCCAATGTCCCCGTGGTGGAGATTTCACCACATCCCTCTACCTGTCAACACCTTATTCACAGTGAAGCGACCAACATCACCAAAGATGTGAACTGAGTCTAGGTCTACACAAGACTGGTCCACTGGGTCTCCCAAGCATGTATCCACCATGCACCTATGTGACCTACTGTGTTCCCTGGGGTCCTTATTATATATGGTTTACACATACCATTTTAGTTATTCATTAACCAGGGATATTATTCAGTAATGTTAATATAGAAAATCCATGTTGAGGACATACCGGCTCCAAAAATCTCCCACTTGTCCTAGTAGGGAAATACAATTTTGACTCATATGGTATCTGCATGCTTCTTAAAAGCCTTGGTCGGAACCCTCTGTACAAAAGAGGTCCTCCATGTTATCAGCAGACGCCACCTAGGTCACTGCAACATCCCTTTGATATTTCAAGTATTGGGTGATTTAAATTTGCCAATTGTGTTATAGCTCGTAGGATTATTCCACCACTCTACTATTGTGCATAACAATTAGCCTTCTGAGTTTCTGGTGCTTATCCTTAGTTCTAAGCCATACCAAACTCCCTTGCTACTTAGTATGTCAAAATATGCTTAGCTACCATGTCTTCCTGCATTACTTTCCTTCAACTGATGGTTCCTCCGAATTCAATGATACTGAGAAGAATATGCTAACTCATAATCTCTCGTCCTATGGTGATACTTGAATATATACTTCACAACTGTTCAATAAATTTAGACAACTGGGTTTGATTGATACATACTCATCATGCCCATAGCAAATTTTTCAGTCTAGCTTACTACATTTCAAACAGAACGTCACCAGCACTGGAGGTGCAAAGTACCTCATGCATATATGCGCTGGCCATTATCTTATCTATGAAGGCTGATTATGATAGCAAGAGAACCTTGCTCTATTGATCCATGTTATTGTGATCTCCAGAACATAACTCGCTATCACCTAGGTCTTATGTAATCAAACCAATATGACCAACCATCTTATTACTGAAGACTACATCCTATCCTCATACCAAATGAGTAGGACTGTTGTAGACGTAAAACATTTGGTACATTACTGTAGTACCGTCGATCATCTTTTACTTGCTAGGATCATCCAATTTTTGATCATATCCATACTAAATAGATTTCTTGATCAAACTTGATGATCTAGCCTCTGAATGCTTGCATAAGTTCACAAAGACGTTTGCAACTTGCATACCTGTTCCTCTTGATCCAGTGCTTTACAACACCATCAAAGGATTCCATCATACTCTAATAGGTCTGAGGATCATCCTCCTGATCTTTAAGATAAAACCTGAGGGTTTCTACTAAATACCTTTCAGGAGCCCTGATAACCCTCCCACTATGATGAGCTTGTGATGGTTTCGTGCGAGTCGACTCTACAGTATCTGTAACCATTGAGCTTTTATCTCCTCCCACTATGTTTTTCGCTGGAGCGCCTCTTATAGTAACCAGTAGTTCCTAAGGAACCACCTTACTTGAGGGCTAATGAAATCATGTTCCAGGAAAACGGTATTCGAGAATACCTACTCTTCCGCAGGATTACAAACTAGACTACCTCATGTCCCTATCTGGATATCCTATGAACAAGCACACTTTTAACTTAGTCTCCATCGTATCTTTCCTGTCCTTTTGCTTATGTGCAGGACAACCGCAAACCCTAAAAAAATATAGGCTTTACTTTCGCTTAGCCTAACAATTTAGGACTTTGTGGTACTGACTTAGATGTGACAATGTATCTAAAAAAGATGCCCCCGTTCCTTAAGGTATGCCATCAAGTAACTGGGTGGCCAGGTATAGCTTATCTAGGTCTGAACGATGTCTGACAACGTTCAGTTTCTCCTCTCAGAGCACTAGAGTGGTATCCTGATGGAGTCATCTTGGATTTAATCCCTTCCCACTCAGGAACCCAACATACTTGTCCAATAGGTTTTAGCCTCCTCGATCAAATCAAAGGACCTTGATATGTTTTCCTGTCTACGTCTCTGCTTCAGCACTAAACTCTTTGAATGAATCAAAGATTCAGACATCTGCCGTATTAGGAAAACATATCCTTACTTCGAATACGTAAAGTACTCAAATCCTCCTATCTTTTGGACTTCCATGGGCCCACATGTACTAGCTCTAACTATCCTATGACCCTGATAACCGTAGCCTGGAAATTTACCTTCCCGATAGAACTCACAAGTTGGTGGGCTATCGAAGACAACTAGACTTTATGAGTCCAACCCTAAACTAACTTTTGTATCCTACCTGAGATAATATATATCCAAACATTAGGTGCCATAGGTGTGCTAGATTATCTGAGGGAGAATCTTATTAAGATGAGCTTGTCACACATAGCTGCAACTATTATGTTATATTGCTTCAGAATAGGAGTTCAGTTTATAAAGAACTTTCTGTATCTATCCATTAGAAATAAAAGAACCATCTATTTAAAAATCCTTTTTTATGGAAACATAAATCATATCTTTATCTACTAAAGTCCTTCCATCTAAAATATGCAAAATAACATCTACAATAGCTCCCATTGATGTCATGGTTTAAGTCCCCAATGCTTAGGATTACCTCCTTGTCATCTAGTTTACTTGTTTCCTTAAGCTCCTGCAACGTATTACAGGCATAGGTAGTGGATTCAAAATCTATATCCTAGGAAACAATATAACCGCTAAATGTCACGATTACCCCCACTCATGTGGGTCTGAGGTATATCCGTTATAACTCGTTGGTCTTGAGACTCATGACTGTCCCACTTCTGATTACCTGTCTTGCCTTTGTAGGAACAAACTCCCCTTTGGCTTCACTTATCTACCAGACTTCTGGACCTGCAATTGCTTTTGGTTAGACTCATCGATCTTGCTTAGATTTCTTCTTCTGAAATCTACCCTTAGCCTTCAGAGAAGATCTTTGCTCTACGCATAGGGATTTATCCCTTGACCATATCTCTTCCATTACAATCTGAAGTGTCGCTCGGGGCTGTGCATTTGTTACTTCAAACCTGTTAAGGTCAAGGTTTCAATATGTAGCCCTCAAATGATCTAGATAAGGACTGAAGAGAATATTCATTAAAATCTCGACTTTCAAGATGATACCGAGGGAACTCAGCTAGTTCACATAGCCAAACAATTTCAGCATACGATCCTTTACCGAATGTCCCTCTACCATCTTGACATTAGCCAAGTTCCATGCAGTCAGGTAACAAGTTACCCGACCCTTGAATACTCTCTTGGGACTAGCATTATATCTTTCGCATAATCTTCAGACTTAAAACATTTCTGAATGACGATTTACAGATAGATTACCCATGCGAAAGCATGAGCTATTTTCTGTATGTCTCATCAAACTTTTGTTAGTCTCATTCTAAGCCATAGACTCGACGCCTTTCTGAAGGACGGTCTGCTAGGAGACTATTTCCAGCATGTCTCATCAGACTTATGTCAGTCCATCCTAGGCTCTGAGCCTTAACCTCAATTGCATCGGGTCCCAGACTAATCCGGCTCCGGGTTATTCAGAGTGGCCTTGTGCATGCATACCCTTAGGACTATAAGGTTGTCTTACTTCCTTCTAACATAGTTTAGGGACCGGTTATTATATATTATACAGAATGGAGGACAGGAGGGCCTTGTTCAGTCATTTTTCTAAAATACCGTTAGTTAATATCAAAAAAACTAAACACCTATTTTATGGATTTTAAAAACAGGTAGGTTGCTCTTGCCGTGATATTTACACCACCTCAAGTGTATATATCTTAGAATGTAAATTCCCCAGGCTCGAGCATTGAGACAATCGGCCCTTAATAGGAGACAGTATCTCGGTCAGAGCATGCAACTGCTTCTGCTAACGGGGTATCTACAACCCAATCTTCATCATGATTGCACAGGGCAAATTGATAAACCTCTCAATCTTCTTTTGACCAGCTTTATGTGACCCGCCATGCACAGTAACGACGGCTTCACACAAGCTTCCGAATAATTCCCACAAATCTAGGTGGTGTCGGTAGGGGAGTTCATAGGCCCCCGTGGTGCAGGAATAAGTCATCACCCACTGCCACCAGCATCCTCCATGTCCCAAAGAAAACCACTAGGTGAACCAGCATGGAAGAAAACACAGCTCTCACCCGGTGGAAATATCGAACTGTGTACCTCCCACCCAGACCCTTAGTTGGTTGATTGTGGAGACCAGGGGCTCCCCTTTGGAGAGACTCTCTTACACATCCCTTAATCTTAATAAGGTTTTAATCAGATCTAGTAAGGTCACAACCTCCTAGACCTAGACCCTGGTTTTCCGTGCTCCCACTAGGATTACAAACTTTCTTGCAAAGTATTAGTACCCTTGGAAAATATCATAGTACCTACCTTGAATACTCGACTTTCTCTTTTCTTGCAAGGATTACATTACATAGCTTTCAAAGATTCCGATACTCCACTAGTCTGCTCACAACCCTTATATCTGGAGCCTAGCCTAAGGTCGTGGAAAGGACTCCCACTACTATGACGCCTAGTTCATAATTCGATGTTGGCCAAATAGGGATATCCGATAAGCTCCGTCAGACCTCAACCTAATGGTTGCATAACCAAATCGTGATGAGTTCTTACTACCATCAAACATCAACTAGGAGCGGGTATCACTTAGTGGAATCCTACCTAACTTGTTCGCTAGGACCATATAGGGAAGTGCATCCCACTAGGGTTATCATACTCTTTATAGGGTCATTAGTTATCTCCTAACAAATCTAATACTGCGTCTATCCTTGGTGCACAATACTCGGTTACCTGAACTACCATGAGGGCGGTTATCACATTTTCTTTTAGATAGCCACCGGATTTACACGTGTTAGAAATATATAGAGATACCGATGATCACATAAGCTAAGTATTAACCCTAAGCCGGATCTAGAGATTAACTCACAAGCAAGACTGATAAATAAATTATCATCGGAGTTCTCTAAACACAAAGTAAAGAGCATAACAAAAAAATCTAAATTGAATCAAGTCTAAGGCGACCACTGAACCTGAATAACATAGCCAAGATATCATGTTCTTCCGTTCTGTATAATCTCTCAACGACGATCCTGATTATCGCCAACGTGCATGCTTTCGCCGGATCCTTACACTTCATGGTACCATTTGCCCGAACAGTAGATGTATCATTTAACTATAAAGAAAAAGAAACAATCCTAGAAACATGGCCATAGAATCGAGGGTGGTCAACCTCCATCCCCGCTCATCTAGAGTCTTAAAATCCACAAGCACAATAATAATCAATGCAAAAATAAACCCGAGGTCCGACACCCAGAGGCATGCAATCACATATTATTATTTAGCACACCACCTGCAAAGAGACGATATATAGTAGAATCCATATACATGATCTACGCCGAACCCTGATGAAAATATATGCAATCATATATCCACATAATGTTTTCACAAATTCATGAATAAAACATACACTGAAGCGTGCTTTGATACCAATTATTAAAATTAAATTCTAGTGTCAGAGTCGTAGCGAAAGCAAAAGATATATCAGAGGATCTCGTGGTGTATGTTTCATCATGACTAATTCTATAAAACAATCTACATATGAATCTATGATCCTAACATATGTGTGGACACCCTAGAGGTATACTACAATCTATGAAAAAATATGCATGCATCTAGTTAGGTGTTTAGAATCATCATACCTTGACCAGGTCTTTTACCCAACGAGAAAAAATTCTGATGATGACTTGCAGAAAATTATCTAGTAAAAATATTGTCAGTTTTTTCTCAAGATCTCTGATTGACTTGAAATTTTTACTGGACGTCGGCATCGTCGTTACGGAACTCGTCGAAGTAGAATAACCTCAATCAGAGTTCTATACCTTAGGGAATAATTCTCGGACTGATTGCATGTAGGGGTGCAAGTCGGGTCGGTTTGGCCTCAAACCAAAACCAACCCAACCTAGGGTCGGTTCCAACTTTCTCAACCCGGAACCAAACCATTGACCTATTGAACCAACCCAACCCAACCCATAAAAAGTTTGGGTCGGTTCAGGTTTAAGACTTTTTTTTGGGCTATCCGAAATCAAACGAAGGAAAACAAAAATAATATACCCAGCCTTTAAAAAGTGGAAACGGTTTAGACAAAGGCATCCTGAAAAATGGGACAATCAGACACTTGCATCAAGAAAGAAACAATAAAGCATAGTAGTGACTCTAGCAAATCTATTGCAAAGCTTTTTAACAAGACCATTCATTTGCTTATCCTAAAGATGGATTAGAAACGAAGTATTTAAGTGATTAGTATAACATGTATTTGAATCAACATCATTGGTAAGCTGAATGCATATCTTACCAAAGTATTAAGTAATACAAAGTTGGGTCGGGTCGGGTCATACAAACCTCGATGCATAACCGAACCGATTTAGATCGGGTCTGCTAATAACGAAACCGGATCCGATCCATTATAAACTAGAAAACCGACCCAAACCAACCCAATGCGGTTGGGTCGGGTTGGTTCTCGGTTTGACCTGGACCAAGTTGCACCCCTAACTGCATGTCTGCCAAAATATGGGCAGTAGAAATTATCGATATTGCCTTTTGATGTATTGTCGGAGATGATGACTTCCATGTCGAGGATTGAGAGAAACTGTCAGATGGCACTGAGTCTTTCGTGAAGGGAGGAACCCTCGATGGCTCACCACTAGGTGCAAAGCCAACGAGCCCACCATTGGTCGGCTTACAACGAAGAAGTTGGAGTAACCCTACGTCGGAGGATCCTTTATTCTCTCTTCTGTTCTTCCCTTTTCTCCTTCTCTTTCTTTCTCCTTCTTCTGTCTCTTCTACCATGGTTGAAACCACAAAAGAGAGAAAGAGGATGAGAGGGGCTGCTAGGGTTTTAGATGAGAGCTTGCTTGGGTTTGCCCCCTCTTCCTTCTTCCTTATATAGGGCTGGCCCCCTTAAGGATTTAGCCAAGTCAAAACCTCTATGAGTTGTGGCCAGCCATACATATCAGAGGGAGAGAAGGGAGAACGAAATTCTCATGCCCTATCTTCAATACATGTGGCCTTTCACACTCCTATAATCTAGGACACAATTGCCCTTATGGAGGAGGCCCACTGTTTGGCTGAGAGAGATATTTACTCAGCGAAATCGCGAACTGATTTCGCTTATGGACTCCTAGAATTATTCCCGTCAATATGAGTACCATATTCCATATGTGTATGACCATAAATAGATATTGACCAAAATACCCCTATGGTCCATACACACATGCGAATAGATTTTTGGTGTTTAGGCATGCGTACTATCGCGCTACTATGTATCTAGCAAACCTAACTGGACATGGTATACAATTCCTATACGCGACAACAAGGTGGAACCTTCAGGGCTCAGGACTTCTAGCTCTAACCGGATCCCTGAATGACTATCCCGGTGGCACACCGAGAATTCCGTCAATCAGTCCAAATCCGATTAACCCGCGACTTAACCTAGTATGTCCCGTGAGCTGCACTCTAGTAATCCTAAACTTATATTACTCCCTTGTAACCCCTATTCTTCACTTTAACCTGGTAATCATTGATCCCTCAATACCGGTGCCATGACTCAATTCGGGAGATAGGGAGCACCTTTAGACCCGATCGATCATATGACTCGATTCGATGACTTGCCAATCATAACACCACACACTTTGGTGCTACACCTAGCACCCGAACTATCATCAGTCTAATTGATGACCACTAGGCTTGAGTTTAATGTGTGGACAGTATGACTCATTGAATGCACCCATCCATCTCTGGATGTTGGATAGCCTGTAGGATTTATATGCCACTCCAATGCCAATCGGGTAACCCAATGTACCATTGTATTGGATTATGGTAGGTCTGCACATATTGGCACATCAAAGCACCGCACAACTGGTTAGCTTAGTGGACATGGTTCCTCAGGGTTAAGGACATATTACCTAAAGTGATAAGACGGTTAATGCACCAGTGTCTAACTCACTGATCTATGCACTGTCCTGGTTCCTGTTCAACACGATCATCGTGCTTGATAAGGTGAATGGAGATCCAACGTCCCCGTGGTGGAGACTTCACCATATCCCTCTACTGCCAACAGCTTATTTCCAGTGAAGCGACCAAAATCACCAAAGATGTGAACTGAGTCTAATTCTACACAAGACTGGTCCACTGGGTCTCCCAAGCATGTATCCACCATGCACCTTAGTGGCCTACTGTGTTCCCTAGGGTCCTTATTATATGTGGTTTACATATACCATTTTAGTTATTCATTAACCAGAGCCATTATTCAGTAATGTTAATATAGAAATCCACGCCAAGGACACACCGGCCCCAACAGGTAGAAACCTACCGCAGCAGGTTAGACGGGCGACCATGCCACCGATACACTGTCTATAGTGTCGGGGGCTTGCCATGCCACTGACATCGGTCAATGGCTAGGGTTCAGGCATAGAGAGTATGGAGGAAGATGAAGGAGAATGGAGGAGGTGAAGGAGGAAGAAGGAAGGGGGAGGAGCGCCAACATCTTAGGATTCTGGCATAGAAAAGATATAGAAAGAAGAAAAAGGAGGGATGAGCATGGGTATAGCTACGTTGGGCTTAGGGGGGGGGGGGAGGCGATACCCCCCTGAACTTTTGAAGTTTTCTATGTATGCACTATTTCAGATGGTACCCATAACTTGCTGCGCGCCCCTTATCTTTGGTTGAGGATTTAACACATAATTAGCTGTGTTAACCACAAATGCTTATTCAGGCCATTTACTGACTAATTGCATCACTCACTGGGGTCTGCCTATTCACACCCATGGAATTAACGATGGCACTCAAATCTTTAAATTTTTTATTTTCTGTTTATCCTCGTCCTCAATGTCCAGCCGGTCACCATTGATATTGCCCCCCATCACCCTAGCCTCCTCCATCACTTTCTTTCTAGCAACACCCTCTGCTACCCTCCTTTTCCTTCCTCCTCCTCCTCCTTCCACCATTTTTTCTGTGTCGGAACCCTAAGTTGCTGGCTCTCATCCTCCTTTGTTCTTCCTCCTCCTTCTCTGGAGGGTGGAGCTAGAATTTACTTGCAGGGACGACAAAATACAAAATCAAGCTTATTAATCAATAGTCAACTTTATATATATATATATATATATATATATATATATATATATATATATATATATATATATATATATATATATATAATGCGGTATGCGGTAAGTGCAGCAACGCACTACAATCGTCTGATGCACCACTACGGTGTCGTACCGCAGCCATTTGATGCACTCGCAGTGTACATGCGATGCACGTAACGATGCATCAGATGGCTACGGTGCGACACCACACGCCGCATCCTAACAACCCCCCCTCTCTCTCTCTATATATATATATCAGTAGCGCGATAGTACGCAGCAGGTTAGATGGGCGACCACGCCACCGATACATTGTCCATAGTGTCGGGGGCTTGCCATGCCACTGACATCGGTCAATGGCTAGGGTTTAGGCATGGAGAGTATGGAGGAAGATGAAGGAGAATGGAGGAGGTGAAGGAGGAAGAAGGAAGGGGGAGGAGTGCCAACATCTTAGGATTCTGGCACAAAAAAGATATAGAAAGAAGAAAAAGGAGGGATGAGCATGGGTAGAGCTACGTTGGGCTTAGGGGGGGGGGGGGGGGATGGGCTACCCCCCTGAACTTTTGAAGTTTTCTATATATGCACTATTTCAGATGGTACCCATAACATGCTTCATGACTTGCTGCACGCCCCCCTATCTTTGGTTGAGGATTTAATACATAATTAGCTGTGTTGACCACAAATGCTTATTCAGGCCCTTTACTGACTAATTGCATCACTCACTAGGGTAGGGTCTGCCTATTCACACCCATGGAATTAACGATGGCACTTGAATCTTTAAATTTTTTATTTTCTGTTTATCCTCATCCTCAATGTCTAGCCGGTCACCATTGATATTGCCCCCAATCACCCTAGCCTCTGTGGGTGCAAATTTTGGCAAGAAGTCTGCAAAACAGCGGGACCCATCAGCCCTGCCTGGTGGGTTCCCGAAGACAACAGCGGGACCCACCAGCCCTGCCTGGTGGGCTCCCGAAGACTACAGCAGGACCCACCGGCCCTGCCTGGTGGGCCCAAGTGTCTGTGGAATCCCCCAAGAGACGGAAGCGGGGCCCACCAACTTTACCTGGAGGATTCCCAGATATGACCCAGAAACCGCCATTTACTGCCAGAAAATCCTATAAATAGCAGCCCTTCGAATGTAAATGGATCCGATTTCCAGTTCTGAGATCTGATTTTCAGAAACCAGAGCTCTGGATTTCAGTTTCCATCCCTTCACTTCCTCTCTTCGATCTTCTTCTTGTCTTTGAAGAGATCAGAGTGGTTTCAGTGATACTCGGCCTGTCGAGATCACTTCGATACAAGTGTTAGTAAATTCGGGTTGCTCCCTATAGCACAGAGACGTAGGCTTCGGCTGAACTCCGAGATCACATCTCTCGCGTCAACTCTCTGATTGCATCTCTATCTCCTTGTGTATTGAGAACTGCAACTTCAATCAATCAATAGTTCAAACAATAATCTTCGACTCGAACCTTCAATTGACTGGTGAGGCGAAGTCTTCGGGTCGACACGAAGATTTTCTCCCACAGTTTGGCGCCGTCTGTGGGATCGAACGAGAAGCCAAGTTCGCTCTACAACAAAGTTAGATCGGTTGAGCAGATAACCGATCAGACTTCCGAGCCCCTTCGGTTGAGCAAACAACCGTTTGAAGGTCGGCACTCTCGTTGCACCCTTCGCTCTCTACTAGATGGCGAGAACGAAGCATCAGGGTTAACCAGAAGGAAGTAACACTCGTCAACCTCGTCCTGAGACTCGTTCAATGAGTCAAAGGCTCAATTTTGGACAGCCTCTTGCTGTCCCCGATATGGGGGTTCACTCAGAAAGCGAAAGATCAGTCGATCGACCGATAGCCCCTCCTCCTCATCAATCAATTGGGCAGACTGCCCCTGCTCCTACTGAGAACCCTCCATCGACCTATCAAATTTCAGCGATCGACTTTCAATTGCTTCAATTGGCAAAACAGAATGCCGCCCTCACCGCTGAGAGGGATGCTCTCAAGAAGGCAGCCTCCGAGGCTGGGATTGCTCTTCCTATCCCCTCGACAAACGAGAGGGTCGATCTTCCACGATAGTCAATCCACTCCAAGCAATGGAGGTCAATGGGCACTGCTGCCCTCGAGAGGATTCGTCGCGACCCAACTCCCTTTGCTGCCCCATAGAAGCAGAGTGTTTGGGATCGCCTCGACGACGAGTCCTCCCAATCCTCTCCTGGTCGTAACTGCGATAGAAAGGCACCTTCAAAGCCTGACATACCAAGGAGACACCAGATGAAAGGGGCTCCTTCAAAGAGTAGAATTTCTCCATCTATTCCGCTTCAGTGTGGACTCGGATCGGACCTTCGTTACCGACTCCAACCTGCAGATACTCAGAGGCCTGAACAAGACCTCTCGATCTTTCCTCTCGATCTACATCCAAGTCGAGGGCATGGTCGTAGGGACGGGTACTCCTCTGCCGGGCCACTCCATCGAAGTCTGTTCGAAACTACATTTCCAAGGGGATGGAGAACTCCCACTCTCCCCAAATTCAACTGCGTCAAGGGAGATCCAACTCTCCATGTACTCGCCTTCAAGCAAGCTCTGACGTCGCACGAGGAGGAAAACAACGTACTCTGCCGCACCTTCGCGGGGAGTCTCGACGAACCATCCCTCGATTGGTACCATAATCTCCGAGCTGGGTCCATTACCCACTTCAGTGTTTTGGCCAATCTCTTCGTATATCATTATCAGCTGAACTTAAAGCCTGAAAAGAAACTCGACTCCCTCTACCGGCTGAGGATGGGTGCTGACGAGAGTCTCCGCAGCTTCACAAGGAGATTTTGCAACGAGCACGCTGCCCTCTTTGGAAGGCATCTGGATGATGAAGTCATCATGTTAGCTTTCCAGAACGCTCTCCGCTTTGATCTACACATCTACAATGACTTCATCCGCAATCCCCCTCATTCCCTGGGTTCAATATTTGATCGAATCCAGAGGGATATTGAGGTTGAAGACGATCAAGTCGCCCAAAAAGGGCGAGAGTCGAAGCGAAGGCCTGCTGAGAGAGAAGCTCCGAAATATGTTGCCAAAGCTCACAACGCTGAGGCAGCAACCCCCTTGCCAACAAACGGTCAAAGAACGACGGACATCGATCCCCGACGAAGACCACCTTCACCGAGTGGAATTTACCGATCGAACAGATCCTTGACCGCATTCAACACGAAGAATTCCTTCGAAGGCCCAACCCCCTTCAGCCAAACACTAAATTCACGGCTGACAAAACGGTTTATTACGACTTCCACCGAAGTCACGGCCATCCCACCGATCGGTGCTATCGGCTAAGATTTCATCTTGAAGATTTGCTGCGAGAGGGCCATCTCCAAGAGTTCACCAAAGATGGGCAAGATCAACGCCGATCCTCTGCGAAGGGGAAAGAAGCTTGCTGGGTCCATCAAATCTCTTCCAACCGATCTCCTCTCACTGTGAGTGCCAACGTATTCGGCATTCATGGATCATTGCACAATCAATCGGTGACCGGGAAGGAAGTCGATCGGCAAATTCGACGTATCTTTCACGTTTGATCTTCTGCAAACAAAGAGGACACCTGGATCGAGAAGCCTATCGAGGGTTTGGCTTGGTCCTCCATCGTTTTTAATGATACCGACCTTCAAGGAGTTCATACTCCTCATCGAGACCCCCTAGTCCTGAAGCTCCTCATTGACGGGAGCACCGTCAATCGAATCCTCATTGACACCGAAAGCTCCATCGATATTATGTTCTCAGACTGCTTCAAACGTTTGGGACATAAATATTCAAGCCTTGACGTCGTTCCAACGATGATCATCGGCTTCAATGGTGAACAAAGTATCACTATGGGCGAATCAAGATTCACCATCGACCTCAGCCAAGAGACTCGAGTCTCGGTGAGATTCGCGATTATCGAAGGAACGTCCAGCTACAACGCCATTCTCGGGCGACCATTCCTCCACCAGATTAATGCCATCTCCTCTTCTTACCATCAACTTCTCAAGTTTGCAACGGGAGAAGGCATTATCTGCATTTGAGGTGATCAACAAGCCGGTCGATCTTGCGAAGCTACTGCTGCTAAAACAGATCACAAGATCAATATTGCTCCTCCAAAGCGACTGCGAGATGAAGCTGGCCCTTCTTCCAAATAGCAATCAAAGGAGATTCCACTGATCGAGCCCCCACCAATCGAATGGGAAGCCTCACCTTCAATTGAAGAAATCATCCCTATCAATATCGGCAGTGGAAATCTCTCTCGGCAAACATTCATCGGTACCGGTCTCAGCGACACAGAAGCGCGAGACATGGTATCCTTCCTTCAGTCCAACATCGACGTCTTCGCATGGTGCTTCGAAGATATGTCTGGGATCAATCCAGATGACGCTTGCCATCGTCTAGCAATCAAAGAAGAAGTGAAGCCTGTCAAACAAAAGCCACGCACAATCCGACCAGAACTACAAGGTGCAGTTCAAGAAGAGATCAGTAAGCTACTCACAGCAGGCTTCATCTGTGAAGTAGAGTATCCTACTTGGATCTCCAATATAGTTGCTGTCCCAAAGAAGAACGGGAAGGTCAGAGTGTGCATCGACTTCACCAACCTCAACAAAACTTGCCCCAAAGATCCATTTCCCATGCCAAGGATTGATAGACTTGTCGATGCCATGCTGGCCACGAGCTATTATCTTTCATGGATGGATACTCTGGGTACAATCAAATTCCACTTCACTTTGATGATCAAGAGAAGACGTGCTTTGTGACTAGCCGAGGTCTCTACTGCTACAACGTAATGCCATTTGGCCTCAAAAATGCTGGTTCTACCTATCAAAGGTTAGTCACAAAGATGTTCGAAGATCAGATCGGTCGCAACGTCGAAGTCTACGTCGACGATCTCCTTACCAAAAGCTCCAGTAGGAGAAACCATCTATCCAATCTGACTGAAACATTCCAAATCCTCCGAAAGTATTGCATGAAGCTCAATCCGGCCAAGTGTGCTTTCGGAGTTCAATCAGGCAAATTCCTGGGTCACCTTGTGACCAGGAGGGGCATTGAAGCCAACCCCAACCAAATTCGAGCCATCCTCGATATGTCATCACCTACCAATCGGAAGGAAGTGCAACGTCTCACTGGAAGACTTGCTGCCCTCAATAGATTCATCTCAAAGTCTTCCGACAAGTGTAAGCCACTCTTCGACAAACTACGAAAGGTGGATACTTCTGGGTGGAGTCCAACTTGCGAAGAAGCTTTTCAAAACATCAAGAAATATCTGGTGCAAGCTCCTATCCTGACGGCCCCACTTCCAAAAGAAGATCTATGGCTCTATCTCGCCGTCACCAATCAAGCAATCAGTGCGGTCCTAGTCAGCAAAAGAGAAGGCATCGAGTATCCGGTCTACTACATTAGCCATACTTTTCTTCTGGCTGAGACCCGTTACTCAAAAATTGAGAAGGTTATTCTGGCCTTGCTCACTGCATCACGTCGCCTCCAACCCTACTTTGTCTCCCATCAGATCACTGTTATTTTAGAACACCCACTCAAAGATATCGTTGACAAAGCTGGTCGAGCAGGTCGAATGACCAAATGGGTGATCGAAATGAGCGCTCTGGGGATTCAATTCGAATCTCGCACTTCAATCAAAGGTCAGGCAATTGCTGATTTTCTAGCTGACTTTCCAGTTGAAGACCCCATAACTTGGGAAGAAGATGCCGATATGCGCCTAGAAGATGAAGCTGAACCTCCGTCCAAATCGACTACAAAAGCCGATCCAAGCCTTCAGGATATCGTCACAACTCTTCCATGGAAGCTCTATACTGATGGAGCTTCAAGTGCGATCAGTTCGGGAACTGGGATAGTCTTGATATCCCCCGAACTCGATCATCTTCAGAAGGCCACCCTCCTCGGATTTAATGCCACCAACAACGAAGCCGAATACGAAGCACTCATTTTCGGACTCGAAATAGCTGAATCCCTGGGGGTGGATCGAATCATCATCTACAGCGACTCCCAGCTGATCATAAGGCAAATCAACGGAGAGTACACAGCTCGTGAAGAAAGAATGTAGAATTATTTGGCCCTAGTGCGATGTCTTCAACAACGTTTCACTAGCACTGAATTCATTCAAATTCCAAGAGCAGAGAATCGAGAAGCCGATGCTTTAACCAACGCTACCTCAGTTCTTGGAAATTCGCTTGGAGGAAGACAAATACAAATAGATTATCAAGAAGTGCCCAAGACCACCCCCGAACAACAGATCATTGCTACTACAGAGAGATCTAGGGGTGGAGATCAACTGGTATTGAACCTTACCACCACAAGTGGGCTTAAGGATTGGAGACAGCCAATCTTCAACTTCTTCAAACATGGCGAAATACCTGAAGATCCAAATCAAGCCTGAAGACTTCAAAGGAAGCTTCCATGCTATATCATTCAAGGAGAAGATCTATACTTCAATTCTCACAACGGGATATTGCTCAAGTGCATTGGCCCTGAACAAGTAATAGCAATCCTGATTGATATCCACTCTGGAGCCTGCGGAAATCATTCGGGAGGAAGATCTCTTGAGGCCAAAACAAAATTGCAAGGTTACTACTGGTCTACAATGGCAAGGGATGCTCACCAAGTGGTTCAAAGGTGCGAGCCATGCCAACGACACGCTCGGGCTATCCATCTCCCTGCAGATGAGCTTCATCAACTATCAAGTCCATGGCCTTTCCATCAATGGGGGTTGGACTTCTTGGGTCCCTTTTCTCCAACTCCGAGCAAGAAGAAGTATCTGCTACTGGCCACAGATTACTTCACCAAATGGGTCGAAGCTGTGCCACTCTTCCGAGAGACCGACGATGAAGTGATCAAATTCATCCAACATAACATCTTCTCAAGGTTTGGCACACCTCAAGTTCTTGTTGCTGACAATGGGGCTCAATTCGACTCCAACAAGTTTTGTGAATTCTGTCTCAACAACGAAATCAAACTTTTTTATTCAACTCCAAGATACCCTCAATGCAATGGTCAAGCTGAAGCCTCCAATAGAGCTATTCTTGGTATACTCAAGAAGAAACTCAACGATAAGAAAGGATTATGGGAACAAGTCTTACCTGAAGTTTTTTGGGGATATCGCACAACTCCGAGAAGATCAACAGGGTTTCCACCCTTTCGGCTGACATATGGATCGGAAGCAGTACTCCCAACAGAAAACATATCAAGTACTTTGAAGACCAGAGCAATTGAAGGAGGGATCAATGAAGAACTTCGAGCCAACGATCTGGATTTTTCTGAAGAACTACGAGATCAAGCAATCGTTCGAATTGCCAAGTATCAACAAAAGATCAAGCGAGCCTACGATCAGAAGATCTACAAGAGACAGTTCCCGATTGGCAGCCTAGTCCTCAGAGCAGTTTTTTACAATACTAAAGAATACAGCAGTGGGAAACTAGCTCCCAAATGGGAAGGACCTTATATAGTTGAATCAGTGGGAGGCAAAGGATCTTATCGACTGATCTCACCAGAAGGAGACAGACTACCACGAGCTTGGAATGCCAGGCATCTCAAATTGTTCTATCCGTGATGTAAATTCCATGATGAATAAAGCTCTCTTTCAAGTGTTCAAATATTCAGCTTTTTCAATTCAAGTTCTGAAGCAGTTTCAAATTATCTACATTCCAATTACCAGGTCGTTTAACAAGTTTGGGTGCTTGAGTTGCGACTCAACCCCTTACACGCAAATGTTAAACGATTTCGGGTTGTCATACAAAGCAGCCTTCAAGTTACTGGTCAAGTTAACAGGTTTGGGAGTTTGTGTTGCGACACTACCCCTTACTTACAAATGTTAAATGACCTTTAATTTCAATCAATTTCGATATCGTTTAATAGGTTTGGGAGTTTGTGTTGCGACACTACCCCTTACTTACAAATGTTAAATGACATTCAATTTCAATATCGTATAACAGGTTTGGGTGCTTGAGTTGCGACTCGATCCCTCACATACAAATGTTAAACGAATTCAAGTCCAAATTTTCAAGTTACTTAACCAGTTTGGGTGATCAAGTTGTGGCTTGGCCCCTTACATTCAAGTGTGTGTATATTCAAACATTCCAATACCATCCAGAACTCAACATTCAAAGATATTCAACACAAGACATTCAGTTTCTAACAACCAAAAAGATATCTTTATTATCAAAAAGTTATTGAGTATAGGAGTAAGCTTCAATCTAAGAAGAGTTTATAGGTATAACAAGAAAAAAAAGAGGTAGAAATACATCAGGGTTTGGCTACACTTGGGGTACGTGATCTCTCTCCTTCGGATCCACCACGAGCCTTGCTCGCCGCAGACGCCTTTGAAGATTGGATACTACTAGCTCGAACCCTGAGTGCTTCCACCGCCTTCTCTGCCGTCTCCCTGAAACTCACGCATTCAACGCGCATATGCTCCAACTCCTTTGTGAGAGCCTCCTCCTTGGCATTAGAAGCAGCCTCCTTAGCAGCAAGAGCAGCATCCTTGGCAGCTAGTTGGCTCTTCAGCTCCTGTAGCTCCACTGATCGATCATGAGCCAGAGTCTCAATCTTGAAGAACCGATTCTTCAATTCTTCAAGCTCGTGACCCCGAGCTACATAACCATCGTGCCAACCCTTGCTTTCGAGCTTCTCCTTGCGAAGAGCCTCGATTTTAGCCTTCAGGGCCTCCTTCTTTGAGGACAAAACTTCCCTCAGCTTGTCCTTCTCCTCGTTAGCAGCCTCCAGTTCAGCCGTTAAACGTACGAGAAACTTCAGATGAAGCATCCCGCTCTCTGGCGCTCCTGAAGAGCTTGCTAGCAAATTTCAAAACTGCTGAGTTCTGCAAGTAAACAAAAGAGTTAGAATTATTTCTGACAATACAACTCAAGAATCAAGTCAAGCAGATGCACATACCACTACTTCAAGCCTGTCAAAGGCTTCTTCTAGAGTAGCATCCGGAAGATTGCAGAGCTTCCGGATCATACTCGTTGGGTAGTTGATGTCAACCTCACCTAAGTTCTTCAACTTCTGAGCCGTGCCAGCAGGAGTACCTGCAATCAACACAGCAGTTCAAAGAGTTAGAATATTTTCAAATTCCAAAGGCAATGCAATCAAGAAGAAGAAGTTAGTAAAGATATACCTGTGGCATCAACTCGAGGGGCTTTACCCTTTCCCCGTTCGGAGCTCTTACCCCTGGGGGTCGACCTCTCCTTGAGGGGGGTTGTCTCTGGCGGGAGTTGGGGAGTTCCAGCATCCACTCGACTCCCTACCTCCATGTGAACTAGGGAAAGGGCGTCTCGCAGAGGAGTGACCTCCCCTTCTTCTTGTTGCCCGCCAGATTGATCCATTCTGGCCAACAGTACAGCCGTCTCCTCAGCCACTTGCGCAGCTGAACGATAAGTGGCGGGAGTGGGTTGTTCAACCTCAATCCCACCACTCATCGAACCCCCCTCAAGCTGAGGGACGCTCGGAGGTATTTGGGTGAGGGGTGTGGGGTTGCTTGCAACCCCATCACTCCCCGAAAACTTAATTTTAATGCGCATAGGGCGCTTCAACTCCTCGAAGTGATATGAAGGCTGCACTCTCGAGCCATCGCCCACTGCATCCATTACTTCCTCCATACGATGGGCCTTGGCCTCATCGATGGGGATTGGCTGTGAGTCTTCTTCTCTATCACCAGTGGGGGTGGGAGGAATTTCTTCCTCACCACCCCCTTCATCTTCTTCACCACCAGTGGGGGTGGGAGGAATTTCTTCCTCACCACCCCCATGACCATCTCCTCCAGTAGGAGTAGGAGGGATCTCGTCACCTCCACCATTCCCATCATCATCTTCATCTTCGCCATCGTCATCATCTTCATCATCGCCTCCATCCTCTTCATCTTCTCCTCCCTCTTCTCTACCTTCATCTTCTCCCCCTTCTTCATCTTCTTCTTCCTCATCTCTCTCTTTCTCTTCTTCTTCCTCTTCTTTCTCCTTCTCTTCTTCCTTCTCCTCTTCGATGAAGACTTTCCTTTTCTTCTTCGCCTACCAGCTTTTCTTCTGTGGTGGGCAATCGACGCCTCACACCATATGCCTTCTTCTCAGCCCGGATTCTTCTAACAATCTTTACCGATTGAGGATCCTCCTCATAATCGAAGTACAAAACTTCATTGTCCTCATATCGGACCCGTAGTCGGTGGAGGAGATTGGCGCTGCCATACCTGACCGGGCAATTTGAAAATTGCTTCTATGATCGAGTGCCGCACGTCAACTCCAGAAACAGATTGTCGATGGCACCAACCCGCTCTGAGGGCCAGGCGAAGACACCTCCCTCGCAGTACATCTTTATCTCCTTGTGCACATCGTTCTGGGGGGTCTCGGGCACTGACAGAGGCGTCCATGCACCGGAGACCAAAATCGGCCAGTCGGTGTAGAACTTGTCAGATGGGACAGTGTCGACGATTGGGCGTAGGGCAGACACGCCTGTCAAGTTGAAGAACCGGCTGTCTTTCCTTGATGCCCATTTGTAATGGTAGAAGAAGTACCCCAGCTCGATCCGGGCAACTTCACCCTCCGGTATGCTAGAGTAGCAAGCCTTCAAATCCTCCTAGAAGTCTGACTCTACGCTGCAGAAAGCGTAGATGATCCTCCAAGCATTCCCTGGGATCTGCCCGGGACAAAGGACTGAGGTGTTCAGCAACCTCGTGGCAAAGGGGGGCAGTGGAAGGCGCAGTCCACAGGTTAGCTGGCCAATCGTGACAATGGTCCCCATTACTTGCTCCTTGCTGGCGAAGTTTGTGAAGACCGTCCGCTTGTCAATACCGAAGGCAGACTGAATCCCCGGGAGTGACGGTCGAACCTTCCCTTCTGTGAAACAAGCCAGCAGCTTCTGCCACTTAGCCCTCTTCACATCGGTGAGTTGGCCACCTGTGTTGTACACATATGCAGGCTCCTCCGTCAGCGACATCAGGGGCGCCATAACGAACTTTGCCTTGGGAATGTGCTCTGGCCTTGATGGAGCAGAGGCAAATCCGATTCCCACGTGCCTTTTGCCCAGTTCACCAAGCTCGATAAGCACAGCCTTGCCCTTGCCACGACCTTTCGAAACGGATAGAACTTCTGCGATCTCCTTCCCCTCCTCTTCGAGGGGACCACATTCATCTTCTTCGAGCTGCCGGAAGATGCCATTCGACCGATCGGGAGAAAACAGAGAACAAGAAATCGAGAGCAAAGATTCTGGACTTCGAAAAATTCTGAAAGCGTGGGGCAAAAATGACAGCCAGAGAAGCTTATATACCCAGAAGAAATTGGTGCGAAGATCAAGAGGACACGTGTCATCACTATATCAAATCCCATGTTTTTGCAGGGACACGTGGCGTCTATCCATAGCAAGCGCAAAAACAGGCGAACCGTCGTGACCAGGTGAAGCGTCGGGCCACCGGTCCAAGCGAACCGTCGGTCCAAGCGAACCGTCGGTCCAACCGGACCGCCGGCTCAAGAGACTCCCCGATCCAGATGAACCGAAGATTCGAGCAGAAAAAATCAAACTCCATCGACTCGGGAGGTTCTAAACTTAACCTCGACCGGTTGAATTTAACCGATCGGTCAGACTTGACCGATCGATCAAAAATTCATCCGATCGGTCGATTTTCTACTGGATCAGGCAAAAAACTTGGATTTTTGCCCGATCCCGCCAACCTCGACCAGTTGAATTTAACCGATCGGTCAGACTTGACCGATCGGCCAAATTCATCCGATCGGTCGATTTTCTACTGGATCAGGCAAAAAACTTGGCTTTTTGCCTGATCTCGCCAAACTCGACCGATTGAAATTAACCGATCGGTCAGACTTGACCGATTGGTCAAATTCATCTGATCGGTCGATTTTCTACTGGATCAGGCAAAAAACTTGGCCTTTTCCCCGATCCCGCCAAACTCGACCGGTTAAATTTAACCGATCGATCAGACTTTGACCGATCGGTCAAATTCATCCGATCGGTCGATTTTCTACTGGATCAAGCAGAAAACTTGACTTTTTGCCCGATCCCGCCAAACTCGATCGGTTGAATTTAACCGATCGGTCAGACTTGACCGATCGGTCAAATTAATCCGATCGGTCGATTTTCTACTGGATCAGGCAAAAAACTTGGCTTTTTGCCCGATCCCGCCAACCTCGATCGGTTGAATTTAACCGATCGGTCAGACTTGACCGATCGATCAAATTCATCCGATCGGTCGATTTTCTACTGGATTAGGCAAAAAACTTGGCTTTTTGCCCGATCCCGCCAACCTCGACCGGTTGAATTTAACCGATCGGTCAGACTTGACCGATCGGTCAAATTCATCCGATCGGTCGATTTTCTACTGGATCAGGCAAAAAACTTGGCTTTTTGCCCGATCCCGCCAACCTCGACCGGTTGAATTTAACCGATCGGTCAGACTTGACCGATCGGACAAATTCATCCGATCGGACGATTTTCTACTGGATCAGGCAAAAAACTTGGCTTTTTTCCCGATCCTGCTAACCTCGACCAGTTGAATTTAACCGATCGGTCAGACTTGACTGATCAGTCAAATTCATCCGATCGGACGATTTTTTACTGGATCAGGCAAAAGCTTGGCTTTTTGCCCGATCCCGCCAACCTCGACCGGTTGAATTTAACCGATCGGTCAGACTTGACCGATCGGTCAAATTCATCCGATCGGACGATTTTCTACTGGATCAGGCAAAAAACTTAGCTTTTTGCCCGATCCCACCAACCTCGACCGGTTGAAATTAACCGATCGGTCAGACTTGACCGATCGGTCAAAATTCATCCGATCGGTCGATTTTCTACTGGATCAGGCAAAAAAAAAATTGGCTTTTTGCCCGATCCCGCCAACCTCGACCGGTTGAATTTAACCGATCGGTCAGGCTTGATCGATCGGTCAAAATTCATCCGATCGGTCAATTTTCTAATGGATCAGTCTGAAAACTGTGTTTTCTGACCGATCACTCCAACCTCAACCGGTTGAATTTAACCGATCGGTCAGACTTGACCGATCAGTCAAATTCAACCGATCGGTCGAATTTATACTGGATCGGTCAGAAAACTGTGTTTTCTGACCGATTACTCCAACCTCGACCGGTTGAATTTAACCGATCGGTCAGACTTGACCGATCAGTCAAATTCAACCGATCGGTCGAATTTCTACTGGATTAGTCAGAAAACTGTGTTTTCTGACCGATCACTCCAACCTCGACCGGTTGAATTTGACCGATCGGTCAGACTTGACCAATCGGTCATGTTTGACCGATCAGTCAGAACGTGACCGATTAAATCTTATTTCGACGCTAACACTCGATAAAGCTCCTCTGCGTGTGTGACAGGGGGTCGTTAGCTTTGCACCACGAATCCAAGCCAGCCAAGGTGGCCTCTTAGCTAACTTGGAGGGGGTAACTGTGGGTGCAAATTTTGACAAGAAGTCTGCAAAACAGCGGGACCCACCGGCCCTGCCTGGTGGGTTCCCGAAGACAACAGCGGGACCCACCAGCCCTGCCTAGTGGGCTCCTGAAGATTACAGCAGGACCCACCGGCCCTGCCTGGTGGGCCCAAGTGTTTGTGGAATCCCCCAGGAGACGGAAGCGGGGCCCACCAACTTTACCTGGAGGATTCCCAGATATGACCGCAGAAACCGCCATTTGCCGCCAGAAAATCCTATAAATAGCAGCGCTTCGAATGTAAATGGATCCGATTTCCAGTTCTGAGATCTGATTTTCAGAAACCAGAGCTCTGGATTTCAGTTTCCATCCCTTCACTTCCTCTCTTCGATTTTCTTCATGTCTTGGAAGAGATCAGAGTGGTTTCAGTGATACTCGGCCTGTCGAGATCACTTCGATACAAGTGTTAGTAAATTCGGGTTGCTCCCTATAGCACGGAGACGTAGGCTTCGGCTGAACTCCGAGATCACATCTCTCGCGTCAACTCTCTGATTGCATCTCTATCTGCTTGTGTATTGAGAACTGCAACTTCAATCAATCAATAGATCGAACAACAATCTTCGACTCGAACCTTAAATTAACTGGTGAGGCGAAGTCTTCGGGTCGGCACGAAGATTTTCTCCCACAGCCTCCTCCATCACTTTCTTTCCAGCAACACCCTCTACCACCCTCCTTTTCCTCCCTCCTCCTCCTTCCACCATCTTTTCTGTGTCGGAACCCTAAGTTGCTGGCTCTCATCCTCCTTTGTTCTTCCTCCTCCTTCTCTGGAGGGTGGAGCTAGAATTTACTTGCAGGGACGACAAAATACAAAATCAAGCTTATTAATCAATAGTCAACTGAATATATATATATATATATATATATATATATATATATATATATATATATATATATATATATATATATATATATATATATATATATATATATATATATATATATATAGATATATGCGGTAAGTGCGGCAACGCACTACAATCATCTGATGCACCGCTACGTGCATGCGATGCACACAGCGGGTGCATCAGACGGCTGCAGTGTGGTGCCGCACTTACCGCATGCCGCATTATAGCATACCCCTATATATATATATATATATATATATATATATATATATATATATATATATATATATATATATATATATATATATATATATATATATATATATATATATATATATATATATATATATATATATATATATATATATATATATATATATATATATATATATATATATATATATATATATATATATATAGGGGGCGGGGAGCCTGCACCCGAGGTGTAGCATCATTGCTGCATCTCTCGCTTGTTTACCCCCATACAAGTTTTGGAATTTGATAAAATTTGGTAAGGGTGTTGTCTAGGGTAAGATGATCATCCTCACTAATTTTCATCAAATTCTAAAACTTCTAGGGGGGTCAAATGATCGAAGCAAAATCTGCAGATTTTAACGGTGACTGCGGATGGCTGATTTTGCTTCGATCATTTGAACCCCCTAAAAGTTTTGGAATTTGATGAAAATTGGTGAGGATGATCATCTTACCCTAGACAACACCCTCACCAAAATTTATCAAATTCCAAAACTTCTAGAATGGTCAAACAATGCCTGAGGTGCAGCAACGACGCTGCACCTCAGGTTCAGCATCCCTTTTCCCATATATATATATATATATATATATATATATATATATATATATATGAATGAATGAATGAATGATAAAATACGGTGTGCGGTGTCGTACCGCAGCCATTTGATGCACTCGCAGCGTACATGCGATGCACATAACGATGCATCAGATGGCTACGGTGCGGTGGCGCACGTACCGCATGCCGCAGCATAGCATGCCCATATATATATATATATATATATATATATATATATATATATATATATATATATATATATATATATATATATATATATATATATATATATATATATGGATAAAGGAGTCTAGACTTGAGGTACATTGTTGTTACTGGCACCTCAGGCATTGTTTGCTATCCTAGAAGTTTTCGAATTTGGTGATTTTTGGTGAATGTGTTTTCTAGTGTAAGATGATCATTCTCATAAAAAATCAGTAAATTTTAAAATTTCTAGGGCCATCAAATGTTCGAAACATTTTCAATCATTCAGTGTAACCATTAATTTTGCCGAGCTCATTTGATGACCCTAGAAGTTCTAGAATTTGCTGATTTTTGGTGAGGATGATCACTTACCCTATACAACACACCCACCAAAAATCATCAAATTCTTAAATTTCTAGGGAGAGTAAACAAGCGAGAGGTGCAGCAACGATGCTACACCTCAGGTGCAGACTGCCTACCCTCATATATTTTCAGTGGGAGGTGCAGCAATGTATTTATTTACTGATCGATCACAAATGACAAATTTAAATATTTTGATCTCAGAAACTGATTACTGAATAGTATCTAATTAACTAAGGCTTCTATTTGGAAAGAATAGCATCAAGCAAAAAATCATGTAATACGACACGACACCAAACCCAAGTCTGAGAAAATGAGTGGCCTTATTTAGCTATGCCCATGTGATAATTTAATTAGATACAATTCAGTAACCAAATTCTTAGTTCAAAATATTTAAATTTATCATTTATAATTAGTAAAGAAATGTAGAAAATATATATTGATATTTTCAGTTGATTATTGATTAATAATTAGTTTGATTTTGCACTTTGTCTCCCTTGCTTGCAAGAAAATTATAGCCCGTCCCCCAAAGGAAGAGGAGGAGGAGGAATAACGAAGGGGGAGATCGAAGAGCCAGCAACTTAGGGTTTGGGCGTGGAAAAAATGGAGGAAGGAGGAGGAGGAAGGAGGAGGAGGAAGAAATGAGTGACGAGAAAGAGGAGGGTGGTAGAGGGTGTTGTTGGAAAGAAAGCGTCAAAGGAGGCTAGGATGATGGAGGGCGACATCAATGGTGACCAGATAGAGATTGAGGATGAGGATAAACGGAAAATAAAAATATTTAAAAGATTTGAGTGCCGATAACTAATTCGTTGGGTGTGAATAAACGGACCTAACATTGGTGTGAATCAGTGTTTGAAAACCTGATTGGACCGGGCGGTTCGATCGGTTTGGACTGGAACATATTTCGGTTCGATCGGTCTTTGAATAAACCTGTTTTTATGATAACCCAGTAATCAAACATTGCCATTGAAGAATTTAGTAAATATCTATTTAAAAAAATATATTTTCATGCGGTTCAAATGATTGAACCATCAGTTTGAACCGATTTAGACCGAACCGGATGCCTTTTCGGTTCGCCTTCCGGTCCAGCTTTGAAAACACTGGTGTGAATAGACGACCGACCTAGTGAGTGATGCAACTAATGCCAAGTCAAATTGTGGACCACGGACCTGTGGGGTCCCAGTAACCAGACCGGAATGGAGTTAGTCACATGCAAGGGGCTCGGGATGTCGGGGAGCCGTTTGATTTTCCGTACAGTGTTTTTCCCCCGTTTCCACTGTTTGCTTCCCTGCGATGCAATCCCTAACTCCGATTATCGCCACGTTTCCCAAGTTGTCATCCCTTGTTATGATCGACGCGACATGGACACTGTCTTTTGTTTGACTAGCCGGTCAAAGTCATTATGTG
Organism: Chamaelirium japonicum; assembly: GCA_947650365.1. NCBI lineage: Eukaryota > Viridiplantae > Streptophyta > Magnoliopsida > Liliales > Melanthiaceae > Chamaelirium > Chamaelirium japonicum. Next base: position 119,273,157 of record OX393550.1, read on the forward strand.
TTGGTTGACTAAGTGGGTCTTCTTCTAGACAAGTCTTACGAGTGAATCACGAGCCAAGCTAGTCTCTCACCTAGCAAAGTGACCATAGGGCCCGGCCATCTGTAATCATGTACGTGTAAGAAAAGTATTGGTGCAGAAGATCATGAACCATCCAACGGTCAAGATAGTAACGTTTATCTCGAGTGGACGCACGTCTCATGGAAGTAGAACAAACCCACCCATATCTACATCCTCATCGATCCCTTCTTTACATTACAGAGGAGAGAGAGAGAGAGAGAGAGAGAGAGAGAGAGAGAGAGAGAGAGAGAGAGAGAGAGAGAGAGAGAGATCATGGAGCAGCAACGGATCCACACTATGATCAGAAGTAAGACCCTAGTAGTCCTCCTCCCACTCTCCATCTTCTCCTTCCTCCTCTACTACTACTACACTTCAAACTTGCCATCTTTTCTTCAGCCCATCAGATTCTCTAATACACCCTTCGTCAGCAGCCTCGACATGATCCTGATGAGCAAAAAGGCCATGTTCCTCCTCTGTAACTCCATCCTTCTCTTCCTACACATAGAATTTCGCTTGCTGAGCTCTTCTAAGTCCTCAAACGACTTCTACGATGAATACCTTTTGAGGACCGATGAGCGTCTACCTCCGGGATCGAACTATATCGAAGTCGAAGTGATGGACGTTGAGGATGAGAAAGTTGTGAAGGATCGTCGTTACGGAGAGTTGGTCATGCAGAGAGCTGTAGTCGAGGGTGCTGGAGTGGCTTTGGAGGTAGTTGTGGAGGGAGTTGGAGAAGAAATGGAGGTTTTGGGTGTAGAAGAAGATGATGAATTAGAGCCTTTGTATACAGAGGAGCTGAATAGGAGGTTCGAGGAGTTCATTGAGAGGGAGAAGAGAAAGAGGAGATTGGAGGCTCTGCAACTAGCCATGGCATGGGTTGATGATGAAGTTAATTAGCTCCGCCCATGTTTTGTGCGCATCTACGTTTACCTGCCGTACGTACATATGTGTTGATCTTTTGTTGTATATTTCGAGTCCCCCCTTACGTACATCTCTATCTAGCTAATTAATTAAAGGAGGACTTAACCCTCTCGCTCTCTCTCTCATTGCGTGAAAAAAAACCCCCCTAGCTTCTCTCTCTCTCTCTCTCTCTCTCTCTCTGAAAGAGAGACTTTGCTTAAAAGTCAGCGACAGACAGGAAGAAGTGCTTGCATGTTACGTCCATGGAAACTATATATAAGCTACGTACATGGATCATTCATCTATTAACAATAGATGTGCGGCCATTGTGGTGAGGAAAAGAAGGCACATACATGTTGATGTTGTAGTTTCATAAACTAAGTAACCACCCACCCAACAACAAAATGATCCAACTATGAGATACGCTCTTTATCCACTATATTTTTTAAGGCAACCCAATTAAGAGCATCTCCAACGGGCTACTGGGTTCTTTCCCGATCTATTTTTGGGATTCTTAACAATCACATATATATGCAAAGTACAGGCTTATGGGAAGGAATTCTTGCTGCTTCGACCTTGTTGCCAGGACACGATCTGTGGATAGAAAGAGACTCTCAATGTGTGCTCTCACAATTGACGTCTGTCTATACCACAACCCATTTGCTTCAAGGCTGTAGGCTTCTCAACTAGAAGCTTGGGCGCATCCGAACCTCACACATATACCCGGAAGGCAACTCTGTGGTTGATTGGTTTGCTGGCTACGCTCGGGCATCAGGAATATCCAGTTTTTCGACATCAAGCTTCCCTCTAGATGCTATGCGAGGTGCTCGAGATGATTGTAGCCCATGTTGTTACACCCACTGAGTGTCCAAACAAATGATGTACTTGTTACATTCTATTAGTGCATAATCAGTACAAAAAAAAAAGAATAGCACTCCAACAGGCTCCTCAATTTCTCCTTATTTTTTATAAAATGACCAAATCACGATCCATAAAAGCAACATGTACAAGGGTTGTTCAGAAAAGTAACAAAGTCAATATATTTTCATTCAATTCAAATCGGGACCCACTATTTATAGGTTTTCCTACTTCTCTCGCCCACCTTAGCAAGAACATTAGGGAATATCAAAGTAGAGAAATCTAGTGGAGCCCGTTGGAGTCCTTTTTATCTCTTTCTTCATTTCTTTCAGTACAACAAGGACGGATGAAACCCCAAGGAGCCCGTTGAAGATGCTCTAAGTTGTTGACAATTATCTCTATAATAGGGGAGGGTTTTATGAGGGGTATAAACAACGGTTGTGATATATTTTTGGTAGAGTATAAAAAAGAGGGGCTGAGATAAGTTGATGTTAGGACAGACTATATATAGACTAGTAATGCCTGTGCTTGTCGGCACACAAAAGATTTCGAGGACGGGGACAATATTTTGAGGAGGTGATAATATTTTAAAGGTGACAACAAAATATTATTTGTCTCATCATGGTAGAATCCCTGGATTACCAAGACGATCATGCCAATGCATAAATGTATGTTTATTCATAAAATTTAGATTCTTGATGGCATGCACTTTGACTTTTCTGGCCGTCGTATAATACAATCCTGATGACAAAGTAGATAATTTCTCTAAGACTAGCTTCTGACCAGAGACTTTGAAGGTGATGTAAAGGTATTCGACACCATTCGTACTTATATATAGTTTTAATATGATATCAATTTTTGAATATATCTTTGAAACTCAGTGTCACGCCCCAGAAATCTGAAGACCGATCCCTGGGGTGTGAAATGAGAAAAGGATGGGATTTTGGGTCTGGTTACTTAACTATACCAATTTGGGTTCTCACAGGGCTTCTTCTACGCTCTCTAATATGAAAAAAAAGGAGGGAGAAACAAGAGGGGAATCTTTTAAATTTGATTTTTTGAAAAACATTTTTATTAAAAAGGAAAGAAGAGAAATATCAATAGAAATAAGACATTATCTAATCAGCTCGACCTTCAAAAGTCCTATCCTTTCAGTATGTGTGACCTGTCGGTGCCACTACATACTGATAGGAGTCTATCTGAGGGAGCACGAGGCTCAAGCCTCCTACGGCTAGCCAAGTGGTCTCATCCACACCCTAACACTCAGGTGCACCAGTCTAGAGTTCCTATCTACAGGGTTAATCAATTTAGTTATTTATATGCACTTATATTTTCATCATGATCTATCCTAGGCTTGGGGCCTTGAGGAAAGGCCTACCCAAAAGAATTCAGCTGGAACCATTGCAACTACAACTATAGAATACTAACTAACTAATAAGAACTCTTATTCCAATACAATTATAATGTCTGAAGAGAAAAGACTACAAGATTAATGTATTAAGCAAAAAGGTAACATTGCAACTCTAACTCCGCCTCTGGAATCCTACTGCTACTCCTGAGCCTCCGGACCTGCAACTGAGCCTACTCGTGGGAAAGAGTAGCCCCCAATAGGAAATTGGGAGATTAGCCAAATTAATGGCTAGTGACATCCTAATAGTCTTTAATAATATGAGGCAACTAATCTTAATAAATTAAGATATAATCTAACAGTTCTAGTATGATCAATGTTTGCAGAATGATACCTAAACCTATCAGTAGTCTATATTCACATGCAATTCCTACTGTCACTAGGTTATCTAACATAAAGTCCATTCAAAGTTCCACAGCATTAAAGAACAAATTAAATAAGATGTTTATATATATAAAGTCACGAAGTCCTCATATAAACAGTCACTCGATTCTAAATTCATATATAGATAAAACACACACTATCAAAATGTGAACCCCGGATATTTTGTTCATCCTGCCCCCGGTCGGGCATTACTATAGGGCCTTTTTATTTCGATGTAGAGGGCCAACTTTCTCGCCGTGCATCCACCAACACCATGCACTAGTCACCCAGATGATCATAAGGGGTTTCCCGTCTTTCACGGTGGAGCTCTACCGCCCAACTTGCTTTACTATGGGGACTTCAACTCCCCGGGACAGGGCTGCTAGGCCAATCCCTACTCGAGGGCATCTCCTATTGGCTTTACCACAACCCTTGCCCGTGACCCCTAACCTACTTAACTTCGGCTGTACGCGCAGGGTGGTTCACGGCCCATGCGCGCACGGGGTCCCTACCTTCTAACCAGGTAGATTCTCATATAACATATTTCAACATATACAATGAAGCTAACAAAGGTATATTTAATGCTTAACAATTTCCAACAATTTATCCCTGATCCCGTACTGCTCTCGCAACCAATGCAACATAATAAATCAATAAAGTAAAACACTCATCCCAGTGACCCGTGTGCTAGGGTTGCCATACTCCTCTTAGGAGGGAGGGCTCCGATAGTTATTAATTATTCAATTTATTATTTAATTTAAGGAAATCCTAATTACGGTGTCCATACAAACAAAAGCAGTCATTATTATTATTCTATTAATATTTTAAGCATGCGTCGCCGGACTCGCGACTCCGCATGCAAGGCGGGGTCCACTTGACCACATGCGACGATGCCCGGCGGGGCCCGCATGCAGTGTCATAGACACCTACCCTTAGTCATTCTCATTTCCCACTATTAAAGACCACGCAAGGGTAGTAGATGTCACCTGGTTGTCGATTACACACGACTCCGGCTAGTTGTCTCTGATCCGCCTCCGTTGGATCACCACAATCACAGTCTGATAACAAACACAGATCCAAATCACAACTCTATCGATTAAAACAGAAGAATCTACGATGAGGGTTCTATGCCAAGGATAGTCGGACACCCTCGATAGGGGACCAACATTGAGTCGACAGCACGCAAATCCGTGCGACTGAAGAACTCGATCCTAAATAATACTAGGTCAAACAAGTAAATAGAAGCTAAACCTACTCATCGAATCGGGCTCGAAGAACCCTTTCCGATGGTTCCAGTTTCGCTGGAATCCGACTTCGGTCGAATGGTTTCGGGTCAAACCACGTGAAACCGGTAAAACCGATCACATGGTTGGTTCACTAGGGTAGAAGGGGTTCTAGGGTTATCTTCTAGGTTTAATAGGTAGGGCTCAATGTTCTGAGCACAATGCCGCTAGTTTCGTCCGAATCCGAGTTTGGACGATGAAACGACGGTCAAACCACGGTACCGCGATAAGATTCGGTCCAAGGATAAAACAGGATATTAAACAGTATAATTACTATTCTAGACTATGACCAACAGGTAGTATTTTCCGAGCCGGTCGAAATGGCGCTAGTTTCATCCAATTCCGAGTTCGGACGGAGAAATGGCAGTCGAACCAAAATTCACTGGTTCACGGGTCTGGTTCAGGTGAACCGGACCGGTTCACTACATGGGTTGGGTCAGGTCTGCTGGGTCGGGTCGGGTCTGCACTCAATGTCGGGTCGGGTCGGGTTCAGGTTTAAACAAGTCGGGTCTGGGGTTAATTTAATAACCTGGGAATTACTAAACTACCCCCCCCTCTCCTTCTTCTCCACGAGACCAGCCCGAGGGCCTGGTTCCTGCGCGTCGGCGGCCGGCGGGAGGGGCGGCCTGGAGCACCGACGAGCGCTCGGCCGGCCTCTCCCGCACCACCCCCACGGAGGAGGCTCGGTGGGAGGCGGCCGGAGCGGCCGTCGGAGCCCGAAGCTCGGCCGGAGGGGGGGCTTCGGTGGCTTGGGGTGGTGCCGGCGGTGGCTTGGGGTGATGCCGGCAGTGGCTTGGGGTGACGATCGTGGGATCTCCGGTGGCGTTCTCCACCCGAGTGGGCCGCGAGCAAAGGAGAAGAGGGTGAGGTCGGGTTGGAGGTTCGGCTGCGCGTGGAGGGGGCTTGGGTTGCAGCCATGGTGGTGGCCGGTGTTTGGGTCGCGGTGGAGGAGAAGATGGGAGGAATCTAACCTGTGATGGCACGCTGGAGTCGGGGAGGTGCTCGGAGGGGCTGCAGGCGCTCCTCTCTCTTCCCCCTCTCTCTCTCTCTCTCTTTCTTTCCCGTTTTCTCTCTTTTTCTCTCCCGTTCTCTCTCTCTCTCTACTACGTCCTTCTCTCTCTCCCGTTCTCTCTCTATTTATAGAGGGGGGAGGCTGTTGTGGATATAGTGAGATGGGCTGGGCGGATAGGGTCGGTTAAGGCCTTAGCGGGAGGGGATAAAGATAAGAAAGATACGGATATATCATCCCAATCCTGCCCGATGATTCCCATCCGAATTTCGGATTTTAAATCACTGGGGAGGGAGGTCAGGATAGCTTAAACTATGCTAGAAGACCGGGAGGTAGGCTCTAGGGCTAGTTGGGCTCGGTCCCGAGCCCTGAACAGGGCTCGGTTGGAATCCGGGTGCGATTCGTCCATCAACCGGGTTGAAAAGAATAATCACTTGTAACTATCAAACCAGAAGTCGGAATAGGGCCCTAGAGGATTCGTTGGAAAGGTCTCGTCAACGCGAACGCGTCAGCTCTTAGTACATAATTTTCTGACTTCCAGATCTCCCGAAAAGAAGGAAAGACTCCAAAACTCAAAATAACAATAACTATTCGTCCGGGTGTCGGATCAACCCTAACTCAGGCTCATTGGAAGGCTATCTTAGAGCCTCATCTAACGTATCTTGTTTCGTTACGATCCGATCACCCGATCTCTTACAAGAAACAAAACAGCTACAACTATCGACCAATTATCGCTTTTCTAGGGTTTATCTGCCGGGCTGCGGAAACTGGCTGCGCATACACCTGATCGTTGCACGGAACGCACCATCGTGACATGCTCGAAGTTACGGAGAATGTGAACGTAAAACATCTCATAGGTTTACGATCCATTTATTGGGAAAAAGCCCAAAGAAAAAGTCTGGCTGCAAAAAGACGAAACTAGCCATTGAGGATTTCTATTATTCTCAAATCTAACACCACAGGTGTTACACTCAGTAGATTCCTCCTAGATCTGGATGAATACAAGCATCCTCAAAGTATAATATCATCCTTCCTGCTAAGACAATGGTGGCTCTTTCAAAGCCCTCGATTAAATTAGCGAAACCTGATATGGTGTGGACATTACTCTTATTTAATGTCAAGTGAGAGAAATACTTTTGGTCTTAGGATTGTATGTGTTGTAGTAGAGTCTGCTAAGTACAAATCTTCTTTATTCATCTTGGGTTTGGATGATATATCTAAACTTTGCATCATACTGTTTATGCTCTTAAGGCGATGTCTATTCATAGCAAATAAATAAAATAAATATTATTATAATTATTTTGCAAAAATAAGCGTTTTATAGATAAAATAAATAGACTAAACATAAATTATTACAATTAATTGCAAACATAACAGTTGTATAGTTTGAAATACATAAATGCCATATAATGAGCTTCTTGCTCAATTATTCCTCGCATCAACAAGACAATCATTCCCTAGTAAATCTGAATTTTCATAAAAGTTTGAAGCATCAAAATGAGTCAATTCTACCTCCGAAGCAAATTGATTGGTATAATTTATCTCGACTTTCTTTTATTTTCCTTTGATTGAAGCCTGATATAAGTTAACCAAGTGCTTCAGCGTATGATAGGTACAGAACCAATGTCCGATTATTTCACATCGGTAATAAACAGTGTTATCATTCTGATGCTTCTTCATCGATATCTTTTATGAAGCTTCACTTTATTACTTATCATGGAGGGAATATCCCTCTATTTACAGAGTGTGATGCACCCTTTGATTTATCAAAGGTTGTATTTGTTCACATGCCAATAGGTGCCTCGATGCACCCTTTGCCAAGGGTTGCAATAGTTCACGGGTCAATGGATGCTATAATATATCCTTTGGCCGGGTTGCGTCTCTTCACATGCCAATGGGTGTCAGGAAGCACCCCTAGCCATGGTTTGTATCTATTTGCACGCCAATGAATGCTAGAAAGCATCATTTGGTTTGCATTGGTTTGTCAACCAATAATGCATTGGTTCACAGACTAACTGATTCGCCCGTTCCAATCAATGCACTCGCTTGGGCCAACTGTCGCCAATTCCAGACGATGTGTTCGCCTGGGCCAACTGTCATCCTTTCTACATTCTAACAAAGCCACATTGCTTACTAAGAAAGTACAACTTTATGTTGTGACCATTTCCATTATAACAGATATATATATCAAACATATATTTTTAAAATATCCAACAATCCTTATAATACTATATAAATCTGTAAGAATCTGAATATTGAAATGTCACAATATAGATATGGAATGACTAATAAACTTAAGTCAAATTACTTAGAGTAATTCATATAAATATATATACAAAAACCCTTGCTTCCCCACTATCAGATGTTAGAGGTCTGAAAAACTCTAGTGGCTCGAGTTGGGAGGTGTTGGTTCGCAAGTCAACCGGTGCTAGAAACACCCTTAGGATCAACATGTGTAATCCTTCACAGGTGGGTCGATTTGTCCGTGCCAATCAACACATTTGAACGGTCAAACGTACAAATTGCCACCGTTCTACCTAATTCGCTCATTCGTATGTTCAAACTGACCAAAACTGCCACTCGACCAACAGGCTAGGTGCAATAATCACCCATTGGGCCCAGCCCAAACATTGAGTCCTCCATGGTCAACGGGTGTGTTTAAACACTCATTGGTCCATCCGTGTAGTCCACTTGCACCTCTAACAACCTACAGTGCCGGGGTGGATCGAAAGACCCGAGTCCTCGGATGGGTGACGATGACGGGATGGTCAGATAGTCCGGGCAATGTCGGATGGGTCCAGGGCGTACCTTGCAAGGAGGTTGTTGTCGTGGAGGATCGTTGCCACGATGTTTGTTGCGCCGCAAGGTTTGTCGCCACAAGGATCGCTCTTCTCTCTCTCTCTCTCTCTCTCTCTCTCTCTCTCTCTCTCTCTCTCTCTCTCTCTCTCTCTCTCTCTCTCTGTGTGTGTGTGTGTGATCTATCTTCCGTGAGCAAACTCGTGCTGATAACGTGTTGTAATTCAAAGAGACAAAGAGACCATGCAAGAGAGAAACCACCACAAATCTTCTTATTCAATTGAATTGATTACAATATATATATATATATATATATATATATATATATATATATATATATATATATATAGGAATGATAAAATGCGGCGTGAGGTGCGTGCGGTGTTGCACCGCAGCCGTCTGATGCACCCGCTGCGTGCGTGCGATGCACGCAGTGGTGCATCAGACGGCTGCGGTGCGACACCGCACGCCGCATCCTAACACGCCCCTATATATATATATATATATATATATATATATATATATATATATATATATATATATATATATATATATATATATATATATATATATATATATAGTGATACATTGCGGCCGGGTAACATGCGGCCACCCCCTTCCAGGCACCGCACGCCGCATCCTAACACGCCCCTAACATGCAGCGCATTTTCTGACCGAGGCAACACACAACGCAACGTAACACGCCTATATATATATATATATATATATATATATATATATATATATATATATATATATATATATATATATATATATATATATATATATATATATATATATATATATATATATATATATTTCTATACAATTCTTCACAAAGGAGCACAACTCTTTGAAGTAACTCTTCACCAAGGGACACAACTCTACGAAGAGTTACACCTCTTCATGGAAGGCCACAACTCTTCACATATGGCAGTTATTGCGTGATGGACAACCACACCTTTTCATAACATAAGTAATATTTGAATGGGGGACTTAGTGGTAGGTCCCTGACCATAGATCAGTTTTGTGTAAAGGGAAGACAATAAGATGGTTTTCCACTAGGTCCCTCCCAAAAAAGATGCTTTTAGAGCAAGTCCTTTAGTTGACTTTTTTCTCATTTAAATGACAAAACTGCCCTAATACTAAAATCACAAATGTTACTCTTCATTGCAGCAAAAGAGTAACAATTTGCAATTGTTACTTTTTATGACCGAATTGAGTAACAATTGTTTCAGTGATTTCACTGTAGCAATTTTTTTTCTAGAACTCTCGATAATTTTTTTTTGGCTACAGTGAATTATTATAGAAATTGTTACTCAATTTGGTAATAAAGAGTAACAATTGCTATAGTGGTAGCAAAGAGTAACAATTTGGTGATAAAAGAGTAACAATTGCTACAGTGATCTCACTGTAGCAATTTTTTTTTAATCAAATCGTGTCAATTTTTTTTGTCACTATAGCAAATGTTACTCTATTTTACTGAAATGTGACTTCATGTTATTTCTTTGTGTAGCTGCGTGTGAGGGTAAAATGGTTATTTTTTGAACGGTCGGTAAAATGGATATTTTCAAAACGTAAGGACCTGGTGCAAAACCATCGTTGTTAGTCTCCGTAATTATCACTAAATCGATCTCTTGTCAGGGATCTTAGGCACATTACCCCTATTTTATTTGGTGATTTTCACGAGTATCAGATGCATTATCATCTTAAAAATTGTTGATGATTTATGGTCCCAAAAGATGGTTGGCTAGCGAAAAAACATGTATTATACCGTTGGCCTAGGTAAGGTTCACGAGAAGTAAGTTGTCCCTAAGGTGCTTTTTTTTTTTTTGAGAAGTAATCCCTAAGGTGCATTTACAAATATTGATCGAGGACCATAAGATCGAGCATCCATGCACTATATTAATTTATGTTGAGGCATCCATTCAACTACTAGATAGCTAGCTAGTTATGATCCTTGTCAATCTCCTGTTGGATGGGGATCTTTCCCCACCATAGCGGATACAAAACATTGTATCTGACTGCAGGGAAACTTTTTGGAGCTTTACCTCGTGCAAATTCTCCCATGTGAAAAGAAATCTTAATGGTTGCGCGGATGCATTAGCTAAGAAATTTATTCAGGATCGGGTTGGGTTCTCCTCCTCGTCTGTCTCCCTCTGCATTTCTTCTCTAGCATTGCATGAGAAACCGCGGATGAATAATTTTAATGATCTCTCTATTTCCAGGGCTGGGTGCCATGAATAGAACCCCCGTAGTTCCTACCAAAGAAAAAAAGAGATACTTTTCAATGAAGGAGTATGTTTTATATTTCGAATTCTGTCAAAAATCAATTCAAAGCCACTTCATATTTTAGAGGTCGGCCCAATCTCTAAAAACAGGCTAGGGTGAGCACTATCTCTTAATTCTTTGACAAATAACATGTCTGGGATCCAATTCAAGAGAAGACGCAGGTTGTTCAAAAAAAATAGCGGAGTCCTTGGAATCCACCTCGGGATTCGCAATATAAATATAGCACAAACTCTTTTTTTCCCCGAGAAATTCTCTTTTGCAAGGGAAGGGATTTGGTATTGAACCAACCAACCGTCTATTCAGCTCCTACTCTTGCTCATAATTGAGAGTTAACAACCGATCCCTAAGGTTCTGGAGAATTGGATCCGATTCGCCATATGTTTGAATCAACTGTCTTGCACCCCTTAAGATTAGCTTAGGTCATGGCCTATACACTTTGGAATGAGAAATAGGATGCTCCTCATCATCTTATACTCTACTCTCTGAAGCTAACTCATCATCCCTCGACATGTCTGAATGGCACTCAATCTCAACAGCTTCAACAATAAGCTGTTCAGAGGAAGGAGAAGGGCTGGAGAGTCCTCAGCCCCAATGCCTCCATCGACATGTGTCTTTGGCACTGATTGCACCACCATCTCATCACTAGAGGCACCTTGCAAAGATGCTTCCTCATGGCCCACAACAAGCCCTAAATCCACAGGCTAGGTAGACCCCACATCTGTCTGCAAGAGCTATGAATCAAGACCCGCTCAGTCGGGCTCTATTTGGAATCGTCGAGGGTTACCATTAGATGGGACTTCTTGGGGTCAACTGATTGATTGCTTTGACACCCACTTGGTCTTAAGCATTACTGAAGACTTATACGGTCATACTAAAGCTTTAGCTGAGCAATCATTCAATAACTTCCATTCATACTTGAGGGATTGAGTAATCATTACTGTTTCTTCCACCCCATCAGCTCTACGCATCTTGATACGAACTTGTACGACATCTGGAAGTGTGTCCTCCACCTTTATCTCCACACTTCAGCACACGAAGGATAGACGGCCTTGAGTCGTTGTTGGATAATCAACGTAGAGTGACTTTCCCATTGTGCTTGTGACTCGGCTAATGAAACATCTAGACTAACACACTAGTGGAAAATCTGGCATTTGAATCCACACGAGAATTTTGTCAAATACATCAAGTTCACACTTCATCCCATTATGCCAGCGCTTTAGCACGACAAGGCGGCCCTCAAAATAACAAGGCCCTCCTTCAAGCACCTTCAAGTTGAAGCAGTCATCCTCCGTCTTAAATTTGAAAAGAAAATAATTGTTCACACGCGATAGGAGGTCCCAAGTTCCTTTATGTTCCACACTTTTTTCATGATATCTTTGAATTTAATGAAGTAACTTTCCTCCCAAGAACATACCTAATCAACACGTGTGTCCAGCCCTCCATGTTTTCTCGGACTTCACATGCAGAGCAAACGGCAATGTGAGCACTATCTAGTATCTTCAACATCCGGAGCAATAAATTCAAAAGAAAGATAGGAATTTGGGGGAGCACCACCACACACGATGTTCCAAGCTCTGCTTGGAGCAGATATCTGAGTTGGGGCCTCCATACGAACGTTTAGCACAACACCATTTAGAAATGTAGGTGGATCAGCATCATCTCTTCTCTTTGACAATACGTCGAGCACTTGACCTGCTTCCTGCTCGACAGTGCGGTGGTAATCAACCATCCTCCACCCCAATCACATTTATTTGGCCGAGTCGGACTGGAATCCACCACGTGGACGTACACCACGACCACTAGAACTAGCTGCCGACACTCGGAGGCCAGATCTAGTTCTACGGCCTTGAGACAGAACTCCGCCTCTTAACAGAACTCGATCCACGAAAGCATTTAGCGACGAAGTAGGGGGAGGGGGAGGGGGAGGAGGAGAGAAAACCCTCCTCCCCACCATCCATATCGACGACCCCCATGGCTAGCAATCAGCCATGGACGTCAGAGCACAAGGAGAGGGAGAGAGATCCCCTCCAGGGGAAAACAACCCTAGCCGGCCACTCTCACTCGATGAGGAGCGCCGCTTGAAAGGGGTCGGTTCGATCGCCCACTGAGAGGGTAGCCACCGAGGGGTGGGGTGGATCGAGGCGCTAGCACAATGGTTAATCTGTTTACGCTCGGTCCACAATCTTGTTTAGGAAAAAGTGTGAGGTGGATCCAGGCTCAACCTTCATGCACCGATCGAATCTCATAGCTCCACCCGAAATCAGAACACAAGTACATGGTTTTGAAGAATTAACACCCCTACCTATCAATGAGTAGATGAGCTTAAGTCTGCGAGTTTCTAAAACATGAAACAAAAAGAGGGAAGAAACTTTTGTAAAATAAAAGAGATTGTTAATACACAATATAGGGAGGAAATGTTTGCCTATCTATGTGAGGTGAGGCTCACTATAACAAGGCTTGCATAGCTTACAACCTGGACCAACTGTTCGGATCAACCTTGATTTTAAGTTATGCTCATCCGGCCATCAGATTGAGTCTAATCTTCATCCTCAATCGTCATGCCTGCACCTATTCACTTCTTTATTTGATTATGTAACTGATTGCACATCAGAGTTAGCCCGGACTTTGGACTCCAAAGTTAACAACAACAAAAAAAAACACACAGCTTAGGCTCAAGTACAAATAAGATTTCCAACAAAGATACGTCCTCTCCATCTCCTATAGACCATTTCAGGCCGAGTGCTTCTACAACCCAATTGTCCTGAGGAGACCAAGTGTGTTATAGTGGCACTCGCCGCCGCCAATCCTTCAGTTTGAAACAACTGAATGGTCTATAGGAGCACTCAACTTGCAACGGCTGAATGAGATGCATAGACTTATGTAGGAGGAAAACGGAGGAGGAGGAGAGAGAAGGAGGAGGGATCGATGAGGAGGAAAAGCCAAGGCGGGCGGTGGCATGCACGGCCAGCAATGGTGACGTAAGAGGAAGGAGGAAAAGGTAAACTTGGATATGGTAAAAGTCTCCATCTTATGACTGCCATAGATAAAATATGGGTTTAATGAGTTGCCCCAACATAGGGTTAATTAACGTATATTGACTTATGGGTTGCTCCACGAAAAAAACAATGTTGTATATAGATGGAGCCTTTCTCTTACATGTTGCAACTAATAATCCATCCTCTACAATGAAAAGAAAACATGAATCTATGTACTCTAATAGCATTGTGAAAATATTTCTTACAACAGTCGACCTTCAGCTATGTGAAACTAAAGTAAACACGATACAAACTTGATATGGCCGAATGAGGACATGCATTCAGTCAAAGATGGCCTCCACCTTGAATCTTAGCAGGGATGTACTCGTCGGACAAGAATGACAGCAACGAAACAGACAATGCTTCGATCTCAAATTTTACTCCTTTTTGTAGCATGATCTCTAATTCCAACCTAACATAAGAACAAACACCTCATCACAAAATCGGTTCAAATACGCACGTGTTTCAACAAAATTGCAGAGGGACAAGGATGGAATCCAACAAGAAATATTAAGTCCACACAATGAAAGCTTGGGTGTTAACAAAACAACCTACATGAAAGCTTGATGTGACTGAAAAATGGCATCCTTTCGAAGAGAGAGAGAGAGAGAGAGAGAGAGAGAGAGAGAGAGAGAGAGAGACCTCAACTTTATAAGTATATATTTATAGATAAGAAAGATGAAATTCAACCTCCATTGTGGTGCTTCCTGCTGCAAATAGCATCTCAATAACATGGCTTTGACTTTCTTCTTATCTACAATGCAATTCCGAACTCAGTAAATGAATTTGGAACATGGTATCATTTAAAAAGGGGGGGGGGGAGAAAAATCAAAATTGGCTCATCTAGAGGAGCAAAATTAATACGAGTGTTTGACCTTCAGGCGTCAAATGGAGGAGACATCGATCTGGAAGATGGTATTTCTCAAAGTCGGAAGGGAAAACCCCTAGCCAGCGTATCTCAGGCACACGCATCAACTTTGCATCATAGGCCATTTGCTTTCAACAAAGTAAAAATATATAAGCATCATATAACTACCTAAGGCTTTCAAGCTCTCTATAAATAATTCAGTTCGATATTTTTCTTTGTCACCAGAATAACACATTGCATTGCTGTTGAGTAATATAATGGGGATGGGGAACTTCTGAGGAAAGGGAAACTTTTCTGCAGGTTAAGATGTCAAGCATTTTCTGACTTCAAACCAAAAATTTTGGAACTCATCAGGGAAAAAACAATAATTGAAGGGATAACTCAGGCAATGCATTGGCGATTGGGGTAATCAAAGCAACAAATCCTTATCCCATCATGATCCAGATGGAGCATAACTCTGAGTAAGAAGGCTCCACAAAAGGATTGGGCGAAACTTCAGAATCAATAGTCAATCAGATGTGAAGCCTCCAGATAAACCTCCAATTTTCCTGTTGACGAGTGTGTGTGTGTGTGTGTGTGTGTGTGACAGAGAGAGAGAGAGAGAGGGGTGTGGGTGGGAGGGAGTGTTGGAGGGTCCTAAAAGAAAGATTAAGTATACGATTGTGCAACATTTGGGCCACAAATCATAATCCACATTGCTTTGCATGTGAACTAGCAAGACATCCAGCGGTTCCAAAATTTCAAGAAAAACTGTTTGGAGCCTTTGCATTGGTGTGTTTACCATTGTCCTTTTGACAATTACTTCAAAGTCCCTCATCATATATAAAGAGAGAAACTTAAACCAAGGGAAGCAAACAACAATCAAGATGCTAACATCCACCCACTCTTTCTTTCCCTGTTCCTAGGGCACCTATGTACTAGTACATTTCTCTAACCCCATACTTACATGTGACCTAGATACTTGATCACGTTTTAGACTCTCAGGGTCCTCCACCATTTGGTTCTATTAATGGTTAGATTGCTTGCATATATGTTTTTCCACTCTCCCACAACCTCAATCTAATAATTCATGGCACCTTTTTCTAGCATTACGCATAAATATATATATGATTATAGCACTAGAGATACTTTGCATGTGTACTGACAGAGTGAAGAAATGATTTTTAAGAAATCAACATAAAGGATAGCCCTTACCATGGAACCAAACTTGTAAATCATCAAGATGTCAAAACCATAAGGGTCAGAATCTACCAAGCAATAGACAGGCAAATGGAGCTGATCAACCAGATGGCGCAAGAATCTGGTAGGAAAACATTCAATACATATTACATACACCAAAGAAGTGCAGTTAATAAAAGACATTTTCTCTCCCAGAAAAGTAAGGAAGTGGAATAACCAGGTTATGCACACACCTTCGTGTAGGAACATCTGGATAGCCTCTTCCCTGCATAACCTCGGCAACAAGCATTGTTAATGATTAATTAGTACAGAGTTCTAAAACCAAGTGTACTTACAGTGATGACGATGCATTGGTTTGCTTCACAAAATTTATCATTTGCCAAGCGCTGGAAAACTAGAATGAGAAAATAGAGTATGATATTCAAGTAAGGAACACTAATGTGGTAAAGATACAACTAAAAAGTGGAACAGATCCGTCACCTGTTTCCTTCTCTACAATCAGTATGTATCGGGCAACACTCACAATATCTGTAATAACAATTCAATGTGTGCTGAATGGTGCATTTTGCAAAACGAAAGCTAGTGATGAATCAAGAAGATGCTATAGTTAAAGATGATGATAAGTAGCTAAAGTTTATAAGCTGATTGTTAACATCAGAAGAAACAGTACAATAAACTAGGATGCTAAGAGCAGCAATGGAATGGTTCCCCTAGAAATGTAAGTTTTCTTAAGTTGTATGCCATTTAACCATAGGTTGATAGGTGTAATTAATAAGAACAAAATGATAGGATTGATCAAGGAATAAGCTGCAAGTTAGTCATATATTAGAAAAGTAAACTGAATTATGATATTTCAGCTGATTATCAATCCAACATACGCAAGGACTAATTTCAGCTTGAATTTGCAGTTTTGGTCATATGTTTATTAGTTTCCATTCATCCCTTTTAATGCAAGTCTCTTCAGAAATTGTAATTTTGTATAGACATGAAATTCAAGTAAAAGTGCCACTTAAACACGATATCTAGCCAAAAAAAAGATATCACAAGTGTCTTTCTTACATTGCAAACTAAATAATACATGACAACCAAGTTATCTGATATCAATACCGAAACCATAACCATTAAAAAATTTCTCATCTATTTAGGGTTGGCATTGTGTATGATATCCACAAAATTATAATACTCCAAAGACATTAATTGTAATAGAGACCACCTAAGCAAGAGTGAGATTCCAAAACAAATGCATCGTATAGATTAGGCACTACCTTTAACAGAATGATCATTGCATTGTAAACAAACTTTGGTCATGGACACACGTTTTACATGACCAGCAAATCTCATACATTAAAAACAATAAAAATATTCACTCAAGAAAGTACTCTTTCCTTTTCAACTTCTTACGCTATTACCACTAAAATTTCCTTCAAATATTCCAAGCCTACAAAACCAAAGGCATGGATTTTTGTCATATGTGTCCAGCATGCCTAGAAACCTATTGATATATAAAGTTTATAGTTCAAATATTTCCCATCCTGCATACAAAACATATCATGATTTATCATGCCGAGTGACAAATTATGGCCATTCATGCCCTGTAAGTTATCCATCGCTTTTTATTATACACAATCGTTGATGATCCTACATCATAAAGGAAGGATTATACAAAGAACACATTCATCAGAACAAGCTTCCGATGGACATAAAGGAAGCTTCTTTTGAGCAATTAGGTGTTAAATAACAAGGGAGAAGCTCCTATATACAAAAGCAAGAGCCCCTATTCATCTAAAGGTTCGGCTAGATGATCCTACGTCACATTGGTTCTTATCAAGGTTTTTAGGATCGGTTTCGGTTTTGGTCCAAAACGGGATAGACGGTTTCGTCGGGATTGCGATTTCTTCACTTTCGGTTTTGGTTTTTATGGTTTTGGTTTCGGTTTGTTTTAAAAATCTAAAGTAAGAAAATTTTAGAAAACCAATATAAGACAAAAAAAATAGAATTAGGACATTAATATAAGAATCATATAGATTTCATTGCACTTGTCCAATCAATACAGATTGCAAACATAACTACTGCTAAAATAGAAATACATAACTAATATGAACTTGGAAAGAAACAAAATATAGGTAGAATTAATACGGTATGGTCACATTAGGCCATTGCTTTTAGCAAAGATTATCCAATGTAGTGGATTATTCAAATGGTGTCTTTCATTTAAGTGATGAATAAATTATAACGATATATGTCCATCTCTCCATTCGAAAAAAAGATGCTTCTTGTCCAACCCCCATTGCCATGTTAGGCAACACCCAGTATCCATTTCATATTGGACTTGTTTTCAAAAGAGTACGAATTTTTCTTTAGCCCGACTTTTTGTCAAAAAGCTAAAAAATCATGATGCTGAATTTTGGCTTAGTCTGGAGGAAAAAAGGGTTTTTGTGAAAGAATGTTTTTATAGATTCAAAATATTTTACCGGAATTTGGGTTTTTAAATTGATCTTATACTTCTAGATTTTCTACGATTTTTTCCGGTCTAAAATATTTTGAGGTTTTTGTTCCACCAAACTTTCTTTTTTAGCAAATATTGTACAGTTTGATTTTGCATAGGAACTGAAAAATTACATTTTGATTCATTTGGATTTGATTTTTCTGATATTTGTATTAAATCAAAATAGGTGGGTGTGGGTGTGTGTGTGTGTGTGGGGGGGGGGGGGGGGGGGTGCTTATTTACATAAAATAACTTAAAGTAAATGGAGAACCTAAAGATTATTTACTTACATGTTTTATATGTAAATATGGCTGCCAAGCTGTCTTGCTAAAATACACCTTATCTTGAACTCACTCCTATTTTTTCAAAGTGATGAGTTTCGAAACCCAAAACCTAGAGGGTTTCGGGACCGGTTCCGGCTGAAACCGATCCAAAACGGATCGGTTTCAGCCAAAACTCAAAACCCTGGTTCTTATCTTACGCCAATTATATGAAAAAGACGGCAAATGATTCTCTCTGCCTCCAAATGATTATTCTCCAAGCTCTTGCTAGATTTTAAAAATGGATTTAGCATGTATTCTCTATGCATTCGTTATAAGGGCTTGCTTTAGTTTATGCTACATGTCGGAACCATTTAAAACTCGTTTGTCCTTTCAAATTTTATTCTCTAAGGTGCAAGCTCAATTATTTGACCAGACAATCAAGCTAGTCTTACAACTATTTTATAAAACTCAGAATATGTGTTTTCACTTCATACACCATACTTTAATTCTATTGGAAACACCATTCTCTAGTTCTCCATACAAATCCATGTGACAAACTTAAAATGAAAATATCTCTATTGCAGAGATTTCATTATTAGCTCAAATAGTCTTCATAAGAAAATGTTACAAGCACTTCAGATTCCTGAAATACATATATCTTTGACAATTACTATTCTGTATCAAACACATGTTAAACAATGTACAAATCAAATAAAAAATATTTGGATTTTCTTGTTACAAATAGAAAATTATCAAGCTATCCAGCAGGCATTCTCAAGTCTATCCATGTACCTTTCACTTCTTCAACACACACGGGAATTGGATAGGCCTGCAAAGTAACCCACTTAATAATATCAGCCAAGGAGTGGATCTCTTAAGCTTGAAATTTACAAAACAAACTTACAGCATTGAGGTTCCTTATGCAACAGAATTTCCGGTCAGCTTCTACAAATCTTAACCAACCCATCACCAACCTGGACATTTAAGGGACCAATCAGAGAAGACTATGCATCATATTCTTCAATTTAGACATCTCACAAGAAAATGCTAAGATAATTTTCAGAAAGCCGCTAAAGGCAAAAATGCGACACCAGACTAAAATGACATCTATCCTATATTATAATTAGAACACCATAAGTGGTCCTGCAATTTGTCCTCAATATGGTTTGAGGGTTCCTCTGAGCCCAAACCAGCTCGGATTTTGGCCAATCCGAACCACCGATCCCGAATTAGGCATCCGAATCAGGTCCAATTCATATTTGGTTCATATTGTCGTTCTATTAGTTTGAATGAGATATATATAGTCAATAACTATATGATTCATATAGCACAAGACTTGGATCCGAAACAACCGATTCAAGCCTGAATTGGGCTAATCAGAGCCTAATTTATGATTTCCTTTTCTGCTTTTTAAATAATTTTGGCCGAACTGGCCGAATCCGAATCCGAACTGGGTTTTTTTTTGCCCGGTCTGAATCCAAACACGAATTCTCAAACCTTAGTCCTCAAATGCCATGTTCCATATACCTCGATGGTACAAATAGTTTCAGAACAGCTTAACTTAAAAGTAGAGATTAAAAATAAAAAAAAACTGCCAGACAAGTCTCAAGGTTATTCCTATCTCATGTCCCGTCATCCTTAAGCACAGAAGCATTACCTGTGCCTAATGCTTGTTAGAAGACAAATGAACCGTATGTAACATAGTAATTGGGCATTTAAAAAATTGGTTGGAGCTACTTCATTTTTTTTTTTTTGAATATCTTTTAGCTGAGCATGATCAGTAAATAGTTATAGGCTCATCCACCCAAATAGCGTGGGAAAAGCTTGACGGTTATGACTATGCAAAATCCTTTAGTTTTCAATGACAAAGTACGGCCACTTTTAGAATTAGAAAATTAAGATCTGTAGGGATCAACAACCAAGACAAAATTGAAGTATCAAAGTCAAAACAGGATGTGTAAACAGGTGTTGGCCCTGTTGGGCACCGCATCAATTTGTGGGGTTCTATGGCAAGATTAGGATGCACCTTTCCGATTTTAGCTTACACTACTGTTAGGGTACAGTAATTAAAATACTCTACAATAAACCTGAAAGATGTGGCTCAAATTCGTATGCAGAATTGTATGCTACTTCTACATCAGAAAAATAACGGGCCTTAGGAAATTCAAAGTTTCTAGTGTGCAATTTCAAACAAAAGAACTTGTGAACAAAAGGTCATTATGAAGGAGTCATGCAGATCGACTCAAATACCCAACCAAGTTATTGATCACGATGAACGTCAGTGATAATGTTGACGCTTACTAGATTAGAACTGTTATTCAAGCCAAACAAAATGGATGCTGATCCACCAAGTTCTGAAAAAAATATGTGGAAAAAATATCTAGACACAATGGAAGCAAGGATATCTCTCAAATCAGATTCCACGGTGTTAGGATCTACCCTCTTCCCACAGGCACCTGCAAAAAGGTGTAATGAACATAGTTTTCATCGGAATCTCCTATGAAATAAACAAATGATGAAGTATAAATTTGAGATCAACATCAAATAATAAGGAAATGTATTCAACCCTAAATACGTGTTGATTCAAAAAATTTAGATGTGTAATGGATAAAATAAAATAAGTTAAGTACGGGTATATATAAAGAAAGGGACTTTGCATATCCCTCCGAATACACTCAGTGCTGATTTATCAATTTTTTTCTATCAATGAGACACTATTTTGATATAAGAGAATGTGTAATGACAAAGGTAATGACTAAGCATCCCATTCTAGAGCTGGCACAAGGCATACCATAACCAAAAGCATCTAGTCATATCATATTAATTTGGGGTTAGCTTTATGAATCCTACTTTGCCATTCAGTATCTTTTCTGAGAACCTCCATCAATGCTATTTTAGATCATCCCCTCTTTCTTTATCCCACGACAATACCCTGAGAACCTATCCTTACCGAGGCCACTACTTCTTTCTATTGTACATGCCCATACTATCATAATGTATTCTCAATCATTTGTCCTTAATTAGTGCAAATCCTACACTTCCTTTAGTACACTTATTCCTCACCATGTCCCTTCTAGTTTTAGAGCACATCCACCTTAACATTCTGTCTCTGATACACTCATCTTGTGTGTTTGAGTCCTCTTTATGGTCAATATTCTGAACAATATAACATTGTAGGCTTATTGTCATCTCGTAGAATTTACCCTTAAGTCTTAACATGATGCGTAGACTGCATACCACCCACGAAGCTCCTCTCCACTTCATCCAACTAACTATAAGTCTATTGGATATATCCCTAACAATCTACCTTTATCTTGCCTAATGGAACCAAGATACTGAAAAAATCATATTATTGTATTTCTTAACCATCAATTTTGACTAGGATTCACTACCATTACTATGTCCATTAAACATGCATTCTATGTACTCCTTTTTATTTCTACTTATTATAAACTTATATACTAAAAATTTCCTCCATAATTCCAATTTAGCATCCAACCCTATCATTATCTCATCAGTTAATATTACATATGCAAATAATGTACATCATATATTCTTGCATATCAGTTGTAAGCTCGTTTAAAAGAGTAAGGAAATAGGAACTTAGTGTTGACTCTTGGTGAAGTCCCACCATAACGGAAAATCATTTGTCTCGCCATAATTGGTTCTCAAGGTACTAGTAGCTCCTACATACAGGCCTTCCATAATTCAACATAACCGTGAGACACCCTTTCCTTCTTAAAGCCCGCCAAATAACATAATGTGATACTTTATCATAAGCTTTCTCTAAGTCGATAAAAAAACTATATGGAGATTCTTTGTCTTTAATCTAAATCTCTACATTATATGTCTCGGCAAGAAAAAAGCCTCCATTGTTGACTTTTTTGGCATAAAAATGGATTGGTTCTCCGCAATTCTGAAGATTTTACTTAACTTTTGTTCAATAATCCTCTCCCACAGGCCACAACTTCATGTTGTAATCGATAAGCCTAATTCCTCGATAATTGGCGCAATTTTGCATATCACCTTAATTCTTACATATAGGAAAATACTCCTCAAATTATGTGGCATCCTCCTTGTTTTCAAGATTCATTAAATAAACCAATTAACTGAATGAAACTTAGTTCCTCCTAACATTTTCCAAACTTCAATTAATATCCAGTAGGCCTTAATGCCTTCCCTTTTGTGTCTTTTCAAAAGTCACATTTCACTTGGTTTGATTGAGGAGATAGTAAACACGCCAACTCCTCGATTGTTCTTCTGAATAAAACCCACCAATAGAGTTCATTCAACAACTTCTGAAAATAGTCTTTCCAACATTTTTTAATCTCATCCTAATTGACCAAAATAGTATTACCCTCACTCTTTATGCACCTAACTCGATCTATATCTCTAGATTTTCTCTCCCTCATTTTAGCTAATTTTTGTAATTGATTATCACCTTCTTTGGAGGCTAGCTTAGCGTACAAGTTGTCAAATGATACAAATTTTGCTTCATCAAGTAGATTTTTAGCATATATCTTTGCTTTTTATACCTTTTCAAATTCTCAATGTTCTTGTTCTATACTATTCCTTAAAGCATGATATTTTTTTTCATGATTGCATTTTGTACCTCATCATTCTACCACCCGGCCTCTTTATCGCACACCTTCTACCTCTACATTATCCAAGAGCTTCCCTAGCAATCTTATCAATATATTTTTTCATTTGATCCCACATTATGCACCGTCTGCTTTTACTTAACTACTCACCGACCATCCAACAATCCAATACTCACCTTGTCATCTCAGTCAACCTGAAACCAAGCTCAAGCTCTTTATTATACGAGACTGATAGTTTGACCATGCCCAAATGAGGAGTTGAGAAGTTTTCAATATCTAATAGGACAATACTTTATGTATAGTGTGTGTGTGTGTGTGTGTAGAGGGTCAGGCTTAGTAGACTTGTCATTTTTTGACTCATACTTTTATCCGTCATCCAAATTATTGGACAGAGGTTTCAAAATTCTCTAATTTTTTACGAAGGGGATCAAGTTGCGTTAGATTGAACACTCACAAAAAATCAGAAAATTCTAAAACCTCCAAGGGAATCAAATCTAAAAACCTTTATCAACTGCCCATTTTAACCGTTAACTTGAGGAGCAACTTTGATACACCTAGAAGTTTTAGAATGTGTTGATTTTTTTGAATGTGCAATCTAAGGTAATGTGATCCTCCTTGCAAAATCCAGCAAATTCTCAAACCTTTATCCACCGATTTGGATGACGGGTAAAAGTATGAGTCGAAAAATGATGGGTCTATGGATCCCGACCCGTATATATATATATATATATATATATATATATATATATATATATATATATATATATATATATATATATATATATATATATATATATATATATATATATATATATATATATATATATATATATATATATATATATATATATATATATATATATATATATATATATATATATATATATATATATATATATATATATATATGGGGACGGGGAGCCTGAACCTCAGGTGCAGTGTGAACGCTGCACCCGTGGCTGCACGCGCGCCACGTATCCACTGAATCGGCGCGAGATCCGGCCGTCCGGATTTAAAAAACGCGGGACGAACCTCAGCCGTCCGATTGCATGGATCGAACGGCCCGATCGGGCCGTTCGGAAGTAAGAAACGCGGGATCCACCTCAGCCGACCGATTGCCTGGATCGAACGGGAGGGATTCCACCCGGCCGGCAAATTGAATCCCAAATGAATCCAATCCGTTAGATCCTAGTGATCGGACGGCTGAAAGCATTCTCGCGGTTATTGTAGCGGCTACAGTAACCGCGAATTTTTTTTCAGCCACCCGATCGTACTGATCCAACGGATGGGATTCCCCTGGAGCATGATATCGCTGTTACTGTGGCCGCCACAGTAACAACGAGATCCGGTCTAGGGGAATGCTGCACCGTTCGATCCTGGCAATCGGACGGCTGAGGTGGATCCCGCGTTTCTTACTTCCGGACGGCCCGATCTCCCGTTCGATCCAGGCAATCGGACGGCTGAGGTTCGTCCCGCGTTTTTTAAATTCGGACGGCCGGATCTCGCGCCGATTCAGTGGACACGTGGCGCGCGCGCAGCCACGGGTGCAGCGTTCACGCTGCACCTGAGGTCCAGGCTCCCCGTCCCATATATATATATATATATATATATATATATATATATATATATATATATATATATATATATATATATATATATATATATATATATATATATATATAGGGTGGTTACGTGGAGCTGTGAGCTGCCGGTTTAGAAAGTGAGCTACGCTCACTTTGACCCTCCTAGAAGTTTTAGAATTTGATGAAATTTGGTGAGGGTGTTGTCTAGGGTAAGATGATCATCCTCACCAATTTTCATCAAATTCTAAAACTTCTAGGGGGGTCAGATGGTCGAAGCAAAATCTGTTGTCTGTTATCACCGTTAAAATCTGTAGATTTTATTTCGACCATTTGACCCCCCTAGAGCTAGAAGTTTTGGAATTTGATGAAAAATGGTGAGGATGATCATCTTACCATAGACAACACTCTTACCAAATTTCATCAAATTCTAAAACTTCTAGGGGGGTCAACCCCTACAATCTTCTTTATTTATATATGAATCCCTCAATTCATTCAAATACCCCTACAGTTAACTGACATCCAAAACGAGAGAATATTTTTGATTTCATCCTTAATATATTACCTAAACTCAGTAACTACCCATCTAATATGAGAATTCTTCAAATTAGGTCAAAGTTAGATTAGGATTATGTCTATGTTTGCTTTGGATTAAGTCCATGTTCAATAAAGATATATCAATTTAAGTAATTAAAATCATGGGTAAGTCGGTTATCTCCCCTTTAGATTAATAAAATAATAGTCGAATAAAGGAATATTTCAAAAATATTCCTTCATTTTGGATATCAACTAACTAAAGGGGTTGATATATAAATATTAGATGATTTAAGGGGTTTATATATAAATATTGACTTTACAGAGGTTTATATATAAATATAAAAGATTACAGGGGTCAATTTGTAAAAAGCCCATATATATATATAGAAAACGGGAGGTGGGCTGACAACCAATTTCAATATAGGCTGCCAGCCACGTGTTTTTCAGCCATTGATTTTCCATCTGATCAAAAGACAGATGTGCACACAGCTGTCTCCTAAAAAAAAACAGTTCAATAGCTGGATTCTCTCTCTCTCTCGTTCTCTCTCTCTCTCTCTCTCTCTCTCTCTCTCTCTCTCCCCGACCGCCATCATCCCTTCCGATAGCCCCTCCCCCCGACCGGCCTGTGAATTGCACTACTCCTGAACCGATCTGCCTTCCCCGAATAGTGAATCACACTCGCCCCTTCGGCAGCCCCTCTCTCGCGACCTCTCCCCGACCGCCTTCATCCCTTCCAATAACCCCTCCCCCCCGGCCGGCCGGTGAATCACACTCCTATGGCACCGATCTGCCTTCCCTTTCCGGCCACCCCGAACAGTGAATCGCACTCGCCCCTCCGGTAGCCCCCCCCCCCCCTCGATGAATTGCACTCACCCTTACCAGCGATGAATCGCTACACTCTGCCCCCTCTGGCAGACCGCCTTCCCCCTCTGATCTCCTTCACCTCCGGCAGCCACCATCGACGGTGAGATGACGGAGGTGAAGGAGGAGATCAGGGGGGGCGGGCGGTCTGCCGGTGGGGGTTGAGTGCAGCGATTCATCGCCCCCGGAGGGGGAGAGTGCGATTCACCGTTTTGGATGGTCTGGCAGACGGGAAGGTTGACCGGCACCGGAGGTGATGAATGTGATTCATCATCGTGGGCCTACCAGAGGGGATTCATCATCGTGGGCCTGCCGGAGGGGAAGGGAATTGACAGCTCTGCTATCTCTCTCGCGATCGGGATATTGGACCAGAAGAAAATAAACATCTTATTTCATCGGACGGCTAGATCATTTAATTGGACGGCTGGGAGCTGACAGCCTAATTTCAAATTAGGCTGTCAGCGCATACCCCATATTATATATATATATATATATATATATATATATATATATATATATATATATATATATATATATATAGAGAGAGAGAGAGAGAGAGAGAGAGAGAAGATTGTTAAGGTGCGGTGTGTGATGTCGCATCGCAGCCGTCCGATGCACCCGCTGCGTGCATTTTATCATCTCTCTCTCTCTCTCTCTCTATATATATATATATATATATATATATATATATATATATACAGAGAGAGAAAACGGGAAATGAGCTGCCAGCCTATTTCAACGAAATGGGCAGCCACCCATTTGAAGCCCTTAGGAGTTTTAGAATGTATTGATTTTTTGTGAGCAGGAGCACCTTATCTTAGATAGAACACCCACAAAAAATCAGCACATTCTAAAACTGTTAGGGGCATCAAGTGTTAGAAGTTTTATCGAACGTCCGTTGTAACCATTAACCTGAAATATAACATTTGATGCCCCTAACAGTTTTAGAATGTGCTGATTTT
Organism: Chamaelirium japonicum; assembly: GCA_947650365.1. Classification (NCBI taxonomy): domain Eukaryota; kingdom Viridiplantae; phylum Streptophyta; class Magnoliopsida; order Liliales; family Melanthiaceae; genus Chamaelirium; species Chamaelirium japonicum. The sequence continues at coordinate 119,300,494 of OX393550.1, forward strand.
TGTGGGTGTTCTATCTAAGGTAAGATGCATATGATCACAAAAAAATCAGCACATTCTAAGACACCTAGAGGTACCAAATAGGGGGCTGCCCATTTCGTCGAAAGAGGCCGCCAACCTATATCCCGTATCCTCTATTTATATATATGGGAAAGGGTTTGGTGAACTTGAGTTCACAAATGAATGGTGAAACATGGTTTATATTGCGCCATGTGTCCACTGAAAATACATAAAGCAAGTAAGAGGGGATAGACATTTAAGAGGGTTGAACACTGAAAAGACATAAAGCTAAAGGTAAAATATGGTTGAACACTTTTTAAGGACACGTGGTAGCTTCTCCATTCGAGTTCACCATTTGAATGGTGAACTCGAGTTCAACTTCCTGGTATATATATATATATATATATATATATATATATAGGGTCCCAATCCAGTGAGAAACCTACTTAGTGGTTTCAGAATTTGATAAAACTTGGTGGGTGTGCTATGTATGTAAGTTGATCATCCTCACCAAAATTCATCAAATTCTAAAACCTCTACGCATAACAAATATGTTATTCAAATTAATGGTTTTTATGAACGGTCGATAAATCTTCTAACATTTGATGCACCTAGAAGTTTTAGAATTTAATGAATTTTGGTGAGGATGATTAACTTTCCATATATAGCACACCTACCAAGTTTCATCAAATTTTGAAACCTCTAGGTAGGTTTCTCATATAAGGGGTTTCTCACTGGATCGGGACCATATATATATATAGGATACGGGGTATAGGCTGGCGGCCTATTTCGACAAAATGGGCAGCCGCCCATTTGATGCCCCTAGGAGTCTTAGAATGTGCTGATTTTTTGTGAGCATAAGCACTTATCTTAAATAGAACACCCACAAAAGATCAGCACGTTCTAAAATTTTTAGGGGCATCAAATGTTATATTTCAGATTAACGGTTACAACGGACATTTGATAAAACTTCGAGCATTTGATGCCCCTAGCAGTTTTAGAATGTGCTGATCTTTTGTGGATGTTCTATCTAAGAGAAGATGCTTATGCTCACAAAAAATCAGCACATTCTAAAACTCCTAAGGGCTTCAAATGGGTGGCTGCCCATTTCGCCGAAATAGGCTGGCAGCTCATTTCCCGTTTCCTATATATATATATATACCATGGGAAGGATGTAGGGACTGGGATACAATGGGACAACACAATCGACAGCTGAGATCTATCTAAACCGCTAGGATGAGTGAGATTCACCTGGGGCGTGGAAGAAATACACATATAAAGTGAGGGGTTTTATGTAAAAAAAAACCCAAAATAACTCTCCATTAATTAATAATGTCAGTTGTCTCTCTTTCCAAACCCCATAAAACTATATAAATTATATATAATAGAACCCGGAAACCACCCTTGCATCGTCCGCGTAGTGTTTAAATTTATTCCAAATTTTAAACATTGAGCCCACATCATAAAATTTTGAACACATGGCATGTTTGTATTGGGTCGTTAACAGTTTTTTTCTCCCCTGTAAAACCCCACCCACCAGATAGAGTAGAGTTGAGAGAGAGAAAGAGAAAGAGAGAGACAGACAAAGAGAGAGAGACAAACAGAGATAATAGGGGACAAAAAGGGAGTTCAGTTTTTTTTTCATCTGTTTTAATTTTCCGATTTGAATGGGAGAAGAGGAGGACGAGAAAGTAGAGGAGGGGGAAGGAAGAGACCGCCAAAGAGGATTTCTGACCCATACCTACCCACACGTCGATCGTCGCCAAAGAGGATTTCTGACCCATGCCAAGTCTCCGAGAGGCGGCAAGACAAAGCCCTCCCTTTGGTCCCTATTTTGAATTCAGGTTTAGGGTTTTGATTTTGGAGGAAGAGGAGGAGGAGGACGACGATGAAGGTAAGGAGGAGGAGGAGGTGGATGAGGAAGAGGAGAGGAGGGGAACGAGGTTGTCGCCGAAGAGGACCCCATACCGACACCAACCCACGTCGAAGTCTCCGAGCGTAGGCAAGCCAAAGTCCTCCCTTTGTTTCTTGTTTTGATTTTGCGTTTTCATTTTGGGGTTTTGATTGAGGTATTGATTTGTGTTCCCCCACCCGAGTGTTGTGCAGCGGACGAGACGGAGCTCGGCATAGAGAAGGGCCGAAACGTTAGATCCCATTGGTGCGTCCCATACTGCACCAGTCCGTTATAGCAAAACATACAGAAAATACACAGACAAGAGGGACACAAGATTTTACAGAGATTCACCCCAATCAGGGCTACGTCCTCCCTCCGACAACTACCTCCTCCAGGAATTCACTATGAAGAAGATAAATAGGATTACACCCGACGACACTCCATGCCCTCTAACAAATCCTCAGATATTTCTCCACCACAAAAGACGACCATGCGCATCAACAGAGATCAAACTGTCTCCAGCATGCGCCAACGGTCCTCCGAAAAAGCACCAAATAGATAAAACCAAAACTGAACATGCTAAATGATAGATGGAGAAGAAAGCTCTACCTCTATGTGCGCTCTCTCTCCCACAGATCTAACTGATCTGACTAAACGGATCGCACATGGCAATCTCCGCAGAGATAACCCTCATGGGTTCCACAAAAGCCATGATCTAGATACTCACCAGTCACGATCTGTCAGATCAAGCATCATCGAAGCACCATGGATCTCCTAACAGCCTTGCGCTCCTCTCGGACTCGTCCCATCATGGCCTTGGTCTCCGCAACGTGGCCTCACCCTCCATGGCTTACCACCATGCCCGAAGGTATCTTCCCCGGAAAGGGGGTCTTCTCTAGGTTTTCCTCCAAGTAGAATTCCTTCGAGATCGGTCATCAAGCACCCGCAAAGCGGTGCTCCAACACGGCGTCGTGGACGCCGCTCGTCGGCCCTTCAACGGCCCAGGGGAGGAGCAAGGCACGCTCCTCCCCTGGGTTCATCTTCTATGCAAGAAGCTTCACCAAGAGCCACCACTAATTGATCAAAAGATCAAGAATCAAAGATGATCAAAATGTTTTATTCCCCAAATCCTAGACCCCTTTATATAGGAGAGGAATAGGTTTACATAAGCCAAATCCCGAAATTCCCATCAAACAGTCCCAAAATGAATGTTCAAATCATATACGATTGGACTGACCCGCGTCTACCAGACAAAGTCGTGCGCACGACTCATCGTGCCTGATGATCGCCTCCACTAACCATCCTTCAGTGGCCATGACGCTTGGAATCTCCTGCGACGTCCAAACAAGCTCCACCTCAACCGATGTCGCTCCACTACTAATGGACAAACATTTGAAGTCTCCTCCGGCGTCCAACAAGCTTCACCGTACCGATGAACTTGTGCCAGCGGGCAATCCCGTCGGATTTGCTCCCGCTCGAGGTCGCGAACATGTGACTCTCCTCCAAATAGGACTCCAAGCCAACCGGCTCTTCTCCAAATAGGATTCTGAGTCACCACATAATGCTCAACACCCAACACTGTTGCCATGGCAACCCAGCCACCCTCGCCGATTGTGTAACCCCAGTGACGATTGCTGCCCTTGCCGGCAATCAGTTGCCTAGCGGAGGCCCTGTCGTTATTGCTGTCGATCGTTTCCCACATCTCTCGGTCATAGATGCCTTGCTCGACTCTCTGATTCTCAAGGTAAATTTTTTCCCATATATATATATATATATATATATATATATATATATATAGGGGGGGGGATGCTTAGGTGCGGTCCGCATCCGTCTGATGCACCACACAGTGCATCCGATGCACACGACGGGTGCATCGGACGGCTACGGATGAGGACAGCACGGACTGCAGGACCGCACCTAAGCATCCCCATATATATATATATATATATATATATATATATATATATATATATATATATATATATATATATATATATATATATATATATATATATATATATATATATATATAGGGAATAGGGAACACGGTCCTCCCGACTACCCAACATGCTAGTCCTCCCATCAATTTGGGTGTCACATGACACTTTTTAACCATATTTTTTTTTATGGATGGTCAATCCACTCTACTTAGATCAAGATTTTAAAAAAAAATTCTAAAAAAAAAACTTAAAACAACCCGATCAACGGTCGATAAATTTAACGGTAAACTGTAGTGGGCAAATAGCCCTTGCAATGGTTAATTTAAAAATGCCACTTGGCATATTTTTTTCCAAAATTTTTTTCATGATCATTGCTAGAAGAGGTGTACCCATCTTGACCAACCTCTAACCCCGGTTAAAAAGTGCCATGTGGCACCCAAATTGAAGGGAGGACTAGCGTGTTGGCTAGTCGGGAGGACCGTGTTCCCTATTCCCATATATATATATATATATATATTTATATATATATATATATATATATATATATAGAGAGAGAGAGAGAATACGGGGTATGAGCTGACAGCCTATTTCTCCATTTGGGCTATCAGCTCATAGCCCTCCGATCAAGATCATGGGCCATTCATTTAAAAAAATAAAATAAACCCAAATGCTGTAACCCACCCACCCTTCCCCCCCCCTCTCTCTCTCTCTCTCTGCAGCCCCCCTCCCGACCATGTCCCCCTCCAGCCCCCTCACCGACCCGGCAGGCCTCCGGCGACCCCCGACCCCTCCGGTGACTCCTGTCCCCACCCGGCAGCACCCCGGCGGACACCCCAGCCGTCGCTCGTAGTGCCTCCGACGACCAGAGCCGTCCCTTTCCCTCTCTCTCGCGAGCGGCAGCAGCACCCGTCCGGCACCGGCGTTGGCCGGAGCGCGGGGCGCAGGTGCAGGCGGCGCGTTGGCCGGGGCGCGATCGGACGACTGTGTCGTGCGCGGCTGCCGGTGGACGGAGCAGGAGGGGGCCGGAGGAGGGACGGCGAGCGACGGGGGGCTGGATTGGGAGATCGGGGGAGGGGGAGAGAAAGGGGCTGCCGGAGGCCTCCGATCGGGGTTTGCCGGGGAGGTCCGGAGGTGGGCTGGAGGTCGGGGAGGAGCGAGACGCCGGAGTGGAGCCTGGTCGGGGAGGAGAAGGTGGCTGCCGGAGTGGAGCCTGGTCGGGGAGGAGCGAGACACCGGAGGGGGAGGAGAAGGTGGCTGCCGGCGCCGGGAGTGGAGGTTGGGCGTATGGCCTGCTCGCGTGTGAGAGAGAGAGAGAGAGAGAGATAATGTAAAAAAAATAAAAATCAGTACAGCTGTTTTACAACTGTTTTTTTTTTATAAAAATGGACGATTTGATCGATCCAATCGGACGGCTATTGGCTGACAGCCTTTTTGAACAAATAGGCTGTCAGCTCATACCCCGTATTCTATATATATATATATATATATATATATATATATATATATGCATATAAAAAATTCCCATGGATTTCCCTTCATCTGACGCACACTGGCGGTTGGAGCTCCTTCGATCCTTGCACGGGGTTGATCAGGACACACATGGGCGGCACATGTTCATCGAGACAACTCCATCAACTTATATAATTTTCTTTACAAAGTCTATGTTTTCATGTTGATCCTCCAACTTAAATTATCCAGCTTATTAGAGCATTAGGGATCTACTTCTCACTGTTGCCGAGGTAGAAGGCTCTTGATTGGATGCATTGAGTTATGGTCCATTAACACAAACCAATAGCCATTTTGTTTTAGTAAATGTAGTATCGTTATTATATATGCACCACGTATGATTTTTCTATTTCTCCAACATTATAACCAGCACACATACTCCGAAAGAGACCAACTATTGATGAAAGATTGTGATGTTGATATCACCTTGATGTCGTAGAACCCATGGAACATAAGATTAGAGAGCCTTCTGCCTAAGTAACATGTTTCTTTTTTTGAGCTATTTTTCTTTCCTTTTTTGTAAGAACATAGACATTGATGATGTTTGGATTTTCTCAGTAGGCTAACAATAGAAGGCCAGTCCATCCTTGAGGTAAAATATTTCCTTTTCTATCCCATTTTTAAAAAATAAATATATTCTTTTTCGTTGCTCTATTATAGATCTAATGGATTTTGGAGATTTTTTTCTTTTTATAGAAGTGTACAAATTCTGTTTTGTTTTATCATTCTGTAATTTTTTCAATCAAACATTTTTTTTTGAACATTCATAAAAAAAACTAGCTTAGCATGTCGATCCTAGGGATTAGCGATCCGATATGTATTTAAAAATGTTATACCGTGCAAATTGGGGGATAATGCTACTTACGAGAGGGGCTTCTCTTTGCGAGGAGGAAGTAAGTGATTTGGTGACATGCAGCCAAATCTTGCATTGAAGCAGCAAAAAAGTAAGCTAATTCTCCAAGCTTTAATTATTCAATTGATTCTTTTGCTTACCTGTTTTTTTTCCATATTGGGTTTTTTTTAATGAACAATCAGATTCATACCTTCTTCCTCATGAAGATTTTTTTCTTCTTAAGATCATATTCAAACCTTCTTCCTCATATTCTAATGATGATTTTTTTTGTGATTGTTTCCTCTGCTTCACAACCATTCCAAGGTGTTCAGTCAATGATTCTGGGTTTTTGCTATCAAAATTGACCCATCACCTTTCGTTTTCAATGTACCTTTCTGGTTGTGACCTCCATCAAGGCTTTAAACCTAGGTTTTGATCCATGCCTCAAACGTTTCAATTTGTTTTTTGGCTTGCTGATTTTGCTTCGAATCCCTGATTTCTATTTCTGGTTTGTGACCTCCATTAAGACTTTAAATCTAGGTTTTGATTCATGTCTCAAAAACTTCATTTTTTTGCTAGCTGATTTTGTTTTGAATCCCTGATTTCTATTTCATTGCTGTTTCAATCTGCAATCGGATCCTTCCCGATGTCGGAGATAGACCACCAAGGCAAGGACCAATCCAAGGTGCTTCACAACCAATCCAAGGTGTGTAGTCAATCATTCTGGGTTTTTACTGTCAAAAGTAATCCATCATCTTTCTTTCTCAACGTACCTTTCTGGTTTGTGATCTCCATCAAGGCTTTAAATCTAAGTTTGATCCATGCCTCAAAACGATTTCTTGCTGATTTTGTTTCGGGTCCCTGAGTTTTATTTCTTCACAGTTACAACCTGCAATCAGAGCCTTCCCAATGGCAAGGACCAATCGGAGGTGAAATCTTCCATCGAATCCCTGATGGGTGTCTCTAATGTGCTTAGTTCCTATTATTTAAAACTCTTATTTTACTAACTCTTTTCCCAATTTTTACAGATGTTTTGAGCCATATTCCTCTAATTTCAATTTTTGCACACTAACAATATGAGTTCGCTCCCAGACGACTGAGTCAGCGTCGGGTCGTTTCTGGTCGATAAAGTTCAGACGGACTATTCCACTCTCTCTCCAGAGTCAACTAGCGGATCTTCATAGGATTGTGGAAGCATTCTCCCTTGGGGACGACAGAGACTCTTCCAGCTGGAAGTGGGACAACTCAGGGATCTTCTCGGTGAAGTCGTTCTACCAATTCTTTAATAATGGTGGCACCATCTGCCCCATAGCTAGCCATCTTTGGAAATCGCCAGTTCCGTTGAAAACTAGGATTTTCATGTGGTTAGCTATCAGAGAGAGAATCTTGACGAGGGTCAATCTGAGGAGGAGAAACAATCCAAATGTGACAGATCTGTCCTGCCCTCTCTGCCATGGTCATAGGGAGGATGTCAATCATTTATTCCTTAGATGCCCCTTCTCCAGGGAACTTTGGTCTAAGCTGAAACGAAATTTTGATATTAAAGGACACCCTGCCACTATCCGCTCCCTTTGGACGCTCTGGAGGTCCTGTAGAGTGAAGGTTCAGCTTCGTCCAACTTGGGATCTGCTCACGATTGGTCTTTGCTGGAGTATTTGGAGAGAGAGCAACGCAAGAGTATTCTCGGGCAAGGAAGCTTCGGTCACGACTTTCTGGTCCAACTTTGTCTCGCTGATTCATAGTTGGTATCCAGGTTTTCCTGTCAATCTCTCGGGTCGAATCTTACCTTTTCTTTGTAATCTTTGACTTTTTCCTCTATTAATAAAAGCTTGGGGTACGCTTAACCCCATCCTCTCCCCCTCAGAGAGGAATTTCTCAAAAAAAACAATATGAGTCCAAACATATGTCCAAAACTTATCCGGAATATGCAAGATTTTATCTCTATATTCAATAGGCAAACCATATTAAATATGAGTTCATTTCATATTTTAATATTTTCTTCCTAATTTTTTCGTAATCAAGTCAAAACCTACTAGTAGAACCGTACCCACCCCCCACCCCCCGGCCAGGGTTCGAAACATACCTTAGCAACTACGTCTTTTCCTGCCGACGTGGCCACACTTGCACAACCACAACGATTGTGGCCCGCGGGATTCGAACTGAGGACCTGCACCCCAAAGGGTGCAACGTAACACAGTTGGGTACATCTTTTCTTCCTATTACCACTAAGGCACTAGCACAATGTTACTGATTCCCGCATAATTGGACCAAAAAATAAATAGTAAATTTTAATCAAATTTGAAAGAGACATCATGTAACAACCTTGTTAAAATTGAAACATAAGAAAAGCAGATCAAATTAAGTCACAATATCACGTGAAGACATTTTAATAGGAAAGACGCATCTCTTTAAAAAATGGAAGGGTTTGATGCATCATTGACCATTACATCCACAAACAAAATAGGCCAACTATGACCAAGCCAAGCTACAACTTTATCTTCAGAAACCTGAAATCTTTAATCAACTTAGATCTAGGACATCTGTTATATACTGGAGTCATTATATTTCAATCCACATGTCTTATATCATGATAGATCATATGGAAATGGAAATTGTTGTATTAATTTTAGACGAAAAAAAAGGATGATACAAGCATTTTGAAAAGACTTAAGCACCTTTTCTGTTCAACTAAATTGACATGGAAAGCTTCACTAAAACCATGCCAAGATGTAATATAAAAACCACTGTAATATACTGTAAGAAAAAGAAACATTCTACTGACATTAACCGTGAAATCAAGTATGTCAGCATATTGAGTTGCTTTATTTGTGACCCTGTCAAACGACTAGCATAAGATAGCTAAAGCGAAAAATGGGAGGGGAAAAAGTACTAATCTTTGGTCTTTCTAGCACTATGCTAGCAATTATAACCCGATAGAATGACATACCACATTTAGGTGATGGCGGCTGCATTTCAAAAGGATGCATATGTCATTGATTGCCCGATCAACAACTACTTGCTCTGCAATATAGAAAGGTATGTACCAATGAGCAGGTTATTATAAACACAGAAAGGCCCCATCCAACATCATTATAACCAATAATGACACAGCATCAAGTAGTGACTTTTTAAGGATTTAACTGTCGATTTCGACATCAATTTCGGTCAGTCAAAAAAAAAAGGGAAATTGTTGGACTTTAATCAAATGTAGGTGGGAATTTTTATTGATTTCAGTGGAAAATATTTCAGATTTTGGTCAAATTAAGACCGGTTTTGGTCAAAAGTCGATCAAATATTTGTCTATTTTGAAAAACAATAAGAAATAGAAGAAAAGGATGCAATTTTTTTACTGAAAAAGATGGAATCATTTGCTAAAAAGACGGATTTTTTTTTGTGGAATTGTCAAAAAAAAAAGAAAGGAATGTCGAACATCGGTCAAATATCGGTTGTTTTGGCTGACATTTCATAAAGTCAAACCAAATTCGGTACTACGAAACGATTGGACGATTTCTATGTTGGGACCTTTAAGAAAAGGCATATTTCTGTCATTTCGTAAAGTACTCCTAAACTGATTCACCCATTAGAAAAAGATGTCCATGACATAATTTGGGGATGTGAAGCATGTGGTATGGCTGACTGAAAAATTGAACTTAAAGTCTCCAGAAAAAAAAAACAAGTATAAAAGACAATTTTGTACGTCTCAACTTTGAAAATTTGAGGTGCATTTTCAAGAGGAAGCATGCTTCCATGATTTTGTCTGTTTTTTTAGTAATAGCAGAGTACAATGTCTTGTAGATCATGATGGCATACACCACCATATTGCAGCTTCTGGCTATTAACAAGTTGATATAGGGATATTCCAAAACTACACCAAGAGACTGATATAATTAGGGTAAACTGTAATCTGTTTGTTAGTCATCTATAATCCTGCTGAAATGTGGTGCATATGGAACTGCACATTGCTTTAGTGAAAAAAAGATTTTATACATCTTAATTTAAGATGCAACCAAGTAAGCAAATTAATGACTAGTTCTTCATTCATAGTGTCATCAGTCCCCACGTTGTATTGTTAGTTACACTGTTTTGGTAACAATCATTTTGTTTACAAAGCTAATAACAATGTATATTATGTTCTTAGTAGGATACATCCAGACCGAGCTCCTCTGGCGTTAGGATTGTTATTCACCTGATGGGATCACAAAGTGTATTCGGTACTATTCTTTTATCAGTCTCTTTTTTTCTTCATAAATAATGTGATATCCAAAAATACAATAAAAAACCTGCCCAAATGAAATATCATGATCTGAAACAAGATACCCATGCAAATATAACAGAATGGCAGTGCACTGCTGGTGAGAGCTTCATGCATATCGTATTTCTTGATATCCAATGCAATAATGTTCATTTTCTAACATCATCTCATGTTCAAGAACCCGAGTTTTTCATGTTTTCATCCAATTGTTGCATTTTAAGGAATATGATCTATATGATGTATAAACACATTCTACTAACCAAGATTAGATATCCACTGTTTGAATTGTAAGTGCCATCCATAACCAAATCCAATTCAATATATAAATCATATTCATGCTTTTTGCAATCACAAGATTTTTCTTTTTAAGGGTTCGAGGACATGCATTTTCCTCCAACTGTTTCTTGTATATCTGCTCCAACTCATCCCATGCATCTTTTGTTCATGTCAATGCTCCTATTTCTCCAAGTTATTTCTCGTCCAATACTTTGTAAAAAAAGAAAATTTTCTTTCTTGTTCTTCTTCTGATACTAAAAAAATGCATCCTTCTGTGCCTATGAGAGTTCATCATACAGTTGTCGATTGGCCATCCTCATGTGATCGTTTTCGGCAACATACCAAATCCCATAAAATTCAGACACGGATCTCATATGAATGCTCCATTGGTCATAGTTTCTCCCTGTTTAACCCATGTTATAATTCCCGCTTCTCAAAAATTGACTTTCATGTCGAAGGATGGCACGTCTATGTCTAGATCTATGAGGCATCGATCTTCCGAACTCTCTCAGATTGCTTGGCTCTCATAGACTCATACCACTAGTTTGCTGTAACTGTAAGGCTCTGCTAACAATTGTAGAATCTGACCTTTGAGGTTCATTGTTTTATGTATGATGGAGACTCAGGAGAAGAGAAAATGAAAGACCACACACTAGAATAATTTTATCCAATAGCATTTCACTCCATTTTGCTATAACCAACACCACATACCTTATACTATAGTATTTCAATTTTACCCAAACTACAAACATATATCCTTGCAAACATAGTTACTTTAGATTAATTAAAACTCAAAAGATGATAAACCCATACATGGAATTGGATTCAAACTCTAGGGCTTAGATAAACTCTTATCTATACCATCTAAACTTCAACTAATAAAGAGTCTATGACCTAAGTTTGGTTTTACTTTTTTCCAACAGGGAGTAAAACGTTTTGTTTACCCTTGTGCATTCAATGTGAGGGGAAATACGACCAAGTCAATATTTATATGCAGTATAAGTATTCTCTGCGTTGGGTATAAGGTTTTCTTGGTCATTTTACTAGGTGAACGTGAGCACTTATGGGCATTTTTTTCACTATAACTTAATCCTACCATTTTACACATATTGCTATAACGTTTTCATTGGTAGAGCCCTCAAAAGATATTACTTTCCAAGACATATCATCCTTTTCTCAGATTAAAGATAGAAAATCAAGATAACCAATATATAAGGTAAATTTCAAAATAAACATGACTATCATAGATAGCATGCAATATCCTGTCTTGGTATTTGGGATATGAAAGCTAACACATAACAACTTACCAATAAACACAGATGGTTGCATGTAGTATATGTCTCTCTTGGATCCATGCTTGTTTTCTTGTAGCAGTTTCTGTACAATTAATAGCACCCTAAGCAAGACATCTGAAAAAAAAAGGCACCAAATGTGACTCATAGAATACTGAATGGCAAAGCATGCACCACGATCGAAATTGACCTTGATACAGTCTATAAACCCAAAACAAACACAACAAAGAAAAGATAAACCCACCCAGTCTGTATGCATGACTTTCCTTCTCAAGTGAGATTATTTCTTTGCCGCTTGGCAAGTCAGAGCTGCAACTACTGCATTCAATGAAAGATAAATGTAATGAGCATGATTAAAAAAGAGCGATGAGTGATAATATTCCTAATAAGAAGTACAGAGAGAAATATTCCATACAGTTAAGTAAAGGAATGCAGTACTGAGTGGGCACACCACAAAAGGTTCCTAATGAATTAAACTACAGGGTTCAAAGCCTCATTTTCTTTCATTTTGAAGGCTCTTGTAGAACTAGACAGTGTGGGGTGGGCCTATATTTATTTTCCATATCTTAGATTAACCTACTTCATTATATTGTGTCACTGTTTTAAATTGAACAATGTGCCGATCAACATCTGCAAAACCTAACATACTATTTATTGAAAAAAATTATATATTATCATGCACCTCTAATGACTCATTACTTATTTAATTAATTTAGCAGGAAAGGAAGTACAGTTGAAGACATCTTTTGAATTAGATGCTGGATATGCTACCTAAATGAAAATCAACCCTAGATATCATCATAACATGAACTAAAATTACAAACAAATTCTCAATAGCACAAGTATTTCATTTTTACATATAATGTTAATCATATAAGAAGGGAACATGGATCCCTCTCAAACCTGATGTCTCTATATGATGTCCAGAAATTACTTCAAAACACATATTAAAAGGGTCCTCATAAGAAAACGATTGAATTGTTGAAAAATGAAGGTTAGAATCCCAGAGCATCAATCAGTTACCACAATAATCCCAATATTCCTGGACTTCAACAGCAGAATGTCAATACATTACTTTAAAATCGCTAAAGGTCTTAACACATCTTGAAGTTATATATTAAATGTTCATTGAGGATATTTCACTGTAAAGATTTATATATAACTAATGATTTCTGTAGTTTCAACAAAGTCAAGAAAGTCGGCATGATATAACTTGTCTTTATTGAATGCTAATAATTAATATACAAGTTATTGAAAATCTCATGCTACTTGGTGAATGTTGCAAAACTATATGCATTCAGTTTCACCGTAACCTCAAGAATTTTTAATTACCATCTCAATATATCGACAATAACCCAACAAAAAAAAAAGCTTATAAAGCTTAAGAAAATGTGCGAGTTTAGCAGCCATCAGAGAATGGTGCAATGGTGGGTGAAGAGAAGAGAATGAAGAAGAAGCTAGAGAAGACGAGATAGATTATGTTTGTTGTTTCGTTGATTTACAGCGAACTACGTTGGTATTTACAATAATAACTAAAATATCTCGAGATCTCATATCAATCTTTCAATATATCCTGCATCTCTTAGTTTCCCATTATATCTCTCAAGATCTCGTTTTGTATTCCCCCATATCTTACTTAACCCCCTACTAAATACCAATGTATGACAGCTCCCTTGATTTGGGTCTAGCTCGGTTTTATTTGACTGCCCACTTCCTCCTAACTTTGACTCTAGCTCTGATTGCACCTCTGACTTTATCTAACTGATTGCTCTCCTGACTTTAGTGTGGCAGAAACTCTAGATCCAGATCACGAAAGAAAATACAGGAGTATCTCGCTTCCATTAGCTTGACATGGTCGGTATAAGGTCCGTTCTGAACCGAACATGAAGTTGTTGGCGAGATGTCGCCCTAAGCTCAACAAGACGGTTGAGGAAGAATTGGGAGTGAGATGACCTCCAGGTGCTCAGCAAGTTGGCCGAGGAAGAACCTGGGGACATGATGCCTTCCAAAGTGCTCGACGATAGCCGAGCTATGAAGCACGGGTACTTCTAACAAATACCGCACCAGTACCGGGTACTTACCGGGTATGGGTACTGGTATGGCATAATCCGTACTCGGTACGGCAGACAGTCTTCGGTACGACTCTATTACAGCTTCAGTACGGCTCCGGTACGGCAGACAGTCTTTGAAGGGTGCCGATTTACTTGAAATTGCAAGATGAGCCCAACTTGGAGGCCGTGCTATTTGGAGATGATGATGGGAATGAAGATCCTTAGCAGCTTTATGATTTTCCTTTTATTTGCTTATTAGTTATCAATCGTTTGGAATTGAACTTTGCTATGCATTTTGTTTTGTATTGCTACTTTGCTTGGTTTGGTTCTAATGTAATGGACCGTATTGTTGTATAGCTCATGCTTAAAAATTACTATACATGAGATTACAATGTATTTCTCGCATGAATGCATTAACATATCGTCGTATGGCTCGTATCGAATAATCTTGTTTTTGTGGTTTTGGAACTTTGAAGCTAGAGCTTTATTGATGAAGAAATTATGGTTGCATTTGGATCTGATTCATATCTATAACGATATTATACTAAAAGTACATATAAAGATGGTAGTTGGCAGATGGCGGTAGTGATGTTGATGAAGGATGAGGTATGGGGTCCCTCGGAATTCAAGAGAATAATCCTAAGATTATGGCAAAATAAAGACAAATCATAGGAGAAAGTCACCTGAATAATTCCTCAAGCAAGAGAGGAGTCAAGCATCTTTTCTCCTTCTCCTTCTTCTTCTTTTGGGAATCCTCCTCTGATGGAATCCAATCCAGGAAACCCTAACCTTGCAAGACAATAATTTTATTCACCATATAATTAATCATTCATTATAATAAGGACCGAGTTCTTATATAATGAACAAGTTTACATCCATAAGCATCCACGGACAATGTGGGGCCAAAAAATACCAAAAAAATGACTTCGTATCCAAGTCTAAAATTTTCTCTTATAATTGTGGCGAAAATGACAAACTAAATAGTAAATAAATAAGTAAAAATAAAAATTGGGCCTCTTGGGCCGATCACTGGCGGAGACGGTGCAATCATCGAGTCTGGTCCTCATTAGATGTTTGTAGCATCTGCTTACACAACCCTTTAATAACTATTATTCAAGAACCTGCTTGTCCGCATCCTGAATATGGGGAGAAGTTGTAACCAAATCATCTGCGCTGAGATACTTTGCAACTAATAAGCAATAATTATTGTTTGGGGGATATTTTTCGCTGGTCCGAGCGGTTACCCTGCAAGACAGAAAAAGCGTGAGAACGGCTGGATCCCTTAGGAGCGCAGACCCTCCGACGCTCAAGTCAGAACAGGTACGAACAGGGGAGAGCTGTAGTAGTTGGAAAGTGTTAGGGTTTTGGGTTTCGAACCTGTACTTTGGAGCCAGGGGGGTACCTTTATAGCCCTTTGCAGCTCGTCAGAGCCTGACACGTGGCGGCTCCTTCCCGCACCTTCTATGCCTCCATGTGTTAACCCACATGGGTCTTTGATAGCGTTTGTCGTTTAGCCTGCCAGGCGGTGGTAAAGGGGGGATGCATCGGTCTTGTCCTTGCTAGGTGGAGATTCTGGAAAGCTTTAGTCTGGGAGGTCGTAGACCGACTTTGGCCGGCTTCCATGGACTACAATCGTCCACGTAGCTCCATGGGGGTAATGACATTTGTCGGTTCATTATCGTCTTATTGTGGGCGACCTCCTTGACTGGTTGTGTGGTCGGGCGAGCTCCTGAGCGAGCTGCGGGCGTCGGGTTGGACGAGCTCCTGGGCGAGTTGTGGGTGTTCGTAGATATCATTCTAAGCTTCCTATTAGCAAAAGGGGGCGATCTTTTGGCGCCCGAGCTGGTCGCTGGGCGGGCTGTAAGCACCAGCCGCTTGGGCGACCTCTACCACGTGCGAGCTAGTCGCGTGTGGTGAGGGTCAGCCCTGGGCGGGCTGTAAGCCACGGCCACAGGCGGTCTCTGTCAAGAGACGCAACGATCCGTCAGAGCAAGCACCGGCGGGCTACGAGCACCGGCCACTGGGAGACCTCTACCACGTGCGAGCTGGTCGAGTGTGGTCAGGGTCAACCCTGGGCGGGTTATAAGCCATGGCCCTAGGCGGTTTCGCGTAGAGAGTTTAGACTCGCAGTACCTCACAAATGAGGCCTCGAGGAGGATACTGCTCTGGGTGGGCTGCGTCCTCGCGGTCTTTTGTGCTTGTGAAGTTCACGATAGCGCACCTCAAGTGGCTTCCACCCTCAAGCCCAGGGGAAGATACAGGAGGT
The DNA here is from genome assembly GCA_947650365.1 of Chamaelirium japonicum. NCBI lineage: Eukaryota > Viridiplantae > Streptophyta > Magnoliopsida > Liliales > Melanthiaceae > Chamaelirium > Chamaelirium japonicum. The sequence continues at coordinate 119,316,800 of OX393550.1, forward strand.
TGTATTTCGTGGCGTCGCCTCCTTGTTGCTTCAGAGTCTTCCCTCGGCAGTGCTCGTCAAGCACCCCCCGAAGTTGCTCCTTGCTCAGCTTGTTCGGAAGGTTCTCGATCATGAGGGTAGTGTTCCCAGTGGCAGCTCCTCCACTATCGGCCTCCTCCCTAAACTCGAAACCTTCGGTGGGGTGCTGGAGCGGATTCCTTCCGTATCTTGGAAACGACTTCTTTCTTCCGATGAGCCTACCGCAGCTGGTATTCTTAGGGACCATCGATTATTAACATCAATCATAATGATCCTTCAACCCCAAAAGCATGAGTTGCAAGAATTGTAACTAATCCTATCCAACTTCCATGATGAGTAGATTCGATAATGGACCAATATTGACTTGTTAACAAGCATGGTTCCCAACACTAAGGGGCTCACACATTGTCCCTTCCTTCAAGCTCACGTTATCAGGAAACTTAAGATACAGATTAGCATGATGCACCTGATTAGTTAGAGAGCCGTGAAAAGTATTGTGGTGAACAGTTTTTTGAATCCACACAAGTGAGAATAGAATATGGGAAACCAAAGGCGAACCAAGAATGACATTTTTTCTCTAACGAGTCATCAGGCTTTGGGTCCGAGACTTGGATTTTAAACTCGCCTGAACTAAAATCAAAGGGACCCAAGTTTCAATAGGTAGTGATTCTTAAATGGAAAATGATGGCAACCGACGGATTTTTTGTGGGCAGAGCACCATTGGTTGTGACTCTCTCCATGTAGGGTGACCACCTCAAGCAGTAACGTGATAAGAATATTGGCAATGGTGGCCCTTTACTTTAACCAGGATCCTCGGTCCTACTATGAGGCCGTTCAGTCACCACAGTGACAGCAGACCATGACGGAGGAGTTCAAGGCCTTCAAGCAGACTCAAGCTTGGGACGTCATCTCACTCCCTACTGGTGTTGAGCCTGTTAGCTACAAATAGGTTTACAAGGTCAAACGGCAACCTGATGGATCCATTAAGCGGCATGGCATAAGGTTTGGTTGGTGGCCCGTGGCTTTACTCAGGAGTATGGGACAGACTACGAGGAGACCTATGCATCCGTGGCTCAGATGACCATGGTCCGTGCCCTGCTGGCGGTTGCAGGTGTTCTCCACTGGCCTCCTCTCAGGATGGCCGTGAATAATGCATTTTTTTCACAGTGACCTTTAATAGGCTGTCTACATGCAGTCTCCTTCTGGCATGTCTGTTGTCTTCGTCGGACAATCTACGGGCTCAAGCAGGTCTTTCGTACCTGGTTTGAGTGCTTCAGGCGAGTAATACCGAGGTCGGTTTTGTTGAAAGCTTGCAAGACCAATCTCTGTTTGTGCAGTCCTCACCTCAGGATCGGGCGATTCTCCTACTGTACGCCTGTACATTGATGATGTGATCATCAAAGGTGATGACTCTACTATGATTGACTCTTTTCAGTAGCACCTCCGGCGCCAATTCCAGATGAAAGACTTAGGTCATCTTCGCTACTTACTCGGGTTTGAGATAGGCCACAATGAGCGAGAGATTCTGATCTCCCAGCAGAAGTACAATGCCGACATCCTCAGTCGAGTTGCTCTTTCCGATGATCGCTTTGCCGACACTCCACTCGAGCTTCATGTGAAGCTCTGACTTAGAGACGATGAGCCTCATATCCTATTTGGAACAGATAAATCATTGGTCAGCTAGTCTACCTCTGCATCACCAGGCCCGACATTGCCCACGCCCTCAGCATCGTCAGCCAGTTTGTTGAGTCCCCTCACTCTGCTCACTACGGTACCCTCCTGTAGATTTTTCAACACGTTCGAGGCACCATCACTCAGTTGCTCTCGGTCCTCAACTTCACCCCTGATCATACATGCCTACTCTGATGCTGATTGGGTTGTCCGACTACTCGTCACTAGACTATTGGCTACCGTCTGTTTCTTGGAGACTATCTCATCTCATGGCGTAGCAAGAAGCAAGAGGTTGTTTCTCTTTCCAGCACGGAGGAAGAGTTTCGAGCCATGACCTCAACCACCAAGAAGATTATTCACCTGTGACGTCTCATTGGGGATCTAGGAGCTAAGATTTCTAGGCTTACAACTCTATATTGTGAATCGAATCACTGTTCAGTCTCACTATGGACGCACGGGAGACCCTCCGGTGCTTTTCGATGCGATTCCGGAATACCTATCTCGCCCTCGAGGACTCAGCTAGGCGAGACCGGATAGCCGTGAGTGCCTTTCGGAGAGTGCTCCCCGAAGGAGGTAAGCTTCATGACCTATTGTCATATCCGATCCCCGCACCATGGTCGAGCTCTTCGCCTTGGTCCAGCAACACATTAAGCTTGAAGATCTGGTGTTCGATCGTCGAGGGAAGATTGTCAAACAGCAGCCTCATCCTACTTTGCAAGTAGGTGCCCTCTTGTAGACCATTTTATGAAATAAAGGGTCTTTGGACTAAATGAGTCATTTCAAATCAGTGCTCGATAGTGATCCACAAGAACAGCTTGCACGCAGCTTCCTCAAAGAACGATCTGCCGTCGTACAACTTAAAACAAGACCGGGGTTCTCAGTGGCCGTCACGAATGACCTTGAGATCGCCTGGGTAGTCTGCTGTCTAGAGGACTTTAAACATGACCGGGGTCCTTCGTGTTCACATGCTGTGATAGGAAGCACCCCGGGGTGATCTAAGGGGACCTGAATAGGCGACTACCCATTTAGGCGACCTGAAAATCTCTTGGTAATCCATCGAAGCTTGACAACTTGGTGAGGCCGCAAAAAAGAAATGCGAAAGCCACTAACGTCGAGGATCTGAGGCCGCAAAAAAAGAAATGTGATAAGCAAAAAAGAAATGCGATAAGCAAAACCGAGGTTCTGAGGATCCTTAACCGGATAGGGAGTAGCTAGCTTTTGATTCTTTTATCGCTTATCGAACTTCCACCCTTTGGCCCTTATGCTCTTTTTTGATTTAATTTCTATCGATTTGTATTTTTATCGAGCTATAGGGTCTCACTATTTTGCACATGTCAAATTTTCATACATATCGATCTTTTTGCGATGTCGTCTATTTTTTATTGATTTAGCTACTTTGTCCCGGGTATGGTCCTCGGATCTTCGAGGAAACCACATACGCGGCCTGATACCACGCAGCTTAGCTCGTTGAGCGACCTGGTGACATCAAGGGTAGATGCGACGGAGACACCTTATGCGGCCTGATGTCACGCAGCTTAACTCGTTGAGTGATCTGGTGACATCACGGGTAGACGCGGGGGAGGCACCTTAAGCAACCTAATGCCATGCAGTTTTGCTCGTTAAGCGACATAGTGACATCATGGGCAGACGTGACGAAGAAAACTTACGCGACCTGAACCACGCAGCTTAACTCATTGAGCGACCTGGTGACATCACGGGCAGGCGTGATGAAAACACCATATACGACCTGACACCATACCCTATAGCCGACTTCACATAATGGAATGCAGTTTAGCTGGAGCTGGTCAGCAGACGAAAGGATCAAACTGGTCTACGTGGACGACCTCGCTAGGCTCCTGAGTGGACGGAGCTGCGCTTGACCGCCCCCTCAGGAGGGGGTAATGATGGTGTCAAAAATATCACTTGCTCGACGACCACGTGGCAGCAGCAGGGAAAAAAACACGAGACGGCAAAAGTCCCCAGGGAGGTAGCCCTAGACTTTGGGTGCACCCAGGGCGACCTCGGGTGATCAAAGCAGAAACATCCCCTCGAAAGGAGCTCGAGACTCGAGGTCAACCCCGATTTTGGGCAAGCAACCTTATAACCAAAACAGGTCTTGGAGTTTAAAAAACATTTTCAGGTAGCCCGGGCCGGTGCCCACGGCTAGCCTAAAGCTCGCCCTGACTGCATGCGATCAGCTTGCATGTGGAAGAGGTCGCCCGTGGCTGGTGCTCCCAGCCCGCCCGGAGTTACACTGATCGCATGCGATCAGCTCCCATGTGGAAGAGGTCGCCCGTGGCCGGTGCCCCCAGCCCGTCTGGAGTTACCCTGACCGCACGCGATCAGCTCGCACGCGGAAGAGGTCGCTCATGGCTAGTGCCCACAGCCCGTGGTCGGTGCTCCCAGCCTCCCAGAGTTACCCTAACCGTATGCGACCAGCTCGCACGTGGAAGAGATCGCCCATGGCTGATGCTCACAGCCCGCCCGGAATTACCCTGACTGTATGCGACTAGCTCGCACGAGGAAAATGTCTCCCGCGGATGGTGCTCACAGCCCACCCGAAGTTACCCTGACTACATGTGACCAGCTCGCACGTGAGAGAGGTTGCCCGTGGCTGTTGCTCACAACCCGCCCAGAGCTTACTCTGACCGCACACGATCAGCTCGCACACGGAAGAGGTCGCCCACAACTGGTGCTCACAACCCTCCCGGAGCTTACAGTAACGGCTCATTGTGTCCCTTGGATAGAGCAACATCTTCCTTGGGACCTCATTCATGAGGTATTGCGAGTCAAAGTTCTCTACGCAACTCGCTAGTTGAAAAGAATACCCCCGTCGCCGCCAGTATCCAGCAGCTCGCTCTATCCGCACACGATTGGCTCACCCGCGAAAGAGACCGCTCCTGGTAGAATTCAAAGAACACTTCGAAAGGCTCAACACCCACAGCTCACTCGGGAGCTCGCCTGATCATGCAAGGGCCAAAGAGTATGCCTGTTGATAGCAGGAGAGGTTCTGAAGGCCCCCCTAACTAGAAGCTCGCCCTCTTTCCCACAAAGGTCGCCCATAGTAAGACGATACCAAGCCAACATGTGTCATCACCCTCGTGGAACTACGTGGACAACTACGAGCCACAGGAGCTGGCCAGAGTCGGACTCGCACCTCTCAGACTGGAGCCTTCCAGAATCTCCACCTGGCACGGACAAGACCGGCGCATCCCCCCTCGCCTGGCAGGCTAAACGACAATGGTCATAGAGACCCATGTAGGCTGGCACATGGGGGCGTAGAAGGTGCGGGAAGAAGCCATCACGTGTCAATCTTAGGAGACCTGCAGAAAGTCTATAAAGGTACAACCCCTGGCTCCAAAGTATAGGTTCGAAACCCAAAAGCCCTTACCATTTCTGATTACTTGAGCTCTCCCTTGTTCACACCTTGACTGACTTGAGCGTCGGAGGGTCTGCGCTCCTAAGAGAGCTAGCCTCTCTCACGTTTCCTTTGCCTTGTAGGAGGAGTGCACGAGCCAGCAAAAATTATCCCCAGACAGATACTCTAGAAGCCATCGGAGAATGGCGTCGTGGTGGCTGACATAAAGAGAATGAAAGAGAAAGATTGTTGTATGAGTGATTTACATTGAGTTGAATGGGAATTATAAGCATAAAGTGGAATCTCTAAAGATCTCATATCAATTTCTCAATAATTTAAGTATCTCTTAATATCCCATCATCTCTCTCAAGATCTCACTATATCGTCCCCCATATGCAATGTTTTTCAAGCCGTTCATCGAATCGGAAAGGGGGTCGGGTTACGGGTCATCGGTTCAGTCGTTGGGTCAACCCGTGGTTGAACCGTGACATCATCATAATATCATAACTGATTTAATTTATTGTTATTTTTTTTAAAAATAGTTTGAAACTATTTTCTATTATATTTTCCAAAAATATTATAATGTTGCCTAAAAATAATTAACTTCTAGCAAACACGTTGAAGAGACGAAGAGAATTAAAAAAAAAAGAGGGTTTTAAGACCCTTTTAATAAACAACGGTTCATTGAACCGTCGAACGGGTCACGTGGGTTGGCGGTTCAACCGGTTGCCGGGTTTATGATAATTCTGGTTCTTGTGTTTCTCCGACCCAAAATCTGGGCCGGTTCACGGTCCAGCTGTTGAACCGCCTGGTCCGGGTTTTAAAACATTGCCCATATGTTTCATAATCCCACCTAAATATATGACAATGGTATCACCCATAAACCAAAAATCCAATCGAGTACCAATATACCACAAACATATTATTAAACTCCTAAAAAAAATCGTGTCTACCGGAAATGAATAAGTTAGTCTGAAATGCTGATGGTGATGGATGATCGAAATTGGCAGATTCACTATAGTAGAACAAGAATATGACATCATTATAAGCCAACAAATACACCGTGAAAACCCCCAATGTCAGGATTTTAACACAATGAGAGAGTGCAGGTCAAATTTGCAAGAAACGAGATGGATGGATCTAACCAAACACGAAAGTGAAGAATGAATCGGCAAGAGAGCGTCTCACCAGTTTCCCGAAGGATCGGAGCAGTAGTTCCTGAATCGATCAAGGGCGAGTATAGGAGAGCGATTGTCGGAGAGATCTTCCACGAGGGATCGAACGAAAACTGCGAGAGTTCAACAGTGGGGTGGGTCGAAAACGGTCGGTCGCCATTGGAGGGGGAGCTCTTCGGGAGGGATTTACCTCGTATTTTCTGGAGCAGATCGGCCGATGTCGTACTCGACCATCTTCCCGCCATTCTTCTTTTCGGCCGACCAGCGGGAGAAGAAATGGAGGTGCAGTGCATGTTATTTGTTTTTAATTCTATATGTGGCTAGCTTCTTTATATTGACACTTAACGGATCGGATTGGCTAATCGGACCCGATATCCGAAAACTAAACAAATTCGATATGGACTCCTTAATTAAATTTGGGTTAATTTGGCTAAGATCCCCAGCAAAAGATTGATTATAGCTGCAGGACAAACAACCTTTCCATTTAAGATAAGATCCCCGGCTTTCATCAGAAATCTCTAAAATGGTCTCACTTGCTCTCTTCTCCCATCTTTCTCTCGAGTGCAAGCTCCAATGGCGGAGCCAGGAGCGAGCAGCAGAGGCAGTGGTGGCAATGACGAGCAGCAGAGGCGAGCAACTCCGGCGACGGCAGCGGCGAGCAATGGTTTGATTGAGGTTTCTAGGTGTTACGAAGAGAGAGGGAAAGAGAATACGTTTGGGGAGAAAAACTCCTTGTATTATCTCATCAATCTCATTGTTGTTACATAAGACTACCTCTCTTTATATAGAGAGAGAATGCACACCATTACATTACCACAACCGAGGTGGGACTAATAGAATACTAACACACTACATCTAATACCCCCCGTCAAACTATTGTAAGGTATAAATCGACATCAGTTTGCTTAATAAAAGAAAGGAGAAAGAAAAAAAAAAACATCATATAACCCATTTTTATGCAGTAAAGTAAAGATAGTGCCAGGGCGACGTGCAAGTAAGTCGTCCTGGAAACCCGATTAACCTGCAAGCAGGACAACCGGGGGAACCCGGTCAACCTGTAAGCAGGTCAACCGGGGAAACTGATAATGATCAGTAAAGACCAGAGTGGAGGAAGCCGACGGTGATGAAAGACGACAATAAAGGAGGCCGAAAGGAGAGAGATCGGCTAAGAAAAGGTGTGAATATGTGAGACCTCATAGGAGGTAAGCACCCGGCCGAAGCAAGTACTTGACACCTCTTAGAAGATCTCAATCATTACAGACAGAAGGAGAGAATATAGAGTCGTAGCTCTGATAAGGTCACATGACCAAGGAAAGGAAGAGGATCCGAAAGCCGGCGCAAGAATGATCGGAACGAGAGAGGATCCAAAAGTCGGCACAAGACAAGTGTGATTGGAACAAGAGAGGATCCAAAAGTCGGCACAAGACAAGTGTGACTAGAACAAGAGAGGATCCAAAAGCCGGCACAAGACAAGTGTGACCAGAACTAGAGAGGATCCAAAAGCCGGCACAAGACAAGTGTGACCGGAATGAGAAAAAATCCAAAAACCAACACAAAACAAGTGTGACCGGAACGAGAGAGGATCCAAAAGCCGGCACAAGAAAAGTGTGACCAGAACTAGAGAGGATCCAAAAGCCGGCACAAGACAAGTGTGATCTGAACGAGAGAGGATCCAAAAGCCGGCACAAGACAAGTATGACCGGAACTAGAGAGGATCCAAAAGCCAGCAAAAGACAAGTGTAACCGGAACGAGAGAGGATCCAAAAGCCGGCACAAGACAAGTGTGACCGGAACTAGAGAGGATCCAAAAGCCGGCACAAGACAACTGTGACCGGAACGAGAGAGGATCCAAAAGTCGGCACAAGACAAGTGTGATCGAAACGAGAGAGGATCCAAAAGCTGGCATAAAACAAGTGTACATCGGAACGAGAGAGGATCCAAAGCGTCACACGACCAAAGAGAAAGAGGATAAAGCCAACCGGCTAAGGAAAGCGAGACACCAGAGGAAAAGAAACTCGATCAGAAGGAGGGAGAAGATCTCGATCGGCAAGAGAAGAAGATCGGACGGTTCGATAGAGTGCAAAGGGTGTAGGTCAGCCGATAGAGCGCAAGGCGCAGGTAGGCTGACAGAGTGCAGGGCATAGGCGGCCGAACTGGAAGAGCGCATGCGGTGTTCGGCACGAGGAAGGTGGAGTGCTGAGATCAAGCTGAAGACAAGTGGCCAGGAACTGTAGATCGGACGGCAGGCGTGAGACAACAAGGCGGCCGGATCAAATGGCTCAGGGCTTCGGCAGCCAGCAAGACAGGAGCGGGCGCATAGAAGGGCCGGATCCGGGCGGTGCAAAGGTCCAGGTGAAAGAGGGTCAGATCAGGTGCAAGGGGTGCAAGGGCCGTGCCGGGTCAGATCGGGTGTAGGGCATAGCGCAGAGTCACGGGCTCAAACTCACGGGTTTTTAGGATGTGATCGGATCGGGTGTAAAACACAACCATCTGAAGCAAATCGGATGGCTGTGATCACTTATATATAGAGAGAAGGAAGGTTCAGTTGAGATCAGGTAAGACAAAGAGAGAAGAGAGAGAAGAGAGAGAGGATGTAAGTAAAGAGAGAGAAAGAAAGAGAGAAAGGAGGGCAATCGGAGAGATAAAAGATCGGAGACGGGAGAGAAGATCAGAGCACGTCGCGTGCACGACCTAGACACGACAGAGGAGAGTCGGCCGGTGGCCGGATTAACCAATCTCAAGCGGCGACCGGATCTGGAGCGGGCGACCAAGGGCCGGAGACGGCGAATGGTAGCGGCGAGGGCCCCAAGTGTTAGGATTGATGTGTTCTAAGCTTGTAAAACTTTATGTTTTGATCTAATAAAGATTGATAGTTATTATTATATGAGATGCATATAGGTACGTAATATAGTTACGTGTTCTTTTAAGAACAGAGAGCCATGGTTATATGGTAGTCCACTAAGTTGAAGACTGAGTGGATTGGTCCCATATAATCTAAATAAGTTCACAGCTATGATCAGGTTGGTCGCCTCATCATGATAAGCTGTTGGCGATGACAGTTCATGGGTTGTCTTCACCATGGTCATCACCAGGCACAGTGTCTGTGGCTGAACAGAACTAACACGGTATACAGATCAGTGAGCAGACACTGGTACACGAAGCCGTGTTTCTGCTTAGGGTAAAACGGTCCTAAACCCTGAGGAACCACGTCTGATGGACTAACCAGTTGCGTGGTGCTTTGGCGCACCAATGTGTGAGGATCCGTATGCAGTGATCCAAAACCACGGTGTACTAGGTTACCCGGCTGGCGTTGCATTAGCGTGTCACTCCTGCAGGCCATCCACACCCCTGAAGGGAGGTGCGTTCCTTGGTGTGACTTATACTGTACCAAACCCAGGCCTGGTGGTCATCAGTTTGACTGTTGACCGGGTTCGATTACTCGACGGGGTAATCAGAGGTACGATGTATACGTCAACCTGGAAGGAACCAAGTCATATGATCATTCGAGTCTGACGGTAGTCTCCACCGCTCGAAGTGATTCATGGCATCAAGTGGAGGGACAACGTGTTTACCACTACTAAGCGGAGAGCAGGGGTATGATGGAGAACATAGTAAGTCTGGGTGAATTGGAGTGCAGCCTGCGTCACACTCTAGGTGGCTACGCAGGTTAACTCGAGCTTAGAGGATCGATGGTACACTCGGGTAGTGTGTCGATCAAGCTTAAGTTGGAAGCCATGAACCCAGGTCCCTGATGGTTCCACCTTATCAACATTATGTACGGTTCTTGAACCATCTCCTCGGAACACCTTAAGCATTAAGAGGAAGAAAGAAGTATACGCTCGGTGTGTGCTTGGCACTAGAGCACGGTAGATGCGTAACTACATGCGAGTACTAAGGGGTATGCCCGAGACTAGTATAGATGCGCAGGTAGTAATCCCTAGCCATAAGTGAACTTTGCTGCATAGGTGCGATGCACCGGTGTATGTTGCGAGTTGACTAGTTGACTTTGTTAGAGGCACCCTCCGGTGGCCTCAGTTAATAGTAAGGTAATTAGTAGAAATCACTTAAGTAATGGCCACTAGGTATCGCACGCTAGAAATGATCAAAATGAGGCGTCAGGGCGTTTTGGTAAAAACCTTACTCTGTCGGACCTCACTCTTGGCCGACCCTAGCAGTGGGAGACCTTGCTAGGGCCGGCCCTATGTTGTAGGGATGAGAATCCCTCATCTATAGGGCCGGCCATATGGATAGGGATAAGGGTTAAAACAGTCAAATCGAGCCCTAAAAAGTGGGAAAACGGATAAATACAAGGAGAGATAAAAGGGTGAGATTGGAGAGATAATTGTGGGAGGTCTTTATCCCCTTGGATCCTTATCCAAGGGGGTAGGCCGGCCCTATATATAGGGCTATATGGGGCCGGCCATATGGATGCCAAAACCGAACCCCCTCCCTCTCTCATCTCTCTAGTTCTCTCCCTAATCACTCTCCCGTTTCTCGCTTGCAACTTCGTCTTCCTCGCGTGGAGTTCTGAAGAAAGAGAAGGGTCGTTCTTCGGAGGCACTCAGAGATCCGAGAGCGACGTTCCGTGCATCGTGTGAGATCGGGTGAACAAGAAGGCAATGTCTCCATTCGTACCATCGGCATCTTCACGAACGATCTTCCGTCTCCATCGACAAAGAAGACAATTCTCCGCGGTTAAAAGATCCGTACGAAAGGTATGTGTAATCTAACATGTAGATCCCACGAGTATTATGATTTGCATGTATGCTAGTTAATCATTACACTAGATTGCCGTTAGGGTATTCGATTCATGTGCATACACATGCACACATATGTAGATTAGTTTCGATGAAAGTTTAAATCGTGTAACATGCACTATGAACGGTCTTTCGATCGCAAAATCGTTTCCGCTGCGAGCCTCTACCATGGATTTATTTCCAACAATTGGTATCAGAGCCGCATTAGTGGTGTGTGTTTCACGATTATTCATGAAACCAATATGTGTGCGCATGATGAATGTGTGAAATCATCGGGGTTCTTACGCTTAGATCATGCATATGTATATATTGTGCTTGTTCTATTAATCATTCTTGCAGGGCACCGCTATAAAATCTAGATCTGTGTTTGTGCTTGCTACCCGGGGTCGGACCCCGAGTTAGCCAATGTCTGGATTTGCTCTCTATGTGTGTGGATATGTAATCAGAGCCATAGATTGGGCGAGTGATGGGGGTTGACCATCCTTGGTTCCCATGGCCTTTTTTCATAGGTGTGTTTTCTTTTCTTTCTAGGAAATTGTGTACGAGCGAGCACTTGCTCGAAGCGTACTAGACTTTTTCGGTTACAGATTGAGAAGAAAGACGTGCCAAAGAAATCCACCATCGGGAGCGTAAGCGGAACCCTGAGGATGAAGATGATCCGGCAAAGTGTTCGCTACCGCGAAGGAGGAGCCGAATCGAGAAACCTTGCGAAGAAAGCTAGAGGCCTGCGCTGTGCTAATTAGGTTCAAGGGTCGGACCCTGAACTTAATTTCAGTTTTAATGGTTGCTTTCTTTATTAGTTCTTTATGTTTCATATCGAACCCCGATGAGATAATGTGATTATCAGTTTTCAGAGGAATGCCTTTCCCCTTCGGTCCAAGCGACCGTTTGAGGATAGGATCCCGCTAGATAACGCCTATTATTTATTTGACTTTTGATGTTAGTGGGATCCCATCACATATGGTTATGCCACCATTAGGTCAACACCCGACTAGTCGGGTGTGCCTATTTGGCCAGCATCGAAATCAAAGATGAGATGGAGATCCATTGAACATCAATTGTCAAATTTATAAGTGAGGCGCCATGATTAGTGGGAGTCCTCTCCAATGAGTCTGACTCTAGGATTAGCTCCAGAGCATTAGCGTGATAACCAATTTTGCAAAGCATCGATATTCTCGGAATATGTAATGTGACCCTTGAATGGAGAAATCCGTTTGAGGCAGGGACTATTATATTCCGAGAATGATTAATGTTAGGCGAAGGGCTTGAACGCTAGTGGGAGCATGGTGTGACCAGGGTCTAGTATTTAGGAGGTCGCTACCTTTGCATTTGCATAAATTCATACTCGCAAAATAACCCTCATATATAAGAAGGGATGCAAGAGAGGACTTTTAGAGATCCTCTGGCCTCCATGACTAGTCATTTTGTGTTTGGGTGGGGATGCATAACTTCACACCCCCTAGGGTGGGAGCTGTGTGCTTCCATGCCAAATAACTTAATGACCTCCCTATGGATATGGCGATTATGAGGCCAAGAGAGAAGGACTTTTCATCCCACCCTAGTGGGGGCCGCATGAACTCCCGTGTCGTAATTGCTTAAGCTCGTGGGTAAGCATCCGAAGTACACGTGAGGCATTCGTTGCTCAGACAATGGGGATCATGTGGTACTGGCCAAAAGATAACCATGGTCCATCAAAGCCCTTAGTTGGCAGATTTGGATAGGGTCAAGGAAAGGCCCGTGTAAGCGGATTGACACTGTATGATGTCCCCTAGGGCAGGTACAGTCGATTCCGAGATCTTACATACATGGTTAATTAATCCATGGAAATGGCTTCGCTTGAGGGTAGCGTTGACATATGGATATAATTAGCTTGTTTTAAAAAGCCATAAAATAAGTATTTTCCATGCATTCTCATTATTCAATCTTTTATTTACAGATAACCAAGTTAGACCCCCTGTCCGCTATCCTAAATGACCACAAACTTATCGGTCCCAACTATGAGGACTGGAAGCGCAACCTGTACCTGGTCTTAAGGATTGGTAAACATATGACAGCCCTGAATGACCCTGAGCTGGATTTGCCAGGACCCGATGCCACGGAGGCACAGTTAAAGGCTTTCACTGACTGGAAGAAATCTAATGAAATATGTAAATGCTATATTATAGCATCCTTGCAAACAACTCTGCAGAAGCAGGTCGAGGAGATGCCCGATGCTTCTGACATGATGTTGTATCTGAAGGAAATGTTTGAAGGTCACAATCGCGTTATGCGATACCTTACCATCAAGGAACTCGTCGGCACTAAGATGTCTAATGGGACGCTGGTTCGGGAACACATGATGAAAATGTTTGGGTTCCAGAACGAACTAGCAACCATGGACATTGTGCTAGATGGCGAGGTGATGACATACATCTTCCTCTCGTCACTGTCTGGAGCCTTTGAAGGCTTTGTCACCAACTTTAATTTGAACAAGTTGGCTATGACAAATACAGAGCTTCTGGGAGCTCTTCAGGTAGCTGAGGATGGCTTCAAGCAGAAGGGCGAATCACTTCACGTGCAACGCAGATCCTTCAAGAAGTCTGGTAAACCTCAGGGCAAGAAACATAAGAAGAAACCTAAGTTAGCGCCTGTGTAGGAGGACTCTGCTGGGGCCTCTGGGTCTGGAGAATCAAAGAAACCGGGCACGAAGTGTTTCCGGTATGGCCAGAAGGGTCTTTGAAAGAAGGACTGCAAGAAGCCTCAGAATGCTGGTGAAGGTAATATACAACTCTTAGTTGTTGAATCATTTCTTTCAAGTAATAGTTCTTTTGCTAGTTGGATTGTGGATTCTGGATCCACTAACCATGCCTGTAACTCTCTTCAGGGGTTTCGGAAAAGCAGAAGGTTGCTTGATGGAGAGGTGACCTTAAGCATGGGAACTGAGGCCGTGGCTGCTGCTGAAGCTATTGGAGAAGTTAATCTTAGTTTTTCGAATAATAAAACTTTGACTCTTACAGATGTTTTTTATGTACCATCCTTGAGACGTAACTTGATTTCTGTTTCTTCTTTAGTTAATGAAGGTTATTCAGTTTATTTTGATGCTTCTGGTATGTCGTTTAAGCTGAATGGAACTTTTATAATAAAAGGAATGGTTCAGAATCATCTCTATGTTGTCAGTCCTAAATTTGAAAAAGATAACATAATAACTTTAGCATTTAATGTTAATTCATCTAAGCGTAAGAAACCTTCGGAGAATTTAACCCAATTGTGGCACTTACGACTTGGGCATATTGGCTTTGACAGGATCCATAGGATGGTGAAGGCCGGGCTTCTGGAAACAGATCCTACGGAGATCCTTCCCACCTGTGAATCCTGCCTAGAAGGCAAGATGACCAAGAGGGCCTTTAAGGGCAAAGGAGTAAGAGCTACTGAGGTATTGGAGTTAATCCATTCAGATGTATGTGGACCCATGAGCGTCAAGGCGATAGGAGGCCATGAGTACTTCATCACTTTTATTGATGATTACTCGAGATATGGTTATATTTACCTGATGCAACGGAAGTCAGAATCCTTTGACATGTTCAAAGAGTTCAGGGCTGAAGTAGAAAAGCAGATAGGCAAATATATAAAAACCCTTCGATCTGATCGAGGAGGTGAGTACCTATTTGACGAGTTCCTTGGGTATTTAGTGGAGCATGGGATAACATCCCAGTTAACTGCTCCAGCTACCCCACAACAGAATGGAGTTTTCGAGAGAAGGAATCGAACCTTGTTGGACATGGTTCGCAGCATGATGAGTTATGCCAGTTTACCAATGACCTTTTGGGGGTATGCCCTACAAACAGCAGTTTATATTCTAAATCACGTTCCGTTTAAGTCAGTGCCTCAGACCCCTAGAGAACTGTGGTCAAAGCGAAAGCCTATGCTACAGCATTTCAGAATATAGGGATGCCCTGCACATGTGCGAAAGGATAAGAGGGAAAAGATGGAATATAAAACCAGAGTATGCTTATTTGTAGGGTATTCCAAGGAGACCAAAAGAGGATTATTTTATGATCCTGAGGAAAAGAAGGTGATCGTTTCAACGAACGCCTATTTCCTAGAACAGGATTATATTATGGACCACAAGCCTACTAGTAAGGTAGTTCTGGATGAGCTGCTGGGTACTAGTATAGATAGCGCATCCGAAAGCATAGTGGGAGCTGACATTACAAACACTAATATACCAGAAACTGTAGAACCTATTCATCCTGTAACACAACCACCACCTCTTCACAGTGGGAGAAGCATCAGAGCTCCTGACAGATACTATGAAGAAACCTTATTGGTTGATGCAAAAGGTCAGGAGGATGACCCACTGAGCTACGATGAGGCAGTGGGAGCTTCTGACAGCTCTGATTGGCAAAAGGCTATGGAGGCAGAAATTGCATCAATGTCCTATAACGCTGTCTGGACTCTTGTTACACCGTCATCCAATATTAAACCTATTGGGTGTAAGTGGGTGTATAAGAAGAAGAGAGGATCTGATGGTACAATTGAGACTTATAAAGCTAGATTAGTTGCCAAGGGTTATACCCAGAGAGAAGGAATCGACTTTGACGAAACCTTCTCATCGGTAGCTATGATAAAGTCTATTCGGATCCTCTTATCCATTGTAGCCCATTATAACTGGGAGATCTGGCAAATGGATGTCAAGACAGCATTCCTCAATAGAAATTTGAAAGAAGACATTTATATGATGCAGCCACCAGGTTTTGAGTCAGAGGGTCAGGAACATCTAGTTTGCAAGTTGCAAAAGTCCATTTATGGACTAAAGCAAGCATCTAGAAGTTGGAACATCCGTTTTGATCAGGCAATCCAATCATATGGATTTACTCAAAATGAGGATGAACCATGTGTATACAAGAGGAGTGATAAGACTACAGTGGTATATTTGATACTTTACGTAGACGATATTCTACTCATTGGAAATAATGTTAGAACATTGTCAACGATAAAGGTCTGGTTGTTAACACAGTTCGATATGAAAGTCCTAGGTGAAGCGAGTTATGTTTTGGGGATCAAGGTAACACGTAATCGCCAGAACATGATTCTCTTGCTATCACAGGCCGCATATATAGATAAGGTTATGGCTAGGTTTGACATGCAAATCTCCAAGAAGGGTTTTGTGTCATTTAAACATGGCGTAAAACTATCTAAGGATCAATATCCTAAGACACCTGAGGAGAGAGCAGAAATGCAAAAGGTACCTTATGCTTCGGTATTAGGTAGTCTAATGTATGCTATGCATTGTACAAGGCCAGATATCTGTTTTGCAGTAGGCATGATGGGTCGGTTTCAGTCAAATCCGGGTCCAGATCACTGGACAGCAGTGAAGTGTATACTCAAGTACCTTCGTAGAACAAGGGACTATGAGTTGGTTTACACTGCACAAGAACTGACGCCGATTGGATACACAGATTCTGACTTTATATCAGATTTGGAATCCAGAAAATCGATATCAGGTTTTGTGTTTATGTTAGGAGGAGCAGCGGTTAGTTGGCAGAGTGTGAAGCAGAAATGCATCGCAGACTCTACCACAGAGGCTGAGTACGTTGCAGCGTGCGAGGCAGCCAAAGAGGCGGTATGGCTCAAGAAATTCCTTATTGATTTGGGGTGCGTACCAGAGGCCCAGTTACCTATTGTGCTTTACTGCGACAATAGTGGGGCGGTAGCACAAGCAAAGGAGCCAAGACATCACCAAAAGGGGAAGCACATCGAGCGCAAATTCCACTTGATACGACAGTTTCAAAAGTAAGGGCGAGTAGCGGTGACACAGATTGCATCTACAGATAATATTGCTGATCCTTTCACCAAGGCAATACCTATTAAGGCATTCAAGCGACATGTGGACGCGATGGGAGTCAAAACCGTTTTGCTACGCTAGACCAAGTGGGAGATTGTTAGGATTGATGTATTCTAAGCTTGTAAAACTTTATGTTTTGATCTAATAAAGATTGATAGTTATTATTATATGAGATGCATATAGGTGCGTAACATAGTTACGTGTTCTTTTAAGAACAGAGAGCCATAGTTATATGGTAGTCCACTGAGTTGAAGACTGAGTGGATTGATCCCATATAATCTAAATAAGTTCGCAGCTATGATCAGGTTGGTCGCCTCATCATGATAAGCTGTTGGCGATGACAGTTCATGGGTTGTCTTCACCATGGTCGTCACCAGGCACAATGTCTGTGGATGAACGGAACTAACACGGTGTACAGATCAGTGAGTAGACACTGGTACACTAAGCCGTGTTTCTGCTTAGGGTAAAACGGTCCTAAACCCTGAGAAACCATGTCTGATGGACTAACCAGTTGCGTGTGCTTTGGTGCACCAATGTATGAGGATCCGTATGCAGTGATCCAAAACCACGGTGTACTGGGTTACCCGGCTGGCGTTGCATTAGTGTGTCACTCCTGCAGGCCATCCACACCCCTGAAGGGAGGTGCGTTCCTTGGTGTGAGTTATACTGTACCAAACCCAGGCCTGGTGGTCACCGGTTTGACTGTTGACCGGGTTCGATTACTCGACGGGGTAATCAAAGGTACGATATATAGGTCAACCTGGAAGGAACCAAGTTATATGATCATTTGAGTCTGATGGTGGTCTCCACCGCTCGAAGTGATTCATGGCATTAAGTGGAGGGACAACGTGTTTACCACTACTAAGCGGAGAGCAGGGGTATGATGGAGAACATAGTAAGTCTGGGTGAATTGGAGTGCAGCTTGCGTCGCACTCTGGGTAGCTACGCAGGTTAACTCGAGCTCAGAGGATCGATGGTACACTCGGGTAGTGTGTCGATCGAGCTTGAGTTGGAAGCCATGAACCCAGGTCCCTGATGGTTCCACCTTATCAACATTATGTATGGTTCTTGAACCATCTCCTCGGAACACCTTAAGCACTAAGAGGAAGAAAGAAGTATACGCTCCGTGTGTGCTTGGCACTAGAGCACGGTAGATGCGTAACTACATGCGAGTACTAAGGGGTATGCCCGAGACTAGTACAGATGCGCAGGTAGTAATCCCTAGCCATAAGTGAACTTTACTGCATAGGTGCGATGCACCGGTGTATGTTGTGAGTTGACTAGTTGACTTTGCTAGAGGCACCCTCTGGTGGCCTCAGTTAATAGTAAGGTAATTAGTAGAAATCACTTAAGTAATGGCCACTAGGTATCGCACGCTAGAAATGGTCAAAATGAGGCATCAGGGTGTTTTGGTAAAAACCTCACTCTGCTGGACCTCACTCTTGGCCGACCCTAGCAGTGAGAGACCTTGCTAGGGACAACCCTATATTGTAGGGATGAGAATCCCTCATTTATAGGGCCGGCCATATGGATAGGGATAAGGGTTTAAAACGGTTAAATCGAGCCCTAAAAAGTGGAAAAACGGATAAATACAAGGAGAGATAAAAGGGTGAGATTGGAGAGATAATTGTGGGAGGTCTTTATCCCCTTGGATCCTTATCCAAGGGGTTAGGCCGGCCCTATATATAGGGCTATATGGGGTCGGCCATATGGATGCCAAAACCGAACCCCCTCCCTCTCTCATCTCTCTAGTTCTCTCCCTAATCACTCTCCCGTTTCTCGCTTGCAACTTCGTCTTCCTCGTGTGGAGTTCTGAAGAAGGAGAAGGGTCGTTCTTCGGAGGTACTCAGAGATCCGAGAGCGATGTTCCGTGCATCGTGTGAGATCAGGTAAACAAGAAGGCAATGTCTTAATTCGTACCATTGGCATCTTCGCGAACGATCTTTCGTCTCCATCGATAAAGAAGACAATTCTCCGTGGTTAAAAGATCCGTACGAAAGGTATGTGTAATCTAACATGTAGATCTAGCGAGTATTATGATTTGCATGCATGCTAGTTAATCATTACGCTAGATTGCCGTTAGGGTGTTCGATTCACGTGCATACACATGCACACATATGTAGATTAGTTTCGATGAAAGTTTAAATTGTGTAACGTACACCATGAACGGTCTTTTGACCGCAAAATCGTTTCCGCTGCGAGCCTCTACTATGGATTTATTTCCAATACCAAGGTGACCGGCACGTAGGGAGGAATGGGCACGGCGGGCCAATGGGCACAAGGAACGGTGGCGCACGGAGGGCCGGTGGGAGCGGGTCCAGATCTGTGCGATCTGCACGCGATCCGGTGAGTAGATTCAGCGATCCGGTTATAGATCTGGCGATACCAGCTATAGATCCGGCAATAACAGCTATAAATCTGGCGGGCGCGACGGGCCGGCGGGCATGAGCTCGAGGCCGGCGACAGCAGGCCGAACGAACGTGGGATGCCGTCGCCCCTTGCCCTCTCTCAGGCAACGACTAGCTTGGCCGGGCGACGAGCACCGGTGTCCGGCTTTCGGGCGGTAGGCTGACGGGCAGCAGCGACGGCGAGCGACTAAGCCGGCGCAAGGGGATGTCAGAGGGCACAAGGCACGATCGACGATGAGGAAGAAGGAGGCCAGACAGAGCAGCTCGGGGCATCGTGAAGGCAGATCCGTGTGCCTCTGTTCCCATACAGAGGCTGAACGGGAGGAGCAGGTGCTCAGGCTTGACGGTGAGTGGCAGATCCGGCACGAGTGGAGGTAGATCCGGGCAACAACGACGGCGGGGCGCCAGTGTTCAGGTCGGACGACAAGCAGCGGTGGAGAGGCGACTGCACCAGAACGATCAGGTATTCAGGAGAGAGAGACGGGAAAGAATATTTTTACTGTTCTCGGCCTCCTCGTTGTCGTCGAGCGGTAGGACAGCGAGCGGCAGCAATAGCATCAGGCTACGCCATCGAGCGGCAGAGGGCTCCGAGTGTGACGACCAAGATCCAATAGGCCAATAGCCAAGAGCCAAGACTCCTGAGGCGGGAATGCCAAGATGGATGAGGTGAGGTGAGGTGAGGTGAGGTGTACAAGGCCATGAGTTAGCCCCACATCGCCTGGAGAGAAGGAGATCCTGAGCTAGTTATATAATTTCCCCTCCCAAACATAGAAGACGCGTTTTAAAACCGTGCGCCACTACGGAATTCGTAAGAACTCCGTAGTTAAGCGTGCTCGAGCGAGAGTAGTACCAGGATGGGTGACCACCCTGGGAAGTTCTCGTGCGGGCACGGGCAAAGCGGACAAAATCTTGTGTGTTTGGGGCGGATGTTACAAAATGGTATCAGAGCCGGTTCTCCTCGGGATGGGGGGGTCTAACCCTACACGAGGACGTGTAGCCCTAAGGGGGGTGGATTGTGACGACCAAGATCCAATAGGCCAATAGCCAAGAGCCAAGACTCCTGAGGCGGGAATGCCAAGATGGATGAGGTGAGGTGAGGTGAGGTGAGGTGTACAAGGCCATGAGTTAGCCCCACATCGCCTGGAGAGAAGGAGATCCTGAGCTAGTTATATAATTTCCCCTCCCAAACATAGAAGACGCATTTTAAAACCGTGCGCCACTACGGAATTCGTAAGAACTCCGTAGTTAAGCGTGCTCGAGCGAGAGTAGTACCAGGATGGGTGACCACCCTGGGAAGTTCTCGTGCGGGCACGGGCAAAGCGGACAAAATCTTGTGTGTTTGGGGCGGATGTTACACCGAGGGCTCGACGGAGACCTTGAAGGATCCAG
Source organism: Chamaelirium japonicum (assembly GCA_947650365.1). Classification (NCBI taxonomy): domain Eukaryota; kingdom Viridiplantae; phylum Streptophyta; class Magnoliopsida; order Liliales; family Melanthiaceae; genus Chamaelirium; species Chamaelirium japonicum. Next base: position 119,337,400 of record OX393550.1, read on the forward strand.
GAGGGATCGCACGACAGGGCATGGTACAGGCTCGACGACGGGCTGCTACTGCAGGGAGGAGGCCGAAGCGGTGATGAGAAGGTCGGCGTCTCCTTCGAGCTGCGCTCCAGGAAGGTGGCACACCAGCGATAGGGCCGTCGCGGAGGGGTGTCCGCCCGGCGGGACAGGTCGTGCGGCAGGGCTCACTGGGCTTGCACTAGGCGCGGCGAGGGAGAAGGTTGCACAGGTGAGGGCTAGGCTACGGGCTCGGGAGATCAGAGAAAAAAAAAAGTTTTACTTTCTTGGCCTCCTCGATGCCGTCAACGAAGACCAAGGAGGCCGAGGCTGGAGAGGAGAGCGTCAAAACCCTAGGCCAAGAGGGTTGACTCTGATACCATGTTATGAAGAGAGAGGGAAAGAGAATAGGTTTGGGGAGAAAAACTCCTTGTATTATCTCATCAATCTCATTGTTGTTACATAAGACTATCTCTCTTTATATAAAGAGAGAACGCACACCATTACATTACCACAACCGAGGTGGGCCTAATAGAATACTAACACACTACATCTAATACTAGGTCTAGGGTTCATCCCATGATCTATAGATCTTAGGGTTTGTGTTAGGTTTAGGCTCTGTTCGGTTCGGTTTGGCAGTGTTCGGTGGTTCGATGGCGGTGACCAGATCCGGCGACGGCGGCGGACACTGGAGGTGGTTCGGTGGCATTTTAATGAAAATTTAAATTGCTGTGGAGGACAATTTTATCTATAGCATTTATTTGGACCAGAGCTCAAAAGCAGATCCTGTAAAGGAGTTTTCACCAACTCCCCAATTAAATTTTTTCTTAACATAGTAGGATTCATATATAACTTAAATCCAGACCATATCCTATTCATTGACAGGTCTACTCTTAAGTCTCAACTCCTGATCAGAAATTGAACCCATCCACAGGAAAATTTTCAGTATATCATGCGTACCATACGACCATATGGCCCATTAAAGAGACATGGGGTAGCGGGCCGCAGCACATGGGGTTAGTGACCCCAGCACTCAGAGTGTGCTGATAGGCTCTGGGGGTAGTGGTCCCTGCGATTGTATGGTACGTATTATGTTCTGAAATTTTTTTCCTTATCTACACCCATCGCTTATACATACGAAATGGTACGATAGAAGGGTAGGGTGAGCCTTTCTGATGTGAGGCCTTGACGATCGCTTGAGTGAACTTAGGGTTGGACTATCCCTATGGACCCACGCAAAAATTTCTAGAATAAAACACTTTTAGCCTTTGTTTCATATCATATATTTAAATAAAAGTTATTTAGATAGTTTATAAAGTAAGATTTTCAATTTTCAAAAGCTAAATAAAAGGACTGCTTGTAGCACCCTCCTTCAATAAGAGGTGTCTAAGTGGGCACCCACCTTCAGTTTAGCTACCTACTAGTAAGAAACCTGGGCAATGCTCAGACGATCTTGATGCACATCGCTTGGCACAAAATACATCACAACCATCCAAAGAAGTGTATAATCTGGAGTGTGATTCACGTGTTAGAGAGAGATATATAGTACTAATGATTTTCCTATTTAACATGAAATGACCATTAAATGTCATAACCAGAGCAATGCCCGGATGAACATGATGCACACGACTTGGCAGAGATGACATCACAACCGTCCAGAAAAGTATGCAATATGGAGTGTGATTCACTCGTCAGGGGTGTGATTCACTTGATAGAGAGAGAGAGAGAGAGAGAGTACTAATGATTTTTCTAATTAACATGAAATAACCATTAAATGTCATTGAATGAGTATTTATCAACTTTATAGTAGGGTTTAATAGGATTTATGAGAGAGAGAGAGAAGGATTAACATCAAATGATCATTAAATGTCATTGAATGAAAATTTATCATTTTTATGGTAGGTTTTTAAATGGATTTAAAAGAGAGCCGTGTTCATACACGGAAGAAGAATTCTAGCTCTTTAAAAGACATCCACGTGTCACAACATGGAAGAAAGGTATAGATACTAGTAAGAAACCCGGGCAATGCAGGAATATGCTTGATGAATGCTATTTGGCAAAGACGACATCGCAACTGTTCGAAGAAGTGTGAAATCTGAAGTGAGTGTGTTTCACTTGTTAGAGAGAGAGAGAGAGGGAGAGAGAGAGAGAGAGAGAGAGAGAGAGAGAGATTAACATCAAATGATCATTAAATGTTATTGAATAAAAATTTATCAACTTTATGGTAGGTTTTTAAATGGATTTAAAAGAGAGCCGCGTCCACACACGAAAGAAAACTTCTAGCTCTTTAAAAGACGTCCACGTGTCACAACACGGAAGAGAAGCTTCCATTTTAGTATATATATACTAGTAAGAAACCCGGGCAATGCCCGAATGTGTTTGATGCACGTCATTTGGTAAAAACATCACAACTGTTCAAAGAAGTATGGAATCTGAAGTGAGTGTGATTCACTTGTTAGAAAGAGAGAGAGAAAGAGAGAGAGAGATGTTAACATCAAATGACCATTAAATGCCAATGAATAAAAATTTATCATCTTTATAATAGGTTTTTAAATGGATTTAAAAGAGAGCCGCGTTCACATACAGAAGAAGAATTCTAGCTCTTTTAAAGACATCCACGTGTCACAACACGGGAGAGAGGCTTCCATTTTAGTATAGATACTAGTAAGAAACTCGGGCAATGCCTGAATATGCTTGATGCACGCCATTTGGCAAAGACGACATCACAACGGTTCGAAGAAGTGTGAAATCTGAAGTGAGTATGATTCACTTATTAGAGAGGGGGAGAGAGAGAGAGAGAGAGAGAGAGAGAGAGAGAGAGAGAGAGAGAGAGAGAGAGAGAGAGAGAGAGATTAACATCAAATGACCATTAAATGCCATTGAATGAAATTTTGTCATTTTTATGGTAGGTTTTTAAATGGATTTAAAAGAGAGCCACGTTCACACATAGAAGAAAAAAAATTAGTTCTTTAAAAGATGTCCACGTGTCACAACACTGGAGAGAGGTTTCCATTTTAGTATAGATATAGTAATTAAGAAACCCGGGCAATGCCCAAATGTGTTTGATGCATACCATTTGGCAAAGATGACATCGCTGCTGTTCGAAGAAGTGTGAAATATGAAGTGAGTGTGATTCACTTGTTACAAAGAGAGAGAGAGAGAGAGAGAGAGAGAGAGAGAGAGAGAGAGATTAACATCAGATGACCATTAAATGTCATTGAATGAAAACTTATCATCTTTATGGTAGGTTTTTAAATGGATTTAAAAGAGAGCCGCATTCACACACAAAAGAAGAATTCTAGCTCTTTAATAAACGTCCACGTGTCACAACATGGGAGAGAGGCTTCCATTTTAGTATATATATAGATATATAGATATAGATAGATAATGACTATCAGATGTGGTAGACCTCTCGCTCTCTCATGGCGGGACTGGCGGTGACAACATCAAGTAGGAATTATTGACAACCGGAGACGACGACAGTAGTGGGCGACCAGGCGGCGTCCGATGTCCAACGGTGGTTGCAATCCCCCATGGACGATTGTGATGCCATTCGTGCCATATGGCTTGCATCAGGCACCATGAGGTGAAATACACTCAACCCAACTGTGCACTCCCCTGAATGACCATGATGTTGTTCGTTCCATGTGGCACATCTTGGGTCCCCTGGGCGCGGTGTCACACTTTTTTAATATAGAGGGAAAATAAATGGTTGTTATTTGCACCCACTAAATTATCAAGATTCCTAACTGATGAGTGCGCCATAGCCCACAATAGGATACTAGGGGGGGTTTGGCATCATTCCCGAACAGCCTATTTCTATTTTCAATTCCCTGATTTGAAATTAACGGCTAGTAATTGTTCCGATGGAATGAAGGATTTGAGAACTAAAAAATCTCACTCCCGTTGTTTCTGTACGAACATGAGAGCTGGACCAACAAATTGCATTGAAAATAGTAATTGATGGTAATAACCTCTTCTGGAAGTGGATTAAGGGGAACAGTTGTTCCACATACTAAACACCCCCTAGGATTCTACAAAAGGCACTCGATGGATCAGTGCATGCCATAACCTTTCTTTCTTCTCTTCCCACCATGTTTCTTCCCTTTTCGTTGGTGCCCATACAGATTGGTAGTGTCATTCACAGTAGTCCCCTGTAGGTCATTAATGTTGCTGATCCCCATATAGGTCATCGTTACTGCCTCCTCCCCTTCTTCATCATCCTCATCCTCCTTCCTACCCTTCTTCCTCGTTTTTTTTTTCACCTCCTCCTTTTTAGGGTTATTAGGGGTGTTGTCGGTGCAAAATCTGGCTAACACTCGATAGTGAGATCCGCAAATCCTACTTGGGCCCCACGGAGATGATATTGGGACTCACCATCCCTGCTTGGGGCTACGAGTACGATAGTGGAACCTGTGCGTGCAAAATCTGGCTAACACCCTACAGTAGGACCTGCAGCCCTGCTTCGGACCCACGAGGATGACAGTGGGACCCGTAATCCTGCTTGGGGCCCACGGAGACAACAGTGGGACCTGCAGCCCTACCTGGGACCCACGAAGATGACTATGGGACCCGTAGCCATGCCTGGGGCCTACGCACACTGTTTAGGGTTGATGAATCCCCTCCCGGGTATTTACTAAAACCCCAGATATACCTGGGAATATTCCTAGAATATTTCCCACAAACCAAACCCTATAAATAACCAACCCTGTAAATATTCCATATCACAAATTCCAAACTAGAATCCCACTTTCTGTTTTCTCGAGTTCCCAGAGCCTTTTGCTATTCAGACTCTCAAACCTGATCTCCTCCCTCTGTCTACTTATAAGAAGCACTCTTCGGCTTGTCGAGAGTAGCTCTACTTTTTACCCAAAAATAGTGGATTCAAAGGTTGCGTCTTATCGCACGGAGACGTAGGCTACGATCGAACTCCGTCATCACACCCTGTGTCAACTCTCTCTCTCTTCTCTATAGTTTCTGTATGACAGCTAAGCATGTGACAGCTCAGCACTTCGAAGCGCGCCACATCCCGAAGGCAAACCTTCAATCGACTGTTGGAGGGGGGTTACGTACGACAGTCGAAATCCATCCCCACAGTTTGGCACTGTATGTGGGATCTATCCCATCAACTTGCAACCTCCAGGCTTCCTAGTCCTGTCGATCAAACAAACAGTTGCAGATTGTCGAGCAACCCGTTTGTCTCCATCGCTACACCAAAATAGCGAAGACATGACTCGTGGACTAACCAGAGGGTGTTGTAGCTTGTGTGTCCTGAGCGTGGATTTTCTGTATTAACATTAATAAAGATGACTTTGGTTATTGCTTTAATTAGAATACTACTTTGGTATTTGTTAATACACATATAATAAAAAGGATCCTAGGGAACACAGTAGGCCACTGAGGCGCATGGTGGATCCATGCTTGGGAGACCTAGTGGACCAGTTCTGTGTAGACCTAGAACTAGTTCACAGCTTTGGTGATGCCGGTCACTTCACCGAGAATAAGCTGTTGGCAAGTAGAGGATGTGGTGAAGTCTCCACCACGGGAACATGGGATTCCCATTCACCAGACTAAGCATGATGATCGTGTTGAATAGGAACCAAGACGGTGCACAGTTTAGTAATTCAGACACTGGTGCATAAACCGTCTTACTACTATAGATAATATGTCCTTAACCCTGAGGGACCATGTACACTGGGTCAACCAGTTGTGTGGTGCTTTGATGTGCCAACGTGTGCGGATCTTTTATAGTCCAATACCACGGTACGTTGGGTTATCCGGCTGGCACTTGAGTAGCATGAAATCCCTACAGGTTATCCGATGTCCAGTGTTGGATGGGTGCGTTTTGATGAGTCAATCTGTCCACACAGTTAACCCAGGCCTGGTGGTTGTCAGTATGACTGACGGTGTTTCAGATGCTAGGCATAGCATCGAAAGGTATATGGTGTTATAGATGACAAGTCATCAAATCCTAGTCAGATGATCAATCGGGATCTGACGGTGCTCCCCACCGCCCGAGTCGTATCATGACACCAGTAATAGGAGGGACTAAGGATTATCAAAGTATAGTAGAGAACAGAGTTACTAGGGAGTAACATAAGTTTAGGATCATTAGAGTTCAACTTGCGTCGCACTCTGGGTGGCTACACAGGTTAATCGGATTAGGACTGATTAACGAAACTTTCGGTGTGTCACCTGAATAGTTAATCAGGGATCCGGTTGGAGCTAGAGATCCTGAACCCTGAAGGTTCCACCCTATCATTGCGTATAGAAATTGTTCCCCGACCTGGTTGGATACGAACTAGCACGATGGAGCGCAAGCCCGGAGCCTAAGAACCTAATTCACATATGTTTAGGGCCATAGGGGTATTTTGATAAATACTGAAATATGGCTCAGAACATATTGAATATGAATCCTAAAATGAGCGGAATAATTCCAGGAGCTCATAGGTGCTGATGGACCTCGATTCCGAGTAGCGCACCTCACTCAATCTCTCTTACAGTGTTTCACTTTTCGTGAAGGGCGTTTTCGTCTAGGCTTCTCGATAGACATGTGGAAACCCTAAAAACCGCCTCCCCTCATCCCAATCACTAGGGGGCCGGCCCTAGCTAGCGTATGTGAGTTGGGGCTGGTCCTATAAAGGGATTGGAAAGAGAGGGGGCCGGCTCTAGCTCTCCCTCTCATAAAAAACCCGAACCTCTTCTCCCTTTGTCCCTCTTTGTGGTTTCGGCCAAGGAAGAAAGAGGAAGAAGAAGCAAGAAGAAGGGGGAAGGAAGAAGAAGGAGAAGAGAGAAAGAGAAGGAGGAGATCTCGCAGCTCACCGTTGTCTTCGTAACGAATTCCTCCATCGGCTCATAGTCCTTGCACTCAGAGATAGGACTTCGAGGATTCCTCCATTCGTAAAGAATAAGGTGCCACCCGACACTTCCCTTGCGATTCACGTGCGGTTTATCATCGTTTTATTCTCTTTGAATCATAGATCCATAAGGTATGATGATTCTAAACACCTAACTAGATATATGTATATCTTCCGTAGATCGTAGTATACCTCTAGGGTGTTCGCACATATGCTAATATTATAGATTTGCACGTAGATTATTTTGCAGAATTAATTATAATGGAACATACACCATAGGATCTTCAGATCTACCTTTTGCTTCCGCTGCGACTCTGATAATGGGATTTAATTCCAACAATTGGTATCAGAGCACGCTTCAGTGTGTGTTTTATGCATAAATTCGTGAAAACATCATGTGAATATAAAATGGCATATATTTTCGTCGGGGTTCGGCATAGATCATGCATATGGATTGTGCTATGTATCATTTATTTGCAGGTGCCACGCTGAATAATAATCTGTGATTGCATGTCTCTGGGGGTCGGACCTCGAATTTAATTTTTGCATTGATTGTTATTATGCTTGTGGATTTTAAGGCTCTATATGGGCGGGGGTGGAGGTTGACCATCCTCGATTCCCTGGCCATGTTTTCTAGGATTGTTTCCTTTTCTTTCTAGAAAAATTGTATATGAACGAGTACTTGCTCGGAGCATGTTAGTTTTTCGGTCACAGAAAGAAGGAGATGATGATACATCCACGGTTCGGGCAAGCGATACCATTGAGTGAAAAGACCCGGCGAAAGCGTGCACGTTAGCGATGATCGGGATCATCGTCAGAGATCGTGCAGAATAGAAGAACATGATATCTTAGCTGTGCTATTCAGGTTCAGGGGTCGGACCTTGGACTTGATTCAGTTTGGATGTTTTTTCTATTATTTTCTTTACATAGTGTTTAGAGAACCCCGATGATAATTTAATTATCTATCTTACTTGTGAGTTAGTCTCTAGATCAGGCTTAGGGTTAGTACTTAGCTTATGGATTTATCGGTGTCTCTATATGGTTCAAACACATACGAATCTGGTGGCTAACTAAAAGGAAAGGTGATAACCGCCCTCATGGTAGTTCAGGTAGCAAAGTACTATGCGCTGAGATAAACGCAGTGTTAGATTTGTTTAGAGATAACTAATGTCCCCATAAGAAGTATGATAACCCTAGTGGGATGCCTTTTTCCCACATGGTCCTAGCGACTAAGTTAGGTTAGGATTCCACTAAGTGATACCCGTTTCTAGTTGACGTTTGATGGTAGTGTGAACTCATCACAATTTGGTTATGCCACCATTAGGTTAAGGTCCGATGGAGATTGTCGGATATCCCTATTTGACCAACATCAAAATCTATAATGAGATAAGGTCTACTATAACATCAGGCATCAAATTATGAACGAGGCATCATTCTAGTGGGAGTCTTTTCCATGTTGACCTTAGGCTAGGCTCTAGATCTTAGGATTATGGATAAACTTGTTAAGTATCGGGATCTTTGGAATCTATATAATATGATCCTTGTAAGAAGGGCGAAAGCTGAGTATTCAAGGTAGGGACTATGATATTTTTCAAGGATACTAATGCGTTGCGGGAAGGTTTGTAATCCTAGTAGAAGCGCTGTAGACCAAGGTCTAGGTCTAGGAGGTTGTGACCTTTCTAGATATGCATCAAACCTCATAAAGAAGGGATATATAAGAGGTTCCCTCCAAAGGGGAGCCCATAGCCTCCATAATCAACCGGCTAAGGGTCTGGGTGGGAGGTACACAGTTCGATATTCCCACCGGGTGAGAGCTGTGTTTCCTTCCATGGTGGTTCACCTAGTGATTTCCTTCGGGACATGGAGGATACCGGTGGCAGTGGGTGACGGTTTTTTTTCCTGCACCGTGGGAGCCTATGAACCCCCCTGCCGACACCACCTAGACTTGTGGGAAGCATCTGAAAGCTTGTGTGAAGCCGCCGTTGCTGCGCATGGCGTGTCATATAAAACTGGCCAAAAGGAGATTGGGAGGTCTTTCAGTTTGCCATGGGTAATTCTGATAAGATTGGGTCGTAAACACCCCGTTGGCAGAAGCGGTTGCATGCTCTCACCGAGATGCTATCTCCAATTATAGTCGATAGTCTCAGTGCTCGAGCCCAGAGAATTTAGATTCCTAGATGTCTCCACTTGAGGTAGTGAAGACATAGCGGCTGAAGTAAATATTATCTATTTTTAAATTTCATAAAATAGATTGTAGTAGACCCTAATTTTTGCTTTAAATCATTATTTACAAAAATTATGACCAAGCTCGACCCCCTTGCCTCCATCCTTAATGATAACAAACTTACAGGACTAAACTACGAGGACTGGAAGCGTAACCTTATGCTCGTCCTAAGGGTTGGCAAACACTAAATTACCCTGAGTACTCCTCAACCAGCTATACCGGGACCAAGTGCTACTGAGGCTCAGTTGAAGGAATGGAAAGACTAGCTAGATGCTGATGAGATGTGCAAGTGCTATATAGTGGCGTCCTTGCAGATCGTCCTTCAGAAGCAAGTCAAAGATATGGCCTTCGCTTCAGACATGATGCTTTATTTAAAGGAAATGTTCGAGGGTCGTAGTCGGGTAACTCATTACCTGACCATCAAGAAATTGGTGTCCACAAAGATGGCAGAGGGGACTTTAGTTCGGGATCATATGCTAAAATTGTTTGGCTATGTGAATGAACTTGGTTCCTTCGATGTCATCTAGGATACAGAGATCTAGACTGATATTTTTCTTGCATCTCTGTCAGGAACGTTTGAGGGCTTCATTACCAACTTTAACCTTAACCGGTTGGAGATGACTAACATAGAGCTCCTAGCGGTGCTCAAGGCGGTAGAGGACAGGATGAAGACAGGAGCCCAATCCCTGAACGTAGAGTGGAAGTCTTTTCTGAAAGCCAAAAGCAAGTTTCAGAAAAGAAAATCTAAGAAGCCCGTGAAGATGTGCCAGGTACAGTTGCAGGTTCCTAAGTAGGATGGTTCGGCGAAGCCCAAAGAAAAATATTTTTGGTGCGGCAAGAAGGGGCACTGGAAGGGTGACTGTCGCGCGACTCCCAAGAAGGCTGAGACATGTATATCTCAAATCTATATTGTGGAATCTCTTGTAGCATCTAGTTGTTCTCCAGTCTCATAGATTGTGGATTCTGGTTCCACTAACCATGCTTACAATAATTTGTAGGGGTTCAAGGAGACAAGAAACCTGAGTGTTGGGGAGATCATTCTGAGCATGGGAACTGAGGTCATGGCAGAGGCTGAAGCAGTTAGAGATATTGTCTTGCAGTTTCTTGATGGAAGAAGTTTATTACTTAGAGACATACTTTATGTACCGTCCTTGAGACGAAACTTAATCTCTGTTTCCTTATTGAATAATAAAGGTTTTTAAGTTTTATTTGATGCTTCTGGTGTGTCAATTAAATTGAATGGTTCCTTTGTTTGTAAGGAAAAGACACAGAATGATCTCTATGTAATTAACTTTAATCATAAGCAAGATAACATAACTGAAGCCTGTGTGGTTAATTCATCTAAAAAAAAAATCCCTCAAATAATCCAATACTCCTTTAGCATCTAAGGCTTGGACACATAGCCTCAGATAGGATTCACAGGTTGGTTAAGGTAGGACTTTTAAGTCCAGATGTTTCATAGAGCCTACTAACGTGTGAGTCTAGCCTGGAAGGCAAGATGACGAAAAGAACTTTCCAAGCCAAAGGTAGCAGATCTCAGGAGGTATTAGAGTTGGTACACACTGATGTATATGGGCCCATAAGTGTCCGTGCCATAGGAGGCTTCGAGTATTTCATCACCTTTATGGATGATCACTCGAGGTTTGGATACATATACCTAATGCGGCAGAAGTCTGAACCCTTTGATGAGTTCAAGGAGTTCAGAGCTGAAGTAGAAAAGCAGACGGGTAAGAGTATCAAGTCTCTTCGATCGGATTGAGGAAGCGAATACATATCGGATGAATTTATTAGGTACCTGTGTAAGCATGTGATTGTATCCAAATTGACTGCACCAGGGACACCGCAACAAAACGATGTATCTAAGAGGAGAAACCAAACTTTGTTAGACATGGTTCAGACTATGATGAGTTATGCAACATTGCCACCTAGTTTTTAGGGATATATCCTAGAGACGGTAGCATATACCTTGAACTTTGTTCCATTAAAGTCAGTATCTCTAACTCCTTGGAAGCTGTGGTTAAAGCGAAAGCCAAGCCTGCAACACTTTAGGATTTGGGGTTGTCCAACACATGTGCGAAAGACTAAGGTATGTCTATTCATTGGGTATCCAAAAGGGACAAATGGTGGTTTATTTTATGATCCTAAGGATAAAAGATTGTCGTCTCGATGAATGCCGTATTTTTGGAGCAGGATTATTTAATAGACTATAAACCCCCTAGTAAAGTAGTTCTTGAAGAATTGCTTGGTACTGATGGGAGTACGCAAACAGAAAATATAGTGAGAGCCGATACCACTAAGATAAATGATACTGTAGAATCGACTCCTATAGAACCACCGCAGGCTCATTGTAGTGGGAGGACCATAAGAGCTCCTGATAGATACATTGGAGAAGCCTTCTTGGTAGATCCAGAGTTTTAAGAGGATGATCTTATGAACTATGACAAAGTGATGGTATCCTCTGACTATGCAGCATGGTAGAAAGCCATGGAGGCAGAACTTACATCGATGTTCCAAAACTCAGTCTGGACACTTGTAATACCACCTCACAATATTAAACCTGTTGGGTGTAAGTGGGTGTATAAAAGAAAAAGAGATCCAGATGGTACCGTTGAGACTTACAAAGCTAGACTAGTCGCTAAGGGTTATACCCAGTGAGAGGGATCAACTATGATGAAACCTTTTCGCCAGTGGCTATACTTAAGTCTATCCGGATCCTCTTATCCATTGCAGCCTATTATGATTAGGAGTTCTGGCAAATGGATGTCAAGACCGCATTCCTCAATAGGGATTTGGAAGAAGACATTTATATGTCTCAGCCTACAAGCTTTATCACAAAAGGTCAAGAAAGTCTGGTGTGCAAGTTGCAAAGGTCCATTTATGGACTGAAGCAAACATCCAGAAGTTAGAACATGCATTTTGATCAGGCTATCCAGTCTTATGGATTTGAACAGAATATGGATAAACCATATGTTTATAAGAGGTGCGATAAGACTGCAGTAGTTTTTCTAGTACTTTACGTAAACAATATCCTGCTCATTGGAAACGATATTGGAATGTTGTTTACAGTGAAGGTGTGGTTATCCTCTTAATTTGATATGAAAGACCTGGGTGAAGTGAGTTATGTTCTGGGAATCAAGGTAACTCGAGATCGCCAGAACAAGATTCTCTCGCTGTCACAGTCAGCCTACATAGATACTATCTTGGTCAGATTCAGTATGTACAACTCCAAGAAGGGACTGGTTTCATTCAGACATGGAATAAAATTATCCAAGGATCAGGGTCCTAAGACTCTTGAGGAGAGAGCAAAGATGCAGAAGATACCTTATGCTTCGGCTGTAGGGAGTCTGATATATGCTATGCAGTACACGAGACCAGATATATACTATATAGTAGGCATAATGGGTAGGTATCAGTCAAATCCGGGTCCAGGGCACTGGACTGCTGTGAAAAGTATACTCAAGTATCTCTGTAGGATGAGAGATTATGAGTTAGTTTACTCTTCACAGAAACTGATGCCAATTGGATATACGGATTCTAACTTTGTAGCAGATTTAGAATCCAGGAGATCAACATCAGGGTTTATGTTTTCATTGGGATGAGAAGCTGTTAGTTAGAGGAGCGTGAAGCAGGGATGCATCATGGATTCGACGACAGAGGCTGAGTATGTTGCGGCGTGCGAAGCAGCCAAGGAGACGGTGTGGCTCAAGAAGTTCCACACAGACTTAGGATGTATACTGGGAGCTCAAGTTCCTATTATCCTTTACTGCGATAATAGTGGAGAAATAGCACAATCTAAGGAGCCAAGATATCACTAGAAGAGTAAGCACATTGAGTAGAAATACTACATTATCTGAGACTTGTAGAAGCAAGGGGAGATTGCAGTGACTCAGGTGGCGTCTACAGATAACATGGCAGACCCTTTCATAAAGGCATTACTGACCAAGGCTTTTGAGAAGTACGTGGATGCCATGGGAGTTAAGACTGTTATTCCCCGCTTGGCCAAGTGGGAGATTGTTATAGCTCGTGTGTTCTGAGCGTGGATTTTTTGTATTAACATTAATAAAGATGACTTTGGTTGTTGCTTTAATTAGAATACTACTTTGGTATATGTTAATACACATATAATAAAAAGGACCCTAGAGAACACAGTAGGCCACTGAGGCGCATGGTGGATCCATGCTTGGAAGACCCAGTGGACCAGTTCTGTGTAGACCTAGAACTAGTTCACAGCTTTGGTGATGCCAATCGCTTTACCAAGAATAAGCTGTTGGCAGGTAGAGGATGTGATAAGTCTCCACCACGGGAACATGGGATTCCTATTCACCTGACCAAGCACGATGATCGTGTTGAACAGGAACCACGATGGTGCACAGTTCAGTGATTCAGACACAGGTGCATAAACCGTCTTACTACTATAGATAATATGTCCTTAACCCTGAGGGACCATGTCATTACAAGGAAAATGTTTATTGCCGATGGATATTTTTATTACCGTTGGTAATAATATTAATATTACCGACGATAATAAACATATCCGTCGGCAATAAACCTTCAATATTTTACTAATATTTAAAATATTTATTATCGACATTGTTTTTTTATCCGTCGGTAATATATTATTACCGACGGTCGTAATTATATGTCGACAAAAGTGATTATTACCGACGGATTAACAATATACCGTCGCAAATAATATTTTTTGTTATTTTAATAATTTTTTTACGTATATATTACCGACAACCATTTATTATCCGTCGGTAATATATTTATATCGACGGAATATTCGTAGCCGTTGGTATATTTATTATTATTACCGACAAAAATATTAATGACCATCGGTAATAATATTATTACCAACGGAATCCTTATTTCTTTCGGCAATAATCCATGCGATTTAAAGTTGTTTCGATCCTTGGCCTTTGTTGCTCTCTGGATCTATTCGGCCCCCCCTCCCCCGCCCCCGCCGATTTCGATCCCCCCCCCGGCGCCCCCCCTCCCCTCCCCGATGTTTTGATCCCCCCTCGGCGCGCCTCCGGCTCCCCCTCCGGCTACCTCTGGTGAGTCCCCTCCTCCTCCCTCTCATCCTCCATCTCCTCCTCATTTTGTTCCAATTCGCACCCTAAAATTTGAAATGTTAGCAGAATACCCCTTTTGTCAACTGTTTTGTTCGAAAATGCACCCTAAAGTTTGAAATGCTAGCACAATTCCCATTTGTTCAACTACTTAATTTTTGATTTTATCATTTTATCTGGATCTGATTTTCGGATGGATTGGATCGGAATAGAGGTGTTCGGAAAATTGCGAAAAAATTTTGGAATCCCAAATGTTATTTTGATTCCGATTCCGAAATTTTGGAATTTCAAAATCTAATTCCGATTCGGAATTATGGGAATTTTTAAGAATGTTATATTTTTGGAAATTAGGTTTAGGGTTTATGTTAGGTTTAGGGTTTAGGTTAGGTTTAGGTTTAGGTATGGCTGCAAACGAACCAAGCTGTTCGTAAGCGACTCGCTGCTTGGCTCGATAAAAGCTTGTTCGAGTTCATTCTCTGGATCTGATTTTCGGATGGATTGGATCGGAATAGAGGTGTTCGGAAAATTGAGAAAATTTTTTGGAATCCCAAATGTTATTTTGATTCCGATTCCGAAATTTCAGAATTTCAAAATCCAATTCCGATTCGGAATTATGGGAATTTTTTGGAATATTGCATTTTTGGAAATTAGGTTTAGGGTTTAGGTTAGGTTTAGGGTTTAGGTTAGGTTTAGGTTTAGGTATGGCTACAAATGAACCAAGCTATTCGTGAGCGGCTTGCGTCTTGGCTCGATAAAAGTTCGTTCGAGTTTATTCGGTTACTAGTCAAGCCAAGCCCAAGCCTAGAGTTTAGGCTCATTTAATAAACGAGCCAAGCTCAAGCAGACCAAATCTCGGCTCGTTTGGGCTCGCGAACTTGCTTATTTAGGGCTTGTGAGCAAAGCTCGTGAACAAGCTCGATAGGCTCATAAAGGGCTTTTGAATAGGCTCATAAATGGCTTAAATAAGCCTAACATATAGCATAGTATGAAGTTTAGGCTCATGAATAGGCTCGAGCTGACCAAAGATTGGTTTAGGCTCGTTTAATAAACGAGCCAAGTTCAAGCAGACCAAATTTTGGCTCGTTTGGGCTCACGAACATGCCTGTTTAGGGCTTGTGAGCAAAGGTCATGAACAAGCTGGATAGGCTCATAAAAGGCTCATGAATAGCTCATAAATGGCTTGAATAAGCCTAACATATAGCCTAGTATGAAGTTTAGACTCGTGAACAAACTCGATAAGGGATTGTTCAATCACTAATTGAGCATAGCCTAGTCTGAAGTTTAGGCTCGTGAACAAGCTCAAGCCGACCAAAGCTCGGTTTAGGCTCATTTAATAAACGAGCCAAGCTTAAATAGACCAAAGCTCGGCTCGTTTTGGGTTCACGAATATGCTTGTTTAGGGCTTGTGAACAAAGCTTGTGAACAAACTTGATAGGCTCATAAAGGTCTCGTGAATAGGCTCATAAATAACTTGAATAAGCCTAACATATATCCTAGTATGAATTTTAGGCTCATGAACAAGCTCGATAAAGGACTGTTCAATCACTAATTAAGCATAGCCTAGTCTAAAGTTTAGGCTCGTGAACAAGCTCAAGCCGACCAAGGCTTGGCTCAGCTTTAACCCCCCATATATGAGATGCAATGTGATGCTAAAAAAAAAACTGGTATTTACTTACCATGAAATCCTAATATCAATCATTTAAGCCATTTTAGGTTCTAAGAACTGTTGTAGATTGCCACAGTCGATGACTGGTCTTCAGGCTTGGGATTTTTTTATTAACTAAAATTGGGCGGAAGTTATCGCCATTTTTTCATTAACTTAAATTTGGGCGGAGTCTCATAGACATGGTTTGAAATTACTGCAGGTGTTGTGTGGCCAGATAGACAAAGATGTCTTCGATCGATAAGAGTTGGATGCATAATTCGAATCGGATGAACCAAGAGTACAGAGGAGTCAAGAAATTTCTAGATTTTGCATTTGAGCGTCTTGCACCACTTGATGGAAAAATTGTGTGTCCCTGTATAGACTGCGAAAGGGTGACTAGGAAGGTTCAAGAGGAATGTGAGGTTGATCCGGTAATGCGTGGCATTAACATTAGTTATACTCGTTGGTTCTCGCACGGTGAGGAGCTAGTTTCAGTCCCCATGGTAATTCACGGTGAAAATGCAAACACAGTGATTGATGATGATAATATTAATACGGACGATGGCAATGACATGTAGGGTATGATACATGATTTGCAAGGTGGCATAGGCACAGAAACACCATCAGGTAATCAACCCAATATTGAAGCGGACAACTTCTACAGATTGCTTAAGGATGCCGAACAACCTCTATACCCGGGGTGTGAGAAGTCTTCAAAACTCTCTTTCACTGTAAAACTTCTTTATTTGAAGTGCCTCAATGGTTGGAGTAATAAGTCATTTAATATGTTGGTAGAGTTGTTGAAAGAAGCTTTTCCTATAGGTGACACAGTACCGAAATCATTCTACGAGATGAAGAAGACAATTAAAGATCTCGGGCTTGGTTATGACAAAATTGATGCATGCGTGAACGATTGTAAAACAGGAAACATAAAGCCATAGTTAATAATTTGTAAAACAGGAAGCATAAAGCCATCATTAATAATTGGGGTACTTGAAATGCTCCATAAATTCATAATCGTGAATTCCCATCGTGGTTCGAGAAACACGTAAGTGTTCACATCATGACTGAATTTTATTGACATCCATATTATCGAACAATAATTATGTGTTCACATCATTAATGTCATATGGTTATTATAGGCATAAAAACTGCACGACAACCATGATCCGCTGATAAATGAGGATCTCTGGCGCTTATCTTGTAGCCCTTTGCAAGATACAAATATCATTTGATGGTTATATCATAAATGGTTATAGATTTCGAACAAAAGATGGTGAAAAATCACGAAGAACACAAAATAGTGGGGTTGTCGTCAACGGTCAGCAAGAAGAATTAGGAAATATCGACTTCTACGGCGTCCTCAACGAGATTCTAGAGATTAAATTCCTTAGCTAAAATCGGATCGTATTATTCAAATAAGATTGGTATGATGTTAATAATCGCGGGACTGGTTATAATGTCGACAAATACGGTTTTATCAGCGTCAACACTGGCAAGAGATTGAATACCCAATATCAAGATCCATTCATTCTTGCCTCTCAAGCAGAACATATATTTTACGCACCGAATAATACCTCTCCAGGTTGGCAAATTGTAGTTAGACCACCACCCAGAGATTTTTACGACATGGGAGACAATAATACGGGGGTCATCGATGATGATTTGGATGCATACCAGAATGATGAGATAATCGTTATCGATGTAGTATACGACGAAAATGAAGAGGTCGATAATATAAACTGGATAGTGAATGCAAATCAAATGATAGAAGAGGGATGTGATAAGAGTGATGGAGATGAGACACAAAATGACTAGACCTGATTTATTTCATATGTAAATTGGACTATTAGAAAATGAATATCTTAATGTTTCACATATAAATTAAATTGTTTCATATATAAATCATATTGTTTCATATGCATGTCATATTCTTTTATACTGTTTCATATGTAAATCAAACTATTTTTATATTATTTCAAATATAAATCATACTGTTTCATATATAAATCAAACTATTATTTATATCATATTATTTTGTATAGAAAAATATTACTGCTTTCAGATGGCATCACGGTCGAGGGTTCGTAGAGGCAAGGGTGGGCTAGCTCGGAGCGCTCCGGCTGCCACCCCAGGGTCCGAGGCCTAGCCCTCTGGATCTGCTAGTGCTGTTCCTCTCTCCATACCAGCTCCTGAGGTCGCAGCCTCCGGAGCTTCGAGCAGTGCTCAGTACTCGGCTACAGCGTCTACGCCTATAGGTAATATTTAGATCTAAAGTTTTATACATGTTATAAATACTTATTCAGTACTGATGTATATTTTATTTGTAGGGTCGAGGATCGCGAGGCACGTAGGCGATCGGGGCGTGACGACGGCCTGACACTTGTCGAGCTTATGCTAGCCGCTTTTCCTACAGTGGAGCGGCAGGTCCTTTGTGGGCGAGCACGCTTCTGACGCCGCCACATGGGTCGGTATGATAGTACGGGAGAAGAGGAATACCCCTATTGTGGGGATAAAGGGGTGGAAGAACATCGATGCATCCTATAAGGAGAGGATGTTTCAGGTCTTTTTGGTACGTTAGTTTCATTAAAGTATTTTAGAATAATATCATATTTCTTTATAATTTTATTTGATAAAATTATTTATTTCTAAATTGATTTTAAATGAGAAATTTAAATAGGAGAACATGGAAACCGACACTCACCGGAAGGACTTGTGGAAGACGATAAGTGAGCGGTACAGGAATTATCGTCATGAGCTCTACTAGCTCTACGGTTACTTGGTCGGTGAGCCGGCTGAGGAGTTACAGGCTGCGACCGTGACGAAAGATGCACCACTGATATACGTTTTACAGTTTTTGGTCGCTCACTGGGCTACCCCTTAGTTTCAGGTATAATTATTATTTTGTTGATTCATACTTGTTTTAATGTTATACTAAAAATTTGTATTGATGTTTAAAAATTTAATCAATTGACACAGACGAGTTCTGCTAAAGGCAAGCAGAATAGAAATGCCTCGACAATACCTGCTCCAGTGAGGGGTAGGACCTCCATGCCCCAGCTTGCCCAGTAGCTGGTAAATGATACAAATATTTTATTATTTAAAGCTCTATAAATCTTATATTAATCCATCTATTTATTTTATATGTAAAAAAACATACACAGTCCTTGGGCCACGAGCCTAATCGGATTGACCTTTTTGAGGCCTCTAGGAGGCGGCGTACCGATGGGGCATTTCTGGACGATAGGGTTGCCTCGTAAATCGTAAGTAATTAAATTACTGTTAATATATTCGTATACGTATGTTATCAAATATCATTAAATATCATTAGTTGTTTTCATATAGGAGAGAATGCGACTTATGGTGACCCCGTTGGGTGAGGTTGGCTCCTCCTCCAACTCAGTATCTGTCGACTCAGCCATAGATACTGTGCTCAGACCTGCCATGCACGACCGCGTTCTCTGTACGGGCCTTGGAGTCACACCCTCCTCCTACTTTGGATGAGAGGGTATGCGCTCGAGGGCACGGGACACCCAGACCGGTGTTATCACTCAGTTGCAATCTGTGCTAGATGCAGAGCACGAGCAGAGGCAGGCCCTCGAGTACAGGGTTGAGGTAGAGCGCGAGCAAAGGCAGGCCCTTGAGCACAGGGTTGACGCGGATAGGCAGGCCCTCGAGCGGTGAGTTGAGGAGGAAAGAGAAGCTCACAGTGCACTAGAGCATTAGCTTAATGAGTTCATGAGCCGGTCTAGCGGTGGCTCATGCTCATGATCAGGTACTTACTAATCTTTATAATATTAATATAAAATATGGATCTTACTAATTTGAGTTTAAAACATATTATCACGCTAACATGCTAACTTATGAATTTCCAATGCTTAAACTCTAAATTAGACAATCGGATGGTAAATTCTTAAAATATCTACTTAAGACAATCCGATGATGATCCGATCAAATCCAAACCAATTTCTAATCCGAACCACGCTAACTTATGATTTTTCAACGCGTAGACTCTAAATTTGTCAATCGAAGGCAAAATTATTAAAATATCTAATTAGAACTTGCTCGCAAGTCTGAAATACAAAAAAATCCAAGTATGAATTATCGGATGGCGATCCGATGACGATCCGATCGAATCCAAACCAATTTCAAATCAGAAACATGCTAACTTATGATTTTTCAACACGTAGACTCTAAATTTATCAATCGGAGGCAAAATTGTTAAAATATCTAATTAGAACTTGCTTGCAAGTCCGAAATATAAAAAAAATCCAAGTATGAATTGTCGGATGGTGATCCGATGATGATCCAACCGAATCCAAACCAATTTCAAATCCGAAACACGCTAATTTATGATTTTTCAATGCGTAGACTCTAAATTTATCAATCGGAGGCAAAATTGTTAAAATATCTAATTAGAACTTGCTTGCAAGTTTGAAATACAAAAAAATCCAAGTACGAATTGTCGGATGTCGATCCGATGAATATCTGATCGAATCCAAACCAATTTGAAATCCGAAACATGCTAACTTATTATTTTTCAACACATAGACACTAAAATTGTCAATCAGAGATGAAATTGTTAAAATATCTAATTAGAACTTGCTCACAAGTCCTAAATACGAAAAAAATCCAAATACAAATTGTCGGATGACGATCTGACCGAATCGAAACCAATTTCAAATCCGAAACACGCTAACTTATGATTTTTCAACGCTTAGACTCTAAATTGGTCAATTAGAGACGAAATTGTTAAAATATCTAATTAGAACTTGCTCGCAAGTCCGAAATACAAAAATAATCCATGTACAAATTGTCGGATGACGATCCGATCGAATCCAAACCAATTTCAAATCCGAAACACGCTAACTTATGATTTTTCAATGCGTAGACTCTAAATTTGTCAATCAAGGCGAAATTGTTAAAATATCTAATTAGAACTTGCTTGCAAGTCTGAAATACAAAAAAAATCCAAATATGAATTGTCGGATGGTGATCCGATGACGATCTGATCGAATCCAAACCAATTTCAAATACGAAACATGCAAATTTATGATTTTTCAACGCGTAGACTCTAAATTTGTCAATCGGAGGCAAAATGATTAAAATATATAATTAGAACTTTCTTGCAAGTCCGAAATACGAAAAAAAATCTAAGTACGAATTATCGAATGCCGATCCGATGACGATCCGATCGAATCCAAATCAATTTCAAATCCGAAACACGCTAACTTATAATTTTTCAACGCGTAGACTCTAAATTGATCAATCAGAGGTGAAATTATTAAAATATCTAACTAGAACTTGCTCGCAAGTTCGAAATATGAAAAAAAATCTTAGTACGAATTATCAAATGCCGATCCGATGACGATCCGATCGAATCCAAACCAATTTTAAATCCGAAATATGCTAACTTATAATTTTTCAACGCTTAGACTATAAATTGGTCAATCGGAGACGAAATTATTAAAATATCTAATTAGAACTTGCTCGTAAGTTCGAAATATAAAAAAAATCCAAGTACGAATTATCGGATGCCAATCCGATGATGATCCGACCGAATCCAAATCAATTTCAAATCTGAAACATGCTAACTAATGATTTTCAACACGTAGACTCTAAATTTATCAATCGGAGGTGAAATTATTAAAACATCTAATTAGAACTTGATCGCAAGTCCGAAATATGAAAAAAATCCAAGTACAAATTATCGGATGGCGACCCGATGACGATCCGATCGAATCTAAACCAATTTCAAATCCAAAACACACTAACTTGTGATTTTGCAATGCATAGTAAATTTGTCAATCGGAGGATAAATTATTAAATATTTAATTAGAACTTGCTCGCAAGTTTGAAATATGAAAAAAATTCCAAGTATGAATTGTCGGATGGTAATCCGATGACGATCCGATCGAATTCAAATCAATTTCAAATCTGAAACACGCTAATTTATGATTTTTCAACATGTAGACTCTAAATTTGTCAATCGGAGGCAAAATTGTTAAAATATGTAATTAGAACTTGCTTGCAAGTCCGAAAAATAAAAAAAATCCAAGTACGAATTATCGGATACCGATCCGATGACGATCTGATCGAATCCAAACTAATTTCAAATCCGAAATACGCTAACTTATGATTTTTCAACGCGTAGACTCTAAATTTGCCAATCGAAGGCGAAATTATTAAAATATCTAATTAGAACTTTCTTGCAAGTCCTAAATATAAAAAAAATCCAAGTACAGATTCTCAGATGGCGATCCGATAATGATCCGACCGAATCCAAACCAATTTTAAATCTGAAACACGCTAACTTATGATTTTTCAACGTATAGACACTAAAATTGTCAATCGAAGGCGAAATTGTTAAAATATCTAGTTAGAACTTGCTCGCAAGTCCTAAATACAAAAAAAATCCAAGTACAAATTTTCGGATGCCGATCTGATGCCTATCCAATCGAATCCAAACCAATTTCAAATCCGAAACACGCTAACTTATGATTTTTCAACACGTAGAGTTTAAATTTGTCAATCGAAGGCGAAATTGTTAAAATATCTAATTAGAACTTGCTCGCAAGTCTGAAATACGAAAAAAAATCCAAGTACAAATTGTCGGATGGCGATCCGATGATGATCCAACCGAATCCAAACCAATTTCAAATCCGAAACATGCTAACTTGTGATTTTTCAACGCGTAGACTTTAAATTTCTCAATCGGAGCTGAAATTATAAAAATATCTAATTAGAACTTGCTCGCATGTTTGAAATATGAAAAAAATCCAAGTACGAAATATCGGATGCCGATCCGACCGAATCCAAACCAATTTCAAGTCCGAAACACGCTATTTATAATTTTTCAACTTTTAAACTCTAAATTGGTCAATCAGAGACAAAATTGTTAAAATATCTAATTAGAACTTGCTCGTAAGTCCGAAATACGAAAAAAATCCAAGTATGAATTATCGGATGCCGATCCGATGACGATCCGACCGAATCCAAACCAATTTCAAATCCGAAACACGCTACTTTTTAATGCGTAGACTCTAAATTTGTCAATCAAGGCGAAATTGTTAAAATATCTAATTAGAACTTGCTCGCAAGTCTGAAATACGAAAAAAATCCAAGTACAAATTGTTGGATGGTGATCCGATGATGATCCGATCGAATCCAAACCAATTTCAAATCCGAAACACGCTAACTTAAGATTTTTCAACATATAGACTCTAAATTTGTCAATCGAAGGTAAAATTATTAAAATATCTAATTAGAACTTGCTCGCAAATCCGAAATACGAAAAAAATCCAAGTACAAATTGTCGGATGCCGATCCGATGACGATCCGATCGAATCCAAACCAATTTCAAATCCTAAACACACTAACTTATGAATTTTCAACAAGTAGACTCTAAATTTGTCAATAGGAGGTGAAATTGTTAAAATATCTAATTAGAACTTGATCGCAAGTACAAAATATGAAAAAAATCTAAGTACGAATTGTCGGATATGATCCGATGACGATCTGATCGAATCTAAACCAATTTCAAATCCGAAACACGCTAACTTATTATTTTTCAATGTGTAGACTCTAAATTTGTCAATCGGAGGCGAAATTCTTAAAATATCTAATTAGAACTTGCTCGCAAGTCCGAATTATGAAAAAAATTCATGAATGAATTATCTGATGCCGATCCGATGACAATCCGATCGAATCCAAACCATTTTCAAATCCAAACCACACTAACTTATGATTGTTCAACGCGTAGACTCTAAATTTATCAATCGGAGGTGAAATTATTGAAATATCTTATTAAAACTTTCTCGCAAGTCCGAAATATAAAAAAATTCTAAGTACGAATTATCAGATGGCGATCCGATTACGATCCGACCGAATCTAAACCAATTTCAAATCCGAAACATGCTAACTTATTATTTTTTAACGCGTATACTCTAAATTTATCAATCGGAGGCGAAATTATTAAAATATCTAATTAGAACTTGCTCGCAAGTCCAAAATACGAAAAAAATCCAAGTATGAATTGTCGGATGTTGATCCGATGATGATCCGATCGAATCCAAACCAATTTTAAATCCGAAACACACTAACTTATGATTTTTCAACACTTAGACTCTAAATTGGTCAATCGGAGATGAAATTATTAAAATATCTAATTAGAACTTGCTCGCAAGTCCGAAATATAAAAAAATTCCAAGTATAAATTGTCGGATGCCAATTTGATGACGATCCGACCGAATCCAAACCAATTTCAAATCCGAAACACGCTAACCTATGATTTTTCAACACGTAGGCTCTAAATTTGTTAATTGGAGGCGAAATTATTAAAATATCTAATTAGAACTTGCTTGCAAGTCTGAAATATGAAAAAAATCAAAGTACTAATTGTCGGATGGTGATCCGATTACGATCCGATCGAATCCAAACCAATTTCAAATCCGAAACACGCTAACTTATGATTTTTCAATGCGTAGACTCTAAATTTGTCAATTGGAGGCGAAATTGTTAAAACTTCTAATTAGAACTTGCTCACAAGTCTGAAATATAAAAACAATCCAAGTATAAATTGTCGGATGGTGATCCGATGACGATTCGATCGAATCCAAACCAATTTCAAATACAAAAGACGCTAACTTATGATTTTTCAGTGTGTAAACTCTAAATTTGTCAATCGGAGGCAAAATTATTAAAATATCTAATTAGAACTTGCTCGCAAGTCCGAAATACGAAAAAAAAATCCAAGTTTGAATTGTCGGATGCCGATCCGATAATAATCCGATCGAATCCAAACCAATTTTAAATCCGAAACATGCTAACTTATGATTTTTCAACACGTAGACTCTAAATTTGTCAATCGGAGGTGAAATTGTTAAAATATCTAATTAGAACTTGCTTGCAAGTCCGAAATATAAAAAAAATCCAAGTACGAATTGTCGGATGGCAATTCGATGATGATCCGATCGAATACAAACCAATTTCAAATCCGAAACACACTAACTTATGATTTTTCAACGCATAGACTCTAAATTTGTCAATCGAGACGAAATTATTAAAATATCTAATTAGAACTTGCTCATACATCCGAAATACGAAAAAAATCTAAGTACGAATTGTCGGATACCGATCCGATGACGATCTGATCGAATCCAAATCAATTTTAAATCCGAAACACGCTAACTTATGATTTTTCAATGCTTAGACTTTAAATTTGTTAATCGGAGGCAAAATTGTTAAAATATCTAATTAGAACTCGCTCGTAAGTTCGAAATACAAAATAATTCCAAGTACAAATTATCGGATGCCGATCCGATAATGATCCGATCGAATCCAACCTAATTTCAAATCTGAAACATGCTAACTTATGATTTTTCAACGCTTAGAATCTCAATTGGTCAATCGGAGGGTAAATTGTTAAGATATCCAATTAGAACTCGTTTGCAAGTCCGAAATACGAAATAATTCAAAGTACAAATTATCGGATGTCGATCCGATCGAATCCAAACCGATTTCAAATCTAAAACACGCTAACTTATGATTTTCAACGCTTAGACCCTCAATTATACATATAACTATTTTTTTAACAAATACATGTTAATTGCAGTATGTGCATCGTCAGGGGATGAGAGCACCAGGTTGGTGCCGAGTGGCATGGGGTAGTTGAGCTAGGGCACGCAGCTTCCCTCAGTTTTGGATTGTGTAAAAATGATTTTGTAATAAATATCTGGTTATTTTTTGGTCTTGTCTATAATTGTCTGGTATTATGGTAATACTTCGTAATTTGTGGTAATATTTGTTAAATTGTGGTAATGGTAATTTGTGGTAATATTTGATAAATTGTGATAATATTTGAAAAATTGTGGTAATATTTGATATAGTCAAATATGACAATATTTGAATATATTATGGTATTATTTTAAATCACATGAATTAAATAAATTATTTTAGTAATTTTTTTTTAAAAAAATCATGCTTTTTTGGTGACGGAAGTTATAAATTCCGTCGGTAATAATCTATTTTATTTTTTTTAATTATTTATATATTGCCGACGGAATTTACACTTCTGTCGATAAAATAGAACGTATTACCAACGGTAAGTCCACATTCCGTCGATAATAATCTTATATATTGCCAACGAAAAGTAATTAATCGTCGGTAATAATCTAATATATTTTTAATTAAATATTCATATATTACCGACGGACACAAAATATCTGTCGGTATTAATAATTAATACCGACGGATATTTTGTGTCCGTCCCCCATTTTTCCCGACACCTTTTTTCCTGACAGACTAGCGACGGAATTGGCTTCCGTCGCGATAAAACTTTATCGATGAAAAATTAACTTTACCGATAGATATATTCTGTCGGTAAAAACTTTTTTTTTATAGTGTGTACACTGGGCCAACCAGTTGTGTGGTACTTTGATGTGCCAATATGTGCAGACCTTCCATAGTCCAATACCATGGTACGTTGGGTTACCCGGCTGGCGCTTGAGTGGCATGCAATCCCTGCAAGTTATCCGACGTCCAGTGTTAGATGGGTGCGTTTTGATGAGTCAATCTGTCCATACAGTTAACCCATGCCTGGTGGTTGTCAATATGACTGACGGCGTTCCGGATGCTAGGCATAGCACCGGAAGGTGTGTGGTGTTATAGATGACAAGTCATCAAATCCTAGTTAAATGATCGATCGGGATCTGACGGTGCTCCCTACCGCCCGAGTCATATCATGGCACCAGTAATAGGAGGGACTAAGGATTATCAAAGTATAGTAGAGAACAAGGTTACGAGGGAGTAACATAAGTTTAGGATCACTAGAGTTTAACTCACGTCGCACTCTGGGTGGCTATACGGGTTAATCGAATTAGGGCTGATTAACGGAACTTTCAGTGTATCACCGGAACAGTTAATCAGGGATCCGGTTGGAGCTAGAGATCCTGAACCCTGAAGTTTCCACCCTATCGTTGCATATAGGAATTGTTCCCCGACCTGGTTGGATACGTTGTATGCGAAGTAGCGCGATGGAGTGCAAGCCCAGAGCCTAAGAACCCAATTCACATCTGTCTAGGGCCATAGGGTATTTTGGTAAATACTAAAATATGGCTCAGAACATATTGAATATGGATCCTAAAATGAGTGGAATAATTCTAGGAGCTCATAGGCGCTGACGGAACTCGATTCCGAGTAGCGCACCTTACTCAATCTGTCTTACAGTGTTTTACTTTCGTGAATGGCATTTTCGTCTAGGCTTCACGATAGATATATGGAAACCCTAAAAACCGCCTCCCCTCATCCCAATACTAGGGAGCCGGCCCTAGCTAGTGTATGTGAGTTGGAGCCGGCCCTATAAAGGGATTGGAGGGAGAGGGGGCCGGCCCTAGCTCTCCCTCTCCTGAAAAACCCGAACCTCCTCTCCCTCTGTCCCTCTTTGTGGTTTCGGCAAAGGAAGAAAGAGGAAGAAGAAGGAAGAAGAAGGAGGAAGGAAGGAGAAGGAAGAAGAGAGAAAGAGAAGAAGGAGATCTCACAGCTTGTCGTCATCTTCGCAACGAATTCCTCCGTCGGCTCGTAGTCCTTGCACTCAGAGATATGACTTCGAGGATTCCTCCATTCGAAAAGGACAAGGTACCATCCGACAGCTTCCCTTGCGATTCACGTGTGGTTCATCATCGTTTCGTTCTCTTCGGATCATAGATCCACAAGGTATGATGATTCTAAACTCCTAACTAGATGTATACATGTCTTTCGTAGATCGTATTATGCCTCTAGGGTGTTCGCACATATGCTAAGATCATAGATTTGCATGTAGATTGTTTTGCAGAATTAATTGTAATGAAACATACACCGTAGGATCTTCGGATCTACCTTTTGCTTCTGCTGCGACTCTGATAATGGGATTTAATTCGGAAGCAACATGCATCTTGATACTCAGCATCCAACGACTCGCTCGATGAGTCGCCGGTTCATGATGAGCCAGAACCTGGAGCAGTAACCCGTTGTGGATTCAAGGAGTCGTTCGTTGTTTAATTGCGCCACTCAGGCTCAACCTCGGTAGTCTCCTCAACTTGCCAACACGACTCCTTAATGTTTGGGGAAAGCACATATTTCACCCGTCGCTAACCCTCAGACGATGTATCAGATAAAAGCAGAGGACTTCCAACTCCATACCCTTATGAAGCAGAACGCTGCTCTTATGATGGAGAGAGACTGCCTCCGATAGATCATTGTTAAAGCAGGAGTCAACCTTCCATAGTCAGCCACCGACATCAACGATGAAGCAGACGTCTGTCAGTCGGTTGACCTATCTCCTATTCCTTCCAGATGATCCATCATCTACGTCCCTTGACGGTTTCTCGAATCCCTCTCGAGAAGACCCTCGCCTATTCCTCCTAGGCTGACTGTCTAGGAACATCCCAATGAATCTGCTCGCTATCCTAAGTCTCTTGGCTATGAGTCATCCTCCGATCCCTGCATCGTAAGGAATGTTTGGAAAGAAGGACGTTGCCTAAGGATCCAGCAGCATTCCAACAACAACTGAGCTCTGGCTGGGCATCGGACGACGAGAGGGGTTCTGACACACTCTCTGCCTTCCTTCCTCTGAGAAGCCTATCCAACCAATGAGATGATCGTCAAAACAATCACACCTCCGATGGACCGCTTCATTAGCAAATTCTCCGAGCCTAATTTCCTTGATGCTGGAGAGCCCTCACTCTCCCCAGGTTCAATTGTCTAATGGGAGATCCGACGTTGCACGTCCTCGCCTTCAAGCAGGTACTGATGCTATACAATAACGACAACCAGGTTCTATGTTGTAATTTTTTCTGGCAGCGTGAACAACATGTCGCGCCCAACCAGCTCTGTGAGTTGGTTTAAGGATCTATCGAACCTCTTCGTCCAACACTATCGGCTAAATCTCAAGCTGAAGAAGAAGCTGGACTTCCTCTACAGGCTCAGGATGGGATCGGATGAAACCCTCTGGAAGTTCACTCGGAGGTTCCGGAATGAGCATGATGCACTCACCGGGCGTCACCTCGACGACGAAGCCATCATGCTCGTGTTTCAGAACGCCCTACGCTTTGATCTCCACATCTACAATGACATCATCCACAACCCACCTGCTTCCATCAGAGTGCTAATCAATTGAATGCAAAAGGAGATCGAGGTGGAGGACGATCAGATCGTACATAAGAGACGTAACCTCAAGAAGCATCTTTCTTATAAGATACCAATATCTCAAGCTCATAACACTCAGGCCGAGGAAGATGGAGTCTCCAAGAGGTCGAAGCGGGTAGGCGATAGACCCGCAGAGCCTTAGAAGACTACTGATACCAAGGGGAAGCATTCTGTCGACCGATCAACGTAGAAAGCCGCAGATCGTCAATAACTCAGAATGTCGCTCATATGAAATCCATGATGTAACATCTTTCGAGTTATCAATAAAATAATAGCTGTTTCAAATTCAATCAAAGACTATCAAATTCTTTCTCAACATCTACTCAACGCCACAATTAGTTCGGTTTGCATTGCGACACGGCTGACTAACCTACAACGATACAAAGCCATGTGTCCCGACGTAGGTTCGCTTGAAATGACACTTTACCTAAGTCCAACCGATACAAAGGCACCACGCCGAGTACTCCAAATAATTGGCGTTGCACATACTTCCGTTGTCACGTAAGGGCACATGCACTAGTGCCTCACCACAGTTTGGTTTGTGTCGTGACACAGTCGACTAACCTGCAACGGTACAAAGCCATGTGTCTCGATGTATGTTAAACTGAAATGGTACTTTGCCTAATTCCAACCGATACAAAGGCACCACACTGAGTACTCTGAATTATTTGGCATCACACATACTCTTGTTGTCACGTAAGGACACATGCACTAGTGCCTCGCCATAATTAGTTCGGTTTGTATTGCGACACGGCCGACTAACCTACAATGGTACAAAGCTACGTGACCCGAATGTAGGTTCGACTGAAACAACACTTCACCTAAGTCCAACTGATACAAAGGCATCATGCTGAGTACTCTAAATCATTGGCGTCGCACATGCTCCCGTTGTCACGTAAGGACATATGTACTAGTGCCTTGCCATAATTAGTTCGGTTTGCATTGCGACACGACCAACTAACCTACAACGGTATAAAGCTACGTGACCTCGATGAAGGTTCGACCAAAATGACACTTCACCTAAGTCCAACCGATACAAAGGCACCACGCTGAGTACTCTGAATCATTGGCATCACATATGCTCCCGTTGTCGTGTAAGGGCACAATCACTAGTGCCTCACCACAGTTAGTTCTGTTTGCATTGCGACACAACCGACCAATCTGTAATGGTACAAAGTTACATACCTAAGACGTAGGTCCGACTACAACGGTGCTTTGCCTAAGTCCGACCGATACAAAGGCACTACGCTAAGTACTTCGAATCATTGACGTCGCAGATGCTCCCGTATCATATAAGGGCACATGCACTAGTGCCTTGCCATAATTAGGTCGGTTTTCATTATGACAGGACCGACTAATCTGCAAAGGTACAAAGCTACGTGCCTGAGATGTAGGTTTGACTGAAATGACACTTCGCTTAAGTCTAATCGATACAAAGGAACCACACTAAGTACTCCGAATTTTAACCCCCATCAATCAACCAGTCCAAGACTCTGTCCTTGGCATTCGAAAACCAAGCCTGCGACGTTGGCACCGTTTCAGCATTCGAAGATAAAGTTCGAGGTAGGCTTCGCTGCCTCGGCACCCAATGAAGCCCGAGACGTCAACAATGTAAGCTTCGCCTCCTCAGCATCTGATGAAGCCCGAGACATCAGCACCGTCTCAACTCGAAGAGACCTTCACCTTGGTATTTGAAGACAAAGTCCGAGGTAGGTTTCGCCGCCTCGGTACCTGACGAAGCTCGAGACTTCATCTCGGCCCAAGGCAACCTCCGTCTCGGCATTCGAAGACAAAGTCTGTAACATCTGCCCCAAAAACACAAGATATTGTCTACTTTGTCTGTGCCCATACGAAAACGTCCCAGGGAGGTCACCCATCCTAGTACTGCTCTCGCCCGAGCACGCTTAACTACGGAGTTCTTACGAAATCCGTAGCGGCGCATGGTTTTAAAACGTGTCTTTTATGTTTGGGAGAGGAAATTATATAAGTAGCTCAGGATCTCCTTCTCTCCAAGCGATGTGGGGCTAACTCTTGGCCTTGTAACATCCGACCCAAACACACAAGATATTGTTCGCTTTGCCCGTGCCCACACGAGAACTTCCCAGGGAGGTCACCCATCCTAGTACTGTTCTCGCCCGAGCATACTTAGCTACAGAGTTCTTACAAAATCTGTAGCGGCGCAGGGTTTTAAAACGCATATTTTATGTTTGGGAGGGGAAATTATATAAGTAGCTTAGGATCTCCTTCTCTCCAGGCAATGTGGGGCTAACTCTTGGCCTTGTACACCTTACCTCATCCATCTTGGCATCCTAGCCTTAGGAGTCTTGGCTCTTGGCTATTGGCCTATTGGATATTGGTCATCATAAAGTCTAAGACAGGCTTCGCCGTCTCAGCACCTGACGAAGCTCAAAACGTTGACACCGTCTCGACCCAAGGTGACCTTCACCTCAGTATTTGAAGACAAAGTCTGAGGTAGGTTTTGCCGCCTCGGCACCTGATGAAGCCCGAGACGTCGGCACCGTCTCGGCCTGAGGCGACCTCAGCCTTGGCATTGGAAGACTAAGTCCGAGGCAGGCTTCGCTGCCTTGGCACCTAACGAAGCTCGAGACGTCAGCACTGTCTCGGCCCAAGGCCACCTCCGCCTTGGCATTCAAAGACAATGTCCGAGGTAGGCTTTCCCGTCTCTGTACCTGATGAAGCCCGAGCCGTTAGCACTGTCTCGGCCTGAGGTGACCTCCGCCACAGCATTCGAAGACAAAGTCTGAGGCAGCCTTTGCTGCCTCGGTACCTGACAAAGTCCGAGACGTCAGCACCGTCTCGGCCCGAGGCGACCTCCGTCTCAGTATTCGAAGATAAAGTCCGAGGCAGGCTTCACGCCTCAGCACCTGCAAAGCCCAAGAGATCAACACCGTCTCGGCCCGAGGCAACCTTTGACTCGGCATTCGAAGACAAAGTCTGAGGCAGGTTTTGCCACCTCGGCACCTGACGAAGCCCGAGACGTCGGCACCGTCTCGGCCCAAAGCGACCTTCGCCTCGGCATTCGAAGACAAAGTATGAGGCAGGCTTCGTCGCCTCGGCACCTGACGAAGCCCAAGACATCAACACTATCTCGGCTTGAGGGGGCCTCCGCCTCGACATTTGAAAGCAAAGTTCGAGATGTCGACACCGTCTCGGCCCGAGGCGATCTCTGCCTCGGTATTCAAAGACAAGGTTTGAGGCCGCCGTTGTCTACTCAGTGCTCGACAAAGCACCCGTCGGTAGACGCTATGCTTATCGCCGGACAACGCATCAACAGACTCGCTATTCATAAGCGGCTCACAAACAAGCTTGATAAGAACTCATTCGAGTTCGTTCGGTTACTAGTCAAGATAAGTTCAAACAAGCCAAGGCTCCCCCTTTGCCCTTGGCCGGTTGAAGGGGAATCCCTTCAACCGGCTAGGCAAAAGCCCCCCACTGTGTGTGTTCCAAATCGGCCAATTTACCCCCAATGCATCCAACCGGACAGGCACTCCCTGAATTTTGGTCAACCGGGCAGGCTTCCCCCTTTGCTCAGCAATCGGACAGCCCCCTTTGCATCCAACCGGCTAGAGCCTCCCCCCCTTTTTTTTGGCACTTGGGCACCTGGCCGGTTGAAGAGGGTTCCCTTCAACCGGCTAGGCCAAGCAAACCCCCCCTACCTGCTGCACAACTGGCCACACCCCCCTTGTGTGTGCTCAACCGGCTACCCCAACCCCCTTGCATCCAACCAGACAATAACTGACCGGCCCCTCATCCAACCGGACAGCCCCTCAGCAACCGACCAGCCCCCCTCCCTGAGGAGTTCTGATGGGTTTAGTGCTTTAGTGTTGGTATGAGCACCCCCCCTGCAAAGTTCTGATGGGTCTGGTGCTTCAGTGCTAGTGTGAGCGCTATTGGAATTAAATCCTTTTATCAGAGTCGCTGCGAAAGCAAAAGATAGATTCGAGGATCTCGTGGTGTATGTTTCATCATGATTAATTCTACAAAACAATCTACATGTGAATCTATAATCCAAGCATATGTGCGGACACCCCTAGAGGCAACTACGATCTACGAAAGATATGCATGTATCCAGTTAAGTATTTAGAATCATCATACCTTAACCGGGTCTTTTACCCAAGGAAAACAAATTCTGATGACGCTTTATAGAAAATCATTTAGTAAAAGCATCGTCAATTTTTCTCTATAAATCTGATTGCCATGAAATTTTTACTGGATGTCGGTGTCGTCGATATGGAAATCCTTAAACTAGAATCACCTTGATAGGAGTTCTGTAACTCCAGAAACAATTCCCAGACAGACTGCATGTCTACCAAATCTAGGCAGCAAAAATTATCGATGTCGCCTCTTGATGAATCGTCAGAGATGACGACCTCCTTGTCAAGGATTGAGAGAGACTGTTGGATAGCACCGAGTCTTTCACGAAGGGAGGAACCCTCAATGGCTCACCACTAGGTACAAAGCCAACGAGTCCACCACCGGTCAGCTTGCAATGAAGAAAACGGAGTAGCCCTACGCCAGAGGATCCTTTCTTCTTTCTTCTCTTCTTCTTCCCTTTCCTTTATTCTTTCCCTTTTTCCTTCTTCTTTCTCTTCTTCTATGGCCACAACCACAAAACAGAGGGAAAGGATGAGAGGGGCTGCTAGGGTTTTGGATGAGAGCTTGCTAGGGTTTTCCCCTTCTCTCTTCTTCCTTATATAGGGCCGGCTCCCTTTAGGGTTTGACCAAGTCAAAAATCCTATAAGTTGTGGCCAACCATACATATCCAAGGGAAATAGGGGAGCATGAAATCCCATACACTATCTTCATTGCATGTGGCCTTTCCCTCTCCTATAATCTAGGACACAATTGCCTTTATAGAGAAGGCCCACTGTTGGCTGAGAGAGAGAGATTTACTCGGCGAAATCACAAACCGATTTCTCCTATGACTCCTAGAATTATTCCTTTCCATATGAGATCCATATTCCAAATGTGTACAACCATAAATAGATATTGACAAAAATACCACTATGGCTCATACACACATGTGAATAGACTTTCGATATTTAGGCATGCGTTCCATCACGCTACTTCATATCTAGCAAGCCTTATTAGACAAGGTTCATAATTCCTATACACGATGACAAGGTGGAACCTTCAGGGCGTAGGATCTCTAGCTCCAATCGGATTCCTGAATGACTGTCCTGGTGACACACCGAGAGTTCTGTTAATCAGTCCGAATTTGATTAACCTGCGACTTAACTTAATATGTCCCGCGGGCTGTACTCTAGTGATCCCAAACTTATCTTACTCCCTTGTAACATCTGTTGTTCACTGAGACAACGATGGGACCCACCAGCCCTGCCTGGGGGGTCCACTGAAACGACGACGGGACCCACCAGCCCTGCTTGGGGTGTCCATCGAGATGACGGTGGGGCCCACCAGCTCCCGCTTGGATCTAGGAAATAGCTGTAGAAAACCGCTTTCTACCCCGATTCCCATCCAGAAAATTCTATAAATAGCAGACTCGATAAGTGTAATTGATCGAATATCTTATTTCTGAATCAGACTTCCGAAAAACCCAGAGCTCTGACATCCTAAACTTTTGATCTTATTTTCGAAGAAAGATAAGTGATACTTGGCCAGTCAAGGCTACTTCAGTTCAAGTGTTAGTGAATTCAGGTTGCTCCTTATAGCACGGAGACGTAGGCTTCGGCTGAACTCCGAGATCACACCTCGCGTCAACAATCTTTCGACTATTCGGAAGTTCCACTCAAAGACACCAATATCCGAACCTACAAACCTGACAAATGTTCGATCAGACTTTCAACTCGACTCGATTGACTGGTTGGGTCGAGTCTTCGGGTCGGCATGGAGATCATCCCCCACAGTTTGGCACCGTCTGTGGGATAGATCGAGAAGCTTATTTCACTCTACGACAATATCGAATCGGTTGAGCAGACAACCAATCTTGATAACCATACTTCCCAGCCCCCTTGGTTGAGCAGACAATCGATCGAACACTGGCAATCTGGTTGCTTTCTCTGCTTTTTCTAAATGGCGAAGACAAGGCATCAAGATCATCTAGAGGGAAGTAATACTCAACAGAAATAACCTCATCCAGAAACTCGATCGATGAGTCAGCGACGCAACTTTGGGCTACCTCTTACTCGCCTCGACGCAGCAGCACATTCAAGAAATGGAAGATCGGTCGACTGATCGATCCCTCCGCCATTTCGATAATCAGTTGGCAAACTACTCTCGCACCAACGGAAGATCCTCCGCCAACTTATCAGATCTCAGTGCTCGACCTCCAGTTGCCGCAGTTGGTAAAACAGAATGCCACTCTCACTGCTAAGAGGGATACTACCAAGAAACAGCCTCTGATGCTGGTGTTGTTCTTCCTATCCCTTCCATCAACGAAGGGGCCGATCCACCTCGATGATCCATCCACTCTGAACAGTGGAGATCAATGGGCAATGCAACCCAAGGGATAAGTCATTGTGAGCCCACCCCCTTTGCTGCTCCATGGAAGTAGAGCGTTTGTGATCGTATTGATGACCAATCTTCACAATCATCTTCGGGCCACAACTGTGTTAGGCAGGCATAATCGAAACCCAACCTACAAGTGAGGCATCAGACGAAAAAGACTACTGCGAAAGACCGATTCTCTCCATCTCTTCCACTCCGTCGAGACTCCCAAATCGATCTTCGTCACCAGGGCTACCCGACGATAATTCAAGGTGGAGACCAAGACCTCTCGATCTTTCCCCTAGACCAACGACAAGGTCGGGGACTCGGTCGTAGGGAAGGATACTCTTTGGCCGAGCCTCTCCATCGAAGTCTATTTCAATCACTTTTTTTGAAAAGCTAAAGAACTCATACTCTACCGAAATTCAATTCCCTAAAGGGAGATCCAACTCTTCATATTCTGGCATTCAAACAAGCTTTGACGCCGCACGAAGAAGAGAATAATGTACTCTATCGGACCTTCGCCGGTAGCCTTAACGAACCTTCTCTCGATTGGTATCACAACCTTCGAGCTGGGTCGATCACCCAGTTCGAAGGCCTTGCGAATCATTTTGTCCAACACTATCAACTCAACCTAAAACCAGAGAAAAAACTTGATTCTCTATATCGGCTGAGGATGGGAGCTGATCAGAGTCTTTGTAACTTCACACGAAGATTTCACAACGAGCATGCCGCTCTCTTCGGACGATACCTTGACTACGAAGCCATTATGTTGGCCTTCCAAAATGCTCTTCGATTTGATCTGCACATCTACAACGACTTCATCCGCAATCCTCCTCCTTCCCTTGGCGCAATGTTCGATCGAATCCAGCGAGAGATAGAGGTCGAAGATGATCAAATCGCTCGGAAGGGAACGAGCCCAGACAGCGACCTGCCGAGAGAGAAGTGCCTAAGCATATGGCCAAATGCTATAATATAGAAGCACCAGCACCTCTGCCAACCAAACGACCAAGAGAAAACGGTCACAGATCGCTTAAAAAAAAAACAACATTCATAGATCGCCTCCAAAAAAAAAAATATTCGGATCGAGCAAATTCTTGATCAAATTCAATACGAAGGATTTCTTCGACGGTCGAACCCTCTACAACCAGATACCAAACTCACTACCAACAGATCTGTTTACTGTGACTGTCACCGCAGCCATGGCCATCCAACCAATCGATGCTTCCAACTAAAGTATCATTTGGAGGACCTATTGCGTGAAGGCCATCTCCAAGAGTTCGTCAAAAACGAGCATGACCAACACCAACCTTCTTCAGTGAAAGGGAAGGAAGCTTGTTGGGTCCACCGTATCTCAACTAGCTCATCGCCAGTCGTCGTGCAAGCCAACGTCCTTGGCATCCATGGGGTATTGCACCATCAAATACTGACCGAGAAGGACGTCGACTGACAAGTTTGTCGCATCTTCAATGTTCGCTCTGCAGCAAACAAAGAAGACACTTGGGTCGAGAAACCCATCAAGGGCTTAACTTGGCCATCCATCGTATTCAACGACTCAGACCTTCAAGGAGTGCACACTCTACACCGGGATCCCCTGGTTTTGCGGCTTATCATCGACAGGAGTACCGTCAGTCGGATCCTCATCGACACCGGCAACTCAATCGATATTATATTCTCAGATTGCTTCAAGTGTCTGGGACATAAGTATTCAAGCCTGGACGTCATCCCCACCATCATTATCGGCTTCAACGGCGAGCAGAGCATGACCATGGGCAAATCCAGATTCACCCTGGACCTTAGTAGAGAGACTAGAGTCTCCGTGCGGTTCGATGTCGTCAAAGGTACTTCTAACTACAACATCATTCTCAGGTGATCCTTTCTTCATTAGATCAATGCCATATCCTCCTCATACCATCAACTCCTCAAATTTGTAACGGGGGAGGGCATTATCTGCATTCGAGGTGATCAACAAGCTGGGCGATCTTGCGAAGCTACCGCAGCAAAGACAGATCGCAGAGTAGACCTCGCACCACCAAAACATCAAAGAGACAAAGCTGACCCTTCTACTACCTAGCAACCAAAGAAGCCCCCATTATCAGAACCTCCATCTATCGAGTGGGAGGGTTCCCCTTTAATCGAAGAGATCACCCGAGTAACACATACGGTAATCTCCTTCGAGAGACATTTATCGGTACTAGTCTCAGCGACGTAGAAGCACGAGACATGGTATCCTTCCTCCAATCCAACATTGACGTTTTCTCATAGTGTTTCGAAGACATGCCCGGGATCAACCCGGATGATGCGTGCCATCGACTTGCCATCAAAGAAGGAGCAAAGCCTGTCAAACAAAAGCTCTGGACGATTCACCCAGAGCACTTGACTGTTGCTCAATAGGAGATCAACAAGTTGCTTGTGGCACGCTTCATCCGTGAAGTAGAGTACCTAACTTGGATCTCCAACATTATCATGATTCCTAAAAAGAACGGAAAGATTAGGGCCTGCATCGACTTCACCAATCTCAACCAAGTTTTCTCTAAAGACCTATTCCCCATGCCAAGAATAGACAGACTCGTCGACGCCACTGCTGGGCACGAGCTTCTATCCTTCATGGATGGATACTCAGGGTACAACCAGATTCCTCTGCATCCTGGCGATCAAGAGAAAACATGCTTTGTGACAGACAGAGGCCTCTACTGCTACAATATTATGCCTTTCGACCTTAAGAATGCTAGATCTACTTATCAAAGGTTAGTCACGAAGATGTTCGAAGAGCAAATCGACCGTAATATCAAAGTCTATGTCGATGATCTCCTTACCAAGAGCCTCAGGCATGAGAATCATCTCTCCGATCTTGTAGAAACATTCCAAGTCCTCCGAAAGTACCGTATGAAACTAAATCTGGCCAAGTGTGCCTTCAGAGTTCAATCAAGTAAATTCCCAGGTCATCTGGTGACTAGGAGAGGCATTGAAGCGAATCCCAATCATATTCGAGCAATTCTCTGAATACCCTTACCCTCCAATTGGAAAGAAGTGAAGCGCCTCACAGGAAGGATAGCGGCCCTCAACCGATTCATCTCTAAATCTTCGGACAAATGCAAGCCCCTCTTCGATAAACTACAGAAAGCAGACACCTCAGGAT
The DNA here is from genome assembly GCA_947650365.1 of Chamaelirium japonicum. Lineage (NCBI taxonomy): Eukaryota > Viridiplantae > Streptophyta > Magnoliopsida > Liliales > Melanthiaceae > Chamaelirium > Chamaelirium japonicum. Next base: position 119,375,981 of record OX393550.1, read on the forward strand.
GGAACCCAACTTGTGAGCAAGCTTTCCAAAGTATCAAATACTATTTTGCCCAGACTTCTATCCTGATGGCTCCACTGCCGAAAGAAGACCTCTGGCTCTATTTTGCTATCACTGATCAAGCCATCAGCACAGTTCTGGTTAGCAGAAGAGAAGGTGTTGAGCAACCCGTCTACTACATCAGCCATACTCTTCTTCTGGTAGAGACTCTCTATTCAAAGATCGAGAAAGTCACATTAGCATTGCTTACAGCATCGCGACGGCTCCGACCCTACTTCGTTTCTCACCCGATTACGATCGTCTCAGAACATCTACTCAAAGACATCCTTGACAAGGCAGGATGAGCTGGTCGAATGACTAAGTGGGTGATTGAGATGAGCTCCCTTGGCATCCAATTCGAACCTCGTGTCTCCGTCAAGGGGCAAGCTATTGTCGACTTCCCCATGGAGGATCCCATCACCTTTGAGGATGACGTTGAGTTGCACCTTGACGACGGTGATGAACCTCCACTCAATCCCGGTCCTGAGACCTTCAATCTGAGCCCTGAGGCTTCCACTATTTTGCCAACTCGATGGAAGCTCTATACTGACGGAGCTTCAAACGTGATCGGTTTAGGAATAGGGAGTTGGGATAGTCCTGATATCCCCCAAGCATGTAATCTTCAAAAGACAATTCTTATCAGATTTAATGCTACCAACAATGAAGCCAAGTACGAAGCACTTATTTCTAGGTTGGAGATTGCCGAAACCCTGGGGGTGGACCATCTTATCGTCTATAGCGATTCCCAGCTAATAATCAAGAAGATCAACAGAGTCTATGAAGCGTGAGAAGAGATGATGCAACACTATCTGGCTCTGGTGTAGCATCACAAACAACGATTCTTGGACATTAAATTCATGCAAAATTCAAGAGCAGAAAATTGAAAAGCCGATGCTCTGGCCAACGCCGCTTCAGTGCTCGGAGACTCTCTCGAAGAAAGTCGAATTCAGATCAACTATTAAGAATTGCCTAAAACTACCATTGAATAATAACTTGTTGCCATGATGAAAGACTCTAGGGGTTGGAGACGACCATCCTTCACTCTTACTTGTCAGATGGACCTACAGATTGGAGATGGTCAATCTTTGACTTCTTCAAACAAGGCAAAATGCTGGAAGATCTGATCCAAGCTAAAAAACTTCAAAGGAAGCTTCTGTTCTATAGCCTCCGAGAGAAAGATCTCTACTTCAAACAACATGGTGGAACGCTTCTCAAATATATTGGTCCCAAGCAAACAGAAGGAATTCTAGTCGAGATCCATTCTGAAGCTTGTGGCAATCATTCTGGTAGAAGATCCCTCGAAGCCAAAGTCAGACTTCAAGGCTACTACTGGCCGACCATGGCGAAAGACGCTAGTCAGTTTGTTCAGAGATGCGACCCCTGCCAAAGACATGCTCGGGCGATCCATCTTCCGGCAGATGGACTATATCCCTTGACGAGTCCTTGGCTTTTCCAATAATGGGGGTTAGACTTCCTGGGCCCATTCCCTCTATCACCAAGTAAGAAGACGTACTTACTGCTAGCCACCGGCTACTTTACCAAATTGGTAGAGGCTGTGCCACTCTTCTGAGAAACGGACGATGAGGTTATAAAGTTCATCAAACATAATATTTTCTCTAGATTTGGTACACCTCAAGTATTTATCGCTGACAACGGAGCTCAATTCGACTCAGATAAATTTTGAGAGCTCTGTCTGAACTACGGCATCAAACTCTTCTACTCCACTCCAAGGTACCCGCAATGCAACGGTCAAGCCGAAGCTTCCAATAGAGTTATCCTTGGTCTACTCAAAAAGAAGTTGGGTGACAAGAAAGGGTTATAGGAAAAAAGTCCTACCAGAGGTCCTATAGGGCTATCAGACCATTCTACAACGATCGACTGGATTTCGCCCTTCCGCCTAAGCAGTTCTTCCAACTGAGACTATCTCTCCAATTTTGAAGACTAAGGCGATCGAAGAAGGAATCAACAATGAGCTTCGGATAAATGATCTTGACTTCTCAAAAGAGGTACATGACCAGGTAGCTATCCGTGTCGCCAACTATCAACAGAAGATTAAGCAGGCCTATGATCAAAAAGTTAGCAGAAGATAGTTCCACATTGGAGATATAGTCCTCAGAGCAGTCTTCTCCAACACAAGGGAATACGGCAGTGAAAAACTAGCTCCCAACTAGGAATTGTTGTATCTCGTGTATCATTAGCGTCGATTTTCTGTATTAACATTAATAAAGATGACTTTGGTTATTGCTTTAATTAGAATACTACTTTGGTATATATTAATATACATATAATAAAGGACCCTAGGGAACACAGTAGGGCACTGAGGCGTATGGTGGATCCATGCTTGGGAGGCCCAGTGGACCAAAGAACCAGTTCACAGCTTTGGTGATGCCGGTCGCTTCACCGAGAATAAGCTATTGGCAGGTAAAGGATGTGGTAAAGTCTTCACCACGGAAATGTGGGATTCCCATTCACCTAACCAAGCACGATGATTGTGTTAAAAAGGAACTAAGACGGTGCACAGTTCAGTGATTCAGACACTGGTGCATAAACCGTCTTACTACTATAGATAATCTGTCCTTAACCCTGAGGGACCATGTATACTAGGCCAACCAGTTATGTGGTATTTTGATGTGCCAACGTGTGCGGACCTTCCATAGTCCAATACCACGGTATGTTGGGTCACCCGGCTGGCGCTTGAGTAGCATGCAATCCCTATAGGTTATCTAACGTCCAGTGTTGGATGGGTACATTTTGATGAGTTAATCTTTCCACATAATTAACCCAGGTCTGATGGTTGTCAGTATGACTGACGACGTTCCGGATGCTAGGCATAGCACCGGAAGGTATGTGGTGTTATAGATGACAAGTCATCAAATCCTAGTCAAATGATCGATCGGGATCTGACGGTGCTCCCCACCTCCCGAGTTGTATCATGGCACTAGTAATAGGAGGGACTAAGGATTATCAGAGTATGGTAGAGAACAGGGTTATGAGGGAGTAACATAAGTTTATGATTACTAGAGTTCAACTCGCATCGCACTCTGGGTAGCTACGCGGATTAATCGGATTAGGGCTGATTAATGGAATTTTCGATGTGTCACCGGAACAGTTAATCAGGGATCCGGTTGGAGCTAGAGATCCTGAACCCTAAAGATTCCACCCTGTCGTTGCATATAGAAATTGTTTCCCGACCTGGTTGGATACGTTGGATGTGAAGTAGCACGATGGAGCACAAGCTCGGAGCCTAAGAACCTAATTCACATGTGTTAGGGGCCGTAGGGGTATTTTGGTGAATACTGAAATATAGCTTAGAACATATTGAATATGGATCTTAAAATAAGCGAAATAATTCCAGAAGCTCATAGGCACAGATGGAACTCGATTCTGAGTAGCGCACCTCACTCAATCTCTCTTATAGTGTTTCACTTTTTATAAAGGGCATTTTTGTCCAGGCTTCACGATAGACATGGAGAAACCCTAAAACCGACCCCCCTTCATCCCTATCCCCTTGGAGACGGCCCTAGCTTGCGTAGAGCAGTTGGGGATCGGCCCTATATAAGGAATAGAGAAAGTGGGGTCGGCCCTAGCTCTCCCCTCTCCAAAAAACCCGAACCCTTCTCCCTTTTTGTGGTTTCGGCCAAGGAAAAAAGAGGAAGAAGAAGGAGGAAAGAAGGAGAAGAAAGAAGAGAGAAAGAGAAGGAGGAGATCTCGTGGCTCGCCATCATCTTCATAATGAATTCCTCCATCGGCTCGTAGTCCTTGCACTCAGAGATAGGATTTCGAGGATTCCTCCATTCGAAAAGGACAAGGTGCCATCCGACAGCTTCCCTTGTGATTTACGTGCGGTTCATCATCATTCCGTTCTTTTCGGATCATAGATCCACAAGGTATGATGATTCTAAACACCTAACTAGATGCATGCATGTCTTCCATAGATTGTAGTATACCTCTAGGGTGTCCGCATATATGCTATGATCATAGATTTGTATGTAAATTATTTTATAGAATTAATTATAATAAAACACACACCATGAGATCTTCGGATTTATCTTTTGCTTCCACTGCGACTCTAATAATAGGATTTAATTTTAATAATTTATATCAGAGCACGCTTCGGTGTGTGTTTTATGCATAAATTTGTGAAAACATCATGTGAATATATAATGACATATATTTTCGTCGGGGTTCAACATAGATAATGCATATGGATTGTGCTATGCATCGTCTCTTTGCAGGTGCCACGCTGAATAATAATCTGTGATCGCATACCTCCAGGGGTCGGATCCCGGATTAAATTTTTGCATTGATTATTATTGTGTTTGTGGATTTTAAGGCTCTAGATAGGCGGGGGTGGTGGTTGACCACCCTCGATTCCCTGGCCATGTTTTCTATGATTGTTTCTTTTTTTTCTAGCGAAATTATACATGAACAATCACTTGCTTGGAGTGTGTTAGTTTTTCGATCACAAGAAGAAGGAGATGATGCTACATTCACGGTTCGGGCAAGCGGTACCATGGAGTGCAAAGACCCGACGAAAACGTGCACATTGGCGATGATCAGGATCGTCGTCGGAGATCGTGCAGAACAGAAGAACAGAATATCTTGGCTTGCTATTCAGGTTCAGGGGTTGGACCCTAGACTTGATTCAGTTTGGATGTTTTTTCTGTTGTTTTCTTTACTTAGTGTTTAGAGAACCCCAATGATAATTTAATTATCTATATTGCTTATGAGTTAGTCTCTAGATCAGGCTTAGGGTTAGTACTTAGCTTATGGATTCATCGGTGTCTCTATATGCTTCTAACACGTGCAAATCCGGTAGCTAACTAAAAGAAAAAGTGATAACCGCCCTCGTGGTAGTTCAGGTAGCCAAGTACTGTGCGTCGAGATAGACGCAATATTAGATTTGTTTAGAGATAACTAATATCCCTATAAGAAGTATGATAACCCTAGTGGGAAGCCCTTTCCTCACATGGTCCTAGCGACCAAGTTAGGTTAGGATTCCACCAAGTGATACCCGTTTCTAGTTGACGTTTAATGGTAGTGTGAACTCATCACGATTTGGTTATGCCACCATTAGGTTGAGGTCTGGTAGAGGTTCTCGGATGTCCCTATTTGGCTAGTATTGTGGGTGCAAACTTTGGCAGAAGTTTACGTATTACCACGGGACCCACCGGCCCTGCCTGGTGGGCCCACGGAGACTACCACGGGACCCACCGGCCCTGCCTGGTGGGCCCACAGGGACTACCACGGGACCCACCGGCCCTGCCTGGTGGGCCCACGAGGATTGCCACAGGACCCGCCTGGTGGGCCCACGGGGACTACCACGGGACCCACCGGCCCTGCCTGGTGGGCCCACGGAGACTACCACGGGACCCACCGGCCCTGCCTGGTGGGCCCACGGGGACTACCACGGGACCCACCGGCCCTGCCTGGTGGGCCCACGGGGACTACCACGGGACCCACCAGCCTTACCTGGAGAATCCCCAGATACGACAGCTGAAACCGCCATTTACCCCAGAATTCCACTTCTGGAATCCTATAAATAGCAGAGCCTTCGAATGTAAAAGGATCGAACTCTCAGTTCTAAAACCAGAGCTCTGGGATTTCAAACTTCTCATCTACCATCTCTCTTTGATCTTCTTCTCTCCTTCGAAGAGATCAGAGTGTTTCTAGTGATACTCGGCCTGTCGAGATCACTTCGACATAAGTGTTAGTGAATTCGGGTTGCTCCCTATAGCACGGAGACGTAGGCTTCGGCTGAACTCCGAGATCACATCTTGTGTCACAATCTCTCTGATTGCATTTCTCTGTTTACATATCAAAAGCAACAACTTCAATCAATAGATCGACCAACGATCTTCGACGTCAACTTCGACTCCAATTGACTGGTGCTGCGAGAGTCTTCGGGTCGGCACGAAGATTTTCCCCCACAGTTTGGCGCCGTCTGTGGGATCCGAGCAAAAAGTCGAGCTCTCTCCACTACTACTTGATCGGTTAAGCATACAACCTATCTTGATAGCCAAACTTCCTCGCCTCCTTGGTTGATCAGACAACTGATCGGACGTCGGCACTCTCGTTGCACCCTTCGCTCTCTGAATGGCGAGAACAAAGCATCAGGGTCAACCAGAAGGAAGTAACACTCAACATCAACCTCGTCCTGAGACTCGTTCAATGAGTCAAAGGCTCAACTTCGGGCAGCCCCTTGCTGTCCCCGAGATGGGGGTTCACTCAGGAAGTGGAAGATCAGTCGATCGACCGATCGCCCCTTATCCTCATCAATCAATTGGGCAGACTGTCCCTGCTCCTGCTGAAGACCCTCCATCGACATACCAAGTCTCTGCAGTCGATTTCCAATTGCTCCAACTCGCGAAACAAAACGCCACCCTCACTGCTAAGAGGGATGCTCTTAAGAAAGCAGCTTCCGAAGCTGGGATCGTTCTGCCTATCCCCTCTGCAAGTGAGAGGATCAATCTTCCACAACGTTCAATCCACTCCGAGCAACGGAGATCAATGGGCACTGCTGCCCTCGAAAGAATTCGTCGTGATCCTACTCCCTCTGCTGCTCCCTGGAAGCAGAGTGTCTGGGATCGTCTTGATGACGAGTCCTCCCAATCCTCTTCTGGTCGCAAATGCGACAAGAGGACACCTTCAAAGATCAACATGCCAAGGAAGCACCAAATAAAAGGCGCTCCTTCAAAGAGCAGAGTCTCCCCTTCCATTCCACTCCAACGTGGACTTGGATCGGACCTTCGATACCGACTTCAACCGGCAAATACTTCAATGCCTGAGCAAGACCTTGCGATCTTGCCTCTTGACCCGCCTCTAGGTCGAGGACACGGTCGTAGGGACGGTTACTCCTCTGCCGGGCCTCTACATCGAAGTCTCTTCGAGACCACCTTTCCAAGAGGATGGAGAACTCCTATCCTCCCCAAATTCAACTGCATCAGAGGAGATCCAAGCCTCCACATACTTGCCTTCAAGCAAGCTCTAACGCCACACGAAGAGGAAAACAACGTGCTCTGCCGCACCTTCGCGGGAAGTCTCGATGAGCCTTCGCTCGACTGGTATCACAATCTCCGAGCTGGGTCCATCACCCAGTTCGGCGTTTTGGCTAACCTCTTTGTGCAGCACTATCAACTCAATCTAAAGCCAGAGAAGAAGCTCGACTCTCTCTACCGACTGAGGATGGGTGCAGACGAGACTCTCCACAGCTTCACGAGGAGGTTTCGCAACGAGCATGCTGCTCTCTCTGGAAGACATCTGGATGATGAAGCCATCATGTTGGCTTTCCAGAACGCTCTCCGCTTCGATCTACACATCTACAACGACTTCATCCGCAATCCCCCTCCTTCTCTGGGTGCAATGTTTGACCGAATCCAGAGGGAGATCGAGGTCGAAGATGATCAAGTCGCTCGGAAAGGGCGAGAAACTAAGAGAAGGCCTGCTGAAAGAGAAGCTCCTAAGTATGCTGCAAAGGCTCACAACGCTGAAGCAGCAGCCCCTCAGGCCAACAAAAGATCAAAGAATGATGGGCGTCGATCTCCAACGAAAACCACTTTCACCGAGTGGAATATGCCGGTCGAACAGATACTCGACCGCATTCAACACGAAGAGTTCGTTCGGAGGCCCAATCCTCTTCAGCCAAATTCCAAATTCACAGCAGACAAAACAGTCTACTGCGACTTCCACCGAAGCCACGGCCATTCCACTGATCGGTGTTTTCGGCTAAAATTCCATCTTGAAGACCTATTGCGAGAAGGCCACCTTCAAGAATTCGTCAACAACGGGCACGATCAACGTCGAACCTCTGCCAAGGGGAAAGAAGTGTGTTGGATACATCAAATCTCTTCTAACCGGCAACCAATTTCTGTGAAGGCCAATGTCTTTGGCATTCATGGAACCTTGCACAATCAAGCTTTGACCAGGAAGGAAGTGGATCGGCAGGTTCGACGCATCTTCCATGTTCGATCTACTACAAATAAAGAAGATACCTGGATCGAGAAGCCTATCGAAGGTCTTGCTTGGCCATCCATAGTCTTCAACGACACCGATCTTCAAGGAGTTCATACTCCACATCGAGACCCCCTGGTCTTGAAACTCATCATCGACGGAAGCACCGTCAATCGAATCCTCATCGACACCGGAAGCTCCATCGATATTATGTTTGTGGGTGCAAATTTTGGCATAAGTTTACCTACTACCACGGGACCCACCGGCCCTGCCTGGTGGGCCCACGAGGACTACCACGGGACCCACCGGCCCTGCCTGGTGGGCCCACGAGGACTACCACGGGACCCACCGGCCCTGCCTGGTGGGCCCACGAAGACTACCACGGGACCCACCGGCCCTGCCTGGTGGACCCACGAGGACTACCACGGGACCCACCGGCCCTGCCTGGTGGGCCCACGAGGACTACCACGGGACCCACCGGCCCTGCCTGGTGAGCCCACGAGGACTACCACGGGACCCACCGGTCCTGCCTGGAGGATCCCCAGACACGGCAGCAGAAACCGCCATTTACCCCGGAATTCCCCACCAGAGAAGCCTATAAATAGCAGAGCCTTCGAATGTAAAAGGATCGATTCTGAAAAAAGATCGAATTCTCAGTTCTAAGAAACCAGAGCTCTGGGATTTCTAACTTCCGATCTACCATCTCTCTTTGATCTTCTTTTCTCTTTCGAAGAGATCAGAGAGCTTTCAGTGACACTCGGCCTGTCGAGGTCACTTCAACTGAAGTGTTAGTGAATTCGGGTTGCTCCCTATAGCACGGAGACGTAGGCTTCGGCTGAACTCCGAGATCACATCTCGTGTCACAATTTCTCTGATTGCATTCCTCTGTTTGCATATCAAAAGGCTTCGACTTCAATCAACAGATCGATCAACGATCTTCGACATCAACTTCGACTCCAATTGACTGGTGCTGCGAGAGTCTTCGGGTCGGCACGAAGATTTTCCCCCACAGTTTGGCGCCGTCTGTGGGATCACGAGCGAAAAGTTGTGTTCTCTCTCTCTACTTCGACTACCAGATCAATAGCCAAACTTCCTCGCCCCCTCGGTTGATCAGACAACTGATCGGACATCGGCAATCTCGTTGTACCCTTCGCACTCTGAATGGCGAGAACCAAACACCAGGGTCAACCAGAAGGAAGTAACACTCAACATCAACCTCGTCCTGAGACTCGTTCAATGAGTCAAAGGCTCAACTTCGGGCAGCCCCTTGCTGTCCCCGAGATGGGGGTTCACTCAGGAAGCGGAAGATCAGTCGATCGACCGATCGCCCCTCATCCTCATCAATCAATTGGGCAGACTGTCCCTGCTCCTGCTGAAGATCCTCCATCAACTTACCAGATCTCTGCAATCGATTTCCAACTACTCCAACTGGCGAAACAAAACGCCACCCTCACTGCTGAGAGGGATGCTCTTAAGAGAGCAGCTTCCGAAGCTGGGATCATTCTGCCTATCCCCTCTGCAAGTGAGAGGATCAATCTTCCACAACGTTCAATCCATTCCGAGCAACGGAGATCAAAGGGCACTGCTGCCCTCGAAAGAATTTGTCGCGATCCTACTCCCTCTGCTGCTCCCTGGAAGCAGAGTGTCTGGGATCGTCTTGAAGACGAGTCCTCCCAATCCTCCTCTGGTCGCAACTGCGACAAGAGGACACCTTCAAAGATCAACATGCCAAGGAAGCACCAAATGAAAGGCGCTCCTTCAAAGAGCAGAGTCTCCCCTTCCATTCCACTCCAACGTGGACTTGGATCGGACCTTCGACACCGACTTCAACCGGCAAATACTTCAATGCCTGAGCAAGACCTTGCGATCTTGCCTCTTGACCCGCCTCTAGGTCGAGGACACGGTCGTAGGGACGGTTACTCCTCTGCCGGACCTCTACATCGAAGTCTCTTCGAGACCACCTTTCCAAGAGGATGGAGAACTCCTATCCTCCCCAAATTCAACTGCATCAGAGGAGATCCAAGCCTCCACATACTTGCCTTCAAGCAAGCTCTAACGCCACACGAAGAGGAAAACAACGTGCTCTGCCGCACCTTCGCGGGAAGTCTCGATGAGCCTTCGCTCGACTGGTATCACAATCTCCGAGCTGGGTCCATCACCCAGTTCGGTGTTTTGGCTAACCTCTTTGTGCAGCACTATCAACTCAATCTAAAGCCAGAGAAGAAGCTTGACTCTCTCTACCGACTGAGGATGGGTGCAGACGAGACTCTCCGCAGCTTCACGAGGAGGTTTCGCAACGAGCATGCTGCTCTCTCTGGAAGACATCTGGATGATGAAGCCATCATGTTGGCTTTCCAGAACGCTCTCCGCTTCGATCTACACATCTACAACGACTTCATCCGCAATCCCCCTCCTTCTCTGGGTGCAATGTTTGACCGAATCCAGAGGGAGATTGAGGTGGAAGACGATCAAGTCGCTCGTAAAGGGCGAGAAACTAAGAGAAGGCCTGCTGAAAGAGAAGCTCCTAAGTATGCTGCAAAGGCTCACAACGTTGAAGCAGCAGCCCCTCCGGCCAACAAAAGATCAAAGAATGATGGGCGTCGATCTCCGACGAAGACCACTTTCACCGAGTGGAATATGCCAGTCGAACAGATACTCGACCGTATTCAACACGACGAGTATCTTCGGAGGCCTAATCCTCTTCAGCCGAATTCCAAATTCACAGCAGACAAAACAGTCTACTGCGACTTCCATCGAAGTCACGGCCATTCCACCGATCGGTGTTTTCGGCTGAAATTCCATCTTGAAGACCTATTGCGAGAAGGCCATCTTCAAGAGTTCGTCAAAGGCGGACACGATCAACATCGGACCTCTGCAAAGGGGAAAGAAGTGTGTTGGATACATCAAATCTCCTCTAACCGGCAAACTATCTCTGTGAATGCCAATGTTTTTGGTATTCATGGAACATTGCACAATCAAAGTCTGACTGGGAAAGAGGTGGATCGCCAAGTTCGACGCATCTTCCACGTTCGTTCTACTGCGAGCAAAGAAGATACCTGGATCGAGAAACCCATCGAAGGTCTTTCTTGGCCATCAATCGTCTTCAACGACACCGATCTTCAAGGAGTCCATACTCCACATCGAGACCCTCTGGTCTTGAAACTCATTATCGACGGCAGTACTGTCAACCTGATCCTCATCGACACCGGAAGCTCCATCGACATTATGTTCTCAGACTGTTTCAAACGTCTGGGACATAAGTATCAAAGCCTCGACGTCGTCCCGACTGTGATCACCGGCTTCAATGGTGAACAAAGCATCACAGTGGGCGAATCCAGATTTACCATCGACCTCAGCCGAGAGACTCGAGTCTCGGTGAGGTTTGCAATCGTCGAAGGAATGTCTAGCTACAACGCCATTCTTGGGCGACCATTCCTCCATCAGATCAATGCCATCTCCTCCTCTTACCATCAACTACTCAAATTTGCAACTGGAGAAGGCATCGTCTGCATTCGAGGCGATCAGCAAGCTGGAAGGTCTTGTGAAGCTGCTGCGGCAAAGACAGATCGAAAGATTAACATTGCTCCTCCAAAGCGACCACGAGATGAAGCTGGTCCCTCTTCTAAATAGCAATCAAAGGAGATTCCGCTGACCGAACCTCCACCAATCGAATGGGAAGCATCACCTTCAATTGAAGAAATCATCCCTATCAATATTGGCAGCGGAGATCTCCCTCGACAAACATTTATTGGTACCGGTCTTAGCGACGCAGAAGCGCAAGACATGGTATCCTTCCTCCAGTCCAATATCGACGTCTTCGCTTGGTGTTTCGAAGACATGCCTGGTATCAATCCAGATGACGCTTGTCACCGACTTGCGATCAAAGAAGAGGTGAAGCCTGTCAAGCAAAAGCCACGCACCATCCGCCCAGAGCTGCAAGTTGCTGTTCAAGAAGAAATCACCAAGCTACTCGCCGCAGGCTTCATCCGAGAAGTGGAGTATCCTACTTGGATCTCTAACATTGTGGCTGTTCCGAAGAAGAACGGAAAGGTTAGAGTCTGCATCGACTTTACCAATCTCAACAAGGCTTGTCCCAAGGACCCATTCCCCATGCCAAGGATTGATAGACTCGTCGATGCCACTGCTGGCCACGAGCTATTGTCTTTCATGGATGGGTATTCTGGATATAATCAAATTCCTCTTCACGCCGATGATCAAGAGAAGACATGTTTTGTGACTAGCCGAGGCCTTTATTGCTACAATGTCATGCCATTCGGCCTCAAAAATGCTGGTTCCACCTATCAAAGGCTAGTCACCAAAATGTTCGAAGATCAGATCGGTCGCAACGTCGAAGTCTATGTCGATGATCTCCTCACCAAGAGTTCCGTTCGGAGCAAACATCTATCTGATCTGGCTGAAACCTTCCAAGTCCTTCGAAAGTATCGAATGAAGCTCAATCCAGCCAAGTGCGCTTTCGGAGTTCAATCTGGCAAATTCCTGGGTCATCTTGTGACCAGGAGGGGTATCGAAGCCAATCCCGATCAAATTCGAGCCATCATCGATATGCCTTCACCTACAAATCGAAAAGAAGTTCAACGCCTCACTGGAAGGTTAGCAGCACTCAATCGATTCATTTCAAAATCTTCCGACAAATGCAAGCCCCTCTTCGACAAACTACGAAAGGCGGATACATCCGGCTGGAGTCCAATCTGTGAAGAGGCATTTCAAAGCATCAAGAAATATCTGATGCAAGCTCCCATCCTGACTGCTCCAATGCCAAAAGAAGACTTGTGGCTCTATCTGGCCGTGACCGATCAAGCAATCAGCGTGGTCTTAGTCAGTAGAAGAGAAGGCGTCGAACATCCAGTCTACTACATCAGCCATACTCTCCTTCCAGCTGAGACTCGCTACTCAAAAACTGAGAAGGTCATCTTGGCCTTGCTCACTGCATCGTGTCGTTTTCAACCGTACTTCGTCTCCCACCAGATTACTGTCATTTCAGAACACTCACTCAAAGATATCATTGACAAAGCTGGTCGAGCTGGTCGAATGACCAAATGGGTGATCGAAATGAGTGCTCTGGGGATTCAATTCGAATCTCGCACTTCTATCAAAGGTCAAGCAATTGCTGATTTTCTAGCTGACTTTCCAGTTGAAGACCCCATCACTTAGGAAGAGGATGTCGACATGCGCTTGGAAGATGAGGATAATCCTCCGATCAATCCTGCAACAAAAATTGATCCAAGTCTTGAAGTTATTGCTGCAACTCCTCCTTGGAAGCTTTATACTGATGGAGCATCAAGTTCGATCGGTTCGGGAACTGGGATAGTCTTAATATCCCCCGAACTTGATCATCTCCAGAAGGCCACTCTCCTTGGATTTAATGCCACCAACAACGAAGCTGAATACGAAGCACTCATTTCCGGACTCGAAATGGCAAAATCCCTGGGGGTAGATCGAATCATCATCTACAGCGACTCCCAATTGATCATAAGGCAAATCAATGGAGAGTACACAGCTCGTGAAGAAAGAATGCAACTCTACTTAACCTTAGTACGACGTCTTCAACAACGTTTTACTACAATTGAGTTCGTTCAAATTCCAAGAGCAGAAAACCGAGAAGCAGATGCCTTAGCTAATGCTGCCTCAGTTCTGGGAGACTCGCTTGGAGGAAGGCAAATACAGATCAATTATCAAGAAGTGCCCAAGACCATCCCCGATCAACAGATCCTTACTACTACAAAAGGATCTGGGGGTGGAGATCAGCTTGAAGATTGGAGACGACCAATTCTTGACTTCTTCAAACATGGCAAAATGCCAGAAGATCCAAATCAAGCCCGAAGACTTCAAAGGAAGCTCCCATGCTACATTTTGCAAGGTGAAGATTTATATTTCAAATCTCACAACGGGATGTTGCTCAAGTGCCTTGGTCCCGAGCAAGCACAATCAATCCTGATTGATATCCACTCTGGAGCTTGTGGAAATCATTCGGGAGGAAGATCTCTTGAAGCCAAGACGAAGCTACAAGGGTACTACTGGCCAACAATGGCAAGGGATGCTCAACAAGTCGTTCAAAGATACGAGCCTTGCCAACGGCACGCTCGAGCTATCCATCTCCCTGCAGATGAACTTCATCAATTATCAAGTCCCTGGCCTTTCCATCAATGGGGGTTAGATTTCTTGGGTCCTTTCCCTCCAACTCCAAGCAGGAAGAAATATCTACTGCTGGCTACTGATTACTTCACCAAATGGGTTGAAGCTGTGCCCCTCTTTCGAGAGACTGACGACGAAGTGATCAAATTCATTCGGCACAACATCTTCTCAAGGTTCGGCACACCTCAAGTTCTTGTTGCTGACAATGGAGCTCAATTTGACTCAGACAAATTCCGAGAGTTCTGTCTGAACAACGGTATCAAGTTATTCTATTCAACTCCAAGGTATCCTCAATGTAATGGCCAAGCAGAAGCCTCCAACAGAGCTATTCTTGGTATACTCAAGAAGAAACTCGATGACAAGAAAGGATTATGGGAACAGGTCCTACCTGAAGTTCTTTGGGGATATCGCACAACTCCGAGAAGATCAACAGGGTTCTCACCCTTCCATCTAACATATGGATCGGAAGCAGTACTCCCAACAGAAAATATATCAAGCACTTTGAAGACCAAAGCTGTTGAAGAAGGAGTCAATGAAGAACTTCGGATCAATGATCTAGACTTCTCCGAAGAATTACGAGATCAAGCATCACTTCGTGTGGCCAAGTACCAACAGAAGATCAAAAGAGCCTACGATGAGAAAGTCTACAAGAGACAATTCCCAGTGGGTAGTTTAGTTCTCAGAGCAGTTTTCTACAACACCAAAGAACACAGCAGTGGAAAGCTTGCTCCCAACTGGGAAGGTCCATATATCATTGAATCAGTGGGAGTCAAAGGTTCTTATAGATTGATCTCGCCAGAAGGAGATAGATTGCCTCGAGCTTGGAATTCTAGACATCTCAAGTTGTTCTATCCGTGATGTAAATTCTGTGATAAATAAAGTGCTCTTTCAAAGTGTTCAAATATGCAAGTGTTCAATTTTTCAATTCAAGTTCTGAAGCAGTTTCAAGTTATTCATATTCAAATTACCAGGTCTTTTAACAAGTTTGGGAGTTAGAGTTGCGACTCAACCCCTTACTAGCAAATGTTAAAAACTGACCACATTCAAGTTACCAAGTCTTTTAACAAGTTTGGGTGTTAGAGTTGCGACTCAACCCCTTACTGGCAAATGTTAAACTGACTTTCAAATTTCGATATTCAATTTCAATCAATTTCTACATCGTTTAACAGGTTTGGGTGCTTGAGTTGCGACTCAACCCCTCACATTCAAGTGTTAAACGAATTCAAGTCCAATTTTCAAAGTTACTATAAGTTCGGGTAATTGAGTTGCGACTCAACCCCTTACATTCAAAAAATTGTATCTATTCTAATGCTATTAAGATCATGATAGTCAAAGGCATTCAAATCAAGAGACATCCAATTTTCAAACATCAAGAAGATCTTCTATTATCAAAATATGCCAGATACAAGAGTGCGCTGTTACATTTCAAAAATTTACAAGTACAACAACGAAGAAGGAGAAAAGTCTCAAGGCTTGGCCACACTCTTCGCATGCGACTTCTCCCCTTCAGATCCAGGACGAGCTTTGCTCGCCACTGATGCCTTAGAGGATCGGACACTGGAAACATGGGCCCTGAGCGCTTCTGCCGCCTTCTCTGCTGTTTCCTTGTAAACCTTGCATTCAGACAGCGCATGCTCTAGTGCCTTCTTGGAAGTCTCCTCTCTGGCAGTGAAGACAGCGTGCTGAGTAGCAAGTTGTTGCTTCAGCTCTTGGATCTCGTTGGTGCGACCACAGGACACTTCCTCAACCTTGGAGAGTCGAGTCTTCAAGGATTCGAGCTCGTGACTCTGTGCCTCACAACGATCCTGCAGCCCCTTGATCTCCAGCTTCCCCTTGCGAAGATCCTCAATCTTGGTTTTGAGAGAGGCTTTCTTCGAAGTCAGGAGCTCTCTCAGCTCATCTCTCTCCGCGGTTACAGCCTCCAGTGCAGCAGTCAAGCGAGATATTTCAGCTAAAGCTTCTTTTGCTCCCGCCCTCATGGAGAGCTTGGTTGCGACATTCATAACTGCTGAGTTCTGCAAAAGAATAAAAGAGTTAGAATTATTATAAAGATACAACTCAGATGATTGATCGAGCAGATGCACCTACCAACAGATCAAGTCTCTCGAAAGCTTCATCCAGAGTAGCCCCCGGGAGGTTGATGAGTTTCCTGATCGCAGCAGTGGGGCGGTTGATGTCAACGTCACCCAAGCTTCTTATTGTTGGAGTCAATCCAGCAGGTGCACCTACAATCAACAAGAGATCAAAGTGTTAGATTATTTTCGAGCTTCAGAGACAAGACATTCAAAGCAAGTTAGTTCAATTACCTGAGGTTTCGACCCTCGGCTCTTTGCCCTTCCGGCGATCAGAGCCACCCTGAGGGGTCAATTTCTCATGAGTAGGAGTTGGCGCTGGTTGAGGTTGAGGAGCCCCATCACCCACTCGACTTCCCCTCTCCAAATGAGTAGGGGGGGAAGCATTCCTCGGAGGAGAGACTCTCTCTTCCTCTTGTGATCCGCCAGGCTGGATGAGTCCTGCCACCATGGCTTCCACCTCGTTAGCCAGAGAGCGAGAGGGGGGTGGGGGTTGCTCAACCTCCACACCCCCGCTCGTTGTTGCTCCTTCAATGCGAGGAACGTCAGGGGGAATTTGATCAAGGGGCGTGGGGTTGCTTCCAACCCCACCACTCCTCGACAATTTTATTTTTAGGCGCATCGGCCTCTTCAACTCATCAAACTTGTAGGCGGGAACCACTCTTTGGCCATCGCCTTCTGCATCCATAACTCCTTCCATCTGACGGGCCTTAGCCTCGTCAATAGGAACAGGAATTGAGTCTTCCCCTGTTGCACCAACAGTGGTGGTGGGAGGAATTTCTTCCTCACCACCCCCATTCTCGCCATCTCCACCAGAGGGAGTGGAAGACAGATCATCCTCGCCATCGCCGTCCTCATCCTCGTCATCGCCACTATTGTCGTGGCTGGCATTCTCAGTCCCTTCGTCTTCTTCGTCGCTCCCCTTCTTCTCTCTTTCTTCTTCTTCTTCATTCTTCTTCCCTTCTTCTTCCTCTTCATTCTTTTTCCCTTGGTCTTCATCCTCCTTTTGCTTGATAAGGGTTTTTCGTTTCTTCTTCACCGGGCCTCTTTGGAGCACCAGCTTCTCCTCCACAGTGGGTAATCGGCGCCTTACAGTATAAATCTTCTTCTCGGCCCGAATCTTTCGAATGATCTTACCCGACTGAGGGTCCTCCTCATAGCCCGAGTATAGAACTTCGTTATCTTCGTATCTATCTTTCGATCGGTGGAGGAGATTGGCCTTGCCATATCTCACTGGGCAGTTGGAGAACTGCTTCCACGACCTGGTTCCACAGGTCAACTCAAGAAATAAGTTGTCTATGGCTCCAGCCCTCTCAGAAGTCCAGGCGAAGATGCCTCCCTCGCTGTACATCTTCACTGCATCATGCACGCTGTCTCGGGGGGTGTCGGGCACTGACATGGGTGTCCATGCACCAGAAACAGAAATAGGCCAATCTGTGTATAACTTGTCAGAAGGGACTGTATCAGTTAGCGGGCGCAGCGGAGATACCCCGGTCAAGTTGTAGAACGGGCTGTCCCTCCTGAAAGCCCATCTGTAGTGGAAGAAGTATCCAAGTTCGATCCGAGCATCTTCTCCTTCTGGGATGCTGGAGTAGCACGCCTTCAAGTCTTCCTGGAAATCCGATTCCACGCGGCAGAATGCGTAGATGATTCGCCAGGCGTTTCCTGTGACCTGCCCCGGGCAAAGGCCAGAAGTGTTCAGCAATCTTGCCGCAAAGGGTGGCAACGGTAAACGCAGACCGCAGTTCATTTGGCCGAGGGTCACAATGGTTCCCATGACCTTTTCGTTACTGGCATAGCTGGTGAAGACGGTCTTCTTATCGATACCAAAAGCAGTCTGGATGCTAGGGAGTGAAGGTTGCGCCCCCTTCCCTTCTGTGAAATAAGAGAGCAATGTTTGCCACTTCTTCCTTTTCGAATCTGTGAACTCGCCACCGGTATTGTACATATACTCTACCTCCTCTGTCAGAGGCATGAGCGGACCCAGAACAGACTTTACTTTAGGGATGAACTCTGGCCTTGATGGCGCTGAGGCAAACCCTACTCCTTGGTGCCGCTTGCCCAGTTGGCCAAATTCGGCAAGTGCGGCCTTGCCTTTGCCACGACCCCTCGGAGGAGATGGAACCTCAATAATTTCCTTCCCCTTTCTCTTCGAGGGAACCGTACCGGACTTCTTCGAACTGCCAGAGGAAGCCATTCGACCGATCAAACAAGAACAGATCAGAAATCAGGAGAACAAGAGTCTGGACTTCGAAAAATTTTGGAAGCGTGAGGCGAAATGACAGCCAGTGAAAACTTTTGTACCCAGGGTAAAACAGGTGCGCAAATCGAGAAGACACGTGTCTTCACCATATCAAATCGTGTGTTTTTGTAGGTACACGTGGCATCCATCCATAGCAAGCGCAAAACCAGGCGAACAGTCGCGACCAGGCGAAACGTCGGACCTACCGGTCCACATGAACCAACGGTCCAAGCAAGCCACCGGTCTGGGTAAACCGGACCGCCGGTTCAAAGCAACGTTCAAGCCAACCAAAGATTCAAAACAGGAAGGATCAAGCTCCATCAATGTTCGAAACTCTGCCAAAAGATTGAAGAGCAAAGCAGTGAACCTTCTCTGAAGGGCAGGTTCAAAACTTAAAATTGGACAAGTCCAAATTTCTACTGGATCTGGGAAAAAACCAAGGTTTTTTGCCGATCACTCGAACCTTGACCGGATATTTTTTCACCGATCGAACAAACATGTCCGATCGGCGAAAATTATTTGATCGGTCAAATTTCTACTGGATCTGGCAAAAAACCAAGGTTTTTTGCCGATCACTCGAACCTTGACCGGATATTTTTTCACCGATCGGACAAACATGTCCGATCGGCGAAAATTATTTGATCGGTCAAATTTCTACTGGATCTGGCAAAAAACCAAGGTTTTTTGCCGATCACTCGAACCTTGACCGGATATTTTTTCACCGATCGGACAAACATGTCCGATCGGCGAAAATTATTTGATCGGTCAAATTTCTACTGGATCTGGCAAAAAACCAAGGTTTTTTGCCGATCACTCGAACCTTGACCGGATATTTTTTCACCGATCGGACAAACATGTCCGATCGGCGAAAATCATTCGATCGGTCAAATTTCTACTGGATCTGGCAAAAAACCAAGGTTTTTTGCCGATCACTCGAACCTTGACCGGATATTTTTTCACCGATCAAACAAACATGTCCGATCGGCAAAAATTATTTGATCGGTCAAATTTCTACTGGATCTGGCAAAAAACCAAGGTTTTTTGCCGATCACTCGAACCTTGACCGGATATTTTTTCACCGATCGGACAAACATGTCCGACCGACGAAAATTATTTGATCGGTCAAATTTCTACTGGATCTGGCAAAAAACCAAGGTTTTTTGCCGATCACTCGAACCTTGACCGGATATTTTTTCACCGATCGGACAAACATGTCCGATCGGCGAAAATTATTTGATCGGTCAAATTTCTACTGGATCTGGCAAAAAACCAAGGTTTTTTGCCGATCACTCGAACCTTGACCGGATTTTTTTTCACCGATCGGACAAACATGTCCGATCGGCGAAAATTATTTGATCGGTCAAATTTCTACTGGATCTGGCAAAAAACCAAGGTTTTTTGCCGATCATTCGAACCTTGACCGGATATTTTTTCACCGATCGGACAAATATGTCCGATCGGCGAAAATTATTTGATCGGTCAAATTTCTACTGGATCTGGCAAAAAACCAAAGTTTTTTGCCGATCACTCGAACCTTGACCGGATATTTTTTCACCGATCGGACAAACATGTCCGATCGGCGAAAATTATTTGATCGGTCAAATTTCTACTGGATCTGACAAAAAACCGAGGTTTTTTGCCGATCACTCGAACCTTGACCGGATATTTTTTCACCGATCGGACAAACATATCCGATCGGCGAAAATTATTTGATCGGTCAAATTTCTACTGGATCTGGCAAAAAACCAAGGTTTTTTGCCGATCACTCGAACCTTGACCGGATATTTTTTCACCGATCGGACAAACATGTCCGATCGACGAAAATTATTTGATCGGTCAAATTTCTACTGGATCTGGCAAAAAACCAATGTTTTTTGCCGATCACTCGAGCCTTGACCGGTTGAATTTTGACCGATCGGTCAAAATTTAACCGATCAGTCAAAATTTGTCCGATCGGACAAATTTTGACCGATCAGTCAAAATCTTTTGATCGGTCAAAATTCTACTAGATCGGTCAAAAAACCGTGTCCTTTGACCGATCACTCGATCCTTGACCGGTTGAATTTTGACCGATCGGTCGAAATTTGACCGATCGGTCAAACTTGACCGATCGGTCAAAATCTGACCGATCAATTAAAATTTACCGGTCAGTCCTTTTTTACGCTAACACGCGACAAGTTTCTTCATGACCTTTTTTTTTCAAACAGGAAGTTGCCGTTCTTTGCACCAAATCCAAGCCAGCCAGAATGCACTCTAGCTAACTTGGAGGGGGTAACTATGGGTGCAAATTTTGGCATAAGTTTACCTACTACCACGGGACCCACCGGCCCTGCCTGGTGGGCCCACGAGGACTACCACGGGACCCACCGGCCCTGCCTGGTGGGCTCACGAGGACTACCACGGGACCCACCGGCCCTGCCTGGTGGGCCCACGAAGACTACCACGGGACCCACCGGCCCTGCCTGGTGGGCCCACGAGGACTACCACGGGACCCACCGGCCCTACCTGGTGGGCCCACGAGGACTACCACGGGACCCACCGGCCCTGCCTGGTGAGCCCACGAGGACTACCACGGGACCCACCGGTCCTGCCTGGAGGATCCCCAGACACGGCAGCAGAAACCGCCATTTACCCCGGAATTCCCCACCAGAGAAGCCTATAAATAGCAGAGCCTTCGAATGTAAAAGGATCGATTCTGAAAAAAGATCGAATTCTCAGTTCTAAGAAACCAGAGCTCTGGGATTTCTAACTTCCGATCTACCATCTCTCTTTGATCTTCTTTTCTCTTTCGAAGAGATCAGAGAGCTTTCAGTGACACTCGGCCTGTCGAGGTCACTTCAACTGAAGTGTTAGTGAATTCGGGTTGCTCCCTATAGCACGGAGACGTAGGCTTCGGCTGAACTCCGAGATCACATCTCGTGTCACAATTTCTCTGATTGCATTCCTCTGTTTGCATATCAAAAGGCTTCGACTTCAATCAACAGATCGATCAACGATCTTCGACATCAACTTCGACTCCAATTGACTGGTGCTGCGAGAGTCTTCGGGTCGGCACGAAGATTTTCCCCCATAATGTTCTCGGATTGCTTCAAGCGTCTGGGACATAAGTATCAAAGCCTTGACGTCGTTCCAACGGTGATCACTGGTTTCAACGGTGAACAAAGCATCACAGTGGGCGAATCCAGATTTACCATCGACCTCAGCCGAGAGACTCGAGTCTCGGTAAGGTTTGCAATTGTCGAAGGAGTCTCCAGTTACAACGCCATCCTCGGGCGACCATTCCTCCATCAGATCAATGCCATCTCCTCCTCTTATCATCAACTACTCAAGTTTGCAACTGGAGAAGGCATCGTCTGCATTCGAGGCGATCAGCAAGCTGGAAGGTCTTGTGAAGCTGCTGCAGCAAAGACAGATCGAAAGATCAACATTGCTCCTCCAAAGCGGCCACGAGATGAAGCTGGTCCCTCTTCTAAATAGCAATCAAAGGAGATTCCGCTGACCGAACCTCCACCAATCGAATGGGAAACATCACCTTCAATTGAAGAAATCATCCCTATCGACATTGGCAGTGGAGATCTCCCTCGACAAACATTTATTGGTACTGGTCTTAGCGACGCAGAAGCGCAAGACATGGTATCCTTCCTCCAGTCCAATATCGACGTCTTCGCCTGGTGTTTCGAAGACATGCCTGGTATCAATCCAGATGACGCTTGCCATCGACTTGCGATCAAAGAAGAGGTGAAACCTGTCAAGCAAAAGCCACGCACCATCCGGCCAGAGTTGCAAGTTGCTGTTCAAGAAGAAATCACTAAGCTACTTGGAGCAGGCTTTATCCGTGAAGTAGAGTATCCTACCTGGATCTCTAACATAGTTGCTGTTCCAAAGAAGAATGGGAAAGTCAGAGTCTGCATCGACTTCACCAACCTCAACAAGGCTTGCCCCAAAGACCCATTCCCCATGCCAAGGATCGATAGACTCGTCGATGCCACTGCTGGCCACGAGCTATTGTCTTTCATGGATGGGTATTCTGGATACAATCAAATTCCACTTCATCTAGACGATCAAGAGAAGACTTGCTTCGTGACTAACCGAGGTCTCTACTGCTACAATGTAATGCCATTCGACCTCAAAAATGCTGGTTCCACCTATCAAAGGTTAGTCACAAAAATGTTCGAAGATCAGATCGGTCGCAACGTCGAAGTCTACGTCGATGATCTCCTCACCAAGAGTTCCATTCGGAGCAAGCACCTTTCTGATCTGACAGAAACCTTTCAAGTTCTTCGAAAATATCGTATGAAGCTTAACCCAGCCAAGTGCGCTTTCGGAGTTCAATCTGGCAAATTCCTGGGTCATCTTGTGACCAGGAGGGGTATTGAAGCCAATCCCGATCAAATTCGAGCCATCATCGATATGCCTTCACCTACAAATCGAAAAGAAGTTCAACGCCTCACTGGAAGGTTAGCAGCACTCAATCGATTCATCTCAAAATCTTCCGACAAGTTCAAACCCCTCTTCGACAAACTACGAAAGGCGGATACATCTGGCTGGAGTCCAATCTGTGAAGAAGCATTTCAAAGCATCAAGAAATATCTGGTGCAAGCTCCTATCCTGACTGCTCCATTGCCAAAAGAAGACTTATGGCTCTATCTCGCCGTAACTGATCAAGCAATCAGTGCAGTCTTAGTCAGTAGAAGAGAAGGCTTTGAGCATCCAGTCTACTATATCAGCCACACTCTTCTTCCGGCTGAAACTCGCTATTCAAAAACTGAGAAGGTCATCCTGGCCTTACTCACTGCATCGCGTCGTCTCCAACCATACTTCGTCTCCCACCAGATCACTGTCATTTCAGAACACTCACTCAAAGATATCATTGACAAAGCTGGTCGAGCTGGTCGAATGACCAAATGGGTGATCGAAATGAGCGCTCTGGGGATTCAGTTCGAATCTCGCACTTCCATTAAAGGTCAAGCTGTTGCTGATTTTCTAGCTGATTTTCCAGTTGAAGACCCCATCACTTGGAAAGAAGATGTCGACATGCGCTTAGAAGATGAAGACAATACTCTGATCGTTCCTTCAACAAAGATTGATCCAAATCTTAAGGCTATTGCTGTGACCCCTCCATGGAAACTCTATACTGATGGAGCTTCTAGTTTGATCGGTTCGGGAACTGGGATAGTCTTAATATCCCCCGAACTTGATCATCTCCAGAAGGCCACTCTTCTTGGGTTTAATGCCACCAACAACGAAGCTGAATATGAAGCACTCATTTCCGGACTCGAAATGGCGGAATCCCTGGGGGTAGATCGAATCATCGTCTACAGCGACTCCTAGTTGATCATAAGGCAAATCAATGGAGAATACACAGCTCGCGAAGAAAGAATGCAGTTCTACTTAGCCTTAGTACGACGTCTTCAACAACGTTTTACTATAACTGAGTTCGTTCAAATTCCAAGAGCAGAGAATCGTGAAGCAGATGCTCTAGCTAATGCTGCCTCCGTCCTTGGAGACTCACTCGGAGGAAGACAAATACAAATTGATATTCAAGAAATGCCCAAGACCATCCCCGATCAACAGATCCTTGCTACTACAAAGAGACCTGGGGGTGGAGATCAACTCGCATTGAACCTCACTACTACAAGTGAGCCTGAAGACTGGAGACGATCAGTCTTTGATTTCTTCAAACATGGCAAAATGCCTGAAGATCCAAATCAAGCCCGAAGACTTCAAAGGAAACTTCCCTGCTACAT
This sequence comes from Chamaelirium japonicum, assembly GCA_947650365.1. Lineage (NCBI taxonomy): Eukaryota > Viridiplantae > Streptophyta > Magnoliopsida > Liliales > Melanthiaceae > Chamaelirium > Chamaelirium japonicum. The sequence goes on from OX393550.1 coordinate 119,400,181, forward strand.
TCTACAAGGAGAAGATCTATATTTCAAATCTCACAACGGGATGTTGCTCAAGTGCCTTGGTCCCGAGCAAGCACAGGCAATCCTGATTGATATCCATTCCGGAGTTTGTGGAAATCATTCGGGAGGAAGATCTCTTGAAGCCAAGACGAAGCTACAAGGGTACTACTGGCCAACAATGGCAAGGGATGCTCAACAAATAGTTCAAAGATGTGAGCCATGCCAAAGACACGCTCGAGCTATCCATCTCCCTGCAGATGAGCTTCATCAACTATCTAGTCCCTGGCCATTCCATCAGTGGGGGTTAGATTTCTTAGGTCCTTTCCCTCCAACTCCGAGCAAGAAGAAGTATCTATTGCTGGCCACAGATTACTTCACCAAATGGGTTGAAGCTGTGCCCCTCTTCCGAGAGACTGACAATGAAGTGATCAAATTCATTCGGCACAACATCTTCTCAAGATTTGGTACACCTCAAATTCTCGTTGCTGACAATGGAGCTCAATTTGATTCCGACAAATTTTGAGAGTTCTGCCTTAACAACGGTATCAAGCTATTCTATTCAACTCCAAGATATCCTCAATGCAATGGCCAAGCTGAAGCCTCAAATAGAGCCATACTTGGTATACTCAAGAAGAAACTCAGCGACAAGAAAGGATTGTGGGAGCAAGTCCTACCTGAAGTTCTTTGGGGGTATCGCACAACTCCGAGAAGATCAACAGGGTTCTCACCCTTTCGTCTAACATACGGATCGGAAGCAGTACTCCCAACAGAAAATATATCAAGCACTTTGAAGACCAAAGCCATTGAAGAAGGGATCAATGAAGAACTTCGGATCAATGATCTAGACTTCTCTGAAGAATTACGAGATCAAGCATCACTTCGTGTGGCCAAGTACCAGCAGAAGATCAAAAGAGCCTACGACAAGAAAGTCTACAAGAGACAGTTCTCAGTGGGTAGTTTAGTTCTCAGAGCAGTTTTCTACAACACCAAAGAACACAGCAGTGGGAAGCTTGCTCCCAACTGGGAAGGTCCATACATCATTGAGTCTGTTGGAGGCAAAGGCTCCTATCGACTGATCTCACCAGAAGGAGAAAGATTGCCAAGAGCTTGGAATACTAGACACCTTAAGTTGTTCTATCCATGATGTAAATTATGTGATGAATAAAGATCTCTTTCAAGTGCTCAAATGTTCAAGTGTTCAGTTTTTCAATTCAAGTTCTGAAGCAGTTTCAAGTTATCCATATTCAAAATTACCAGGTCTTTTAACAAGTTTGGGAGTTAGAGTTGCGACTCAATCCCTTACTAGCAAATGTTAAAAACTGACCATATTCAAGTTACCAAGTCTTTTAACAAGTTTGGGTGTTAGAGTTGCGACTCAACCCCTTACTGGCAAATGTTAAACTGACTTTCAAATTTCAATATTCAATTTCAATCAATTTCAATATCGTCTAACAGGTTTGGGTGCTTGAGTTGCGACTCAACCCCTCACATTCGAATGTTACACGAATTCCAGTTCAAATTTCAAGTTACAAGTTTAGGTAAACGAGTTGCGACTCGATCCCTTACATTCAAAAGATTGTATCTATACTAATGCTATCCAGAGCATAAGATTCAAAGGCATTCAACTCAAGAGACATCCAATTTTCAAATACCCAAAAAGATTTCTATTATTATCAAAATTTGCCAAGTACAATGATGAACTGCTACATGTCAAGAGTTTACAAGTGTGAACAACAAAGAAAAGGTAGAAATACATCAGGGTTTGGCTACGCTTGGAGCACGTGACTTCTCACCTTCAGAATCGCCACGAGGCTTGCTCGCAACCGAAGTTTTCGAAGATCGGACACTGCTGACGTGTACCCTGAGTGCCTCTGCCGCCTTCTCAGCTGTTTCCTTGTAAACCTTACATTCAGACAGCGCATGCTCCAGTGCCTTCTTGGAAGTCTCCTCTTTGGCAGTGAAGACAACGTGCTGAGTAGCAAGTTGTTCCTTCAGCTCTTTGATCTCGTTGGTGCGACCACAGGACACTTCCTCAACCTTGGAGAGTCGATTCTTCAAGGATTGGAGCTCGTGACTCTATGCCTCACAACGATCCTGCAGCCCCTTGATCTCCAGCTTCCCCTTGCGAAGATTCTCAATCTTGGCTTTGAGAGAGGTTTTCTTCGAAGTCAGAAGCTCTCTCAGCTCATCTCTCTCCGTGCTCACAGCCTTCAGTTCGGCTGTCAAACGAGACACTTCAGAGGCGGCCTCTCGTTCTCCTGCCTTCCTGGAGAGCTTGCTTGCAATTTTTAAACAAGATGAGTTCTGCAAATGGACAAAGAGTTAGAATTATTCTGAAGATGCAATTCAGATGATCCTTCGAGCAAGATGCACTTACCACCAGTTCGAGCCTGTCGAAAGCTTCATCCAGAGTAGCCCCTGGAAGATTGCAGAGTTTCCGGATCACGGCTGTGGGGTGGTTGATGTCAACGTCACCCAAACTCTTCATCTTTGGGGTCGAGCCAACAGGCGCACCTGCAATCAACGAGAGATCAAAGTGTTAGAATATTTTCGAGCTTCAACGGCAAGTCAATCAAGGTAAGTCAGTACAGGTACCTGAAGCCTCGACCTGAGGAACCTTTCCCTTTCCACGATCGGAGCTCTTACCCTTGGGGGTCGACTTCTCCTTGGTGGGGGTTGGCTCTGGCAAGGGTTGAGGGGTAGCATCACCCACCCGGCTTCCTCTCTCCATGTGAGCAGGAGAGGGAACATCCCGAGGAGGTGAGGCTCCCACTTCGTCTTCTCGCCCGCTCGGATGGTCGAGCCCTGCCACCATGGCAGCTACTTCTTCAGCCAGAGATCGTGAGGGTGGTGGGGGTTGTTCAACCTCCACACCCCCACTTGTAGTTGTTGCCCCTTCGAGAAGGGGAACCTCAGGAGGTATCTGATCGATGGGTGTGGGGTTGCTTCCAACCCCACCACTCCCCGATATCCTGATCTTGAAACGCAGGGGGTTCTTCTTCAACGCCCCAAAGTCGTAGGTGGGAATCACCCTGGAGCCATCTCCCGTGGCGTCCATAACTCCCTCCATCCTTCGAGCCTTACCCTCGTCTATGAGGATAGGCTGCGATTCCTCGTCAACACCACCAGTGGGGGTGGGAGGAATTTCTTCCTCACCACCCCCATGTCCATGACCACCATCAGTGGGGGTGGGAGGAATTTCTTCCTCACCACCCCCATGTCCATGACCACCATCAGTGGGGGTGGGAGGAATCTCTTCCTCACCACCCCCATCATCATCATCATCATCATCATCATCATCCTCTCCATCTTCTCCATCGCTGCCTGTGCCTTCATCCTCCTCATCTCCGCCCTCCTCCCTCTCTACCTCCTCTTCTTCATCTTCATCCTTCTTTTTCTCCTCATCCTCCTGTCTGATGAGGATTTTTCTCTTCTTCTTCGCCGGGCCCTTTGGAATCACCAATCTCTCCTTTGAGGGAAGCGCGCGCCTGGCTGCATAAGCCTTCTTTTCGAATCGAAGCTTTCTAACAATTTTTCCAGACTGAGGGTCCTCCTCATAATCAGAGTAGATTACCTCATTGTCTTCATATCGAAGCTTCGATTGGTGAAGGAGGTTGGCCTTGCCGTGTCGGACTGGGCAATTCGAGAATTGCCTCCAAGATTGGGTCCTGCACGTTAACTCCAAAAAGAGATTGTCGAGGGCCCCTACTCGTTCTGGAGCCCAAGAGAGAGCTCCTCCTGTGCAGTATATATCAGTCTCCTTGTGCACCTTGAATCGAGGAACCTCTGGAACAGACATAGGAGTCCAGGCACCAGATATCGACAACGGCCAGTCAGTATAGAGCTTGTCAGAACCGACGGTATCGAAGATCGGGCGGAGGGCAGTGACACCTGTCAAGTAGTAGAACGGGCTGTCCTTCCTCCAAGCCCATCGGTAGTGATAGAAGAAATACCCTAGTTCGATTCGGGCTTCTTCACCTGCAGGGATGCTGGAGTAGCATTCCCTAAGCTCCTTCTGGAAATCCGACTCTACGCGACAGAAAGCGTAGATGATCCTCCAGGAGTTCCCAGTCACTTGCCCGGGACAGAGACCGGAAACGTTCAGCAGCCTCGCGGCGAAAGGCGGTAGCGGAAGGCGCAGTCCACAGTTGAGCTGGCCGATCATGATCATTGTTCCCATCACTTGCTCTTTGCTCGCCCACGAGACAAAGACTGTCCGCCTGTCAACACCGAAAGCAGAGAGAACACCCGGAAGCGCTGATAGAGCCTTTCCCTCTGTGAAGAATGACAGCAACTCATGCAGCTTCTCCCTCTTCGCATCTGTTAGCTTACTGCCGATATTGTACCCAAACTCAGGCTCCGCCTCCAGAGGTATCTGCGGGCAGAGAACAAATTTGGCTTTGGGGATCTGCTCTGGCCTTGACGGTGCAGTAGCAAATCCTACTCCTTGGTGCCTCTTGCCCAGTTGGCCAAGCTCAATCAATTCGGCCCTACCTTTGCCTCGTCCCTTCGGAGCAGAAGAAACCTCGACAACTTCCTTGCCCTTCCTCTTAGAAGGAACAAAGCTCTTCTTTGAACTGCCCGAAGATGCCATTTAACCGATCGAAAGGAAATGAACAAGAAGAAGGAAGCAAAGGATCTGGACTTCGAAAATTTTTGGAAGCGTGAGGCGAAAAATGACAGCCAGTGAAACTTATATACCCAGGGTAAAACAGGTGCGCAAATCGAGAAGACACGTGTCTTCACCATATCAAATCGCGTGTTTTTGTAGGTACACGTGGCATCCATCCGTAGCAAGCGCAAAACCAGGCGAACAGTCGTGACCAGGCGAAACGTCAGACCACCGGTCCGAGCAAACCAACGGTCCAAGCAAACCACCGGTCCGAGTGAACCGGATCGCCGGTTCAGAAGAACCATTCAAAAAAGACCAAAGATGCAAAAGCAAGAAAAAAATCAAACTCCATCAATATTCAAGACTGCCAAAGATCAAAGGAGAAAAACAAGCTATACCACTTCTTCGAAAGTACAGGTTCAAAACTAACCCTGACCGGCTGATTTTAGCCGAACGGTCAAATATGACCGTTCGGCCAAAATCAACCGATCGGTCGATTTTCTACTAGATCTGGCCAAAAACTGAGGGTTTTTGCCGATCACCCAAACCCTGACCGGCTGATTTTAGCCGAACGGTCAAATATGACCATTCGGCCAAAATCAACCGATCGGTCGATTTTCTACTAGATCTAGCCAAAAACTGAGGGTTTTTGCCGATCACCCAAACCCTGACCGGCTGATTTTAGCCGAACGGTCAAATATGACCGTTCGGCCAAAATCAACCGATCGGTCGATTTTCTACTAGATCTGGCCAAAAACTGAGGGTTTTTGCCGATCACCCAAACCCTGACCGGCTGATTTTAGCCGAACGGTCAAATATGACCGTTCGGCCAAAATCAACCGATCGGTCGATTTTCTACTAGATCTGGCCAAAAACTGAGGGTTTTTGCCGATCACCCAAACCCTGACCGGCTGATTTTAGCCGAACGGTCAAATATGACCGTTCGGCCAAAATCAACCGATCGGTCGATTTTCTACTAGATCTGGCCGAAAAACTGAGGGTTTTTGCCGATCACCCAAACCCTGACCGGCTGATTTTAGCCGAACGGTCAAATATGACCGTTCGGCCAAAATCAACCGATCGGTCGATTTTCTACTAGATCTGGCCGAAAAACTGAGGGTTTTTGCCGATCACCCAAACCCTGACCGGCTGATTTTAGCCGAACGGTTAAAACATAACCGTTTGGCCAAAACCAACCGATCGGTCAATTTTCTACTAGATCTGGCCAAAAAACCATGTTTTTGACCGATCACTCGATCCTTGGCCGGTTGAAATTGACCGTTCGGTCAAATTTTAACCGATCGGTCAAATTTGACCGATCGGTCAAAATCAACCGATCGGTCAAATTTCCACTGGATCGGTCAAAAAACCATGTTTTTTGACCGATCACTCGATCCTTGACCGGTTTAAATTGACCGTTCGGTCAAATTTAACCGATCGGTCAAATTTGACCGATCGGTCAAAATTGACCGATCGGTCAAAATCAACCGATCGGTCAAAATTCCACTGGATCGGTCAAAAAACCATGTTTTTTGACCGATCACTCGATCCTTGACCGGTTGAAATTGACCGTTCGGTCAAATTTAACCGATCGGTCAAATTTGACCGATCGGTCAAAATTAACCGATCGGTCAAAATCAACAGATCGGTCAAAATTCCACTGGATCGGTCAAAAAACCATGTTTTTTGACCGATCACTCGATCCTTGACCGGTTGAAATTGACCGTTCGGTCAAATTTAACCGATCGGTCAAATTTGACCGATCGGTCAAAATTGACCGATCGGTCAAAATCAACCGATCGGTCAAAATTCCACTGGATCGGTCAAAAAACCGTGTTTTTTGACCGATCACTCGATCCTTGACCGGTTGAAATTGACCGATCGGTCAAAATTGACCGATCAAAACTTTTTTTGGCGCTAACACTTGGCAAGCCTCTTTTATGCCTTTTTTAGACAGGGTGTTGCTGTTTTTTGCACCAAATCCAAGCCAGCCAGAATGAACTCTAGCTAACTTGGAGGGGGTAACTGTGGGTGCAAATTTTGGCAGAAGTTTACGTATTACCACGGGACCCACCGGCCCTGCCTGGTGGGCCCACGGAGACTACCACGGGACCCACCGGCCCTGCCTGGTGGGCCCACAGGGACTACCACGGGACCCACCGGCCCTGCTTGGTGGGCCCACGAGGATTGCCACAGGACCCGCCTGGTGGGCCCACGGGGACTACCACGGGACCCACCGGCCCTGCCTGGTGGGCCCACGGAGACTACCACGGGACCCACCGGCCCTGCCTGGTGGGCCCACGGGGACTACCACGGGACCCACCGGCCCTGCCTGGTGGGCCCACGGGGACTACCACGGGACCCACCAGCCTTACCTGGAGAATCCCCAGATACGACAGCTGAAACCGCCATTTACCCCAGAATTCCACTTCTGGAATCCTATAAATAGCAGAGCCTTCGAATGTAAAAGGATCGAACTCTCAGTTCTAAAACCAGAGCTCTGGGATTTCAAACTTCTCATCTACCATCTCTCTTTGATCTTCTTCTCTCCTTCGAAGAGATCAGAGTGTTTCTAGTGATACTCGGCCTGTCGAGATCACTTCGACATAAGTGTTAGTGAATTCGGGTTGCTCCCTATAGCACGGAGACGTAGGCTTCGGCTGAACTCCGAGATCACATCTTGTGTCACAATCTCTCTGATTGCATTTCTCTGTTTACATATCAAAAGCAACAACTTCAATCAATAGATCGACCAACGATCTTCGACGTCAACTTCGACTCCAATTGACTGGTGCTGCGAGAGTCTTCGGGTCGGCACGAAGATTTTCCCCCACAAGTATCGAAACATGTAATGAGATGAGGTCTACTATGACATCAGACATCAAATTGTGAACGAGGCATCATTCTAGTGGGAGTCCTTTCCATATTAATCTTAGGCTAGGCTCCAGATCTTAGGATTATGGGCAAACTAGTGAAGTATCGGGATCCTTGGAATCTATGTAATGTGATCCTTGCAAGAAAGACGAAAGCTGAGTATTCAAGGTAGGGACTATAATATTTTCCAAGGATACTAATGCTTTACGGGAAGGTTTAGAATCCTAGTGGAAGCGCGGTAGATCAGGGTCTAGGTCTAAGAGGTCGTGACCTTTCTAGATATGCATAAAACCTCATAAAGAAGGGATGTGTAAGAGGTTCCCTCTAAAGGGGAGCCCCTAGCCTCCACAATCAACTGGCTAAGGGTTCAGATGGAAGGTACGCAGTTCGATATTTCCACCGGGTGAGAGCTGTGTTTCTTTCCATGCTGGTTCGCCTAGTGGTTTACTTCGGGACATGGAGGATTCTGTTAGCAGGGGTAACAATTTTTTTCCTGTACCGCGGGAGCCTATGAACCCCCTGCCGAAACCACCTAGATTTGTAGGAAGCATCCAAAAGCTTGTGTGAAGCCGCCGTTGCTGTACATGGCGGGTCACATAAAGCTGGCCAAAAGGAGACTGAGAGGTCTTTTAGTTTACCATAGGTAATTTTGATGAAGATTGGGTCGTGAACACCCCATTGGTAGAAGCGGTTGCATACTCTCACCGAGATACTATCTATAATTCAAGGCCAATAGTCTCAGTACTCGAGCCCAAGGAATTTAGATTCCTGGATGTCTCTACTTGAGGTGGTGAAGGCATAGCGGCTGGAGTAAATATTATCAATTTTTAAATTCTATAAAATAGATTGTAGTAGACCCTAATTTTTGCTTTAAACCATTGTTTACAGAAATTATGACCAAGCTCGACTGCCTTACTTCCATCCTTAATAATAACAAACTTATATGACCAAACTATGAGGATTGAAAGCATAACCTAATGCTCGTCCTAAGGATTGACAAACACCCAATTGCCCTAAATACCCCTCAACCGGCTATGCCGGGACCAAGTTCTACTGAGGCCCAGTTGAAGGAATAGAAAAACTGGCTAGATGCGGATGAGATATGCCAGTGCTACATAGTGGCATCCTTGCAGACCGTCCTTCAGAAGCAAGTTATAGACAAGGCCTTCGCTTCAGACATGATGCTCTATTTAAAGAAAATATTCAAGGATCATAGTTGGGTAACTCATTACCTGACCATCAAGAAATTAGTATCCACGAAGATGGTAGAGGAGACTTTAGTTCGAGATCATATACAAAAATTATTTGGCTATATGAATGAACTTGGTTCCTTCGATGTCATTTTGGATGCAGAGATCCAGACCGATAAGTTATGCAACATTGCTACTTACTTTTTAGGGATATGCCCTAGAGACGACAGCATATACCTTGAACTTTGTTCCATCAAAGTCAGTACCTCTAACTCCTTGGGAATTGTGGTTGAAGCGAAAGCCAAGCCTGCAGCACTTTAGGATTTTGGGTTATCCAGTACATGTACGGAAGAACAAGCGAGATAAGATGGATTCAAATACTAAGATATGTCTATTCTTTGGGTATCCAAAAGGGACAAAGAGTGATTTATTTTATGATCTTGAGGATAGAAAGGTCGTCATCTCGACGAATGCCGTATTCTTGGAGCATGATTATTTAATAGACCATAAGCCCACTAGTAAAGTAGATCTTGAAGAATTACTTGGTACTGATGGGAGTACGCAGACAGAAAACGTAGTGGGAGCCGATACCACTAAGATAAATGATATTGTAGAATCGACTCCTACGGAACTACCATAGGTTCGTCACAGTAGAAGGACCACAAGAGCTCCTGATAGATACATTGGAGAAGCCTTCTTGGTAGATCCAGAGTTTCAGGAGGATGATCCTCTGAATTATGACGAAGGCGATGGTATCCTTTGACCATGCAACATGGCAAAAAGCCATGGAGACAGAACTGACATCAATATCTCAAAACTCGGTCTGGACACTTGTAACACCGCCTCACAACATTAAACCTGTTGGATGTAAATGGGTGTACAAAAGAAAAAGAGATCCAGATGGTATTGTTAAGACTTACAAAGCTGGACTAGTCACTAAGGGTTATACCTAGCGAGAAGGGATTGACTATAACAAAAAAAATTTCGCCAGTGGCTATGCTTAAGTCTATCCAGATCCTCTTGTCTATTGTAGCCTATTATAATTGGGTGATTTGGCAAATGGACATCAAGATTGTATTCCTCAATGGGGATTTGGAAGAAGACATCTATATGTTTTATCCTCCAGACTTTATCGCAAAAGGTCATGAAAGTCTGGTGTGCAAGTTGCAAAGGTCTATTTATGGATTGAAGCAAGCATCCAGAAGTTGGAACATACGTTTTGATCAGGCTATCCAGTCTTATAGATTTGAACAGAATATGGATAAACCATATATTTATAAGAGGAATGATAAGACTGTAGTAATTTTTCTAGTACTTTACGTAGACGATATCCTACTCATTGGAAACGATGTTGGAGCATTGTCTACAGCGAAGGTGTGGTTATCCTCTTAATTTGACATGAAAGACCTGGGTGAAGCGAGTTATGTTCTGGGGATCAAGGTAACTCGAGATCGTCAGAACAGGACTCTCTCACTGTCACAGTCAGCCTATATAGATACTATCTTGGTCAGATTCAGTATGCACAACTCCAAGAAGGGACTGGTTCCATTCAGACATGGAATGAAATTATCCAAGGATCAGGGTCCTAAGACTCCTGAGGAAAGGGTAGAGATGCAGAAGCTACCTTATGCTTCGGCTGTAGGGAGTGTGATGTATGCTAGCAGTGCACGAGACCAGATATATGCTATGCAGTAGGCATGATGGGCAGGTATCAGTCAAATCCGGATCCAGGGCACTAGACTGCTGTAAAAAGTATACTCAAGTATCTCCGTAGGATGAGAGATTATGAGTTAGTTTACTCTTCACAGGAACTGATGCCTTTTGGAAATACAGATTCTAACTTTACAGCAGATCCGGAATCCAGGAGATCGATGTCAGGGTTTGTATTTTTATTGGGAGGAGGAGCTATCAATTGGAGGAGCGTGAAGCAGGGATGCATGATGGATTTGACGACAGAAGCTGAGTACGTTGCAGCGTGCGAAGCAGCTAAGGAGGCGGTGTGGCTCAAAAAGTTCCTCACGGACTTAGGATGTGTACCAGGAGCTCAAGATCCTATTGTACTTTATTACGATAATAGTGGAGCAATAGCATAATCCACGGAGAAAAGATATCACCAGAGAGTAAGCATATCGAGCGAAAAATACTATATTATCGGGGACTTGCAGAAGCGAGGGGAAGTTGTAGTGACTCAGGTGGTGCCTGCAGATAACATGGCGGACCCTTTCACAAAGGCGTTACCGACCAAGGCTTTTGAGAAGCACATGGATGCCATGGAAGTTAAGACTGTTATTCCCCGCTAGGCCAAGTGGGAGATTGTTGTATCTCGTGTGTCCTAAGCGTGGATTTTCTGTATTAACATTAATAAAGATGACTTTGGTTATTGCTTTAATTAGAATACTACTTTGGTATATATTAATACACATATAATAAAGGACCCTAGGGAACACAGTAGGCCACTGAGGTGCATGGTGGATCCATACTTGGGAGACCTAGTAGACTAGTTCTGTGTAGACCTAGAACTAGTTCACAGCTTTGGTGATGCCGATCGCTTCACCGAGAATAAGCTGTTGGCAGGTAAAGGATGTGGTGAAGTCTCCACCACGGGAACATGGGATTTCCATTCACCTGACCAAGCACGATGATCGTGTTGAATAGAAACCAAGACAATGCACAGTTCAGTGATTCAGATACTGGTGCATAAACCGTCTTACTACTATAGATAATATGTCCTTGACCCTTAGGGACCATGTACACTGGGCCAACCAGTTGTGTGGTGCTTTGATGTGCCAACGTGTATGGACCATCCATAGTCCAATACCATGGTACGTTGGGTTACCTAGCTGGCGCATGAGTGGCATGCAATCCGTATGGGTTATCCGACGTCTAGTGTTGGATGAGCGCGTTTTGATGAGTCAATCTGTCCACACAATTAACCCAGGCCTAGTGGTTGTCAGTATGACTGATGACGTTCCGGATGCTAGGCATAGCACCGAAAGGTGTGTGGTGTTATAAATGACAAGTCATTAAATCCTAGTCAAATGGTCGATCGGGATTTGATGGTGCTTCCCACCACCCGAGTCGTATCATGGCACTAGTAATAAGAGGGACTAAGGATTATCAGAGTATAGTAGAGAATAGGGTTACGAGGGAGTAACATAAGTTTAGGATCACTAGAGTTTAACTCACGTCGCACTCTAGGTAGGTACGCGGTTTAATCGGATTAGGGCTGATTAACGAAACTTTCGATGTGTCACCATAACAGTTAATCAGGGATCCGATTGGAGATAGAGATCCTGAACCCTGAAGGTTCCACCCTATCGTTGCGTATAGGAATTGTTCCCTGACCTGGTTGGATACGTTCGATACAAAGTAGCGCGATAGAGCGCAAGCCCGGAGCCAAAGAACCTAATTCACATATCTTAGGGGCCATAGGGGTATTTTGATAAATACTAAAATATGGCTCAGAATATATTGAATATAAATATTAAAATGAGCGGAATAATCCCAGGAGCTCATAGGCACTGACGGAACTCGATTTCGAGTAGCGCACCTCACTCAATCTCTCTTACAGTGTTTCACTTTTTGTGAAGGGCGTTTTCGTCCAGGCTTCACGATAGGCATGGAGAAACCCTAAAACCGACCCCCCCTCATCCCTATCCCCTTGGGGCTGGCCCTAGCTTGCGTAGAGCAGTTGGGGACCAGCCCTATATAAGGAATAGAAAGAGAGAGGGGCCAGCCCTAGCTCTCCCCTCTCCAAAAAGCCCGAACCCCTCTCCCTCTCTCCCTCTTTGTGGTTTTGACCAAGGAAAAAGGAGCAAGAAGAAGAAAGAAAAAGGAGGAAGGAAGGAAAAGAAAGAAGAAAGAAAGAGAAGGAGGAGATCTCACGGCTCGCCGTCGTCTTCGCAACGAATTCCTACATTGGCTCGTAGTCCTTGCACTCAGAGATAGGACTTCGAGGATTCCTCCTTTCGCAAAGGACAAGGTGCCATCCGACAGCTTCCCTTGCGATTCACGTGCGGTTCATCATCGTTCCTTTCTCTTTGGATCATAGATCCATAAGGTATGATGATTCTAAACACCTAACTAGATGCATGCATGTCTTCCGTAGATCATAGTATGTCTCTAGGGTGTCCGTACATATGCTAAGATCATAGATTTACATGTAGATTGTTTTGTAGAATTAATTGTAATGAAACATACACCATGAGATCTTCAGATCTATCTTTTGCTTTCGCTGCGACTCTGATAATAGGATTTAATTCCAATTGGAATGACCCTACATTATCGAATCAGCTGGAGGCAAAGGATCCTATTGCCTAATCTTGCCAGAAGGAGATAGGCTACCAAGGGCTTGGAATGTCAGACATCTCAAAATATTCTACCCTTGATGTATTATATTGAATGAATATTTGTTTCAATTTCAACCTTGTCCATTCCAATTCTAAATGCTCACACAATCACAAATAGTTTTGATGTTATGATACAGCACAACTCTTAACTAGCAGATCGACTAACAGTTTGGGTGTTCGTGTTGCAACACGACCCCTTACAGGCAGAAACAAATAGTTTTAACGTTGTGAGACATCACAACTCTTAACTGGCAGATCGACTAACAGTTTGGGTGTTCATATTGTGACATGACCCCTTACAGGCAGAAACAAATGGTTTAGAAGTTGCGACACGACGCAACTTCTGACTAACTAATTGATAAATAGCTTGGATGTTTGTGTCACGACACAACCCTAGCTGGCAGACACTCATTCAATCATTCAACACAAACCAATTCATTCAGAATAATGAATATAAAAGAGACATTTCATTTTGAACATCAAAAACAAATTTTCTATTATTCAAAGTTGTGTAAGTACAAAAGACAGGTACATCAAGGCTTCTCAACGCTAGGCGCCCTAGATCTATTTATGCTAGAACCGCCACGAGCCTTGCTTGCCACGGAAGCCTTTGAAGATTAAGTGTCATTGTTGTGAGGTAGCCTGAGGGCTTCTACGACTTTTTTAGCCGTTGACTTGTAGCTAGTCAAGTCGACGTTCAGCTGTTCGATCTCCAGTGCGTGAGCCTCCTCTTTTGCAGCAAGCTCTATCTTCAGCTGCTCTATCTCCTCGGCACATTGGAATGATATATTCTTCACCTTGAAGAATCTATTTTTAAGGCTTTGGAGTTCTTTATTGGCAGCTAGGAACTCGGCCTCCATCTTGTTCTTCATATGCGCCTCACTGTGAACAGCCTACTGACTCGAAGATAGTGCCGCAAATAGCTTTTCCCTCTCGTCGTTAGCCTCCTCCAGGAGGGCATTCAAGTGGGAGATCTCGCCTGTAGACTCTCTCTCCCCGACTTTCTTAAAAACCCTGTTGTTCATCTTCAACAGGGCGGATATATGCATAGCAACAAAAACAAGTCAAGAACATCAGATGGAAGTACAATAACCTAAGACGAAGTCAAAACTACTCACCATAACTTCAAGCCTGTTAGATGTCTCTTCGAGGGTCGCATCTGGCAGGTTGCAGAGCTTCCTAACGCCCTAGTTGGACGGTTAAGATCCACCTCGCCCAAGTCACGCAACATAGGCTGCAGGCTGCCTGGTGCACCTACAGGCAAAGTATTCAAAGTGCTCAGACATGTTCAACTTTCAATTCTATCGAGATAAGGTAACGAGTTAGAACTTACTCTTATCGACGGAGCCTCCTTGTGAGGGTTGAGCTGGTCCCTTTCCTCGATCAGATCCTTTCCCCTTGGGGGTGGGAACTTCTTCGCTGGGATTGCAGTCGGGACCTGCTTGGTCATCTGCTTCTTCCTACGACCCTCATCCCCCTTTGGCTCGTGGGGAGGGACATCAGGAGGTGATGAAGCTCCTCCTTCATCATGCATCTCGCCTGCCCCCTGGAGGAGGGCAGATATCAGGGCGGCAGCTTCTGCTGCCACCTTGGCCGTGTCACTCCGAGGGGCCAGCCTTGGTTTCTCGACTTCCAGGCCTCCACTAGTTGAAGCCTGCCCCGTCAAGGCCTTGCCCTACCGGAGACCTTCGGGCGGCACCTGCGCAATGGGCGTCGGGTCATAGAAACGTCGCTCCCCGAATACTTTACCTTGATGCGTATAGGACGCTTCAGGGTCTCGAAGTGGTAGATGATCGACACCTTCTTGCCGTTGTCTACAGTATCAAGATTGTCCTTCATTCGACGGGCCTTAACCTTGTCGATAGGAAGAACTTGGCTAACGCCTGGCGGGGTGGGGGGTACATCTTCTCGATCTCTAGCCCCTTCCTCTCCGTCTTCTTCCTCCTCCTCTCTTTCTTCTTCTTCTTCCTCATCCTCCTTCTCTTCTTCTCCGCCTTCTTCCCTTCCTTCCTCCTCCTCCTCCTCTTCTTTGCCTTCTTCCCTCCCTTCCTCCTCCTCCTCCTCTTCTTCCTTCTTTTCTTCCTTCATCACCTTCCTCTTCTTGACATGGCCTCGCCTGGTCACAACCAGTTTTTCCTCGCCAAGCTCGGAGCACCTCCTCTTTCCATAGACCTTTTTCTCGGCCCGTACGTATCAGACCACTCCTCCTGTCTCGGGGTCCTCCTTGTAATCCGAGTACAATGTATCTTTGTCCTCGTACCTCACCGGCAGCCTGTGCATCAAGTTGGCATTGGCATTGCCATTGCCATGGCGGACCGAGCAGTTGGCGAACTGCTTCCACAATATGGTCCCATAGGTTAATTCCAAAAGAGATTGTCGATCGATCCAATCTGCTCGGACGACCAACAGAGATCTCCTCCCGGCCCATACCTCTCGACCTCCTTGTGGACGTGGTTGCACGACGTCTCTGGCATCGAGAAGGGAGTCCACGCCCCTGTGATAGAGATCGACCAATCAGTGTAAAACTTGTCAGAGGGGACCGTGGTGGTGATGGGGCGGAGGGTGGAGACACCGTGCAGATTGAAGAAGGGGTTGTCCTTCCTCGAAACCCACTGGTAGTGGTAGGCGAAGTAACCCAATTTGATCCTGGCCTACTCGCCGTCAGGAATGCTGGAGTAGCAGGCCCTCAGCTTATCCTAATGATCGGATTCTACCCTGCAGAAAGCGTAGATGATCCTCCATACGTTTCAGCAACCTGGCCGCGAACAGGCGTAAGGGAAAATGCAACCCCGCAGTTGAGTTGCCCAATTGTCACGATCGTGCCCATTATCTTCTCCTTGCTGGCCACCTCTATGAAGACCGACCGCTTGTCAATACCAAAGGCAGCCTGTACCCCTGCGAGCGCTGGGGGGTGGGCACCTTCGGTAAAGAAGCTCAGCAACTTCTCCCACTTCTCCATCTAGGCGTCAGTGTGCTTCTTGCCGATCCCGTACTCAACTACGGGCTTCTCAGACAAAGACTTTAGTGGCTTCAGCACGAAGTCAACCTTGGGGAGATGCTCCGGCTTGGTGAACGCAGAGGCAAATCCAATACCCAAATGCCTTTTGCCAAGGACATTGGGGTTACCCTTGGCCTTGCTCTTCCCCACGATCTTTGGCGATGAAGGCTCAGCAGTGGCCTTCCCCTTTTTCGACCCGTCACGTTGGGACGGCTTCACCTTGGGGGGAACAATGTTCTTGGTGCAGCTTGCAGAGGCCATTGCAACCGATCGAGAGAGCGAAGAGCAAGAGCAAAGAACAAGAGTGAAGAACAAGAGCAAGAGCAGAGAGCAGGCAACAGAATTCAGAAAAATTTTAACAACGTGGGGAAAAAAGAACTTCGGGGCAAGATTTATATGCCACAAAAACTTGACGGGAAAATCTATGCGACATGTAAGGCCACCAGATTGGTGGATAGGGAAACGACAGACCGAAAGAAACGACAGGAATACGAAGCGCTAACTCCAGCTCACCCGATCGATGGGCTGACGATCGGGTGAAACTTCAAAAGTTTAGCCAAAAGACTTCACCCAATCGACAAACAGACGATCGGGTAATTTTTCAAAGGATCGGGCAAAAAACATAACTTTTTACCCGATCGCCCCTAGCTCCACAGGTTGAATTTAACCGATTAGAAAAATTTGTCCGATCGGACAAATTTGACCGATCGGCCAAAAGACTTCACCAAATCGACAGGCAGACGATCGGGTGATTTTCCAAATGATCGGGCAAAAAATATAGTTTTCTATCCGATCACCCCAAGCTCCACCGGTTGAATTTGATCGATTGGACAAATTTATCTAATCGGACAAATTTGGCTGATCGGCTAAAAGACTTCACCTAATCGACAGGCAGACGATCGGGTGATTTTCCAAAGGATCGGGCAAAAAGTATAGTTTTTTACCCGATCGCCCCAAGCTCCACCGGTTGAATTTGATTGATCAGACAAATTTATCCGATCGAATAAATTTGGCCGATCAGCCAAAAGAATTCACCCAATCGACAGGCAGACGATCGGGTGATTTCCAAAGGATTAGGTAAAAAATATAGTTTTTTACCCAATAGCCCCAAGCTCTACCGGTTAAATTTGACCGATCGAACAAATTTATCCGATCGAACAAATTTGACCGATCGGCCAAAAGACTTCACCCAATCCACAGGCAGACGATCAAGTGATTTTTCAAAGAATCGGGCAAAAAACATAGTTTTTTACCCGATCGCCCCAAGCTCCACCGGTTGAATTTGACCGATCGGACAAATTTATCCGATCAGCCAAAAGACTTCACCCAATCGACAGGCAGACGATCAGATGATTTTCCAAAGGACCGAGCAAAAACTATAGTTTTTTACCCGATTACCCCAAGCTCCACCTGTTGAATTTGATCGATCGGATAAATTTATCCGATCGGACAAATCTTACCGATCGGCCAAAAGACTTCAGCCAATCGACAGCCAAACGATCGGGTGATTTTCTAAAGGATCAGGCAAAAAACATAGTTTTCTACCTGATCGCCCCAAGCTCCACCAGTTGAATTTGACCGATCAGACAAATTGACTGATTGGCTAAAAGACTTCCCAATCGATAGGCAGATGATCGGGTGATTTTCCAAAGGATCGGGCAAAAAGCATATTACCCGGTCGCCCAAGCTCCATCGGTTGAATTTAATCGATCAGATAAATTTATCCGATCGGACAAATTTGACCGATCGACCAAAAGACTTCACCCAATCGACAGGCAGACGATCGGGTGATTTTTCAAAGGAGCGAGCAAAAACATAGTTTTTTACCCAATCTCCCCAAGCTCCACCGGATGAATTTGAACGATCGGACAAATTTATACGATCGGACAAATTTGACCGATCGGCCAAAAGACTTCACCCAATCGACAGGCAGACGATCGGGTGATTTTCCAAATGATCGAGCAAAAAATATAGTTTTTTACCCGATCGCCCCAAGCTCCGCCGATTGAATTTGACTGATCGGACAAATTTATCTGATAGGACAAATTTGATCGATCGGCCAAAAAATTTCACCCAATCGATAGGCAAACGATCGGGTGATTTTCCAAAGGATCAGGTAAAAAACATAGTTTTTTACCTGATCGCCCACAGCTCCACCGGTTGAATTTGACCGATCGAACAAATTTGACCAATCGGCCAAATAGACTTCATCCAATCGACAGGCAGACGATCGGGTGATTTTCCAAAGGATCGGGCAAAAAATATAGTTTTTTACCCGATTGCCCCAAGCTCCACCGGTTGAATTTTACCTATCGGACAAATTTATCCGATCGGACAAATTTGACCGATCAGTCAAAAGACTTATCCCAATTGACAGGCAGACGATCAAGTGATTTTCCAAAGGATCGGGCAAAAAACATAGTTTTCTACCCGATCACCCCAAGCTCCACCAGTCAAATTTGGCCGATTGGCAAAATTTATCCGATCGAGCAAATTTGACCGATCGGCCAAAAGACTTCACCCAATCGACAAGCAGACGATCGGGTGATTTTCCAAAGGATCAGACAAAAAATATAGTTTTTTACCCGATCGCCCCAAGCTCCATCGTTTGAATTTGACCGATCGGATAAATTTATCCGATCGGACAAATTTGACCGATCGGCCAAAAGACTTCACCCAATCGACAAACAGACGATCGGATGATTTTTCAAAGGATCAGGCAAAAAATATAGTTTTTTACCCGATCGTCCCAAGCTCTACCGGTTGAATTTGACCGATCGGACAAATTTATCCGATCGGACAAATTTAACCGATCGGCCAAAAGACTTCACCCAATCGACAGACAGACGATCAGGTGTTTTTCCAAAGGATTGGGCGAAAAACATAGTTTTTTACTCGATCGCTCCAAGCTCTACCGGTTGAATTTGACCGATCGGACAAATTTATTCGATCGGACAAATTTGACCGATCGGCCAAAAGACTTCACCCAATCCACAGGCAGACGATCGGATGATTTTCCAAAGGATCGGACAAAAAACATAGTTTTTTACCCGATCGCCCTAAGCTCCATCGGTTGAATTTGACCGATCAGACAAATTTGACTGATCGGTCAAAAGACTTCACCCAATTGACAAGCAAACGATCGGGTGATTTTCCAAAGGATCGGTTAAAAAACATAGTTTTTTACCCGATCGCCCCAAGCTCCACCGGTTGAATTTGACTGATCGGACAAGTTTATCTGATCGGACAAATTTGACTGATCAGCCAAAAGACTTCACCCAATCGATAAGCAGATGATCGGGTGATTTTCCAAAGGATCGGGCAAAAAACATAGTTTTTTACCCAATCGCCCCAAGCTCCATCTGTTGAATTTGACCAATCAGACAAATTTATCCGATCGGACAAATTTGACCGATCGGCCAAAAGATTTCACCAAATCGACAGGCAGACGATCGGGTGATTTTTCAAAGGATCAGGCAAAAAACTTAGTTTTTTACCCGATCACCCCAAGCTCCACCTGTTGAATTTAACCGATCAGACAAATTTGACCGATTGAACAAATTTGACTGATCGGCCAAAAAGATTTCACCCAATCGACAGTCAGACGATCGGATGATTTTCCAAAGGATTGGGCAAAAAACATAGTTTTTTGCCCAATCGCCCCAAACTCCACATGTTGAATTTGATCGATCGGACAAATTTGACCAATCGAATAAATTTGACCGATCGGACAAATTTGTCCGATCGTTCGAAGATAACCGATCGGTGAATCCTGATTGATCGATCAACAAACAACCTATCAACGGGTTTTGTCTTGTCGGTTGCCAAAGTCCTATGAGAACTCGATGACATCAATACTTGGCAAGGGGTTTGGATCCTTGCACTTGGATTCCAAGTCAGCCAGATCGGCCCCTAGCTAACTTGGAGGGGGTAACTGTGGGTGCAAATTTTGGGCAACGCCCCACGATAGGACCCACCAGCCCTGCCTGGGGGGTCCACCGAGACGACGATGGGACCCGCTAGCCCTTCCTGGGGGGTCCACCGAGACGACGACGGGACCCACCAGCCCTGCCTGAGGGATCCGCCGAGATGACGACAGGACCTACCAGCCCTGCCTGGGGGGTCCGTCGAGACAACGACGGGACCCACCAACCCTACCTGGGGGGTCCGCCGAAACGACGACGAGACCCACTATCCCTGCCTGGGGGTCCACCGAGATGACGGTGGGGCCCACCAGCTCCCGCTTAGATCCAGGCAATAGCTATAGATAACTGCCTTCACCTCGATTCCCATCCAGAAAATTCTATAAATAGCAGACTCGACAAGTGTAATTGATCGAATATCTGATTTTTGAATCAGACTTCCAAAAAACCTAAAGCTCTGACATCCTAAACTTTCGATCTTCTTTTCGAAAAAAGACATGTGACACTCGGTCTGTCGAGGTCACTTCAGTTCAAGTGTTAGTGAATTCAGGTTGCTCCTTATAGCACGGAGACGTAGGCTTTGACTGAACTCCGAGATCACACCTCGTGTCAATAATCTTTCGACCATTCGAAAGTTCCACTCAAAGACACCAATATCCGAACCTACAAAGTAGACAAACGTTTGATCTGACTTTCGACTTGACTCGATTAACTAGTTGGGCGGAGTATTCGGGTCGGCACAGAGATTATCCCCCACAGGTTTAACGTGTGAACAGTATGACTCATCAAATACACCCATCCATCTCTGAATGTTTGATAGCCTATAGGAGCTACATATCACTCCAATACCAGCCGAGAAACCCAATATACCATGGTATTGGACTATGGTAGGTCCGCACACGTTGGCACATCAAAGCACTACACAATTGGTTAGCTTAGTGGGTATGTTTTCTCAGAGTTAAGGACATATTACCTAAAGTGATAAGATGATTAATGCACCAGTGTCTGACTCATTGATTCATGCACTGTCCTGGTTTCTGTTCAACACGATCATCGTGCTTGGTTAGGTGAATAGAGATCCAACGTCCCCGTCCCTCTACCTGCCAATAGCTTGTTCCCAGTGAAGCGCTAGCATTACCAAAGCTGTGAACTGAGTCTAGATATACACAGGGAGCTGGTCCATTGGGTCTTCCAAGCATGGATCTACCATGCACCTCAGTGGCCTACTGTGTTCCCTAGGATCCTTATTATATGTGTATTACACATACCATTTTAGATATTCATTAACCAGAGCCATTATTTAGTAATGCTAATCTAGAAAATCCACGCTAAGGACACACCAGCTCCAACAAGTGCCCCCTTAGAAGAGAGAGTTTCAGAGTGAGAGAGAGTGAGAGAATGAGGAGGTGAGAGAGTTAGAGACTAAGAGTCAGAGAGAGTTAGAGAGTGAGAAAGTGAGGAGGTAAGAGAAAGAGAGAGATAGAGAGAGAGAGAGAGAGAGAGAGAGAGAGAGAGAGAGAGGCACACACAGCAGCCGACCAACCCTCCTCTTTCCCCTGCTCTAGCAACCGACCACCCCCCTTTGCGCTGAAGCCTTTGGGCTAGGCCAACCTCCCCTGTGTTTGTTCAAACCAAAGCACCCACCCCCTTGCCCCTTTGCCCCCCTCTACCGAGCCCAATCCCCCCCCCCCCCCCCCCCCCCCCCCCCCCCTCTGGTGGTGCACACCTTGCCCAACTCCCCCACCTCGAGGGCAACGCACACCCATGACCGACCCCTCCTCACCTTCACTTCTGTATCGAACTGCGTGAAGGGTGCCCCGCCCAAAGTGAATTTTGAGTTTTTGACTCATTTTTTAATCCCGTTTTCGCATCAAAATCTAAAGCTCGTCCTAGCTCCATTCTCCCCTCGTCTCTAATGCCAGTCCTACTTGGGGCTGATGAGGACATCGGTGAGACTCGCCAGTCCTGCTAGGGGGAAATGAGGAGACTGTTTGGGGCTCAATATAATATGCCACAAAAACCGTCCCGGGACCCGGATATTTTTCAGATATATATAAATAGTAGATAACCGATAATCTAGATCGAATCCTCCATGCTGGAAAGAGACGGATTGGGGACGGAGTTGTGTTTGGAATTGTTTGAAAAAAAACCTAATTGGATTTGGGATGGAGTTGGGTTTAGCCTATCCCGCCCCAAACCTGACCCAATTACATACACATATTAATTAACATATACATTGATAGTAGTTACGCATGTCATAGCAAAAAAACCCATATTGTCATAGCAAAAAAACACATATGACATATACATTGATACTAGTTACGCATGTCATAACATATACGTCAAACCCTCAGAAGCGGGGGCTTTATCGATTCCAATTCATTCACCTACTTAATTTAATTTTTTAAAATATTTACTGAGGTGGGACTACTCGATGGATTAGGATGTGATATGAAGTGATGCAATCGATGGATGGATGGATGGATGCAGGGAAAGGAAGGAAAATAGAGTATGGGAGGAGGGGGGTTCAGACTTCAGAGTGCTGCATCTGGTCCGCCCATTTCTGGCCATCCTGCCCGAAGTCGAAACCGCCGATCGTAGGATTCCTTTCCGGGAGAAAGTGAGCTCAGCTCAGCTCCCCCTCTATGGCATTCACTCAACCACCGGTGCTGCGGATCCTTTCTACTGGATGCGCTGCATCCAACCGTGGGACTGTCATGGAGTTGGGAATAACCCCCATTGTGATTTGTGACGTCCGGCCTGGTGATGCAACTCTTGGCGGGGTCCACGATCCAATATCATCCAAGTCGACGTACAGCAGCGTGAGAGAGGATCGGGCCTTGTTGTAAGACACCAACCCCCCCCCCTTTCTGCATCTCATCATCCATTCATGTCTTTATCTTTGGGTCTTTTTTAATCATCAAAGTCAATACCAATAAATAATAGCGCTTTGATTTGTTACGTACTTATACAATACCACTAATCTTTTTTGCTTTAAGCTGTGTGGTTCTTTTTTCATTCCCTCATGCATTTTGCTCACCCATACATACTACTCAATCCAACTGATCGATCCATATTGTTGGTCTCTCTTTGGGTTGATGGCTAAAACAGGAAAGGAAAAGCATCCCGGCCCCGGCCACATAAAACTAAACATAATATTTCAAACCTCAAATAGTAAATAGTAAATAGTAAATAGTAAATAGCAAAGAGCTAGGAGGATGGAGTAGACAATGAAAATGACTTCATTCATATCCAAAGGAGGAAAGGAAGGGTACACTACATCAACAACTAAGCAGATCACAGACTAAATGATACCCCTTTGAAAGGGAAAGGATCGATGCTGGCTCATTACAATTACAATGAGAAAGATGGGGTTGATCGGGGACCACTTCACAATCCGCATCACTTCCTGTTCCTTTTTATAGCCACTAGACTAGTTTTGGACGGTTCTGATCACTCGCTGCCCCCCTTGCAGTTTTCATAACTCTCACTCCTTGTTCGTCATGTGGTGCTGCCACGATAGCCCACCAAGTCGGTCATGTCATTTATGAAGAGGTTGGTTTGTGCTAACTTGTATTCTGACTTGGCCGGGCTTAGGTAGCTGTTGGGTGGAATTGTTAATTGAAGTACTTCATTAACCAATGACGCCAGAAACACATGCAAGGAGAAAGTTTTACCAGCTTGGAATTGCATCTTCACCACTATAAACACTATTATATCTGCAATATGCATTTACCATGAAATTGCAGTTGGACGTACAATTCATCAGGGAAACATTTGTTGTTTCTCTGCGGTGTCTTCATATCAGGCTATGTTCATGAATACACTATATATATATATATATATATATATATATATATATATATATATATATATATATATATATATATATATATATATATATATATATATATATATATATATATATATATATATGCAATTGAGATTCACTACTAATTACATATAGAGTACAAAACTGCATGCCTCTTCTTGCATCAGTTTTGAGGGTTCTCCTGTGGATTTGATTTATATTCCCTTCCTTTAGGGATCGATGACAAAGGGTCGGGTCGGCCCTATCCCGAATTCGTCCTAGTAAGGAATACCTTGTCCCAAACCCATCTCAAGTTTAGAGGAAAAATCCAAAACCGTTCCATTTATATAAGCAAAATTCAAATTCATACTGTCCCAATTATATTTGGACGGGATAAATCGAAACGAGTTCGATTGGGTTTGAACTAAAACTAAAAAAGAAACACTAAACGTAGTAGTAACTAAATTCATTTTAACAAAAAAAAAGAGAGTAATTCTACATATAGTTTTTCTTAACTATATTCATGAAAGAAAACTTTTGGGCTATGGAAGTTCAACAATATTAATGTATATGTTAATCGATATATGTATATGAAATTGGGATGGGTTCGGGATGGTGTAGGCTAAACCCAGCCCCGTCCCAAACCCGCACAAATTATTTTAAACCCACCCAAATCCATTTAATTCCATCCCAAACCCATCACAATAGGATCGGGTTGGGTAACCTGATAAACCCGTTTAATTTCCATCCTACCCTCCTTGGCTGCAATCCTAGAAGAACAGAAAAGGTATAGATCATGCAACCATATACTTAAAATATAAATTGTCAAAATTGATTTCAGACTGTTAACGGATAGTCCCACATCGGTAAGGGAGGCACCCATCACCCGCTTAATATACCCGATGTGGACCTCCCCTTACAACCCGGGTTTTGAGGGTGCGAGGGTATCTAACATGGTATCAGAGCTAGCCTGTCTCCTGCTCCTGCTCCGGGTGCTCCCCACCAATCGTGTCTTGCCATGCGTGCTTCGCATGGGAGGATCCTTGCCACGCGTGCTCCGCGTGAGGGGGAGTGTTAACGGATAGTCCCACATCGTAAGGGAGGCACCATCACCCGCTTAATATACCCGATGTGGACCTCCCCTTACAACCCGGGTTTTGAGGTGCGAGGGTATCTAACATGGTCTTCAGAGCTAGCCTGTCTCCTGCCTCCCTGCTCCGGGTGCTCCCCACCAATCGTGTCTTGCCATGCGTCTCCGCATGGGAGGATCCTTGCCACGCGTGCTCCGCGTGAGGGGGAGTGTTAACGGATAGTCCCACATCGGTAAGGGAGGCACCCATCACCCGCTTAATATACCCGATGTGGACCTCCCCTTACAACCCGGGTTTTGAGGTGCAAGGGTATCTAACACAGACATCTGATCAAGTTATTTCATGTGATTTCACAGTTCTGTACAACGTTAGTGGTCTGGGCATGATATAGTTACATAGTGCAAGCGTAGAGAGAGCTCAAATAACTGAAGGGAATAGAATTTGTTGTGAACGTGTAGAAAGGGAAGGTTATAACCTTCATGCAAATTCTATAAATAGAACTAACCCAAATAAGCGGGACAAGACTAGTCAGTTGTGAAAATGTAGAACTTGAAGAGTGTCCTACCTTTGTAGTGAGTTGATATTATTGCCTTTGCCTAAAAAGGGTCTGTTTGCATTAAGCATTGATATAAACATTCAATTGCAATAGCATGGGTTCTGTGTGTCAACATGCTCTTTGCATTTCTTTTACTGAAATGTCATTTATTTTCAGGAAAAGCTTATAAGTATTGCAATTAATATATTATATCATTCCAGAAATGGCGCTCAGAAGTTACTGGCCGGGCATTCTTATTGCGATTGGGGAAGCAGTGGCATATGTTTTATCTGGGATGTATGGTAGTGTCAGTCAGCTTGGCACTGGAAACGCTATCTCATAATTCTCCAACTTTGCTTTGCCGGTATTATTGGTCATTTGCTTAGATGAAACTTCTACAAAAGGGATATGGTCTTGGATCCGGTATCTCTCTATTCATCGCCACCAGCATCTGGTAAGCTAATGCTTGTCTTTCATTTTTCCCATTAGAATTAATATATGCTTAGGGTCACAGAGCAGCATAATTTTAACCTGTAGTGAAAATATCATCTGGAAAGCGTTTAGCCCCACGACTATAAACAGTGGGCGAGGTGCCGAATTTGAAGGGGCTGTTATTGCCTTGTTCCATTTGCTGATAACTCGAACAGACAAGGTCCGTGCTCTCCGCGAGGCATTTTACCGTCAGAACCTTCCAAATGTAACAAATCTGCTTGCCACCGTATTGGTCTTCCTCATCGTCATCTATTTCCAAGGTTTTCGAGTTGGTCCTGCCAGTGAGATCAAAGAATGCCCATGGACAACAGGAGCTCCTATCCCATCAAACTTTTTTACACCTCCAACATGCCCATCATCTTACAGGCGGCACTGGTTTCCAACCTGTACTTTGTTTCCCAGGTACAGGAGCTTCAAACATGCTGTAACTGCAATTTAGTTCTTTACCTATGCGAAATTCTAATCCTTTCACATATGATGCAGTTGCAGTACAGGAAGTTTAGTGGAAATTTCTTTGTGAATCTGCTGGGTAAGTGGAAGGAATCGGAATATTCTGGTGGTCAATTTATCCCTGTTGGCGGTCTTGCTTACTATATTACCGCACCATCAAGGTGATTGAACAACTTTTGCTGCTGCTGTTATTTAAATTTCATATATGCTCTTCTATCAACTCCATGATCTTGTTTCTTTGTCCTCATTTTTAATTTAGTTGTTTTTTCTGATTTCATCTTTCCATCAACTTATTCGGCTTTTCTTCTTGGTCTTGTAATCATACGATGCAGCTTGGCGCATATGGCAGCCAATCCATTCCATGCACTCTTCTATCTAGTTTTTATGCTGTCGGCTTGTGTTCTTTTCTCAAAGACTTGGATAGAAGTTTCTGGATCATCAGCAAGAGACGTGGCTAAGCAGCTCAAGGTACATTTATGTGCATCGTTAGGTTGTCTAATCTTGCAGAGTACACTTACGTTTAAACAACAGATGGGCCAAATTAGGTTGTTAAAGTTACATTAGGATTTGCATAGTCAATGTTTTTGCCTAAGCTTTGAAGGAGAGAATTTTGAAGACATCTCAAGTTGTCAACTCCACTGGTATTTCAAACAAACATGTTACTAAATCATAATAGGGTTATACAGGGAATCTCCAACTGCCTCAAATTGTTCCGACTTAAATTTTTTTGCCAACATAATAGAATATAGTCTGATTATTGACATATTGTAAGCTATTGAATACAACCTTCTTGAAGTGAAGCAAGCATTTTTCTTCTGCAAGTGCAGTTGTCTGCTCAGTATATGCTCTAGTACAGATATGCTATTCACAATAAAAAATAACATCACATTTTTTTTTTGTTACGTCGAGAAAGCTGTTAAAAAAAAGGTATTCCATATCCTATTTGTGAGTCACCGCTAACAATATATATTGGCCTATTGGGCCCTAATGAAATGGCATTCCTTCTCCCCAAAACCCTACTCTCTCTATCTCTCTCTCTCTCTCTCTCTCTCTCTCTCTCTCTCTTTTGGGTATTGGTATCATGGTATCAGAGCAGTACTAGTCCGTGGCCCTCCTCTCCGCTTGTCGGAGCTATGTGTCGCCTCCTCGTGATCCTCCGCACAAGAGCCTCCCCGATCGACGTGATCCTCGACGAGATCTGGCTGTGAAGAGACCACCAACTCGACCTATATCTGGATGTGCTTCGCCCGGACGATCTCTAACCTCCGGTGAGATCCGACTGTGAAGAGCGACCTTTGGCCTCCTCCTCGAGCCATCGATCTGCTAGCTGTTGCTCGACCTCCTATTGCTCGCAGAGCCTCCTCGATGACCTCTTCTGTAGCCGTCAACCGTTGAACTCGCCGTCGATCTCCGGCTTAATACGCTCTCAATTATCTTGTCCTCATTGGTGCTATTTCAACACTTTCTCTAGCATACTCATTCACCACATTATCCTCCTAGATTTTTCGCACATACACCTAAACATCCTCATCCTTGCAACACTCCTCTTATGATCTCTTCAAGGGCCAACATTGTGAACCATATAATATTGCATATCTTATTGTTATCTTGTAAAAGGTCCTTATTCCTATAATAGTTTTTGTCATATGCTGACATATCTGATTTCAAAGCCTCAACCTAATCCATAGATGAGTTCCAGATTTACCATTACTCGTCATGAAATATCCTTATAATTTCATTCAAGCATAATCTCTCATTAAGGTTTTGTATCTGTGAGTGTGGGGTGGAAGCCTCTGTCACTGTCTTGCATTCAAGCATTCTCTCTCCTCAGAGACTTGTGTTTCTCGAACACTCGTTCATTCATTGTGTGTAATGCTTAGTAGGACTTGGGTTTTCGTCTGCGAATTACTTCCACACAAGATTCAGTCCTAAGATTTAGATGAGAACCTAATCCATAAGTAGCTTTGTAGATCTTCCTCTATGATGCTTTAAACCATTGTTATTTCTGTATTGACAAAAAAATCAACATTCGTTTAGTGGTTTATTTTTTGGAAGCCCACAGGATTTGTTACCACAACCTGCAGAAAAGGGGACGCAACCTCATGACCACAATCGCTCATTTTGTTTAGTGATGCATGGTGTAGCATAATTTTTCATTCTGAGTTCCTCGTTATTGTGGAGAGTTGTTGCTGATCTTCTCTGTAATCCCCATATATCTTTGATGGAATAAAAAGACCTGGTGGTGATTATGCTGAAATCCTTGCAGGAACAACAAATGGTGATGCCGGGCCATCGTGAGTCAAATCTACAGAAGGAGTTGAACCGGTACATTCCAACCGCCGCTGCCTTTGGGGGGATGTGCATCGGTGCTCTAACTGTTCTGGGGGACTTCATGGGGGCGATCGGTTCCGGAACGGGGATCCTGCTTGCAGTGACCATCATATACCAATATTTCAAAACATTTGAGAAGGAGAGAGCAAGTGAGCTTGGCTTCTTTGGATTTTGATCTGTTGCGGCTCATCGGGCAGGTGTGAGCTGAATTCTGGCGGCACCAAAGGGGTGCCCTTCTTGTAGTCTTGCTGAAGCAAACACAACGTCAGGAGATTGAGGTAAAAAGAAACAGCCTAATTCAAATTATTTGATGTGGTCAGACGCTGGAAAGGCTTGAAAAGTAATTAGCGATTATTTCCAGCCAAAGAGGTAATTAGTTGAATTTCTTTTCAAGTAGGAAGGCAAGGCAAAGCAAAGCAAAGCAGACGGGCATCCTATGCGTCTCCTGTTTTTCTTGTATCACTGACTCTATCTATGAGGTGATAAATTCTATTGATCTTGAATCTTGGTGTGTTATAGGTTCATCATTTAATTATGTTCACCATTTGAGTGCGAAAGCCCCAAAAAGATATACAAGTAAAAAAAGAGAGTTCAAGCACATCGTGAACAGCTCCAAATGAGTATTGTTTGAAGAGTCCTAAAGCCAGAGCAAGAATCACCAGAATGTCAGTCGGTAATATTGAAGAATTTTGGCGATAATAATTTGGTGTGGTGATCGGACAGCCAATGACTTACTAATGAGCAGATATACATTTTCTAGATAGACTAATTAACAAGTTATAATCATGCAATTAAGAAACATCCACATTCCTAAGATCAAACAATGGCCCTTAGAGTAACCTCTTAACAAGGATGCAATCCGTGAGTAGCCTCTTAACAAGGATGCAATTCGTGTGAGAGCAATCAAAGAGAAGCATACATCAATGCTAATTATCCTGTCAATCGATGTATTTATCGTACACACTCGATCCTAATGCTGCTTAGCCTACTTTACAAAAGAGACCAACAACAACACTCTGATAGTGAGCCTTGAGCCAGGAGAAAACTCTTTGGCTAGCCTCCACTGTTGCCTAACCTTTGCTCGGTGTGGTACGGCGAGCCAAGGGGAGCTCCACAAGAATGATGAAAGAGGATCTCTCCGCCTCCCTGAGATACTGCACCGTACCGTTCATGATCTTCACGAGCTTCTGGCTGATGTGCAGACCGAGGCCTTCTTTGGAGATGCCCTGGCTGTGGTGGAACATCTCCCGCACCAAAGCCTCGGGGATTCCTGGAGCAGGATGGATGATCCTGCGGATGGCCACTAGGGTTTAGAACTTAACGTCGGAAGTAATGCCCAATTCACGATGATGAAAATCTTACGATTACATGGGAATTTATTTGTTTCGAGATCAGCAACGTATTTCACAAACATTTTGGTTACGAGAATTTCACAATTGCATCAAAGGAAGCCAATAATTCAGAGTACAAGCAATCTATGTTTCAAGAAATTTTGTTTTGAAGTATGTAGCAGTAT
Source organism: Chamaelirium japonicum (assembly GCA_947650365.1). NCBI lineage: Eukaryota > Viridiplantae > Streptophyta > Magnoliopsida > Liliales > Melanthiaceae > Chamaelirium > Chamaelirium japonicum. Next base: position 119,430,350 of record OX393550.1, read on the forward strand.
TTCATTATAGTGTAAATTACAGTTTGACCCCTGCAGTTTGGGGGCAGTTACAGTTGTGACACTATAGTTCATTTTGTAACAATTACACCCTTGAAGTTTTAAAACATGTCACTTTCACCCCATCGTAAAGGGGGTGATTGTGTCAACAAACTGAAACTATAGGGTGTGCAGGTGTTCAAATAAAACTATAGGGACACAATTGTAACTGCCCCAAAACTTCAAGGGGTCAAACTGTAATCTACCCTTCATTACATCCACAATTCACTTCATGAGGTACGGCGAGTGCCAAATTTGCCCCCATGAATTCCAAACCTTGATATATAAAAAGCTAGTTGCCAAAAGAATTTAAATGATGGACCCCAACAAACAAGAGCTTATTTGATTATTGAAAAAACAAGTGCTTATTCAACGAGAATAAATAACCACCATGTCCGAAATATCTGATAATAACACCCGTAATAGTTTGTGACTATGATTATGGTGTGTTCTTACGTTGATAAAGAATCATATCAGCAGTGTGGAAAGTCAAGGAGGTATTAAACTAAATTAGCTTCCTCTGAGATCCCACACAACCTAAATAGACCCACAAATTTTTTTTTTTTAATATTGCAACTAGATATAGCATTTCTATAAATGGGAGTTGGAGAGGAGTACCGGAATTCGAGATGTACTATCTGCACACCAGTCCCTATAAATTCTTTTCTTGGTATTATCCGGAGAAGAACCGATCCTTCGGACGGTGGTGTGAATTGAAGCGCGTTCAACAAGAAGTCTGCTAGAACTTGCTGAAGCCTCAAATTGTCCCCGTATAAGTACATGGATGACAGTTTCACAGGCGAATCATGAACCAGCGCCACCTTTCGTTCCCTGCTTAGAATCATCCCCTGGAACATAACCGCGTCCACAGCTTCCCCAAGGTTGAACTCTACGGTGTTGAGCTCTAGGTAGCTGATTGGAAAGAGCAGTAGACAGTAAACTAGATGACATGAAACTCATTGGCATTTGTATTAGAAAGACTAAAAGTTGGCATTACATGAAATTTTAACTTAAACTAAAAAGTAATGGAAACCTTACAGGGTGTGCGGATTAGTTCTAAATATGTTTTGCCTCCATCTTCTCAAGATTTGCTACTATAATTTATTATTGCTCAATTGCTCAGGTATCATGCCAAAAGAGGCTAAAAGTTGAAAGTTCACTAAGATATTTAACAAATTTGAGTAGCAAGTTAAGACACCTTGTGTATAAAAGGGTTGAATCTTCAGCTCAAAATAAGAACCAACAGAGAAGAAAAGATGGAAAAGGAATCAGATTTTACTTTAGGAACTTAGTAAAGTCCCTTACCTCTTTAATACTCTCCAAGAAGAACCTCTAGGGTTCTGTTTAAGGTATTAGATGGAACATCAGAAATATATGCAGAGAAGAAAACCTATTATGAATCCTAAAATTACTGGGGAAAGGAAAAAGGGTAGAGATAAATGTTCAGTCAGTCCTTATGGCTTCTTAAATATAGCAGTAGTTACCAACATTGTTACGAAGTTGGAAGTCGGGAAAAAATCGACTAGAGGAGAGGTCGGAAAAATCAGGAAAGTGTCAGAAAAGTCAGAAAAAAGGGTAAATTTTTAAAAAATACCTATATATAGATGTTCCCACAAATTCTTTGAGCAATACATGACAGGATTAAAACACACAAATCGGGATTAGAACGTAAAAATCAGAACTTTTTGAAAAAAATCACGACTTTTTAAAAAAAATCAGGAAAGAGACACATAGCAAACATTTACTGAATAAGTAGCAATTAAAACACGGCTTATTAAAAAAATCAAAGATTTTGGTAACAAAAGTCAGCAATAAAAGTGGAAAAAACCTTCCCTTTCCAAAAAAACCATTGAGCCTTTTTTTTTTTCTAGTTTTAAATAAGTGGATGTGGCCCTCATTATATCCATATCAACCATCACAATGGATATTCTAATCTCCACCACTCAACTAAATGGCTTCTAAATTTCACTTAAACCCTTAAAACCTAGTTAATTACACATAAGAACCTCCTACAACCACATAACACTAATCCTTGTATGTTATTATAGCTTTCTTCCTCCGTGCACCCCTTCCATGTGAACCTCCTCTTTAACCACATCAATTAGACTATGAGGAGTATGGAATATGGCTCCAACAAATTAGATCGAAGTAAATCTTATTCCTTTTCAGCAGGTAATCAATCAAGTATCGTGGTAGAAGATTTAGAGTTTTCTGCATGAAATATGTGCAGATCAATAGTTGGCAAGACGTACTCGTGTGCACGACCTTGCAACAGAAACACTGTCTAACTCTAATATACCATCAAAACCCATTTTGTGTTGTCATTAGTGCAGAAACTATTGACACCTTGTTCCGGAAATTGATTCTTTCTTGAGCAAGAATTCTAACAACCATTGCACCCCTTCTTTTATATTTATTGTCCAAACCCAACTTGCTTCCTTCTAATTAATAGGTATTCTACATTAAACTTCCAGATCATATCAAATAAATGGTCGTACATCGCTTACACTAAGAACCTAAATAACCACCTTGAACCACTGATTGATCTTCTAATCTCCACAACTCATCCAAACGATACCTAATAAGTTACCTAAATACGTGAAAAATTAAGAATAACCCCTTCATGTATTCTTAATGGCACTATATACCTCGCTTTGCCCTCTGCATGTGAAGAACTCATGATCTTGAAAGCATGAGCTGCTAGTTTAGAGTCAAAAAATGATGCTTACTGGAAAGCTTAATGGATTTTGCTACTTTTAGACAATGTAAACTCTATAGAACAAACATGCAGATACTGTTTGGTCTGTGCATGAGACCATTAGGGGTAAATGAATTATACTGGTTTAGGCTCCAAGCTTAGTAGAGAAATCGGTATGAAAACCAAACAAAAAGATGTTTAGTTTCCGGATGGTAACTTCTCATTACTCATTTCTTGAGAACATCAAGTACACTTTCTTCAAAACCAGTCCCCTCATGTTGTGTTTCTATCTATTTATGTAGGATTTTTGTAGATCACAGAATATCCGGATAATAAATATATAATATGACATCAATAGTTGGCCATCCACAACCAAGAAATTCCTTGATATTAAGGTTGTGTTTGGCTTAGAGGAATCACCCCATTACCCCCTCTTATCATACAAGCGGACCCCAACTATTCCCCTCAAGTGTTTGGCAAAGCGGAATGAGGTGCGACCCCAAGTAAGCTACAGTGCGTTGTTCCCTTTTTACTCTCTTACAGAATATAGAGAAAAACACGGTAATTCTCAGCACTTTTTCTCTCTCCTAGGCTTCCCACAAGGCACGGGGACTCATGAGCGGTGAGCCACATGACGAGGGCGGTGGAAAGCTTGTCCAAAACACAGCCTAAATACTCAAGACTAGAATACCAGATCTCTTTAGTACACCACAAGCCTATACTCCACAAATGACAGTATCAAATTGCTTTTGCTAATGTTGTCAATTCAGCATATGTAGTGTGCAACCTAGGACTCCAATCGCATATTCGCGTATACGATTCTTATCACACGGTCAACTGTTTTCTTTTTTTCTGTTTATTGGGTTCATGTAAACTGTATAAAACCAAACACATTAGGAGTAAGACTGAAATGAAATTCCATTCATACTGTGCTAATATTGTCACATCATTGCGACTCCCTGAGAATTGTATGTTGATTCGTTAAACTAATAACATGCCCTATCAATGGTCCCTGAGTCTATTGTAAAATAAAAACAATTTAATTTGTCAATATATATATCCTAGGCCAAATAATAGGTTCAATCCTAATAAACAGAAATCTGTGTAGAAAATCCCAGATGTTTTTGGAACATACTTGAAACTACAAGACCTCAAAGCAGAAGTGGCATAAGACCATCTTCATGCCGTATCTTAGAACTCATCATCTTGAGTATGGATGCACGCAAAGAAGTTAGTTTTCATAAATATATACCAACCGGGGATAAACGCCGCTTCATACATGGTATAACTTTATATTGTTTGTTAGTACCTTCTTAAAATTTGTGGCTTTTATTTAGATATCCTAAGGAATACTTCCACTTGCATGTTTGCTCAATGATAAGAATAAGAGTGGGCACTAGGCCAAAGGGAATAATTTGAGAAGTCAATAGAAAAAGCACATCGAGTTCTGATAGTAACACCAAATAAGCTGGAAGAAAAAACATCAAAAGCTTTTGAATTTAAATTATGCTTGAGTAGAAAAAACTTACCTCAATTCTACTAGATTTTCTTTTTTTAAACAACCAGCTTACCAACCAATAGAAGAAGAAAGTTCAGCAATGTAAGTATGTAACAAAGCTCGTAATTATTGTTTGGACATAGTATCTATGGAACGTCTTCATTTTTGTGCAACTCTGAAATAAAACGTAGCAATTGTGCATTCTCAGAAATAAAACGTAGCAAGGAGATTCATACCATTGTTCGATGCTTTCAATATCCATGTCATCCAAGATCCTTGTCAACTGTTCCTGACATAAGGTGCTTCTTCGAAGGAGTTGCTTCTGCTCCTGTGTTAGATCAGAAGTCTCCATCAAATTGCTAGTAAACTTAATCCCACGAAGGGGGTTCCTAATTTCCTGACGAAGGTATGCTAACTCCTTGAGACTGTTCATTGCAGCCTGTTTAGACATTCTCTGCACGTGCAAGGCATGTTGAAGCTCCGGGCTTGCGACGTGCAGGAAGCATAACACCCCTGTGATCCGACCCTCAGAATCCATTCTCTTGCTGGCAGAAAGTAGTGCTTCGACATACTTTCCATCCATGCCAAAGAAACCAAACACCAATTTCTCCGCGTCTTGGCCTGCAATCACACCATTCAGCACTATCCTAAGCTTGGTTAGAGTGTCTTGGTCTTTGACCCGGCAGCCGAAACTCTGAAGGCTGAAGACCTCCCCCACAAGCATCTTATCGATTGCATCCTCCCTCTTCATGCCAGAGAGCTTTTGCATAGATACGTTCCACTCAGAACAGCAACCAAACTCATCGATTATAAATATCGGAGGGATGAGTGCATTCGGGTTCCTCACTATAGAAACATAATCACCTTGAATACGAGCATATTTATCCAATCCCAATTTCTGCCCTGTCACATCTTGTGCAACGAAGCAAACCCCGACAACGTTATCCTTCAGGTCACGACTACAGCAGGCATTGACCATCAAGACCACAGACCCATTGCTTTCTCGAGGGCCGAACGTTTTAAGTTTTATTTCAACATTCTGCTCTTCTTTGCCTACCATGACAATAGAGCAAACAAATGGTTATGGCTGCAAGAAGAGGAAGGAAAAAACATAACATAAATCAACATAGACGCAAGATAAAAACAGAAGTGTCACCTTGCAAAGCCAAGGAGAGCATGTTTTTGACAACTTCAACCGAAACATCCACAACAAGATCGATTAGAGGCATCCCCATAGCTTCCTGCACGGCTAACCCTGTCAATTCTCCTGCTTTAGTATTCCAGCCGCTTAACTTCCCCGAGGCATCAACGGCCAAGATGGGCACTGTTGCTGTCTCAATCAGACGAACTATCTCGTTAGTAACCGTGCGCAGTTCACATATCGCTTGAATCTTCTTTGTATCGTCTGATGGTACATTTCCGATGGCCATGGTATCATTGTGCTCATCTTGTAGAGATCCACGCAGTATGAGCTGCAAGGAATGAATTGCATCCATCTCAACATCCTCCCAAGGCAGACTCCTTCGCTTTACCACCTCCATGAAGGCCTTGAATGAAGATCGAGGATGCATTCTCCGGCCTTCGTCATCTCGATCGACAGGTTCATGTTTAGCGCCACCCCACTTGATCTCCTTTGCAGTATGAGATCGGAACCAAAAGAGGAAGTCCTTTGAAGTAAGTTTGATTGCGGCCATCCCACAGACCGCGTCCCCGAGGGCAGAGGCACCCGGATAACCTGCTTCCGTGAAGCTGTCCGTACTCAACCCTGTGTTATCATCATGACACTCCAGAAGCCACACAACGATATCTTTTATCTGTGTCTCACTGGGTGTCGTCCCGAGCAGCCAAAACTGGTTCCGGTAATAAAGGGCGGCACCGTCACACTTGACGAGATCCATAATATTAGGAGACTGTGTAATGATACCGACAGGGGCATCCCGAAGAAGCATGTCACAAAGAAGAGTCTGCACCCGGAAGATATGCTTCTCCTTAGCTTGAGCCGCAAGCTCTACCTCTTTATTCAGCTGTATACCAAAGACTTGTAACAAAAATTCACAGGCATACCTGAGTGGGAACGGGATGAACCTAGGGCTCGAGTGATGGCAAACCACCAACCCCCAAAGCTTCCTCCCCTTCTGCTGTTGATCGCTGCTCGTTTCATCGTCATCCTCATTGATTGTGATGGACATTACAAGGGAGGCAATGGAACCCATGTTGGCCATATACTGAGCATGGCAGCCATGAGGGGCTCTCAAAGTAGACCCACCCAGGCTGAGAGGCTGAGCTAATCCCTTGTCCTGGATTACTTTAACTGGAGGAGCGGAACAGTCACGTATCATCCTAACCTTATTCTTCAAGAACAGAAACCTCGAGGCTTGTGGGATATCTGTAGCAGGGTAATGCAATCCAAGATAAGGCTCTAAGTCTGACCTCTTGCACTCGGATATGACTTCGCCGTGCTCATCTTCGTGGAACTTATAGGCCATCACCCTATCATAGGCGGTGAGCTCGCTCACTTCCCGAACCAAAACATCGCACAAGAGGGAAATATTTCCGCTAGGCAGAGATTGCAACCTTGAAATGGCCTTGGCGGCTAGCTTGTAGGATTTGAGTGCTCCAGCAGCTGTTACCGGTACATCGGCAGGGTTTACAGGCTCCAGGTCTATAACCAGTCCAACGTCGATCCGATGCATAATGGCGTAGAAGGGCTTTCCTGAGCTCCTACAATGTACTAGAATTGGGTTGAGGAGATTGACTTCTCCGAAGCTTGCAGCCTTCTGCAAGGCGACTGAGCTGGGGGAACGGAAGATGGTTCGGACATCAGTCCCGATGGCCAAAGCCTCACGCTGCTCTATGCTGGGGACGGCATGGGGGGCCAAGTCGAGCATCTCGGGGGCGTTCTCACTGAAGGCGATGACTGTGAAGGTCTGGTCCTCCACGGCTACCATGCACCCAAAAGGCTGGATGAACTGGCCTCGTTGCATCCGCTGGAGATAAGCAGAGACGGAGGAGGAGGGGATGCCGCTGCTCTCGCCGCCGGCACCAGCACCGGCACCGCCACCGATGGAGGTGGAGTAATTGAAGGGCTGGTCGGGGTCCTCAAAGTCGGCATGGAGCTTGGCATCGACGGAGGTCTGCGCAACCACACGATCGCTGTGCTTGACTCGGGCGGAGCCACCGCTGCTCCGGGAACAGGTGGGTCTGTTGGACTTGGACGACATCTCTCATCCAATTCTACTAACATCTATTTCCATGAGGAGGGAGAGAAATATCAAGCTTACATTGAATAACCTACCTTCCTACCTACCTAGAAGAATTGATGTGGAAATTACCAACTCCCCTCCTTCCCTTGGGAGGCTCAGGTTGAGGCTGAGGCTGAGGCTGAGGCTGAAGCTGAAGCTGAAGCAAGCAGGGGTTGAGCAGAGCAACCCACCCACTGCCATCTTGCTAATAATGATTTCAAGAGGAGGAGGATAAAGGGGTTGAAGGGGCGATAGGATGTGACCGGAGGAGGTCCCCCCATCCCCATCCCCATGAAGGGATCCTCCTTATCTAGACACGCACAAAGGAGATAGCAGCAGCAGCAGAAGAAGACATCTCGGTTGGGTGGGGTTTCTCCCTACACCCTGCCTCCTGCAACTGCAAATTAACCCCTCTGAAACCCGGCCATCAATGGAGGAGGAGATTGATCAAAACCCTAAGAACCCATTTCTCAGCAGGCCCATGTGAAGCGTTTATGAGCCCCAAAAACTTAAAACCCAATCATCCGACAAATAATTGAGGGTGGTGGTGGTGGTAGTTGTAGTGTGAAAGAAAGAACGAATTGAACAAAACATATTATATTAAAATGAAATCTTTAATGATAGATTTCAAGGCAAATTATATATGTGATTCAAAAGAGCGCATAATAGAGATTAATCGAAAGGAGGGAGAGACAAAGAACCTGCTGCAAGAGAGAGAGAGAGAGAGAGATGGTGGTGGACCTCAACACCACGTGAATACCATCTTTTTGGTTGCCCAGCCCAGCCCACCCCAGCCCGACAACAAACCATCTATTTGGTATGGTTAAACTTACACCACCACCACAACAACAACAAAAAAGTTTTCATTCTACAGCTAGCTGTGTGTGCTTGCATTGCAATATGACTCAAACCCACCAGTTTGAACCGTAGCCGCTGTATCCTGTTCGGGTCTTGTACTGCGTACCAACTTGGGTTCGACTCCTCTATGGTTTGGTTACTCGTTTCACTCTCCGTTGGGGTTCCACTGCGCACATCACAATCACAGCCACCCTGATAAATGAATCGCATTCTGCCTAATGCAATTTGCAAGGCGGCTCCTTACACTCAAACCCACCCATTTTATCTTCTCTCTCTTTACACCACTTCAGATCACAGCAGCTCGTCATCCCTGGAGTGCGATTCACTATTGGGTCGCTGTGATGCACGCCGGGCTCACCGACTGACTGGAGGAGATCTGAACTCTCTTTACACCGGTCTTGTGTGGACTAGGTTGGATTCGGCTCCTCTACGACGGTTACTCATTTCCTACATTTCACGCTGTCAGGAGGTCTGGCGCACACCACATTCGCACCATGACAAGCACCCCCAAAAGAGAGATGCTATTTAGCCCGAAGGTTTTCCCAATTTTGCTGACCTGATTCATGGCAGTGTGCAATTGGTGGCTGAAACCTACTAGCGATATTTAAATCTTTTACACCATTAGTTTCATGTTGCCACGTCAATCAGGCTGCGCTGGGCGGAATTGGGAAAACCTTCGGGCTGAATAGCATTTCTACCGCCAAAAATGTATCACAGTTGTCATTTGGTCTAGCTCTATCTCTATTGGACGGCTGTGATTTATGCCACATCATAAACCGAGTGAGCCGAGGAAAAGGACGATCCTTTCAGGACGTGTGGGATTGGACTGGGTAAGCTAGGGGAGCGATGCTTCATGGCTGTTCCCACCTTCAAGGTAGGTGAATGTTACCTCATCATCTATACCACCGGATGTGCCAGTAAATCAAGATGTGCAATTGCAAGAGATCAGGTCATGGGTTCTTTCCAAAAGAGCATCCAAATGTTTACACGTTCGAGGTAATGTCCACCAACCTTGATGTGGATGAATAAAAAAGCGTTGTTTAAACATACAGGCTAGGTGCCATAAACGGGATGCAATACTGATGCAAGGGACATCGGAAATCACTTACTGCTGTAGATGTCAGGGAAATAAAGAACAACTTGCTGTTGGAATTAAATTCTATTATCAGGGTCGCAGCGGAAGCAAAAGATAGATCCGAGGCTCTCATGGTGTATGTTTCATTACAATTTATCTTTCAAACAATCTACATGCTAATCTATGATTTTAGTATATGTGCAGACACCCTAGAGACATACTACGATCTACGGAAGACATGCATGCTTCTAGTTAGGTGTTTAGAACCATCATACCTTATGGATTTTTGATCCGAAGAGGATGGAACGATGATGAACCGCACGTGAATTGCAAGGGAAGCTGTCGGATAGCACCTTGTCTTTTGCGAATGGAGGAATCCTCGAAGTACTATCTCTGAGTGCAAGGACTACGAGCCGACGGAGGATTACGTTGCGAAGGCGATGGCGAGCCGCAAGGTCTCCTCCTTCTCTCTTCTTCATTCTCTTTCCTTCCTCCTTCTTCTTCCTCTTTTTTCTTTGGCCGAAACCACAAAGAGGGAGAGAGGAGAGGGAGTCGGATTTTTGGAGAGGGTAGAGACTTAGCTAGCCCCCCCCCCCTATTCCTTCTTATAGGGATGGTCCCCTATTTGCACAAGCAAGCTAGGGCCGGCCCCTATAGAATAGGGATGAGGGGGGAGGGATAAAGCAAGTCGGTTAGGGCTTCCTTTATCCGTTTAGACACTTTGGACGAAAATGCCTTTATGTCGGCACACCGCTGATAAAAGAAATATAGTATGATACACTTATCGGAATCGAGTTCCGTCAGCGCCTATGAGTTCCTGGAATTATTCCGTTCATTTTAAGATCCATATTCAATATGTTAAGAGCCATATTTCAGTATTTACCAAAATACTTCTATGGCCCTTAACACATGTGAATTAGGTTCTTAGGGTTTGGGCTTGTACTCCATCGCGCTACTTCGCATCCAACGTGTCCAACCAAGTCTGGGAACAATTTCTATACGCAACGATAGGGTGGAACCTTAGGGTTCAGGATCTCTAGCTTCAACCGGATCCCTGATTAACTGTTCCGGTGACACACCGAAAGTTTTGTTAATCAGTCCTAATCCGATTAACCCGCGTAGCCACCCAGAAAACAACACGAGTTGAACTCTAGTGGTCCTAAACTTATGTTACTTTCTCATAACCCTATTCTCTACTATACTCTGATAATCATTAGTCCCTCCTATTACTGGTGTCATGATTCGATTCGGGCGGTAGGGAACACTATCAGACCCCGATCGATAATCTGACTAGGATTTGATGATTTGTCATCTATAACACCACACACCTTCCAGTACTATGCCTAGCATCTGGAACGTCGTCAGTTATACTGACAACCATCAGGCCTTGATTAATTGTGTGGATAGATTGACTCATCATAACGCACCTATCCAATACTGGACGTCGGATAACCTATAGGGATTGCATGCCACTCTAGCGCCAGCCGGGTAACCCAACGTACTGTGGTATTGGATTATGGTAAATCCGCACACGTTGGCATATCAAAACCCCATACTTAACTAGTTGGCTCAGTGTACTTGGTCCCTCAGGGTTAAAGACAGATTATCTATAGTAGTAAGACGGTTTATGTACCAGTGTTTGAATCACTGACCTATGCATCGTCTTGGTTTCTATTCAAATCATCGTGCTTGGTCAGGTGAATAGAAATCTCACGTTCCCGTGGTGGAGACTTCACCACATCCTCTACTTGCCAATAACTTATTCTCGGTGAAGCAACCGGCATCACCAAAGTTGTGAACTAGTTCTAGGTATATACAGAACCGGTCTACTGGGTCTACTAAGTATGGATCCACTATACGCCTTAGTGGCCCTGTCACGCCCCAGTATTTTGTGGATTTAATTAATCCGTATAACACTAGGGTGTTAGAAGAAAAACTTGATATAAAATAAATCCTATCAAATATGGAATCAATTGAACCTCTTTTATTCATAACCATATATTATAAAATAAAAGTTTGATACATGGCTTGAAATATAAAAACTTAAACTTTAACGCGCTAACTAAAATCTTCAGCTTTTTACATCTCCGCTCCCGTATCCTCGTAATATGGCGTGTATAGCGGATCTTCGATCCCCTCCGGTTAATTCTCTATTCACTCTTCCTCCTCTACTTGTCATGTAGGGTCAGTTTCTATGGAGGCCATAACACCTGTAGAGGGGTGAGTCTAATCCACTGCCTCACCTATTAAACCTAGTTCATTCATGGTAAGGTAAATGTATTGAAGAAAACAGTTAACATGCATATGAATAGTAATTTAAAAGTCATTGATTATCCGATTCCCTTTTAGGCTCAAACCAGGGTAGGAATCTCAACCTTACCCGGGTATTTTTTGTCTCGACAAGGCTAGCCCCACACCTAGGTTCTTTTAGTCATAAGACTAGGCTAGCCCCACACCTAGGTTACTTTTTGGCCTCATCTAGGGCTAGACCCACACCCAGGTTACTTTTTGGCCTCAGCTAGGGCTAGACCCACACCTAATTAAATGATCAACACATCTCAAAAAATAACTAACCCATAGTATACTACCATTATTTCAATAAAATACACTTATCAAGAATCAACTAGGTTTATTCCCTTACCTGAAGAGTCGTAGAATCTTTCTTCCGATGAAGATGCCTTAGTAAGCTCACGACCTAAAATATATTTTTATCTTTTGTTAGTTTTACAAGGATCAGCCGAAATCAAATTTTGATGTTAGATTTCTTAAATTTTTATAATTAAACTAATTTATTTAATACATTTTATCTTATATGGGTATTTAAGTTATTTTTAAAATATTTTGAATTTATACCCATATTGTAGGGTTTTTTATTCTAAAACCGTGGTCGCAGACGAAACTCAATTCAGAGTTCGTTTGCTCCCGATATGGCCAAAATAACCGGTATTGACGGATATATAAGTGGGTGGTCTGCATTTAGTAAATGGGTCAGGTTGCTCTCAACAATATTGTTTCAATTTGACTAATGTCAGAGTCGTTTTATCACCGTTGGTTACTGGGCCTAATGGGCTTCGGCCCAAGGTGTTTAATGGGTTACTATGCTTAATGGGCTTCGGCCCAGAGGGTATTTACTGTGCTTAATGGGCTTTGGCCTAGAGAGTGTTTACTGGGCTTCGGCCCTAAATATTACTTAATGGGCTTCGACCCAATCTCCTAGTGGGCTTTAGCCTAAGAATTTAATAAAAACTATATTTTGGCCTACCAAGTATAGGGGTGGCCGGTGGTGGTACGGCGATGGCGGGTGGCGGGTAATGGGCTTCGACCCAATCTCCTAGTAGGCTTTAGCCCAAGAATTTAATAAAAACTATATTTTGGCCTACCAAGTATAGGGGTGGCCGGTGGTGGTACGGCGGTGGCGGGTGGCGAGTACGGCAGCGACCGACGACGGGTACGGTGGTGACCGACGACGGTGACCGGTGGTAACGATTGGCGGTGACCGGAAGAGGGCAGTGGCAACCAGTGACGGACGGTGGCTGTCGGTGGTGGTCAGTGGCGGCGACCGGTGGCGAATAGCGGCGGTCGGCGGCGATGACGGTGGTCGGCGGCGACCGGCGGTAGTCGGCGATGATCAATGGTGGTCCTTACCAATTTTGACCACCCTAGAAGTTTTGGAATTTTGTGAAAATTGGTGGGTGTGTTGTTTAGGGTAACATGATCATCCTTACCAATTTTCAAGGAATTCCAAAACTTCTAGGATCATCAAACGGTAGAAGATTTATTCACCGTCCGTAGTAACCGTTAATTTTGTTTTTACCATTTAATGACCCTAGAAGTTTTAGAATTCCTTTAAAATTAGTGAGGATGATCATGTTACAATAGACTACACACCCACCAATTTTTACGAAATTCCAAAACTTCTAGGGTAGTCAAAATGATCGTAGCTTATTTTCTCCTTCCGTAGCTCATAGCTCACTGTAACATTCCTATATATATATATATATATATATGGGGGCGAGGATGCTGGACCTGAGGTGCAGCAAGAACGCTGCACCTCAGGCATTGTTTTACCTATCTAGAAGTTTTAGAATTTGATGAAATTTGGTGAAAGTGTTGTCTAGGGTAAGGTGATCATTCTCACCAATTTTTATTAAATTCCAAAACTTCTAGGGGGGTCAAATGGTCGAAGCAAAATCAGCCGTCCGTAGTCACCATTAAAATTTGTGAGGATGATCATCTTACCCTAGACAACACCCTCACCAAATTTTATAAAATTCCAAAACTTCTAGGTAGGTAAACAAGCGAGAGGTGCAGTGTTCTTGCTGCACTTCGGGTGCAGGCTCCCTGCCCTATATATAAATATATATATATATATATATATATATATATATATATATATATATATATATATATATATATATATATATATATATATATATATATATATATATATATATATATATATGGGAAAAGGGATGTTGGACCTGAGGTGCAGCGTCGTTGCTGCACCTCAAGCATTGTTTGACCATCCTAGAAGTTTTGGACTTTAATGAAATTTGGTGAGGGTGTTGTCTAGGGTAAGATGATCATCCTCACCAATTTTCATCAAATTCCAAAACTTCTAGGGGGTTCAAATGGTCGAAGCAAAATCAGCCATCCGCAGTCACTATTAAAATCTGCAGATTTTGCTTTGGCCATTTGACCCCCCTAGAAGTTTTGAAATTTGATGAAAATTGGTGAGGATGATCATATTACCGTAGACAACACCCTCACCAAATTTTATCAAATTCCAAAACTTGTAGGGGGTTAAACAAGCGAGAGATGCAGCAATGATGCTACACCTCGGGTGCAGGCTCCCCGCCCTCTATATATATATACTAGTAATGCCCGTGCCTGTCGGCACGCAAAAGATTTCGAGGGCGTCAAAACAAATTTTGAAGGCGTGAAAATTTTTGAGAGGGAACAATATTTTAAGGGTGGTAATAGTAATTTATAAGTGGCAATAATATTTTGAGGGAGGTAATAATATTTTCATAAAAGCATTTTTGTAAGAAAGTGACAATACTTAAATGGTGTCAAAAATATTTTGAGGGAGTTGACAATATTTTGAGGGTAGAAACAAAATATTTCGAGTATGGCAAAAGATTTTGAGGTAAAAAATTTTGAGTGCACGTAAAAGATTTTGAGGGGATTGCAAAAAATTTATAATACAGTGACAATATATTGACGACGGTGACAAAATTTAATTGCTAATGATGTAAATTTTAATTAGTTTTAGTTATGTAAATTTTAATTATTTAATTGCTAATGTTGTTAAATTCAAAACACTTGATCATTGTCCTACTTGATCATTGTCATCATGTCGGTAGTCAGACGGCCGTCTTCAGTGGCAACAAATCCCCGGCCGCCAAATGTGCTCTACCACCAAAGACTGCCGCTACAATGCTGAATGCGGCCGACGAAGTGTTGCCACCGAAGACCTTCGGCCCAACACGAAGCAGACACCTTCGTTGCGAAGGCCAACGGGTGCCTTCAGCACAACACGCAGCAAAGTCCTTCAGCCCAACACAGCCAACACGCATGAAAATCCACACGACCAGCGTAATAAACCTCATACCAATCAGCACACACGATACAACTTATAAGGCTAGTTACGCAAACCTATAAGGCTAGTTACGCAGATTCAACTCAAGCCACCATGATGCACCCTTTCAATATTTTACATATTTATCAGGAATCTAAACGAAGAGAGTAAACATCTTTGTAGAATACAAATTAGAATTGAAGTAAAAGAACATTGGCAACGTATTGATATCCCCAAGCATCAACACATTCATTCCTGACATATTGCAATTCAGTATTTCTAATTAATCAATTAAAATTTTTCATAATTTAGTTTTTTTTGCAAAAAAAAAGACATTCTACTAAAGAGTTGGAGGCTTACAGATCAACCTTCGTCCCAAACATTATACACAACAAAACTCATATTAACATACAAAACCCACTGAAGCAGGTGTAGCAAATGAACCCCATTGCCCAAGTGATCCAAATTCACCGCCATCACCAGCAGGCCAGTGTCAGGTTCAACCTCCCCAGCAATTCCCGCACATTTCTTTAGCACTGATCGAGATAGTTATTTGGACAAAAAGAGTGGACATCAATGAAGGATCTGATATCTGTGTTAATGTTGGTTAGATGACTGATGTTAGTCTAGGGGTGGAATGGAGGTCTGATCTTGACCCGATAAAAAAATAAAAAAAAGTCATCATTTTTTTGAAATATATGAAGATTTAAGGTAGGAGACTAACCAAGCAACGAAGAAGATCTTACCCTTCTGGTAGTTATCAGCAGTCACAAAGTCGAAGTCGAAGACGGCGTAGCAGCAGTTGTAACAAAGCCATCTCTGAAGATTGGGGCAAGGATCTAGCTGCCGTGCTCCTAAGCCTCCTTTGAACAAATAACAGTTAGCAATCAATCACAAATAAGTGACCCACATGAATACATGAATACCCACATGAATGCCCGTGAATATCTTCACCATCAAAAGACTTTCGGCAGGAGCACCCACAGTCGGCGAGGGGCGACAAAATTCGTTTGGATGACAATGGTGTGTTTTGACATCCTACCTCTAAACCTAGGATACTTTATCTTTATGTTTGCCAACGTTCAAGACTTCACCAAAGTCTTGATCGGCGGCCCGACTTAGGCACTGGAGTGGTGGCGATCGGGTTTTTCGCTTAGAGTTGTGGCTCGTGGGGGAAGAGAGGGGTTCCACTGATCGGGTCCGCATGCGATCGAGGGTTGGGGCGAAAGAAGGGTCGTTGGCATATTGTCGGATTGAGGGAACTAAACGGACGATGCCGCACCACTCGATCTCGGGTGATATTTGGTGATCTTTGGTGAATGCCAATAAAAATTTTGATGCCAATAAAAAAAATTTAGAAATTTAGTACAAACAGCTCATAATTAGCTGTGATCCAAAATGCCAACCAAATTCGATTTTTTTTTTTTTGAAAGAAAACATTGATGTCAAAAAAAAATTTGAACATAAATGTAACTGTCAAGAGACGTGTAAACTGAACACAGATGCCAACACATAATGAATTACAAAAAAAAAATGACACAAAATTGTAGCAACAAAACTTTGGACTGCAAAGCCGCATATTGCAAGCCTCTGTCCCATTCTTACTACAAATGAAAAGCTTAAAAAAAAAAAGCAAAAGTTTTTAAAACTTGCTGCAGGTTCATCCATTCTTACTTTACAAATGAAGATCTTTTAAAACAAAAAAAAAGAAACGTTTTTAAAACTTGCTATAGGTTCAAATGAATTAAAACACACTCTTTGTTTTCCACGGTGAAGGGGAAAGAGAAGATTATAAACCAAGTGCTAATTCTTTATTTTGCCCCAATTGTGATAAAAGATTAAAAATTTACAACTTTTTTTTTTTGACAAAAGATTAACAATCGGAGTCGCCAAAAAAAAATTAAAAAGAAAGAATAGATAGCAACAATCAACGCTATGTCGGCCATTGTAAGGAGATTAAGACACCTGTAGTGCTGAAGTCGGCACTGCAGCGGGCCGTCTTCGGCGGCAACACACCTATTGGCAAAGCAGCGGGCCGCCTTTGGCGGCAAGGGCAAGATACCCCCCGGGCAATACAGAGGGGGCTAAATGCAGATGGAGCATAGTTCAGGGATCAACTTGTTCAAAAAAAAAAGTTGAGGCACCAATATGAAATGTGGTGAATAGTTCAGGGGAGGTTTTTGAAATTTGCCCTAATTTTTAAGATCGAAAAGCATGGATTTGTATTAGGAGTAAAATCTTCCTTTGAAGATTCTATAAATTGCTGTCTATGTAATAATAGGATTAGAACTAAGCTCATTTAGACTCTCTCCATCTTTTCTCTAGACTGTATCCTACACATCATCTGCAGATTGTATCTTACAAAGCTATGAAGAACAAATAGTAAAATACACAGCCTGCAAGAATTTTCGAATCTATTAAACATAATCAGTGATTTTAATAAACAAAATCCGATAGATAAATTTTTTAATTGGAGATTTTCCACAAATTTGACCTTTTTAGGTACCATACCGTGCCAATCATTCCCAGAAACTTAACATTAGCCCATCAAGAGGCAGTCGAGCATCATTGCCTGGCAACCTGAAGGAAAGGAGATAAATTTACATTTAGGGAGTTGACAGATCTCACCTCGGCTTTGGCGGAGGCGGCGCCGCCGAGGTCGCCCATGTGGATCTCGCTGCCCTCGGTGTCCATCATGACAACATATCATCCCGAACCACAATGACAAATCCAAAAAAAAATCAGATGGGTAAAAAATATAATTCAAAAATTAGACGGGTAAAAAATATGTATGATTTTTTGCATTTAAAATGGCTGATATTTCCTATGAATACTCCGAGCCCGCAGAGGGTCCATAGCCCGAAAACAAATCAGCACACTTCGGGCTTGGAGTATTTCTTGGCAAAATCAGCGATTTTAAATGCAAAATCATTCAAACATAAGACAGGAAAAAAATATGGATTCACCATATTCGACTGCCTTAACCGTAACCAAAAATCTAATTTGAAATATATGTTATCAAAAATTTCAGATCCTTGAAGCAACAGTCTCACTCTAAAATCATCGTATGCATGATTTGCTAAGAGTATTCATAGGCAAAATCATTCAAAAATCAGACAGGTAAAAAATATGTGATTTTTTACATTTAAAATGACTGATTTTTTCTATGAATACTCTGAGCCTCCAGTGGGTCCATAGCTCGAAAAAAAATCAGCACACTTCGGGCTTGGAGTATTCTTAGGCAAAATCAGCGATTTTAATTGCAAAATCATTCAAAAATAAATCAGGAAAAAAAATATGGATGCACCATATTCGACCGCCTTAACCGTAACCAAAAATCTAATTTGGAATATATATTATCGAAATTTCAGATCCTTGAAGCAACAACCTCATTTTAAAATCAGCGTACACATGATTTACTTAGAGTATTCATAGGCAAAATCATTCAAAAATTAGCCGGGTAAAAAATATGTATGATTTTTTGCATTTAAACTGACTGATTTTTCCTATAAATACTCCGAGCCCGCAGTGGGTCCATAGCCCGAAAGAAAACAGCACACTTTGGGCTTGGCGTATTCCTAGGCAAAATCAGTGATTTTTAAAAGAAAGAATCATGTATTTCCATAGCATCAGATGAATTTCTAAATTGATTCCATCAAATTGACTGACAACGGAAGGGTAGAGTTCAGTAGGACTATAGGATGCATCACCTCATGAAATTACGCCACCTCCATCAACCTCGATTTCCATCACTGCCATCATCCACGGCCACCTCTAGCATCACCCCCCACCCTTACCCACCTCTCCTCCGGCGGCCACCTCTAGCATCACCCCCCACCCTTACCCACCTCTCCTCCGGCTACCACATCTCTGCTTTTGAGTTAGGGAGCCAAGGGGGGAGAGGAGGGCCATACGCCGGTGAGGTTGTTGTCGGGGCTGTGATGGTTGTCGGTAAAGGAGATAGGGGCCACCGGAAGGGTTGGCGTTGTTGGGCTGCACCACCATCGACTGGCACGCCACCGCATGGAAGAGAGGG